>CM019066.1:149214148-150414148 GCA_009667805.1 Leptobrachium leishanense | reverse complement strand
TGAGTTTTTAAAGACCAAAGGGTCAAAATGTGAGGTAGGGGGACCTTTTGTGACCCATCCACACCCCACCTCCAGTTTTATCCCTTTAGGTTAATGTCAGACGAATGCATTCTGAGCACACACTGGATCTGTGCACAACTGACGTACTTTCTGACACTGTAGACACCACATGTTCAGTTTTGTTTTTTTTGACTGAATTTTTGACTGGAAAATAAAATGAATATGTAAAATGAAAAAATTTGATACATATGAAAAACCATTTTGTCCATCAAAAATGCAGTCTGACTACGTTTCATCACTCACACACAAAGCTGCGGGACGTGACACACTCTGTATGTCCGTCCTAGCGGTTTGTCATTTTTGCCTAAATTGCGTCTGGTGCCACACGCGTTGTGCATGCGCAGTTTGGTGCTCACATACTTCGTGTGTTGGTCTCTCTTGCTCATGATTCTATGCTACAACGGACGTTAAACTGTGCGGCAACACGGACGTGATAACTGCGTTCGTCTGACAGGGGCCCTTAATCTTAATAAAGATCCCAAAATCCAGGACCTGAAAATCGGTGCTCAGGTTGTGTGGGACTAATCACTCAGACTGAATCGGTCCTACAGTCCCAACCTTGCCCATAATCTCTTGACCACTTAAGGACCACATGACTATCCAGTTGTCCTTTGCCATAATGCCCAGCACTTCATAGACTGTCATGTATAGTGAGCAAGAACAAAGACGTGGGACCTCCAGTGGAATGAAGTGAAGAGAAATTTTATTCGGGGACAGCAGACCCCATGAAGCAAAAACCATACCGTTTCGACCCGAAGGTCTTAATCATACATATCATATATAGTGATCCTCATTCTGAGCTACGGAGCATTTAGAAATTGTGGTTCTCTCAGTTGCTGGCAGCCTGACAAGGGACTGATCGGCAAAGTCGGGTAGTTTTAGATTTTGTAATTAGAATTGGATTACTACTTGTGCTTTTCTTGGTTAGGCTTGCCTTTGGTTACAGTTGATTTTAGTGTTAGATTTAGGGGTACAGTTAGGGTTTGTATTTAGGGTTAGATTACAATTTGTACCTTGTTTTGGGGGTAGGGGTAGATTTAGGGTTTGGGTATGGTATTATGGTTATGTTATGATTTGCACACATTTTAGAGTTAATCCTAACCCTAGCATTCTGCTCCACTTCATTTTTAGACAACAGATTTTGTTCCTTCTGACAAGACTTCGGCAAGCAAATGTTTAAAATGCTCCCAATTTGGGAGCATTCTAACTTTTTTTGTCTGATCCCTAAATTTTTTGATTGCGACAACTTCTGGAAAATGACTTGCATGTCTGTTTTGGAGCATGAATGGAAGTGCACTCTACAGTTTTGGAGAGTGGAGAAAGAAGCAAATTCCCTCTAACATATGACTCAGCAGATGTTCTGATAAATGATTTATTGTTACATTTGAGACTACTCAATAGCTGTATTGGATGCAAACAGCCTTGCTAATGTAGTGCTGTGTTACTCTGGCTCTATGGACTGAGTTGTTGCTGCCACTAGAGAGAGACAGATCTTAGACATGTCGATGCTGGACTAAAAGACCATCTCCCAGAGACCTTTGCGAAGAGGACAGGAAGTGTGTGTGTGCTGGCGCCAGTAAAGACTTCAGGGGCCTCGTGCATGGCATGGGCAGAGCGAGCAGAGCAGCTGGACAAGTGAGACTCATGCAGTACATTGTCCGGGATCATAACCAGGCCGGAGCGTGGACCGAGGCGTATCCATGTGCATCATCGCATACCACATTCCGCTGAGCAGCTCTGAGGACAACCAGGTTCCAGAAGGACCTCTAGTAAGGAGGCCGCGGATCGAACGGGAGTGCAGGCGGTGATCGGTCCCTGTTGCAGAGATTCGGCATCGGAGGAGCATATTCGTTGGCACCAGGTTCCAGTCGGCAGAGAGCGAGCCTTTTGTCGAGTCATCGGTCCTGGACACAGTGTTTGCCGGATGGGTGAGAGGCCTCAAGGCCTACGGTTCCGAAAAAGCGCTCGCTTGGTTGATTGCTTCAATTCACAGGGCCCAAACGTTGACTAGTTGAAGATATTTTTATTCATTCACTGGCCAGTTGAATCTAGTACCCGGGTACCCGAAGACACCAATTTATGAGCCTTTTTGAATGTGACTTAAACTCATGAACTGAGGCGTATTAACCGTTTCTTTTCCACCACGTGGTTTTCCCGCGTTGCGCATTACGTCATTTATCACAGCTTAATCGTTTTACGCTTCAAAGTATATGTGTATTCAATGCTGCTTTGTTTCAGTGAAGTACATAATCTAGAAAATCCACAAGTGTGGTGGTGTATAATAATTCTTGCGGTGAGACTATCCTGGGTTTATTCAGCGGCTCCTCCGGGGGTGAGTGCTACACTAATAAAGAATACTACCTATATTCCTTGGTGTTACCATTTGTTGAAAGTAGAAAGGGGTTATGCTACTTGGTGTCTATATTCTTGATTTCTTGTGCATAGGTGTTGCCAGGTCATTGCCCGCCAATTCTGTTGACTGCTATAATGTGCAAATAAGCAGCCCACTTTTTTTTTTTTTTTTTTTACATATTTTTGATTTAAATTTGTTCAATCGATATTAGTCAACTGAATCTTTTCAACCATGAGTTGCAGGCAGAGTCTAAACAAAGCTGTTGATATGGTGTGTGAAGCCTTCGGCTTAGGAATACAGATTTCTTAGAATACGGGAGGGGGACTGTGGTTTATATTGTCAATTATTTATCCTGCAGCAGTGTCATTACATTTATTGAAACTTCCTCCTTACTTGCATTGACTTGTCTTTCTCCATGCATCCTATGCAGAGTGTAACTGGGTGTGCTTTTATTGCGTTCACACATTCCAGACAGAAACTGCAGTTCTTTGTTCCAGTAGCACAAATTATACAAATAGATATGTATACCTAGGAGCTGCTTGATCAGAGAACGTCTATTGGAATTAAGGCTTTAATGGGACATTACAAACTTTGCTTGGTTGCCCACACCAGGTTTTATCCAAAGGAGTCCAAACTCTCTTCACTTCACTTTCATAATGGTGATACCCAAACTGAACTACTTCGATTAGGCAATTTAATTCCCTTTTCTGCATCTACATGTTAAAGGATAGCACATTTTTTGTGTCATATCCTTTAATGTAAATTGTGGGTGTTTTTTTTTCCCACAGGCAGTTGGACTGACTGTCCCTTTTGAACTGTATATTTTGAGGTCAATGGCGCAATCTAAAGACCTGTTATTGCCCCTTTTTTATTATTATTAAAAGTGTTCGGAGCTTGGTTGTTGTGCACAGGGTACAACATGTTGACTAGGATGGTACTTACTTTCCGTAAAAGAGCCCCTACTCCCAAAATAATATCTTTAACAGATTAGTTAAAAATAAGTTTTATTTCTTCCCTCAATCTTACTTTAGATCTCCTTGTCCATCCAGTCCTAACACAACACAGCAGAGACTGGGAGGTAGGTTGAGGGGTATATATATCAGACAAGTTGCCAGTGTCAAAATGCTAAATCTCCTATATTGTACCGCCCACCCCCCAAACTAAATAGTGCAAATGTGAAAGACTCAAGTCTATCCCCTTGGAGGCAAATTTCTTAACTTGCCAGGAAGTTGGAACTACGCCTTTGAACAGATATAGCAAATCTTTGTTGAAAACACCCAATATGGCTTTCCCCCGTGCCTTGGATACTATGAACCAGGTTCTTCACAGCTCTTATCAGATCTTCGATATAAATGGTCACATCATGTAATACTAACCATATTTAACCTATTTATTTCAGTTTTCTTTTTATAACCACTCATATTTATATTATAAATAAACATCACCCAGTGCAGGAGATTAATGTTCAATCCTCGAACTCCATTATCTGCCTTGGTAGAATCCTTTAAGGCAGGGATCTCAAACACCGGGCCCTCAGATGTTTATTGCCTACAACTCGTAGAATTCTTTGAATGCGATAAATAGCCAGAGAATCATGGGAGTTGTAGTTCAGAAACATTGGGGGGGGGGAGCAGTTTGAGATCCCCTGCCTTAAGTTTTCTTCATGGAAACTGATATCAAAGCTTTCGACACAGTTCCACACAAAAGGTTACTACTTAAATTAAGAAAAAATGGTCTAGATGAAAATACTTGTTCTTGGATAGAAAACTGGCTAAAAGATAGGGTACAGAGAGTGGTCATAAATGGTACATTTTCAAGATGGACACCAGTGGTAAGTGGTGTCCCTCAGGGGTCTGTTATAGGACCAATACTATTCAATTTATTTATAAATGACCTTGAGATAGGCATTGAAAGTCATGTATCAGTGTTTGCAGATGACACAAAGCTAGGAAAAGTAATACAATGTGAGCAGGATGTTACTTCGCTGCAGAGGGATTTAGATATATTGGGGGACTGGGCACTTAAATGGCAGATGAGATTTAATCTAGATAAATGTAAAGTTATGCACTTTGGAGTGAAGAACACACAAGCAATTTATACCCTAAATGGTACGGAGTTAGGGAAATCCAAGCAGGAGAAGGATTTGGGAATAATCATAGACTTCAAACTAAGTAACAATGTGCAATGTCAAACAGCAGCCGCCAAGGCCAGCAAAGTACTGGCATGCATTAAAAGGGGAGTTCACTCACGGGATGAAAACATAATTTTGCCTCTGTATAAATCAATGGTCAGGCCGCACCTTGAATATGCCGTGCAATTTTGGGCACCTGTCTTAAAAAAAAGATATTATATCGTTAGAAAAAGTGCAGAGACGGGCAACTAAATTAATAAGGGGGATAGAAGGGTTAAGTTATGAGGAAAGACTAACAAGCTTAAACCTGTTTAGTTTAGAGAAAAGGCGCCTTAGAGGGGATCTGATAACCTTATATAAATATATACGGGGCCATTATCAACCATTGTCTGATAACCTATTCATTAACAGGACTATACATAGGACAAGGGGTCATCCATTTAGACTGGAAGAAAGAAAATTTAGCTTAAAGCATAGGAAGGGTTATTTTACGGTGAGAACAATCAAGCTGTGGAATTCTCTGCCTGTTGAGGTGGTTGGGTCAGAGTCTGTACAGACTTTTAAAAAACGACTGGATGACTTCCTGCAGACACAGAATATTAAGGGTTATAATATTTAATATGTGGGTAAAAGCTTCTTGATCCAAGGAGAAATCTGACTGCCATTCTGGGGTCAAGAAGGAATTTTTTCCCAGTATGTTGCATATTGGCGAGCATTCAGACTGGGTTTTTTGCCTTCTTTTGGATCAACAGCAGTAGGTTATGTGGGAGAGGCTGAACCCGATGGACGCATGTCTTTTTTCAGCCTATATAACTATGTAACTATGTAACAGTACAAGGCCCAGGCTGTTACAAAGAATTCTTCCCACTTTTCTCCCACAAGCTCACGCTCTTAAATCATATCCTAAATGGTTGAGGATTACAGAAACTTGAATCCCCTTGTAGAGTCCTTCATGCATTTAGACCAAGTTGGTCTTAAATCTGGGCATATGGCTTATTCCATTACATTTACATTTGATCTACTTTGTTTAGAGCAGTGCTTCCCAAACCTATCCTCAGGACCCCAAACCAGACCAGATTTTGCAGATCACCTTGGGGAAATGCCGACTGAATCCTGCAATCATTGAGCAGCAAATCATATCACCTGTGCTGTGCTTCAGATATCTGGAAAAAGTGGCGATGTGGAGGGTCCTGAGGACAGATTTGGGAAACCCTGGTTTAGAGGAAGCACAACAAATGCCTTGATTGGGTCAAATTCTATTAAATACCTTAACTTGTTTTGTGTCCTTGATTTCACGGGTTTCCCTGCCAGATCACCACTAATAAAACCATACTTTATCAGTTATATGCCGAGGTCCTCCTAAGTTTACTGGAACAGATGAAGTCAATCCTTTCGCTGTTCCCTTTTAGCAATTTTATCTTCTAGCAGTGGGTAACATTAATCTTGACAAATCAGGTGCGTGGTATGCCCTAAACACCTATGGCTTGCATGGTTTCTACTTGTATCACTTGCCTTGAATGCATACCTGTTAATGCCTCTACATTCTATGGGGCAAACCATCTTGCCTATTCATAGAGAGCTAGCGGGGCAACGGATTGGGTAGATTGCATCAAAAGAACACTTTTCTCTCTTTCGGCTCTCCCTGTACCTCCTGGATATTGATGACCACCTTACTAAATTGTTGATTGTGCACACCGAATCTGTATATGGGTTTTGTGTTTAATCTGTCCTATAAGAAACGTGGAGGTAGTTAAAAACGAACACCTTGATCCATTATCAGAACGGCTTTTAGTTTCCGTGATCCTCTGTGCTGAATAACCAGCTGCTCGTTGAAGCCTGTACTATTTCCATCAGAGCTTATGTTGCAAGGATATTTAGTCCAGTCTATTCTTGCAGGTCCTTCCAGTTAAATTTACTGACCTGGATTCTGATTACTGTTGTGTTGGGAGCATATGGTATATTAAAAACCACCCTGCAAAATCCTGAAGTGAAGGCCAGTGGGATTATCATTGGTTTAACACCTCCACACTATCTGCTGTGTGCATTGCATAACTGACACGGGAGGGTGGCCTGGCATGAGGTTTGTATAAAGCCCTCTACCTAAGAATATAGGCTTCACTAGCACAGCATGTGCTCTCACGCTTCAGCCTGTGCCCAGTCTTTGATGTTGGTATTAATGTGGTCCCCGTCCAGCTGTAATTTACTATCTTAAACTCAAAGTGACTCTGAACCTGAACTGAATCACAATGTCTCAGTGCAGGGGTCTCCGATGAAAGCTTTTTCTCATGCCCATTGCTTTAGAAAATGTAACTTTTGCAGAATTCAAAACTTCCCAGAACTATATTCCATGCCTTTTAGTTTCTTGCCAGTCCTAGGAGATACAATCGCGTGTGATAGATGATTATATATATTACGAACAGAAAATTGTAGTGTAATATATTCAAGCTGTGCCTCCTATGTACATCAATCAAGTGATGAAATTTGTCGGACATCCCAAAGCCATGGCATCATTTAAATGCCATCTTGTGAAGACCGAATGGTGCCAATGAAGTAGGTAGTCTAGTATAATGTGAACTGGGCCCCAAAAGCTAAGTGGGATTGAAGAAATCTAAAACCTTTTGGCGTGCAACTAATATTGATGGAAGATGTAGAAGTGGGGATTGTTGTTCACTAGAGCCAAAGTATTACGTTAAGGCTAGGGTCAGACGAACACATTTTTCACGTCTACCGTCAAAAAGTGCGTTGATGCATCCAAACCAGTGAAACCAGTAAACCCCAAACTGGTATGTGTTTTTAAAGGGCAGGACAGCTTTCAGCAACACATCCAATAATATCACACTGATTGGACTCAAGGTTGGCTCACTCCTGGCTCCAATTAGCTCTTGGAGAAGTCATTAGGCTAGGGGTTCACATACTTTTTCCACCCTGCACTGTGAATGTTTACATGTTTTGTTCAATAAACACATAAAAACATAGGTTTGTGTTGTATTATTTTAAGCAGACTGTGTTTTTCAAATCGTTGTGACTTAGATGAAGATCAGAGCACATTTTATGACCAATTCATGCAAAACTCCGCGTAATCCCAAAGGGTTCACATACTTTTTCTTGCCACTGTATTCTGACCTCTGGCTGTTGTAATGCAGCAGTATAGTTTGAAATTTTTCTGGACTCTTAGGGTGGGGCTGGTCTTTGTAGTTTTTTTTCATCATAGCGCGCTCGTCTGTCGCCAGCCTATGTGCGCCTGTACTGAAGTGTTTACCGGCATCCATCGCAGCATTGATGCTGCAACAGTGCCGGTCACACGCTTGTGCGCGCACATGAAATGCGCGCCCAACCAGCGTCTGTTATCCAAGCCTCTCCGTCAAAGCGCTAGGACGCGCATTGACACAGCTGCAAAGCGCAATTTATCATAGGATCGCGCTTTGGCCGCCTCGCTGAGCGCTCTCAGTGCTGCAGACAGGCGTCGAATGGAAGGAACGTCCACTCTCATAGACTTTCCTTCCGCTCTCCAAAGATGCTCATCTGACACTAGCCTAAATATGACGAGGAGTGAAATCTCACCTGGAATTTATCTACTTCACAGTATGCACACTAGTTTTGCATTAAAAATTTATGCAAAAGGGGTTTTGGGTGTTTACATAGTTTTTTACATAGGCTGAAAAAAGACCTGCGTCCATCAGGTTCAGCCTCTCCCACATCACCTACTGCTGTTGATCCAAAAGAAGGCAAAAAACCCAGTCTGAAATGCTTGCCAATATGCAACACCCTGGGAAAAAATTCCTTCTTGACCCCAGAATGGCAGTAAGATTTCTCCTTGGATCAAGAAGCTTTTACCCACATATTAAATATTCTAACCCTTAATATTTTGTGTCTGCAGGAAGTCATCCAGTAGCTTTTTAAAAGTCTGTACAGTCTGACCCAACCACCTCAACAGGCAGAGAATTCCACAGCTTTATTGTTCTCACCGTAAAATAACCCTTCCTATGCTTTAGGCTGAATTTTCTTTCTTCCAGTCTAAATGGATGACCTCTTGTCCTGTGTATAGACCTGTTAATGAATAGGTTTCCACACAATGGTTGATAATGGCCCCGTATATATTTATATAAGGTTATCAGATCCCCTCTAAGGCGCCGTTTCTCTAAACTAAACAGGTTTAAGCTGGTTAGTCTTTACTCATAACTTAACCCTTCCATTCCCCTTATTAATTTTGTCGCCCGTCTCTGCACTTTATCTAGCGCCATAATATCCTTTATTAAGACAGGTGCCCAAAATTGCACGGCATATTCAAGGTGCGGTCTGACAATTGATTTATACAGAGGCAAAATTATGTTTTCATCCCGAGAGTGAACTCCCCTTTTAATGCATGCCAATACTTTGCTGGCCTTGGCGGCTGCTGTTTGATATTGCACATTGTTACTTAGTTTGAAGTCTATGATTATTCCCAAATCCTTCTCCTGCTTGGATTTCCCTAACTCCGTACCATTTAGGCTGGGGTCAGACTAACGCATTTTTAACGTGCGTTTAGGCGCACTTAATCACGGCCGCAGTAGCAGCAAATGACAGGCAATGACGGCCAATATACGAAGTACGGCTGCACGAAAGTCCGGCCACGCAACGCAAGTGGAAAATGAAGGGTTTTTTTTCGAACGCAGAACCGCTAGTACTGACGTACAGAGTGCGCTGTGGCGGCATAGCGGCGTGTGTGTGTGTGATTAGGAGATGTCAGACGCTGCTAATGTCCAGCCTACATAACGTCCAGACGCAAAAAGTGTTTTATTGACGATCTGTTAAAAAATCACGCCCGAAAATGCGTGTCTGACCATTTTCGCGCATTCTGTGAAAAAATACGCCGATGCGTTCGGACGTACTTTTTGAAGGTCGCTGCAAATAATGCTTTCGTTTGACCCTTGCCTTAAGGTATAAGATGCTTGTGTGTTCTCCACTCTAAAGTGCATAACTTTGCCTTTATCTACATTCAATTTCTTCTGCCATTTAAGTGCCCAGTCCCCCAATCTAAATCCCTCTGCAGCGAAGTAACATCCTGCTCACATTGTATTACTTTTCCTAGTTTTGTGTCATCTGCAAACACTGATACATGGCTTTCAATGCCTTTCTCAAGGTCCTTTTATAAATGAATTGAATAGTATTGGTCCTATAACCGACTCCTGAGGGACACCGCTTACCACTGATGTCCATCTTGAAAATGTACCATTTATGACCACTCTCTGTACCCTATCTTTTATCCAGTTTTCTATCCAAGAACAAGTATTTTCATCTAGACCAATTTTTCTTAATTTAAATAGTAACCTTTTGTGTGGAACTGTCGCAAGCTTTGGCAAAATCCAAGTAAATCACATCCACTGCGACCCCCTGTTTATTGTATTACAATGCAAAAATCAGTTTACATGGTTTTGGTAGTTAAAGGGTTAATGGTCTGATCTTCCATTCACCTTCTATCAGCATCTTTCCTAGTCTCTGTACCCATCTGATTTCCTAATAGTTGCCATGATACTACCCTTGCTATATTTAAAGCATAAAAACTGTTCTGCAACCTGTGATGCTGGTAACAGCTGAGCCCCTGGAGGAATAGAGGGGTTAAGTGCCAGTTGACATGGTTCCAGCATATGTGTTAATTGCCTCTATTCCTGAAGTTGCGGGGATTACGAACTAGAGATGTTCCACTATTTTGAATTGCAAACAATCATTACTAGTTTCAGAAGTCCATGTCCAGGCATATTCCATGCAAGGATACCTAATGTGAGCTGTTTAAAGTTTATGCTCTTCTAAAATTTGTACCATACATTTTTTTTCCTTGGGCTAAAGTGGTTTTTGCACACATTTTTAGCTCCCTACCTCAGTGTTTGGAGTTATAAAGTACACAAAAGTTGGATACCTGTTTGTCCTCTAATGGTATGGTCTTCATTGAAAGATCATAATGAACGTGTTTCGTGTGGTTTTCATAAATTTGGAAGCCACGACACTAACAAAGCATGTCAAAATCTACCTAGATGTAGAAATGTATCGAAAACCTAATGCAAACATATGCTCAAAAAATAAACTAGATTTAAATACAGCTGAATTTCCTTAGTTATCAGGTAGTAATCAGGGCTCGAATGCAGGTTCCTGCTGTGGCCGGAGCCCGAAACAATTTAGCTGCCAGCCCGGTGGCCGCGTGTCCGTCCTCCGAGCGGCAGCTGGAATGAAGTGCGGCCGCTCGCCTGTGACCTATCCGACAGCCACGATCTCTGGCAGAGAGGTGAGCTGGGGGCAAATATATCCATAGGAGCTGCCTGGGGGCAAATGTATCCATAGGAGCTGCCTGGGGGCAAATATATCCATAGGAGCTGCCTGGGGGCAAATATATCCATAGGAGCTGCCTCGGGGAAAATATATCCATAGGAGCTGCCTGGGGGAAAATATATCCATAGGAGCTGCCTGAGGGCAAATATATCCATAGGAGCTGCCTGGGGGCAAATATATCCATAGGAGCTGCCTGGGGGCAAATATATCCATAGGAGCTGCCTGGGGGCAAAAATATCCATAGGAGCTGCCTGGGGGCAAAAATATCCATAGGAGCTGCCTGGGGGCAAATATATCCATACGAGCTGCCTGGGGGCAAATATATCCATACGAGCTGCCTGGGGGCAAATATATCCATACGAGCTGCCTGGGGGCAAATATATCCATATGAGCTGCCTGGGGGCAAGTATATCCATACGAGCTGCCTGGGGGCAAATATATCCATACGAGCTGCCTGGCGGCAAATATATCCATATAACCAGTGCTGGGTATATTATTCTGGGGGTCCAGTGCTGGGTATATTATTCTGGGGGTCCAGTGCTGGGTATATTATTCTGGGGGTCCAGTGCTGGGTATATTATTCTGGGGGTCCAGTGCTGGGTATATTATTCTTGGGGCTCATTGCTGTGCATATAATTCTGGGGGGTCTGTGCCTGGATATAGATATCTAATAATATATAACGTTAGTCCAGTTGCCAAAATCACGAGTATACCTGTACGTAGTGATAACGTTCACTGATCAGTATAGCTTCCAGACCTAAAGAGGAGAGGTTACACTCTTGAAAGCTTGTCTTTTAAATGTAATGTTAACCCAATAAAAATGGTATCACACAAACTGCTATATTCGTGATATATCACTTTTTTCTTCAGGTAATAGGGGTTGTGGAATTCGTGGGTGAGTTCCCTCACTTTTTTTCCCAGGACTTGACCCCTGGTAGTAATAATTGCCATTCTCCAAACCATTAAAACTAGGGCTACAATAAATTTAGACGTCGCGCTGTTCAATATGTTTTTCTACAGAGATGGTTGATATGCTCTGAAAAACCTATGCATACCAGGTGACTGTATTCCCAGAAAACCAGGGTGGATTAAAAACCTTTTTTTAAAACTTTTTTTTTTTTTTTTTTTAAAAATCGGATTTTTATGATTTTAAATGTGATTTACTTTAATGAAATGCTTTTGGAGAATCTATTTAAGATTATAGTTCAAAGGTTATTCGACATGAAATAGAGTTTAGTTATGCAGCATGAGGCTGTATATTCATGGAATATTTACATTTTCTGTAAACAAATTAAATTAATCCGAGAGATCAAATGCACTTTTCCAAAGTAAAAATAGTATGAAATAAACAAATGTTAGATGTTCCATGTTAGATGGAACTCTGAAGTGAACTGTTTTGAAGAATATATCAAGAACTGGCCTATTCTGATGAGCTTGAGCAAAATCAAGAAAAAATAGATGGCACTGTCACAGCCAAAATCCTCATTGGGTTTAAGAGAAATGTTGAACATAAAATGAGCATCCTGAAACCCAATTCTGAAGCCTAAAAACAAAATACAGAAAAAATAGCCTTGTTTTTCTTTTGAAGTATTTTTTTGTTTAACCACTTTCATTAACGGCTTTCATTGATGTTTAAGCAAATACGAGAATATGTATGCTATATATCGTTACAAAATTAAATAAAACAATTTCAGTAGTTCTCCAAATATGAGTGATCTATTTAACTAAAATCCGTTCTAAAATAGCTGTTTTACTAATCTGAAAGATGATTATTCTAGATATGAAGTCTTCATCTGGTTGCAATTATTAAATCGTACAACTACCAGCAAGCATGACATTTAAAAATCTTTTGAGTCTTACGGATTAGTGCTTTTAAATCAAATCCACCCTGCAGAAGACTGTCCTGGTGTGAGTTAACACAACCTTCTGCGGTAACGGTAAGCACTCCACTTTGGAAGACTGTCTTAGCCCTCATGGAAACCTTAATGAGGGATCAGGCATACCTTGACCATTTATATTTAAGTGGCAATGGTAACTAGTGGGTCCTTCTAACCATTGCTTTGGTAAACTTGCCAATTCCATAGGCTTGGTATGGTAAACTTACCAGCGCTTTAGTTAAATTTACACCCGTCTCAATGACTTCCTACTTGCACTTTATCTCTTAAAGTATGCTAATGTGCCTCCATGAGATTGAATCAGATTAAAATTTAGAAAGTGAGATTTTTTTTGTGAGCAAAACAAAAGTTTGAGATTTTCAGAGAATGGGCAACGGCACTAGTGGCCTGCTCATTGTTGTGTCCCTGTTGAGGCCTCCTACAGTTTTAGCATGATGGTGCCATTAGAGAAGGCTATACCATATACAAATCAGTCGATCGCCCAGAAAGGTGTGGCCAGAACTGAAATGCCAAGGCAACCTCCCCAGCACGAGAGGAACCGCAACCCCGGCAATTTTCTGGCCTCGTCAAGAGAGCATAACGGATAGCTCTCTAGGCATCTCGAACAAGGGGTCCACATCTGGAGAAACCTGGACACTAATAGAGAGCAAAACAACGTATGCTAGATTTCTAAAACAAGACAAAAGCACTAATGGGCTCTCCTGTGGTTTGTCCCTGCACTGGTTCATAGTTTTAGCTGTATGAGTTCAGATGCTGTTCTTTCACTGCTTTAAAATTCTTCTCTTGTTTTTCAGATTATAAAGCCTGATTCAAGTGACGAAGCTGCTGTACCTCTGAGCACCCCTAAAGGTTCAACGCACAGTGAGGTTAAACAGCCAGTCAAAGCTGGAGCAGAAAGTCCTGATCTCATTATTGAAGCCCAATTTGACAGTGGCACAGAGGAAGAACAATGTCGTTCATTGGCATCCACCATAAATAATCTTTCTATCAGCAGCAAGGGGAAAGGTGAGTTCTAAAACTAGTTTGTGAATGTAAGGTACAGGTAGAGGAGTAAAATCAAATCTCATCTAGTGGCGTCTGAAATTTTAAAGTACCAGATTGAGAATGTCTAATGGGTTGATTAGGAAAAATGGGCAAAGTTCTTGATCTACCCCGACTTCTCCAAACGGCCATCAATAGGTAGAGATGCTGCAAATCATTACCGTACATAACTTTTAAAGGTGGAGGTTTTAGGCTGGGGTCACACGAGCGCACTTGACTGGACGTTCCTTCTACTCTGACGGTAGTACTCTGATACTCATGTGGCCACGTTACTGAGCGCAGTTAGTGCACTCAGCACTACAAAACTCGATCCTCCTATGGAGGACTGCGCTTTGTAGCCCTGTGGAACGCGTGTCGCACCGTTTCGACGTGGAAGGTTTCAGCACATCCGGTGTAGCGCTTGCAACTAGTACGCACGTTAGACCGTGTGGCCCACCCGTCCAAACCTCACAATGCTGCAACGGACGTCGGGAGGCGGATCAGTATGCGCGTACTTAGTGCGCTTGTGGGCCTGCGACCTTGGCAGTCTTAAGCAAATCTGTTACTACTTCCTTCTAGGAAAAAATATTGATCTTTAAGGCTGGGGTCAGACGAATGCAGTGCATTTTATTACAGCCGTGGTAGCAGCAAATGACGTCCAACGCAGGCCCACACACGAAGTACGGCAGCAAGAAAGTTCAGCCGCGCAACGCAAGCGGCAAACTAACGCATTTTCGCAAGAACGTCGAACTGCTAGTACTGACTTACAGAGTGCGCAGCGTCTGCATAGCAGCGTGTGTGCGTGATTAGACGTCAGACGCTGCTCATTTCCGGCCAACATAACGTCCAGACACCCAAAGTTTCCTGGTTTGGATCCGTAAAAATCATGGCTGAAATTGTGCATCGTATGACCGCTATCGCGTCTTCCGTGAAAAAATGCATACGGACGCATCGACGCACTCTTTGGGCTACATTACAATGTTAGTGCTAACTTAACCAGAGCTGTTGTGAACTTAAAACCTCCATAGGCTATAATGGCTCTGGGAAGTTTACAACAGCTCTGGTTAAGTTAGCACCAACTTTGTAATACTGCCGTTTTGACGGTAGACGTGAAAAATGCGTTTGTCTGACCCTAGCCTAAAACAATTACTGGTGCAGCACTGCCCTTATGGATGCTCCCCCCCCCCCACTGCCTCTGTCCTAAATACATATGCAGAATAAAGTTCTCGATGTACTTGTGTGCTTTTGTTTGAGCTCCTTTATTTGCATTCTTCATCCCTTCGCTCCCAAAGACGAGTTAACTCGATTTTTGCGTTGTAATGCATTGCAAGCACTCATTAGCATATGAAAATTCAATGTTCACATTTTAAAGACAGGTTAGTGTGCCCCTGCCGAGAAACAAATTCTGTATTTTCGCTCTCCAGGCACCCTGCATAGAGCTTCACATAGCAGCCATAAGCCTCACTGAAACAAAACTTTCAAATTTATTACTGTTGCAGTACAATAGCCAGGAAGAGGTATGAATATAGGTCGCGCTCTGGGGTCGATCACTGCTGTGCAGGGATAAGGCTGGCCATCCACCTGCACCGTAGTCGGGCGACCGACTTGGCGTTGTCCGTAGTCAGGTGACCATCGGCCGATCAGGGTCGTCCACTGAAAGAGTCTGTGGATGACCCAGGTCGACCGATGGACAGGCCGGCCAGTGACAAAGAAACAAACTCTGCTGGGGGGGGGGGGGGGCCTGCTGCGAAGAGAAAAAAACTCTCTGGTGCTGAAACAAAGTTTCATTCCAACGATAATTTTGTAATCGAAAAACAAATACATTATAAATTCTAATATCAGGGCAAAATTTCGAAACTCTATACCTGGGGTCTTTTTTGGCGGTTGTAGATTTTGGGGATTAAAGTTCGAAAAAGTGCATTTTTTTTTTAATCCACTTTAATTATTTTTCCATCATATTTCATAATTTAAGTGGTAAATTATAAGATATGATGGAAATAATGGTATCTTTAGAAAGTCCATTTAATGGCAAGAAAAACTGTATATAACATGTGCGGGTTCATAAACGAGTAAGAGGAAAATTAGACCTACAAACAGTGCAGAAATGTAAAACCGCCTCGTCACTATGGGCTTAACTATACGCAACTTTTTGCAATATATTGTTAACTTTGCATCCAGTGTTTCAAATTAATCCGTTTCTCAATAAAAATCTCTTGGTAGTGAAAGGGGTTAAATATCCGTTAAGACTTGATATGCAGGAACTGAGATTTCCAGGCCAGGCTCTTGCTATTGGTGGTATAAAACTGCACTAGTTTAATTGTTCAAAAGCATCACCACGGCTCATTGCCAAATGCGTTCCCCCACATTTTGGAAATATCTCATTGTCTACATAATTGCTTAGTTTCATACATTTTATGGGGTCTCTATGAAAAGTAGAATACACCCATGTATTAATCAGCCCCTTAATGACTAGTTTTTATATTATTATTTATTTAAACTTCTAAAATGTTAAACTAAATAACAGGTCTCTGATGCATTTAAAGTCTTTTGCATTCTTTGGCCCAGCATAATGTTAAATGATCTTGAAGGCTGCAATGATCATGTTGACATTTCCTCCCTTCCTGTGTGTGAATCACTCCTTACCTTTTAGCTGACACTTACTTTATTGCTCATTAACTTATAGATCTTCTATTCTGCCTGTTCATTGGTATGTTCCTTCAGGCCCCTAAGTGGACTCACTTTGACTTTATTCCCTTTCTTGCCAAGATCTGCATTGTCACTGTGAGAAATGGTAACAGTTAATCTGTTCTCAAGAAAGTGGAAACTTTCATTTAGATTCAAAATGTTAAGTTACGAAGATGCAGAAAATACAAAATATGAACCGAACTCTGAAAAAGCCATAGTAGCACAAGGTTCTACAAATAAGCCAGGAATGTTTGCAGTATTCTATTCCGTCCACTCCAGTATAAAGAAACATAGGGTCCTATTCCACTGTTGACGTTAACAGGGAGCCGATAAGGAAAAAATCAGGACAACCAAGTTTTCTTTACCGGCTTGCATTTACCACACCTATTCCGATCCAGCCACTTTATTGATGGCTGACTTCGGTGTAAAACAGAGTAGCAGACCGATACCGGCAGCAGTGCGCCGCAAGCATAGATTCCTAAAGTCCATAGCAAGGAAGTGCGGTGAGGTCAGTGGCTGGTGAGGCACTGGCTAGTATCAGAGCCAGATATACACAGATATTAACTAACTTTTTTCGGTTTTGTTTAGCTGTAAATTATCTTTTACTCATTTTCTTTACCCACACATTATATACAGTCTTTCTTGCCATTAAATGGACTTTCCAAAGATACCATTATTTTTATCATATCTTACACTTTACTTTAAAAAAAATAAAATATAGAAATAGTTTTTCTGTTCCGGTCATACTCTGTATCTGCCACTAGAGGGAGCTGCCTTGGCCCCTTCTGGTCAGAAGCCAGCCTCAAATGCAGGTGGTTTTTGAATGGCTTGGACCAATGGTGCTTTCCCATTGGTCCAAGCTATTCCATTGCTCTATCTGGGCCTCTCTGAGGCTCTGACGAGCAGTGTTCAGGAAGTGGGCAGCGCGCATGTGTTCCTATTTGAACAGACACGCGGTGCAGACTTCTTTTGAGCAGTTAACGCGATTAGCGTAGCGGGGAAGCATACCACTACGCAAATTGCGTATGCTGTAAAAATAATGCGCGCAGAGGCCGGGGCCGACGGTGGAGCAGGGGAGTTTAACGCTTAATGGCAGGGGAGGCTCTGCCTACCCTGACGGCACATCCCTGGTCCATAGGACTTCATGGAGTCAAGCACATGCCTGCCGCAAGCTACTTGTGGAGAGAGAAAGCAACGGATTGCGCCGCCTTCTCTATCTTGGGATGAAATAGAGATTTTTTTGACTTTTTATTTCACCACCCGGTTTGTGAGTTGGTATTTGTTAGAATCACTGACTTGAATAGAAGAACACATTACTTTAGATTAGCATGTTTTTCTACTCCCAGGCGCAAGTTACCACCTATGCAATTTACAGTATATAGGCGCTATGAACAAGCCACAAGCAAAATTTGTTGCAAGGTTGGAATAGAAATTCTAGACGTTCTATAGATTGGTTCCAGCTGATATCTTAACATCAAATGTGGAATAATGCCCCAAGTTCGGTAATTGGTGTATGACCATATTGTTTGATAGAAATTATGCTTGACGTTGGGTCAGGAGCTGAACAAACCACCGGATCTCAATTTAACCGATTGGAGAGCCAATGAGTATCTGGAAAGTACTACTGTACATTCCCATCCTCTTGTCTGGAAAATGGGTCAGTGACTGCTTTCCAGGTGGGGTGCAAATCAAATCATTCGGGTCACTTTTCAAGGACATCGGAATCCTTTCACTGGTGCAATAGACATGTTTGGTTTACCTCTGGTGATCCCAAAGAAATTATTCTCGCATCTCTTATCCTGTTCATTTAAACACTGCTGCAACTAACTGGGTTAATAACTGCTGCATACCACAATTTTACATATATTTGGCTATGGAAATAAAAAGCGTACGTTTACATTATTGTGGTGGTCCTTTTTAATATGAAGGATGTTGCCATGCATTCACCATGAATAACCTCCTCCCACTCTGCTGTGCAAATGTTATCTTAACCTGAAAATAAACGCTTTCCTGCTATTTCGGAAGCCTGGGAACACTTGCAGAAATCTCCTGAAAAGATCAGCTTTCAGTAAAGAGGAGTTTAATCTCCCTTGCTCCAGCCAACAGAGCTCCTTTTGATTAAAGGTGGAACTTGGAAAATGAACGTTTCCTTGCCGATCCATCCTGGCTCAAAACACTGTTTTAAAAAGGAGTGTTGGCTTTATGAAGAGGTGACAGAACTGATGTCCGTTCACATAAATACCTAATGAATTACTTCATTAGTTAGAACATCATCTTTCTGAAAGTTTAACTTTATAACATGGTGTGCAAAATCTATCCATTTTGAATGCTGAAAATTGCTCTTTATTTAGATTTACCTACAGAGAAGAGCACGAACACCTCATGTAATCTCAAATTTTTTGAAACTTCTTTTAATTGCACAAGTTTTATTGTAAATTGCTACAGAAAATGAACTCTATATAAAAATGACACTGGTAGCAGCAATTTATCTATTACGGCATTCAGCCAATGGGACTCCATTTATGTGCCAAATTATTAAGAAATGCTAAGTGTTAAGTTTCTAGAGCTTCTCACCCTAACCACTTGCCCCCTTAAGCCCATTCCCTCATGCCTTACCAAAAAACCTTCCGCTTCACTTGTACCATGCTTGACGTACATTTAATTTGTCATTATCCTCTGGGGTTTTCCCCGCTCCCCTCAGGCATAACTACATAGACCCAATCCTAAAAAAGCCATCTTTTGGATTTGACTGCCGATTCCAACTACTGCCCCATATCACTACTCAATTTCTCCTCTGACCCCTTGAAAAGCTTGCATATGCCTGATTGACTATCTCGATTCTCACGGTCCTTTACCCTCTCCAATTTGGCGTTTACTCTCTGCACCTGACAGAAAAAGCTCTAACTAAATTAACCAATGACCTTGTCACTGCCAAATCTGACTGGCATTACTCTCTGCCGCCTTTTACACTGTAGGCCAGTGTTTCCCAAACCTGTCCTCGGGACCCTCAACCAGGTCAGATTTTGCACATCACCTTGGGGAAATGCAGACTGAATCCTGCAATCGCTGAGCAGCAAATCATACCACCTGTGCTGTGCTTCAGATATCTTTCAGACCTTGGTGTGTCAGCAGGTCCTGAGGACAGGTGTGGGAAATACTACTGTAGACCATTCACTCCTTCTACAAACAGCGATTCAGGAATGGTGGGGCCATAGAAGTGGCTACATTCATGTGTGAGTAGGTGAGAGGGATGAGTTGCATCAGTGATGTGGTACGCTAATCTGATGGGTTTTGAAGGATTTCTTGAAGGCCTGAAGATCAGGGGTGAGTTTGACCAGGCAAGTCATTCCACAGGAACGGAGCTGCCCTTGCAAAGTCTTGGAGGCGAGTGTTGGCAGTGTGAGTGAAGATGGCATACAGGCAGATATCGCCCGCCGACCGGAGTTGTCTAGATGGGACGTGCTTCCGGAGTAACAAAGATCTGTAAATAGGGGTAATGCTATTGCGCGATTTGAACGTGAGCGTCAGTATTTTAAACTGTATCCTGAAACGTACAAGAAGCCAATGGAGGGACCGACACGGGAGGTACACGAGGTATCTGGTGAAAAAATTAAGCCTGACACCTGCCTTCATTACAGATTACACAGGGGCAATATGGGCATTGGGGAGGCCAATAAAGAGTGAGTTGCAGTAAGCAAGTCATGAAATGACTTGCACATGAACCAGGGCCTTCTATACCTCTTGTTTACGTTCCTATGTTTGTCTTAATCTTGTCTTGTTCCCACTGGTTATTGTAAAGAGCTGCATAAACGGTGCTATATAAATGAAGATGATAATGTATCACAGAGCACCATAGCCATAAAACTCAAATTATTAAGACCTGTTATGTTAAAATAACTAAACTGAAAATAAATTATATTAAAATGATTGTGAAATAAACTAGATATTCAAAAGTATTTATTTTAGCAATAATTTTATGAATTTGATCATTTTAAAAAAATAATAAATTACATATACACATACAGTGGATAGAAAAAGTCTACACACCCCTGTTAAGATGTCAGGTTTCTGTGATGTAGAAAATGAGACAGAATAATAATTTCAGGACACATTAAAGGTGGAAGAAAATCTATCAGCTGTAGAACTCAATTGAAAAACAAACTGAAATCTTTTAGGTAGAGGGAAGTAAAAATAAAAAATAAAAATGTAATCTGGTTGCATAAGTGTGCACACCCTCTTGTAACTGGGGATGTACCGGTATTCAGAATTAAGAAATCACATTCAAAATCATGTTAAATAGGAGTCAGTACACACCTGCTAGCATTTAAATTGCCTCTGATTTAACCCCAAATAAAGTTCAGCTGTTCTAGACGGCTTTCTTGACAGTTTATTAGTCCCATTCTGCAGCAAAAGCCATGGTCCGCAGAGAAGCTTCCAAAGCATCAGAGAGATCTCCTTGTTAAAAGGTATCGGTCAGGAGAAGGTACAAAAGAATTTCTAAGGCATTAGATATACCATGGAACAAGTGGAGAAAATATGGTGCTGCAGGAATATCTGGCAAGTACTGGCTGTGTGGTGCATATGACAACAATTTCCCGTATTCTTCATATGTCTGGGCTGGTTTCAATCGTATGTGTAAATTTCTGGCAGCTCCTCCCTCCCCTCCCAGTCACGTGCGGTGTACCCCAAGGCTAGATACTTGGTCCAATGATATTCATGATATTCATAAATGATCTGCCTAACGTCTGCAACGCCTCAACTGTACACATGTACGCAGATGACACCGTAATCTATACCAGCAAACCAAATCTCCCGCAGCTGCAGGCAGTGCTGCAAGAACAATTCAGAGGTAGAAAAGTGGATCAAAGATAACAAACTTTTCCTAAATACTGACAAAACTGTAACGATGCTCTTTGGAACAGCACCTAAACTACACAAATTACAAAATCCCCATCTATGTGTCAGGACAAAATCAAATGGCACGCTGACCAGTCACTTCTCTCAAATATCTAGGTATGTGGTTGGACCCAAATCCATCCTTTGGTCCCCAAATCGAAAAACTCTAAACTTTATCCCAAACTAGATGCCCTGTACAGAAACAAATCCTGCCTGAGCCCCGCGGTAAGAAAGCAGATTGTACAACAAATGCTTATGCCGGCTATTGAATACAGAGATGTACTATATGCAGCCGCCCCGCAAACACACCTTCAGAAACTTATACTATGTAGGAACTCATTCTGTCGCTTTGTGTTACAATGTAACTACATGACCCACCATTGTGACATGTTAAAAGAGCTAAACTGGCCGTTGCTGGAATCTAGACTCACCCTTCACCTTTCCAACCTGATGTTTAAGAGCTTTTCTGGGAAGTTGCCACCCTACCTGAATAGACTGCTTCCCCCAGCAGTTCCCTCATTCTATAACCTCCGATCCAGGACCAGCACCTTACTTACAATACCACAATACAAAAAAAGTGGCTCGATCCTCATTTTCCTACAGAGCACTGCAATTATGGAATAACCTCCCAGACGCCATCAAATCTTCCCTCAGTCTTAAGGCACTCAAGAGCTCCCTATTTAACATACCTCAATACAGAATCCACCTGTAAACATGTAACATATTTTCTACATATTTTCTGTGTTAATCTATATGTATATTTTTAATATCTTGCATCTATTACTTTTGTATTTCTGTAACGACTGTAACATTTCAATGTTCTTGAACCCAGGACGTACTTGAAAACGAGAGAAATCTCAATATAGACTTCCTGGTAAAATACTTTATAAATAAATAAATAAAATAAGATTGAAGCCTTTTCTTACGAAGAAAAACATCCAAGCCTGGCTAATTTTGCAAAAACATCGGAAGTCTGCCAAACACGTGTGGGGAAAATGTGTTGAGGTCTGATGAAACAAAGGTTGAGCTTTTTGGCCAGAATTCCAAAAGATATGTTTGACGCAAAAACCTTGCACATCACCAAAAGAACACCATACCCACAGTGAAGCGTAATGGTGGCAGCATCATACTTTTGGGGTGGTTTTTCTTCCGCTGGAACTGGGGCCTTAGTCAAGGTAGAGGGGATTACGAACCGTTCCAAATAACAGTCAATATTAGAACAAAACCTTCAGGCTTCTGCTAGAAAGCTGAACATGATTTGGATGTATGCTTTGGGTCATGTCCTGCTGAAAAATGAAGTTACTCTTCAAGAAAGGAATGACTTTAGCAGAAGATGATTAAAGATTTGAAATGGCCCAGACAGAGCCCAGGCTTGAATTCGATTGAAAATCTGTGGGGTGATCTAAAGATTGTTTTTGCAAAGGGTGGGAAAATCTTGCCCAGTCAAGATGTGCCATGCTGATAGACATATCCAAAAAGACTGCGTGCTGTAATAAAAGGTTCTTCAACAAAGTATTAGTTTAAGAGAGTGCACACTTATGCAAAACGATTTTATTTTTACTTCCACTTAATGAAATCTTTTGAGTTATTGAATGGAGTTGTACAGTTTATAGGTCACATTAACCACTTCAATGCTAAGGACGCGCTCAGCGCGTCCTCAGCATTGCCCCTGGTATGCGGAGGACGCGCTGAGCGCGTCCTCGCATTGGGGTCAGCGTTCGGCCGGGTTCCGGCCGATCGCTGGCCCCTCCGGTGCGGGCTGACATCCTGGATGTCAGCCCGGCATCCGGAGCAGTGGCCGCCATTATTATGTGTCATCGCGCCCCCGCGATGACACATAATTCAGGCGCCCCCCCCGCATGTGCGGAGGAGGCGCCTGAAAGGGAGGGGGGAGGTCCTTCGGACCTCTCTCCCTCCCGATCGGCGGCTCACAGGGGCTTAACCCAGGCATCATTTGGAAGGGCACAGCCTGCCCTTCCAAATGATGCCTGGCATTAACCCCTGGGGAGCTGGATCGCAAATCGGCGCTGAAAAGCGCCGATTTGCGATCCTTCCGGGAGCTGGCCGACATCTTGGATGTCGGCCAAGCTTCCGGGAACTCCCCCAGAGGACTGGCGTCATCGTGCGCAGCACGATGACGCCAGTCCTAGCATTAACCCCTAACTGCCACGAACTGTGGAGATAGGGAGTTCCAATGAACTCCCTATCTCCCGATCCGTGGCAGTTAGGGGTTAAATTTTGATATCGTTGGATCGGCCAGAGCATGGCCGTTCCAACGATACCAAACATGAAAATAAAAAAAAAAAAAAATAAAAAAAAAAATTAAAAAAAAAAAAATAAACACTTTTTTTTTTTTTTTGTTTTGTTCATGCAGCAATATTTTCCCATTTCAATTATAATGTGAACAATGATGCTGCATTAACGATTTTTGTATGCGGTGCGTTTGTTAAAAATGGTGTCATTTTCCCCAAAAAAAATGTAACGAGACCCCATCTCTAATTTTTTAACAAGCGCACCCCATACAAAATATAACCGCAATTGCTCGCATGTTAAAATGTGGAAAAAAACACTTTACACGCTGTAAATTATTGAAAATACATATTTTATTGCATTTTTTGTTATAATATACAGACATAACGTATACATATAATAATGACATATTATGAATCTACCGAGTCTGACGGAAAGAACGATATATAATATGTCTGTCATATACTAAAATAAGCCTTCAAAACAGGTTTAAACATGATGCGCAAAACAGGTAAAAAATGACCTCAGCACAGGGGCGGGAAAAGCCTCAGCAGCGAAAGGGTTAAAGGTGGAAAAAGATCTGAAATTATTTTTTTTTTTACATTGCAGCAGATCTCCATACCCCAACAGGGTCACATCTGCCAATGTCACTTCTTTGCTAGACCCCATGTTCTCCTCATGACTCTCATGCCGCAGCTTAAAGACTGGTACACATAGACAGCCTTGCTAGCATCCCCCAGAAATTGTAACGGTTGGCCCTCTCTTGGGCCATCGTGGTGGCTTGGAACATGGAGTGTAGCCCTTAAGGCAGGTGAGCTACTGACTGGATAGATCAATAAAACAGACTTGTTTCTCCAAAAGCAAGGAGCACAAAAGTAGGACTGAATTGCCACTAAACTCCGGTTTCAAGACCGACAGATAATCCAGGACATGCTCAGAAACACAAACAATGAATGACCGTAGATGAATTATGCAGGCTGCAGTGCAGTCAACAAACTGACAGACTTGGCAAAACAGGACCTGAACTGAACACCACTTCAGGATGATACAGGAACCAGACAGTGACACATGGAACAGGAGGACCAGAAGAAAACTAAAGGAATCCCTATGCTGGGAATACTTTGAAGAAAAAACACTCACAAAAAATTAACAGATAAATCTAAATAAGAAGGGCAAGGGATAAACAAGACCGACAAAACAACCTGCACTGAGGAGGTCCTTTTAATGGCCTCGGAGACTATACTAAACTTGGACAAACAAAATACGTGAAACATCTAAGAATGGTCGTTCAGGCAAGGTTGGCAACAGATCAGCATACAGAGTACCAGGAGTCAGCAGAAAAGGATCGTCAGGAAACACAGCCGAGGTCAAAACCAGAATGCACTAGAACAAGAATGCTTTGCAGCAACACAGGGAACTAACAGGACACAACCACCATCAAACTCCACAAACCGTCAATGAGGCTCTGTGCTGCTGGGATATTTATAGGAACATAGAAACATAGGTTCTTATCTGCCAACATTTTTCTTTCGGCCCATCTAGTCTGCCCAATTACATGGATACTTTACCTAGATTTATCTTTTGTTTAGGATCGCCTTATGCCTATCCCATGCCTGCTTATAGGGAGTGGGTCTGTGTGATTGGGCCATGTGACCCCAGACCAGGAGATTACAGCAGAACCCAAGAACAGCCCCAA
This sequence comes from Leptobrachium leishanense, assembly GCA_009667805.1. Classification (NCBI taxonomy): domain Eukaryota; kingdom Metazoa; phylum Chordata; class Amphibia; order Anura; family Megophryidae; genus Leptobrachium; species Leptobrachium leishanense. The sequence continues at coordinate 150,388,862 of CM019066.1, read as the reverse complement.
ACAGCACGGCCAAACAGACCACAGGGAATAAATAGACATGAGACACTTCACCACTAGGGGGCAGGGTCGAGACGTAACAGAAATAAGCTGTGGCTCTAGATCTGAGGTCTTTGCGTTGGAACAGCAAACAGAATATAGCTGCTACCCATACCATGAGTCGTGACTACATATAAGGTCAGCATAGCATTGGTTTAATCAGGGACAGACCCACACATATATTTATACGGTCACACATGGGTCATTTACATACACAAAATTCCCCTAGAGACCGCTGGGGGACCTAATCAGACTGAAACTGACAATGGGACACATGTGCTTTTTGGAAGGTGAAACATAATTAGATTAGGTAGACAGTTAAAATTAAACATTACTTAACATTTCTAATGAGGCAGGACAATGGGAATTGGGATAACATATTAGTCAGATTTACAACCTATTCAAATAGAAACCGAGAACACATTCCTGAGACAAGGGTCGGTTGGATGGCTAATCCCGTCAGCAAGATGGCAGATACAAAAAGACCAGACAATAGATAGACCATAGCATTCTTACGTAATCCTAGATTATACCAACGTTCTGCACACGAGGGCAATGGGCTAATACTGAGCCCTGCACCCTACAAATATCAAATATGCCTCCATGCCCATTCATCCCAATTCCAAAACGACTTGTGTCACAGAAGCCTGACATTTTAACAGGGTGTGTAGACTTTCTCTACCCACTGTACATTCTGACTCCCCATACAGACACCTTAACAACCACGCACACAAAATTAAAACCCCTAAACCCACACTGAATTAACCTCTCATTATGGATTTTTTTGCACGCCACCCCCCCCTGCTAGCGTTGTAAGGCAGCTGCCTGTGCTGCTTTTATAGCAATCACCGACCCATGCTTTTGCCCAAAAACAGCTGTCAGAACTGAAATGCCAAGAAGACCTCTGCACAAGAGATGCAGCAATTTAGACCTTGTCAGGAGTGTGTAGTATGGCCTGCAGAAGGCCTGTGGAACCGGTGTGGAGAAATGACACGTTAATAATCCCGCCTCTGTTTCAGTCTTGGGTACAATTATGCAGTGTTTTGTTTGTCAATTGGTTTTGTCTTGCTCATTGTACAAACAAATTTGACACAAAAAACATACATACGAAATGTATCTCCTAGGTAGCGCAATATAATATATGCGAGTTATAGGGGGAGGACTCAAAGCTGACAAGTAGGGCGCAGAGTAACGCATTGCAAAATGACAATTATATATAAAGCGGCAACCTATTCCAGATTCCTGCGATGGGTAAGACCAAACAGGGCTGCTGAATATGTTGGCACTTTATAGATAATAGTAATTGTTATGAAATTTCCCGGTCACAAATCACATGCTGAACAAGTGCCCAAAATGTGATGTTACTGATGGTGCCTTTTTGAAAAGTGCCACGTGTATTGCGACAACTTCCTGTGTCGAGTCTAAACAGTGTTTTGGAAACTGTTCCTCCTGTGAATATCTTTTTTAATACATGTCCTAGACGTTGATGGGTTTATAATTGAGCTTTTTATGTTGCACATCTGTTGGCTGAGGTCTTTTACGTACGCTGAAGGAAGGCTGCAGCTGGACGAATGACAAATAGTGGTTAAACACAAGTGCTCCAGGTTAATGCAGTCACATACACGCAACCATTCTATACATCTTAATTATCATTGGCATTTCTTTGGAAAATTTTCCCAAAAAGCTTTTCTACTTGGATTTCAGTCTCCCTCTTCATTTATAGCTCTTGAGCTCTTGCAAAATTGGCCGCTGAGTTTCGATGGGAACGTTGTTCAGTCAGACTGAAGGCCTCCCACGAGATCTTGTTCATCCCAGAATTTTTCTTTCCAAATCCAAATAGTCTTTTAAGCTGAAAAGGTACTTTTTATTCAAATCTATACACTGAATAGCTTTACATGGTCTGCTGCGGGAAGTTCTTGGAGTGTGTCTTTACGAGAAACCTATGCAGTGTTCATCGTAGCAAATGACACTACATGCTTCAATAAAATATTGATAAACACCTATATATATTTTACTTTGTTTCATTACCTATATGCATTGTAGGGATCACATGGATAACAAATGTATAGGTTTTCTAAAAGCTGCTATAAAATTCACTTAAATTATTTGCACGGTTTAAGGCTAGGGTCAGACTAACGCATTTCACGTCTACAGTCAAAAAGTGCGTTGATGCGTCCGAATGCATTTTTTCACGGAAGACGCGATAGCAGTCATACGATGCGCAATTTCGTCCATATTTTTTGACGGAACTATAAAAAGCAAATGGACAAAATGGACAAAAAAAAAAACACTGGATGACTTCCTGCAGACACAGAATATTAAGGGTTATAATATTTAATATGTGGGTAAAAGCTTCTTGATCCAAGGAGAAATCTTACTGCCATTCTGGGGTCAAGAAGGAATTTTTTCCCAGTATGTTGCATATTGGCAAACATTTCAGACTGGGTTTTTTGCCTTCTTTTGGATCAACAGCAGTAGGTTATGTGGGAGAGGCTGAACCCGATGGACGCATGTCTTTTTTCAGCCTATGTAACTATGTAACATGATGTTGGCTGGACATGTGCAGTATCTGACGTCTCCTAATCACGCACACACACCGCTATGCGGACGCAGCGCACTCTGTACGTCAGTACTAGCGGTTCCACGTTCTCAAAAAAATGCGTTCGTTTGCCACTTGCGTTGCGCGGTCAAACGGTCAATGCTGGATTGCAGTAAGGTGCAGTTTTGTTTTCCTCAGCAATTGGGTATCCTTTACCTAGAGCGTTATCCCAAAAAACAGTTTCCAGGGTCTGTCTCAGTCTCACCAGCCCTCCTTCTTGAAATTTTCTTTTTAATTTCACTGTGACTTGAGGTAAGCTATTGCTTTTTAAAGAGCCGCTTTGGGTGATCGATTTTCCTCCCGGTCTCCATTCTGACCTATATTGTCCCAGTGCTCTGTCAAGTTTTATTCCCTCTCTACCTCCTCTCCGTGTACATGCTGTATAGGCTGCACAGGGAGGAGGAGGAGGGAGAGAGCCTAAATTTCCAGTAGTTGACAAATGTAATATATATTTATTACTAGTTTCCTGTATGAGCGAGGACAAATTACTTCATTTCCCTCAATCTTTCTGTGGTGAAGCCCCCTTGGATTCCATCCATCCCTACAACTTCCCTGCCTGAGCGAAGTGGGAGTGTGAGCAGATAAGACTCTTGTGCAATCATCTGGCTACATCCCTGTCACAGGAACTGCACGATTTATAATTAAACAATAACGTGGCGCCCTGCCCGAGGTGTGGCTTGTTAGGAAATGATCTGATGTGCCAGAAGGATGTAGGATTGCCCAAGTTGGGGCGGCCTCCTAATGAGTACAGCGATGGATGTACTGCCTCCTAAATGCAAGGGTGCGTTTGTGCCCAGCATCCCCATTGATGCTGGAGATGTGCTTGCACATGCAAACCCACGTGTGCACCTTTTTTCTGTGGGTTGGGCAGGGTATGTAAATCAAAAGTACAGTTTGTTTAACAAACTATTGATGCACTCTATTTAGAAATAAATGCCTTATCCCTTCTCATCACTCACACGTGTGAATTTGTTTTTTTATTTCACGCAAGTTTTATGAATACTTGTCCCTCCAAGCTTCTCTTTTTAAGCATGGTGTTTATAGGCTAAAGCAGTGTTTCCCAAACCTGTCCTCAGGACCCGCTGACAGGCCAGGTTTGACAGTTATCTGAAGCACAGCACAGGTGATATAATTTGCTGCTCAGTGATTGCAGGATTCAGTCTGCACTTCCCCAAGGTGATCTGCAAAATCTGGCCTGGCTGAGTGTCCTGAGGAGAGGTTTGGGAAACACTGAGCTAAACAGACAGCCAGGAGGAGGAGGATTGTTATGGTGACATCAATGCTGCATCAAAAAGTGTATATTTGTGAATTAGGGAAGGGGTTCCTAAACTTTCTGTTAAGGTTTCTGTTAACCTTTCTGAAATATTAAATAAACAGCCTAAAATTGCGAAAGACAAATCAGTCTTGCATCTGTTGAATTGCATTCAGCAGCACACGTTTGAAGTATTTTTTGCACGTAAAATGTTTTCTTTGCAACAAATTAAAGATTCTATAAACCTTGTTACACGATCGGTTTCAAATATGGTGTTACTTTAAATCTTAAATATGTTCTAACTTCTAATTTGTGGGTACAGTGCATCTTTTCTTCATGTATACATAGCGATTTGTTTCACTAAGCCTGGGGGTCTGCAACCTTGGCCCTCCAGATGCTTCGAGACTAGGACTAGGCTCACTAGGTGTGCCCATATTGACATTCCTCCCGGCGTCCGTCACAGCGTTGTGAGGCTGTGACAGGGCTGGTCTCACGCTGTAGCACGCGCACGAATTGCGCACGCTACAAGCGTCCATCCAGAAAGCCTCCCCTTCAAAACGCTAGATGGGCGATCCTCCATAGGGGGATCGAGCCTTGCAGCGCTGAGTGCACTAACTGCGCTCAGCGATATGGCCAGACGGGCATCAGAGTGGAAGGGCGCCCACTCTCACGGACATTCCTTGAGCTCTCAAAGACGCTTGTCTGACCCCGGCCTTTTTATAGGTGGCTGAGCATCATAGCAAACATAGTTCAAAAGCATCTGGAGGGCCAAGGTTGCTTACTCCTGCACTCAGCCATCAGTTGAAACAAAAGCCTCAAAAAGATGACTCCATATCTAGGTTGAAATGCGTTTTTTTTTTTCTTTTTTTGGGGGGGGGGGTTGTCGGTGTATGTATATATTACACATACTAATTGTGTAGTCTTTGACATGTGGCGTTAACAAGGCAATCCACCCATCCCATTTGAAATCTCATCACATCATGTTACTTTATTTTTTATACCTTGTACTGTAGAGTTATAGCGTCTCCAGGTGCTGAATACATCCCAGCTGTTCATTTGGGTTCCGCAAGCTGTGCTGTGTATTTGTGTCCATCACATGCTGTACATGTCAAAAGATGTGTGTAAAGTAAGACACTGCAGCTTTCCTGAAATCGGAACACCATGTGGCAAGCCAATGGAAGCTGAATGTGCAGAGGCAATGGGAACCCCAGCCACCTGTACACAATTCAGAATGAATTCAAGCTATCTACCTTCACACTCTTTTACCTCCAAAAGTTGGCCAAACATCAACAAATGTAAACCAAGTAACTCGGCAATGCAGGCTTCCCAGGGGTACAGCCATAGCTAGTGGAGCCTCATGGTAGAAACTCTGCAATCAGTTGCTCCCTTGGACAATGTAGATGGTTCAGAGAAAACTAGCATAGATATACGTATCTGGTGGCGCGACGATCATCGCTTCTTGGTACTCAGGTGGTTCTCATATGTAACATCCACATGGATTTTATATAAAAGAAGCAAAAAAATACATATAATAGTGCAGGGTGTATTAATAAGATATTAATGCAATACTATCAAGCCGTTCCACTCACAAATGTAGAGCCTTATCACTGACTGAGTGGTTGCGTTCATGGAACGCATGTACCATCGAGGCGCATGCGCAAAATGGCGGCGCACATCGGGAGTTTGCGGGTGGAGGCGTGGAACGCACGCCGATTTGATTCTGGACATGTGGAGACTGTTTTCATCCCAATTAAGGGAACTATATATACTTGGGAGCACACAATACACTGTAAACCAGCTGATGAAGCCGCAGCACGCGGCGAAACACGTTCTGGTGATATGGCTGTGCCAGATTTGATATTGTTTTATTATTTTATGTTTTAAAGTTTTTTTGTTTTTTTTTAAATCTGGTCCCTATGTCCTGGAATCTTGAGGTTTTCGTGGATTTGACCCACTAAACAAATCCATACGCACTATTTCCTAGAGCTTGGCTATAAGCTCCATCAAATGTGAGTTGACACTCTATTTGCACTATTCTATATATTGATTGGATCTGCACAAGAAAGTTTTTTTCTGTCTTTATGCTTTCTTTTATATCCGTTGAATAAGAGGAACGATTGTGAAAGGTGTGGGTCTCCTTCATAATAATAAGAAAAAGGACCCAGACGTATTCAACCACTCAGTGATAAGCCTCTAAATTTGTGAGTGGAACGCCTTGATAGTATTGCATTAATATCTTATTAATACACCCTGCACTATTATATGTATTTTTTTGCTTTTATATAAAATCCATGTGGATGTTACATATCATGAGAACCACCTGAGTACCAAGAAGCGATTATCGTCGCGCCACCAGATACGTAGATCTATCCTTGTTGTCACACTGGTTTTGGGGAAACCTCTATAGATCTGGTTTGGCATTGGGATACTGGTGGTGGTACATATTTGGGCGCTGACCATTTTTTCTGCGGGTTCAGAGAAAACTGTCCACAAACTTCCTTTATGCCTGTCCCACCCACTTCATGTCTGCTAAAACACAACGGTTTAATACTGAGCTTTTTGTCATGCCCGTTGATCCTTTTTATGTTGCGGCATAACCTAATTCCTCTAGGGTATATACCGGCATATAGAAACAAGAGACACTGCCCCAAAACAAGCCAAGATTTTAGAAAAGAGTGTAGTTTGACACATGATTAAGTGCTGTACTGAGGCAATAACAAAGCAAATGTACTCATGTAGACACAAGTTCCTCTTTCATAAGGAGTCTCAGGATCTTAAGCAGAAAAGACAAATACAAGAGATCATATACTGTAGTATATTTGGTCGGATATTAAAGCGTTTTGAAATTGCCCCCTCACATGTTCCAGAGCACACTAAAAATGGTCGTGTGCCAACATTCGAGGTGGTGACGTGGCGCAGCTTTCTTTGTGTTGCTATCCTAAGTGATTCTCCAAAGCAGAAAGAGAAAATGTCTTGGCAGGGAGTGTAGATTGATAGTCACTTTTTTTTTTTTTTTTTTATCGTTACAGATTTTAGAGCAAAATATTAACTGGTTCTGGGTGTGCTTGTGAAACCCTTTTAGGTGGTGTTTTGCCTTTTTCTTTCTCCTTCCTGGTGCCAGTAGTGGATCCTGTGTTGTAGGTAATAATGGGAAATAATCTAGGTTGTAGTTAAAATTAAGCTTTTTTTTTTTTTTTTTGTATTTAAAATTTTTATTTTGTAAATAAGTCAGCATATAATCAAACATAAGAAAGCAAGGGCCACGCAGGGCCATCCAAAGCAGAAGTATCACGTGTGAAAAATAATAAACATCCCCTATAGGGGGGGGTCTCAGCATATAATAGAATCAAGAGGGGGGAGGGAAGGGGGGTAGCGGGTGGAGAAAAAACAGACAAGCATAAGGTGAGGGCCTCGTAGGGCCTCACATAGTCATCTGTAATAACTTCGACTAAAGAAAAATAACAAATAAGCATAAACAATGAAATTAGGGGCGTTTTCAGAAATAGATTGCAAAAAGAAAAGATGGGGGGAATATAAAAGGATGGCAATGGCCAAAATTGTGCCTGCCCTGGCGGATACCCATGCGGCTTAAACAACCACGAGGGGGGGCCACGGGGGGAAAATGGCACTGAGGCCCGGGCATTCGGTGGCATAGCCGGGCACCAGGCCACGTCTGCACCTCCCGAATTATCCCGTATAGCCACAAGAAACACAAAAGAAGAAAATAGAGGAGAAAAAAAAAACAAAAAAAAAAACGCATAATACGGCAATGATACAATGTCGGCAACCATTGAACTCAGCTGTTAATCAGGAAGAATATAAAGTCTGCATGTACTCTGCGGAAAGCCGTATTAAAAAAAAAAAAAAAAAAAAAAAAAACATAAAACATGTAAGACACGTAAACAGAAGGGGGGGGGTTCATGTTGGAAAACAGCAATATATCTAAATGCGGGGGAAAGGGACAAAAATTGGGAGAATGTCCCCAGCCAGAGAATATCAAAGAAGAGTCGTCTGAATCTGCGAAAAACAGCAGAGGGTCCATAGCCGGAATCAAAAAAGGGGGTGATGTAGAGAAATGCAAAAAAATTGCTGTCAACCTGTGTCCCGGAACGGTAACGGAGCCAGAACAGGCAGAGCGAAGCCGAATAGGCCAGGCCATGTGGCAAGAAGCAGGGCTGATATTGCGAAAAATCCCCCGCCGACCCCGCAACACCAGACTTCAGCATCGCAGAGGAGGACCGTAGCTGGTGTCGCAGCGAGGAACGGCAAGAGGGACCGAGACAGCGACTTCCTCCCATCAGCAAGCGACAAGTAGCGGTTGTACGGTCCCAAAGTCGCAGTCGTTTTACGGGTGTCCAAAGCCATCACCGGGCACTGTTCCGCAGCGGTAGTGGGTGCTTCAGCCTCCGCGGGGTCCTCACGAACAAGCATGCTGCAGGCAGCCGAACGGTTAGGTCCCGCAGGGTCATCTGGCGGCGACATCACGCCCAGCGGTCGAGCAGCCACCTCCAGGGCCATCTCTCCCCGACAGCTCCTCAGCGCCGACAGCATCCGCCGACAGACTCCTCTAGTAAGCAGGCCATCTTCATCCTCCCCCGACAGGATAATCAAGCAGGCGTCCAGGCCTGAAACCACAGCCCCGTCACCTCCAGAAGGGGGGAGGGATCCATCCTCCCACCACCTCGCAGGTCCGTCCGCCGCACCCGGGGGACATCCGTCTGGTTTGACTGGGAGACGTGGGCCCACCATCTCCTCAGCCCCCAGCAGTATCTGGGTCGGGGCAGACAAACCAGCAAGGCCGGTGAACATTCGGCGCCAGGAAGAAGGCCGCAAGATGGCCGCCGGCGTCTCTCACCAGCCAGGGTCAGTAGCCAGAAGCAGAGTCTCTGGTCCGGAGGGGAGGCTAAACGGGCTCCGGACAGGTCAGTACCGGTGGCCAGCCGCACAGGAACCCCTAAACACAAAAATCAGAGCAGGGAGAGTCAGCTGGGGGTCCCCAAACAGGGAGGACATGCGGAGCTCCACAGAAACACGTCCATTCCTGCCTGCAGCCGGCCACGCCCCCAAAATTAAGCTTATTTTTTAAAATAATAACTTGAATAATTGTGATATAAAAGCCATATTTGGCAAACAGACACGTTCACAAAGCACACTTGGGTTCTGTAAGTGTACATAGGCCTATATCTGAAAGCAGCTTGAACAAATCTGTTCTTTGACTCGTTCAATAAACTCACCCCTTGACCAGCTATTGTGCTGCCATGCCTATCCTTCTATTGTAAGGAGAGAGTCGCAAGTTATTTGCCATGCAACCTTCATTATATAGTATAGTTGGCATATACATGAGTAACCAAGTACCCTTATGTATATAAAGATGTAGTAATGCTGTTCATACTTTATTTATAAGCCTATTAGACACTGTAAAAGATTCCTTATCTTGACATTTAAACATACTCTTGGACGTGTTCGTATAGATGCAGACATGCAATTTTGTCACATAGTAGTTAAAAGAAACATGGATAAAAAAATAAACCAGACAAAAATCGTACTCGTGACTTGCAGTAAACAAAAGCTTGGCTCACATAGGGCCATCTGCTGGCAGGAATACTGACCTGCCTCCTGTATGTATTGTAGAATTTGTCCTGTCTTTACCCATTGCACCTTTTGTACAGCGCTGCAGAATGTGTTTGTGCTGAATAAATAATTGTTGGAAACACTTCAGCGCTGCTTGTGTGAGAGTGCTAAGGTTAAGTGAGTAATGTTGTTTTTATCTATTAAAAAGATTATGCAGGGGAGGCTGTTTTCCCAAATTGTTCTGTAACCTGATAGAGATGAGTTGTGATGATTGTATGACTAGAAAGGTGGTTGGAACCATTTGGCAGTCGAAATCCAAACGTTACTAAGTGTCTGGCACTCTAGTGGAATATGTGAATTTATTTGAGATTTGACTGAATAAGCTGTAACCACATTTGGAAGCCGCCTTTTGGCTACTTACAATGTGAATTAAGCAGAATTAGGACACGGTGCCTACATTACCTCTGCCTCACACGGAGTGCTCTAGCATGATGTAGTGCGCGATGTTTGCTTGCATCTTCAAAACCTTTTTCTTCTGGGAGCTATAATGTTTCATTGATAATATCTCATGGCTTGAAAGTGGACAAGAACCAATAGTTTTGACTTTGGACAGCTGTTGTTTTCCTCCCAATGTGTTCAGGATGCAAACTGAGAATTACAGTACGTTGTGTGCACGCACGGGGAAATGGGCAGACTGTGAGTCTTCGAACTTCGTGCATGTCTTTAATAAAAGTGTATTGTGATACCAATATGTTCGTGTAAAAGAGCCTACATTTTCCTGTGGTAAGAAACGGGTCTAAATTTCTATATGCCTAAGTTTCACTTTAAAAGCTGAAAATAATGAATTATTAAATTCTTTTGAATGAATATCAAACGCCACTATAGAATACAAGTGTTGAACGCATTTGCTTTTACCATCGTTTCCATGCTTATTGGTTACTTTTCAGACTGGTGATCATGTCTTGCTGAGGTGGAGCTAAATAAAAATGGTATTTTAGAACCTCGCTTGCAAGAAGCAATGTATAGCACAACTTGGGTTATTCCGTAAGTGCCAATGTTGCAAACTCCAAAGAAAACCGCTGAGTGTGCAACGCCAGCATTTCACAATAGTAAACTCGAGACACAGGCATAACAATGAAGCTGCTCCTGACACTCCTATAGTAGGCTTCCACTGTTTAGGTTTTGCAGTTGACAGGAAGACAGAAGCGTGATGGTAAGCAGCGTTCATAGTGTCACTGTTTGTATTTTCATCACTCGCCTAATATCAGCGACACCTATTCGTACAGGTGGTTTAAGTGCCAGTTTTCTAAAATATGTATATGTATTTTTTTAAAGGTTCTAAAGCGGAACAAAATGTGACCTGTAACCAAAGAAACCCTACTCCTCATCCTGAAGACTGCCTTCAGAAGACAGCTAAGGTAATGTAATGCTTTCCTAAAAACTATAGTGATTAGGTTTTTGATATTATATTCCCCTTTACAGTTACAATGCTATTTGCCTTTCTAGTGTTCTCTTAAAACGTATCTGCTATTTCTAACAGCAACTTTTTTCCAACTTCCCAACGGAACCTGGGGTAACACTTGACTTCTCCATGAGGCTGTTTGGTGCATCTTATAACTTGTATGAGTAAAATTGTAAAAATTCAATGCGCTTTCAAGTTGCTTGATATCTTTTAATGCTAGTGCATAAATGGGGGGAAAAAGCGGTCATAAAGTGACATTTTAAGGGCTTTCTGCTTAATCATGCTTTAATCATCTTATTGCGGTCTTGGGGTCAACGCAAGTGGTGTAGTTGTTTGCTTGCCATTAAATGCCTGGCGCTTGAGTTTGAATACCACTTGTAACCTGCAAGAGGTCATGGGTTGCCACAGGTGATAGTATGCAAGCTACCATTTGTAGTTTACGAATTTTCTTTTTCAAGAACGTACATAATGTACCTTCTAAAATTTCATTTACTTTGTAGACAATTTTTGTCTTCAAAGCATCTCCAAACCTGTATCCAGCACCTCATTTCCCTACAAATATCCTCCTACATTATCAATCATAAATAATCTTCTCATAGTCTTTGAACTAGAAAGCGTTTTTGTACACCAACTTGGGGTACCTTTTGTGAAGCGCCATCGTTAACTTCCTTTTGTAGCAACAATGTTGATTTATTAATTGAAAAATATTCACACGTTCTAAATTAACCTTTTTTTTATTTTTTTAAATAAGGTGGTGTATATTTTGGAAAAGAAACATTCAAGAGCGGCCACTGGGTTCATCAAACTCTTGAATGACAAAGGAGGAGAACTTGCCAAGGTGTATGCTTTATTTTCACCAGTGGACCATAGACTTCCTCGTATATACATCCCATTAATGGACTGTCCGGATGGGTTTATAGCAAGGCCCCAGGATTACGCCACAACATTGTTTATTTGCCGAATAACTGCCTGGAGAGAGGACAGCAACTTTGCAGAAGGGTAAGTGGTGTTATTCTAAGTTTACCTGAAAATTGTAAAGAAATGTTCTAATATTGGCAAGTCATCTGTCTAAAGGGACACACTACTCCTCCTGACCCCTTTTATCTTTTTAAAGTGGTCATGATGTGAGAAGTGCCTCCCTCCTGCGGAGTTCTGCTGATGTCACTGGGTGAAGTGCAGGAGTTTCCGCCACCCCACCCAGCGTCACCAGCAGCCGGGGATTTTGAATTTCCCAGACGGCTATTTTTTTAATTTTTTTTTAAAGCACAAGTAAACTATTCATAGCTTATGTTAGTGGTAGTGTTCCTTTAATGTTGTTGCTGGGTTAAGAAAATAAAAAGGTCGTTTCCTATGTTCTTCTCCAGTCCTGGGCCTAGTTGGCCTATGCCAGAACACAGCATCGTACTTGGCCATCAGTTCTGTCACTTGAGTAAGTTTGGTTGTGTAAAGACTTTAGTTTTCACCTAAATGGGTCTCCTTTTCTATGTTGCATACATATGTTGCAATCTCTAGTTTTCTGCTATGGCTGTATAAAGCAGAGCTGTCAAACTCTGCTCCCTCCCAGATGTTTGTGAACTACAACTCCCCTGATTCCATGGCCATCTATCGCATTGCGGAATATGCTGGCGCTTTATAAATAAAGAATAATAATAATAATAATAATTTCTGGCAATTGTAGGCAACACCGTCTGGGGGGCCAGGAGTTTGACAGCCCTGATATAAAGGTTCAAACCATTCGTTTGACCTATTGAACCTGTAGTCTTTCAGGCTCCATTTAAAGTGCATTTCAGATAGAGCTGGGAGTATGTGGTCTTCAGGCACTACAGTTTGGACACCCACCTAGAGCTGCTCTTTCTGGAAGCACAGTGTTGGTATATGATGTATAATCCTGCACTTCTGGATAAGGAAGAGACTAGAGGGGTGTCGGTAGGAAAGGAATCTCTCCCATTGTTCTGCACTGCCTCAATGAGTAATATACGTCTTTCTTGCTTTTGCTGCCGGTGCCATTTTTCTTTGCCCTCTGTAACATTAATGACATCTGTGTAGAAGGGACAAAGATGTGTTCAGTCACCAAGGCCACCAAATGCCAATGGCCAAAAACTTTTTGTCCATTTTCTTTATCTGAATTTTAAATTTCCTAATCTATTTTATTACAATTTTGTTCATACATTTTTCCCCCCTAACACTTTTGAGTACTACATGAACTGCTACGTGTCAATTTTGAGAGCAGAGAACAATATTTGAATAACATTGGTTAGAACTTTATTGAGCGTGATACCTTTTGGAAGAAGTCCACGTTTTTCTCCTTTGCAAGCTGGAGTTAGGTGTCCGCTGTGAGCTTGTACATTGTAGATCCAGTCACTTTGCTCTCTCCGTGGAAAGCAGAGTTCAAAGGCTTAGGTTTTTGAATGCAAGAGTAGCAATGAGTAATCAGCCCGTTTGGATTGGAATAAACTCTTAAGATGCTTGAGAAACTGACATGTCCATCACAGCTGCAGTGTGAGAATCGGGGTTGAGAGGAAAGAATAATAATTGATGATTGCAAAGAGTAAATGAATCTGACATGCATGTAATTGCCGGGTTAAGGGTTCGAGCAGAGGAAGAACCCTGGGTGCGGCTAATAAGCCACAGAAAATCACTTAAATAGAAGCAGAATCACGCTTTGCTTGAATCTCACGGGAGCTTTGTGGCTTCTTCGCTGGCCAGTTCACTGGGAGTTTGAGGCACTGACGAAGTCTCAGACTCTGGAACCTTTAACTGCGTAGTGAGATGGCCAAAGCCAGACGTCTTTCATCATTCATCCAGGAGGCGATTGTATTTTTTAGCGTGGGAGATGGTAAAATGCCACAGTCCAGGTCCCTTAATTCTTTATAAACTTGTTTTTTTGGGCTCTCAACTCTTATGTGACTATTTGCAGTTTCAAAAAAGTATCTTAAGTACTTTGGTTCCTCTCAATGTATTTCTTACCTCTGCATTCTACTGCTTTTCTATGGACCTCTACCCATGCATATAGGAATACCCTGTGTGTCCACATTGTGTTTAAATTTGCTGTATTGTGGGAACCTCCAGGTGTGCAAATTATACTTATTTTAATTTGCCATCTCTTCCTCTTCCCTCACGTAGTGCCCATGCCCAAACAATTCTTCCAGCTGATGGGCAGCATTTCCACTGACAGAACAGAGATGAAGTGCAAAAGAGGCAGACACTGTTAAAGCAAGGATGGGGGAGGGGGAGTGGTAAAATGCCTTCAATGGACAACCAAAAGGAGTCTCCAAGGGTGAAGGGTAACTTTATCAGTTCCTTTTTCTATTTCAGTATTGCCTATATGCTGATAAACAAATTTAATGGTCTTCTACTGATCTCTCATGAATCATGTTACGTATTCTTTCCTCCATCTGTAACTGAATGTCCTCGCACCTCTTTGAACTAAATCCTGCCAAAACAAGTTCTTGAGTTTTATTCTTCCAAAATGAACCCTCTCACCATTGATCTGACAGCTGCGATCTAGATAATTAGATCAGACATACACAACCTTTCACCCAGGGCCAGCTTTTCCTAGAGGGCAGTACAGGCCTCTGCCTTAGGACACCCGTGCTGCGCTGGGTGCAAAAATCCAAAGTCTGCTCACAGGCCGGATTCAGATTTTTAAAGGAACACTCTACTGAAAAATACTGTCCTTTTAAGAGGCTGCTGACAGTCTCTGCCCAATTATTATTTTTTCTTATTTTTGGTGATATTTTTTGTCCCTCGCCGTGCGCTGCTTTTCTTCTGCTCATGGACTTCTGAACCTGAAAGTCCCGGAGTCTTTTCTGTGCAATTTGCTACTTGCGGTGGGCAATATGCGTTCCCTACGCTACGCAAGTCCCGTAGCGATTGCTCGCAGTGTTGGATTTGGGCTGCACGTGCACATGAGCAAATCGTATCCATCAGCAGTCTCTGGGAGGAGAAATCAGCACGCAGTGACTGAACTAGTGACCGACAGCCGGGAAGTGGGGGGGGGGAGGAATCTCCAATTTGGAGTTCGGCTGGTTACCTAGGAGAGGGAGAATACTTCACACACCCTGAACACTTTTTAGCTTCTTAAAGTGGTCAGGTGCATAGAATATCCCTTTTAAATCTCCCTCCCTGTCAGTGCTGTCTCTCTGCAGTGATCAGTGCTGTTGCAGAGAAGTCCTCCTCCAGGGTTGGGTAGATTAGGGGGAGCAGAGGCTCCCAGCATCTTATGCTGACTGTCCACTGGCACCAGTCGGACGACCGACATGGTCACCTGTCTACGGACAACGACATTGGCTGATCAGGGTCATCCACTGGAAGCGCCTGTAGACGACCCAGATCGGCAAATGGACAGGCCGTCCAATGGGGGTGGGGGGAAACTCTGTGGGTAGAAAAAAAACTGTCTCTGGTGCTGAAACGGAGTTTCAGCACCAAGGACAGCCCCTTTGAGCTAAGGGGGGGGGGAGAGAAATCCTCTCGAAAGGCCGCACTTAACCCCCTGTCCCCATCAGGGCCAGCTGTGGAATGCAGCTGGCTTGCATAGAAAAGAGAAAAAAAAAAGACGCATTTGAGAGAAAAAAGCCATGTCTTTTTTTTATAAAAAGAAATCTGAACCCAAAATTTCACCTTTTAAAAATTCCTAAAACATATTCTAAAAATTCAATAAATAAAAAAGGCTTTTTGCTGCAGGTTAAAAAAATCAACTGTTAAACCGCCGTGCTGTGGCAGGGAAATTCAACTATACAATTCATCTTTTTCACGTAAATTGTACCAGATAGTCCGTTTAATCTGCCTAAATCCCATGAAAATTGAAAAAATCGCTAACCTGTTGTAATCACATAAAATCTTCTGAAATTGTCCGTCGGTTGGAGGCAGTGGAAGAGGGCTGATTCACCTTCACGTTGTAGGATCGGTCGGATGATCGTGTCGTCGCACAAATACGGTGCCAGTGCATGGCCAGCCAGCGAGCCACAGTAGTCTCCTGCATACTGCCGCACCCCATTCCTCACAGAGCACCACCAGCATGTGCCTGTGGCTGTGTGGAGGAGAGGAGCCAGGCCCAGGAACAGCTACCTGCAGGAAACGGGCTGGCCTGGGAAGGGTAGCAGATGAGAGGGGGCTAGGGAGGATGACAATGGACACACTGGAGGGTGAGCTATGTGGATTAGTAGTGGGAAGGGAAAAATAACCATTTTGCCTTTTGTTGGCAAATGTTCTTGCACAAGCCCTGCTTTAATCTCAATGCACCTTGTGATTTCACAGCACCACCAGTTTAATCTCTTATGCTTTCCAACGATGTAATAGGACTCTGGTGCTAGCTGACCACCAAGTACCTTTTTTTATTTTAATATTATGAAGAGGATCTGGAGTAGTTGAACATGATTCTTGCAGAATTAGTTTTGAGCCAAAGAGAAATCGATGTTGCCATGATTCCTTAGAAGCAATCAGCCCACTGTAGCTCTGCCTTAGCCACATGGCTGAGAATGATTTTATTCAAGCCTGTAATTGAAATTTAATCTTTGCTCCTTTTGATTATTGTGGTATGGGATAGGTGAAGACCAAGCTTAAAAGCGGTAAATATCCATGTCCCCATACTAAGTAATTATCTCATTGTTAATGGAACGTGTTTAATTTCTCCTAAAACCCTTTTTTTTTTTTCATCATGTGACAGTTTGACATGTTTATCAGTTTAGTCCTGTAATAAGGCAAGAAATACAGAACAAGCTTGATCATGGAACGTGTGATGCGCATGCAAAACGTCTTTCTCGTTGAATATTTTAGGTCTGGGAGTGGCCACGGAACATCAAGCTCTACAAACTCAAACAACTCTAATTTCCTTGACAGGCTTTTGTTTGGGCAAGAATGTTATGTCTTTTTCCAGGCAAATTAATAGGAGATGAAATCACATCTGCTTTATCCTGTGAGCCCATTGGAAACCTTATGTAAACTGCTGACACGTTGTCCAGGTTTCCTCGATCTTGTCAGCTCTCAGATCCAGAGACATAAAAGTCGTATAAGTCTTGACTCGTTCCCCAGTAATTTTTTTTTCTTCTTGCCTTGTGTGCTTTTGCATTATGCTTCAACTGTGGAAGAACAATGCTTTGTGTTTACGTAACACCTTTGTTGTATACATCTTTTTTCCGACGCGTGAGAGTTCACAGAAGAGTATGTTACCTGCCATTCTATGGGTGAAGAAGTCTTTAGTGCCATATAAATGGATAATTGCTCTCGTCGGAAGTGGAATGTGTAACAAAGCTCTTGCGCTATTACAAGGTGTTGGTGGTTTTAGCAATTACAATTTCTTGTTTGCTTCTCACCCAGGCTACAGGTTGTGAAGGGTCAGGGAACATCTAGAGGCAATTGTGAAAAATGTTTTTTCACCCTTTATGGTGGATTCTGTATCTCAGCTGCTACAGCTGCTATATAGTCGGTTCCTTTTGGAACTACCCTTACTTTTAGATCACAGAACTATCCATTTTTCCGATCATTAAAATAAATACTATTTAGTTGGGTATTGAATATTGTAAATCATACCAGCGTGCAGACCAGAAAGGATATGCATGCATAAAAAAAGGTTGATTACATATTCGTCGCATTCTCTGCTTCAAATAAAGGGTTTTTAATGCATCATGGCTGGTTTAGTTTTCGTTTCTTTAACCTTTCCCTCCCTCTCTAGGGGTTATTCAAAGACCACGGAATTGTCCACGAAATCGAATTTCCCCGTACGGTGCAATTTTGTGGCCATTTGGCTATTCAAAAAGCTGGCAATTCGCCAACGAAATACGTTGGCCTTTGTGGCAGTGAAATTCCCCATAGAGAAGTAATGGTTAGTCTATTCAGAGAGCACCGAACAGTACCGAAATGCCCTGATTTTCAGTGGTTTCGTTCAACAGGTTTAAGCAGGCGAATCCCACAGGTTTCAATGTAAAAAAAATTCCCTGCTTTTCTTAAATACTCAAGTTTATTATTTTCATTTGCAGCAAAAAGTCGTCTTTTTCCGGCTACATTTTTCAGATTTTTTTTTATTCTGTAAGAGACCTTGTTATTCATAGGACATTGTATATTATTTCTAGGCATTCTCATGCACTTTTTTTTTTTTTCTCTCTAACACGTTTTAAAATTTTCGTTTTTTCTTTTTACCCCTGTTCGGCAGGTCATCGGCTTTTCTCGGATCGATTCATTGGACGCATTCAGTGGTTTTTGATTCGTGCAGTGGTTTTTTGCATATGTTCGGCAGGTTAATTTGCCACACTTTGGGGACCCTGACGTGAATGCTGATTCAGTACATATACTGGGTATATGGGGGTTGTGGAAGGGACTGATCTAGGGTATGGGGAGAGTTGGTGGGGTGGTGCTGTTTGGGATATGGGGGTTGCTGGAAGGTGTCAATTTGGTTTATAACAGTGGTGGAAGGAGCTGGTGTAGTTATGGGAATGGTACAAGGGACACAAATCAGTGCGGGGGAGCTTAAAGACATTTCATTTAGTGTATGGTTGTGGGAAGGGGCAGATTTGGAGTTTGTGGGATATGGGGGTAGGGTGAAAAAGGAAGTTGTGTATGTGAATACACGGAGAGCCTGTGTATATCCTGGTGAATATGTACCAGTGTGTGACTGTATACTTATGAATGCCTGTGCCGATGGCCAGATTAATATAGGAGCTATTGGAGATGGAGCTCAAGACCAATTGCTTGAAATAGGTCCATAACAGGTTGCGAGAGGCACTGCAATACAAATACTAGAAGGCCATTCAGAAAGGTGAATGACATGCAGTATTTGCTCTCCTGGGGCTCACATGCTCATTTAGGGGCCATGCTTGCTGGATTCATTCTGCAGCAGTGACCTCTCAGGGGCCAGAATGAGCAGTGTGTAAAATAAATAACCTGCCCTGCTTCATTTGCCTTTTATAGGGCCATTGGTTGCAGTCCATAATACAGGCTGAGCTGCAGTACAGTCTTGGTCTCCAACGTTCCAGTGGTTCAGCTTCCTCCTCTGAGGTGTCCAGGGGAGACAGAAACTTGGTCTATGTGTCCACAGTGTATCTGTGTGTGAGAAATCGCGCCGGGGCTGGAAGGAGACTGATACAGTCCGGCCACTGCAACTGTACTCCTTCCCATCCTCTCATGGAGGCAGAGGAAGGGAGAAGCGTGTGCATATTGTTAGAGAAGGTATAGGACAGAAATGTTGTCTGAATTGAGTTTCACTGACAAATTGGTCATTGTGGGAGCCCAGATAAATTTATTTGATTCAGTATTTAATAATCCTCTTAAAACCATTAAATGGACATTCCATGCACCCTGACCACCTTTTGCTTATTTTGGTGGTGTTACGTGTAGGCTGTGCAATCTATGCAGCGGGTGTGGTTGTGAGCCCAATATGCCGTGCACGGAGATCAGACTCGTATAGCCGACAAAATGGTTTATTTTAGAATAAACATGATCTGAACTAGACAATGGAGGAGACTAGGCAAGATGGAATGGATAGGAGAGGAGATGCAGGAAAAGGAGGTTGAGGCAATAGAGGGATGGCTGAGATTAGTGGGAAGGGAGGTCGGGGAGAACTGAATATGGGAGTAGTTAGGAAGCAGGAGAAACCAGGAATAGCAAGATGAGAATACTGGAGAGGCGAAAGGAGAAATAGACACAAGGGGAAACTAACAGCAGATGGGGCAGACTCTGTATATCTCAGGCAAGGGGCAGGCAATAGAGTAGTTGAGAGTCCAAGCAATGGGTCTGGTGCGCAGGGTGGGGGTTACCGGTATGAATGAAGTAAATGTCCAGAATCAACAGAGTGTTCCCAGGAAAGTCTTTGGTGGTTCAACAGATGGTTCTAAGGAGATTCTTTGGAAGTTCAGGGAGCTTTGAGGAACAGGTATACACAGTCATGGACTTCAATGTGGAAGCATTCTAAGGAGGGCGTAGCTTCTTTAAATGCAGGACTGGTCAAGTGAGCTTGGGTGAAGCTGCAGGGCTTGAAAACAAATCTGAGAAGTCCAGGATCCTGTATAGCCCATTATTACAGGGCTTAAAGGGGGTGCCAGGGGCCAGAGCGTGGTGACCCTGACAGGTGGTCAGGATGAAAAGAATATGTCCTCCCCTTTCAACGTTTTTTTTTATGTGCAATACATCCATGGACGTTTCACTTTTCTTTTGAATTGGTCAAATCTTTGCATGGAGATTGACATTTCTGTTTCGGAAACATTATACACGGTGCTCCTGGGGATACGCAGCAAAATATAAGTATGGGATACTTGGCTCCAGCCAAATATAAACTTTTAGTGTTTAGCACCCAGGAATTCTGTGTGGTTAGTGTCTGTTTTTTTTTTTTATTTTTTTAAATTAATGAAATTTAATGTTCATTTAGCACAATGAATTTTTAAAAAAATTTCTGATTCTCTCCAATCCTGTATGTCTTTTTTTTTCATCCCTTAGTGCCCCTATACATCACCAGCCTCTACCCTGAGCTCCCCTCCCACCACAAATGGGAGTGATTAAAACATTGACCCTCCAAACTATCTTTAACCAAATCAGATTCATACAATTAATCTTTCACTAAAGACTCAATGAGACCTACAAATTTAAATTAATGATGTTTAAGTGAATTTAACAGAAGGAAGTTCATTTTATAGACCTAAGTGCTGCAACGAATGCATAAATAGAATTTAAGATTTGGCCTTAAAATAGCCATATTGTCGGCGACCTCTGGACTCGCGGAGAGTCATCCTTCATCTGGCAGGAGGAGGAAACCTCTGGGGAACCTTGCATGAAGGACTGCTTTTCCCTCTGGCCATTAAGAGGTTAATGTAAAGTTTGAAAAAAGTGCTGGCTCACTTTAAGGGGGATTGATTAGAAACATAAATGTATATAGACAGACAATAAGCAGATTAGTACTAAAGCACTAGGCAAATTTCACCTACCCCCCTTCCCCCACCCAAGCCTCCCAGTTTACAGATATTCCCTTTCAGTCTCCATGTTAACATCATATTCTGGGGAAGGCACGATCTCCGCACCTCTTCCCAGAAAACACAGTGCTAACCTCCCTGATATCCGTGGTAGCGCTTTCACGCCAAAGCGAGTATCAGCACTTGGAATCCATAGGACTCTGTGAATGCTTGCGTTTCCAGGTCACAGAGGGAGACTATTTGTTCCAAGTCTCGCTCTGCTCGGGGCGAGAAGAAGCAGCCGATTGAGTCATCTGTTTTGCCACGGGATGAAAGGTGAGTATGGGATTTTTAGAGGGTGTGTTTGGAGCATGTTACATGA
Source organism: Leptobrachium leishanense (assembly GCA_009667805.1). Classification (NCBI taxonomy): domain Eukaryota; kingdom Metazoa; phylum Chordata; class Amphibia; order Anura; family Megophryidae; genus Leptobrachium; species Leptobrachium leishanense. The sequence continues at coordinate 150,367,688 of CM019066.1, read as the reverse complement.
TTTGTGCATTGGCAGAATCATTTAGCATCTGCTTTTAAGGATTGTTAAAATGTTTAATTTTGCATCTTGATGGTAAATTGCACCTACACTTTGTAATACTGGTCAACACGCTAAAAAATTATTCGGCTCCCTTATGTTAAGGATAGGATACGTAAAGTACAGTAAGCTCACGCAAGCTGTGAGGCGCCAAACTTTTTCACCCCAGTTTAGCATCAAGATCAGAATATCGATGCCAGACGTTAAACTTACTGATGCTAGTGCTAACTATTACATATCAAGATGCTACAATCATTCCAATTTTAGTGTTTTTGCCAATGTTTGCAAATCATGAGACCAGACTTTGTCTGTCGGTGCTTGGATCATGCCAGAGGGAACCTGCTGGGTAACCTGAAGAATGGAGAACGGACATGTAGATTAGACCTGAGAAACTGGGTTGGCGTGACACCAACTGGTTGACAGATTATACTACCATGGACAATTCTGTTGTATACAACATACATGTATATAGTGTGATTTATGAATTATCTATCATCAATTTTGTATTGTTGGCATTTGAATTCAAACTTTCGTGATTTTTATTTTATCAGTTTTGGTGGTTTCACCCTAAATGTAATTTACCAAATTTGCCAATCCACTGCATAGAAGAATTTGTTTAAAAAAAAAAATATTAAATTCTAAATAGATGTATATCTGCAAACACCATTTGCATGTGTTAACCAGCGTTCCTTGCTGCATATGGGGAATATAGCACTGGAGCTCTGTGAAGCGGCTCTCTAAATTACTGGGATCTGTAAATGACTTCTGCAATAATAAACTTTAATATATACGCACAAGGATTTCGTTTTAATTATATTTTTCGAATGCCGGATTTATTTATTTTTCTCCCACCTTTTAATTTTCAGGATGCTGATGAAGAGCCTTGGTCAAGCAGGAGAGATCGAACCAGAGACTGAGGGAATATTAACTGAATATGGAGTGGATTTCTCAGATTTCCCAGAAAAGGTCCTTCAGTGTCTACCTCAGGATCTGCCATGGTCCATTCCTCAGGCAGAGTTACAAAAGAGAAGAGACCTGAGGTATGAGTTTGGTATAATGTTCCTACAGGTCTTCTCTTGATAAATTAAAAAGCACTAAGATAACACTGTTCTGGCAATCTCATTCATTCGGCACTGCAGGAGAATGCAGTCATAAATGGACACAGATCAGTAGACAAAATGTCACACAAATGCAAAAAATGCTTTTCAGTTCATATTTTTACTGCAATGTATTGGAGTTTAGGACAATTTGCTACACCTGAGGGAACGTGGATTTTAGATACATTTTAGACATGAAATAGGGACCCTTTGTCACTTTGGCCAAATAACCTATTAACTTCTTTTTTTGCAATGTACTAATTGTGAATGGTGCAGCTCTGAAAGTTTCCTCTAGTGGGGCAAACAGAGTAGGACATAGCCGATTAGTTGCTTAAAAGTACACACTAGCTACCATGACCATTTAACTTATGAATTGGTTAGTCCTATCCCCTGTTTTTGGGTGTCCCTGCTAGCTGTGACCACCGTCGATAGCAGAGGCCTTTTATTCGCCTGGTAGGTTGACAGGGTTTCGGGTTCTGGTCCTGGATTAAAGGTGTGTTTTTAAAGATCTTCTAAAATAAAACACGTGTGGGAGACAGAGGGAAACCCCCTGTTTTTCCTTTAGAGCGGTGGTTCCTAAACCTGGTCCTCAAATACTCTGAAAAGGTCAGGCTTGGCAGATATCTGATGTACAGGTGATATGATTTGCTAAGTGATTGCGGTATTCAGTCTGAATTTCCCCAGGGAAATCTGGTGTTGCAAACACCAGAGATAATCCGATTCTCCACGTTGCTCATTGAATTTCACTTTTGTGAAATGATTATATTTTTTGGCAATGCAACACCGGCACTTGGCGAATAACTCCAATGTTTACGAAGGGCAGAGTAGGAGACTTCATAAAGGTAGGTATGCAACTTTGCTTTGTGCATGAAGATGTACCCTGTTCCACTGTATGTTCTTACTAGAAGTATTTTGTGGTGAATGTGTCTAGATTTTGTCAAGTCCATTTGAATTGGCAACTTGATTTTGTATTGTCTCGGGAGATTACATTCAAACCCCTACATATTCTTCAAAGCAGTAGAAAAAGAGGAAGGTGACACAAGCTCAGTGTTGACTTGGAAAAATCACTTTTTCCATTAACGTTGTGCATAAAGTAGTTTTTAGAAAATGGTTTTGGCAAATTAGAAAAGAATTTGCAAATGGAGAGATTGGGGGATTTTGAGATCATAATGGAAAAGTGAAAGTTAAAGCAATCTGTGCACATTTCTGGAAAAGTAATTTTCAAACTGGCCTTTAAGATCTATAATAATCTTTCCCCTTCGTACTCACCCTGACCGATTTGGCATGTTCTTGGAACGTATGCTTAACCGGAACCAGAATGTTTTTTTTTTTTTTCCTTCAAACATTGAATTCGAAGTTCAAATAATTCATTTACTTGAATAATTATTAATTGAAACTAAAAACGGCTGTGTTACTATTCTTGGTGTTCCACGATCAATGCATCCAATCTTTCTATTGTTAAAGTGTTTACATTACCAGTTGGTGGACTTATGGTGCAATAAGCAGCAAAATTTCTACAAAGCTGATCCTTGATGTAATGGTAAGGGGAGAGTGCAGTGGAGGGACAGTTGGCAGACTGCAACCTTTTCCTTTGCTAGTAAGTGCAGGTTATTTTCTCAATCTTTAATTTTAATGATCAAAAAGGTCCCTCTCGGACTCTTAATACTCACAATACAGCCTCACAACTTCTGCTTACATTGTTTTTTTGCGTTATTACACGTTTGAAGACTCGGAATGCTCAATACTATGTTGGAGCACTCAACAGTCCAGAGAATGGGGTGCCATCAGTGTGTCATGCAATACAAATGTAGAATGTCTTGTGTAAGGAATTTTTTAAGAGGACTACATTTAAGAAAAAAAATAACCCAACAAATTTTACACTGTGTCATGGATGACTACGGTAACTAGTCATTTTCTAAATTTGAAAGTCTCACATGGATATTTTCACCTTTCATTCGAACTGTACAATGTGTAATGCTCTGCATACAAAACCTCAAAGGATCATTGTGACGATGATAAGTTTGACATCCTAAGTCATGGTTCAGCAACCTTGGTCCTTCAGATATTTTGGAACGAAATTTCCCTTGTGGCTTAGCCAATCTAATGGGTAGCAGAGAATCACGGTAGATGTAGTTCCAAAAAAACTGTAATTCCAAGGTTTCTGACCCCTGGCTTAATTGAAAATACATATTTGAGGAATAGAGCAGTTATCCAAAAAGTGATATGATCTTTCTCGTAGAGACTTCAAGGGCTGTGGGTTGTTTAACCAGACTAGTAGGGAACCTTTCTTTGCAATGTCCTCCAAACTCTAAGTCCGAAGTATGAATGTGGAAGCAGAGGATAGTGCTCTCGCAGGCCGCTTTAATCAATGCGTGGGATTGTTGGTTAGATGTAGAGTTCTTGAGAGCTTTCTAGATAAGTGTCAGTATTTTATTGGGATAAAATTTGTTAAACTGCTGCCAGGAATATTTGATGGAGGGAAAAATGATTTTGATTGATCTTGAGAGGCCGGAGGATAGCTGAGCCTGGGAAGGGAGAGGAGCAAAAGTGGGAGTGGAAATCTAAACATTGGAGGAAGAATAAAGTTAACCGGGCACCGCCCTGGGATTCAGTGGTCCCATTGCATCATTTCATGCCAGAAGGCTGCAAACCAGAATTGTTCAGGTTTCTAGGGAAATTGAAACATCCCTCAAAAGGGAGACTTCTCATTACTAAATTAAATCCGTTTTTCATTACGTATCTAGTGTCCTGCAGTAAGCTGCTGCTAGGCTTTCCTTTGCACGCTAAATCACTGATGGCTATATACATTTGGTCGACTTTACTTGAACATGATTTCAATTGTCAAACTAATGCTATCAGTTGATTGTGAATATTCATAAGGGCTTTCTTGCTTTCTCACAATTTACATGGAACATCTGCGTTAACTAGCTAAATTCTGCTGTCCTTCACAAGACGTGTAATTCTGATTTTAAGATGTGACCAGACCTGACTTATTTTTTTTTCCCTCCCAAACTCAACTTTCCAAACTTCAACAATATGCGAGACCTCTATGGGATTGTTGCACATATCCAAAATTGGCTCTCCGTCTTGTACTCTTAATTTTCCAGTTGCTTGGCCTCCCCAGGTTTTATTTTATTTTTTTATTTTTCCTCCCTCCATTTCTCTGCCAGTGAACGAAAGATTTTATTATAAACAGGACATTGTATTCACTTTTTAAGGCGAAATCTGAAGCAGGAGGTAAAATTTCAGCCGGCGCTTTTTCAGCTGCCAAAACACAAAACAATGAGCTAAAAATAGCAAGTGCTGGGGAACAGAGGAAGATGGTGAAGCCAAAGGTCCAGCGAATAACCTTGCCGTTGCCTTAAGTGATGGGGTCACTCTTAAGATCCAGGCAGAAGAAAGCCAGAAGCAGAGGAAATTAGGGAACCTTGTGCTAATAAACCTGGGGATATTAACACACGGACTGTTGGAACCCCCACTGGGTATTACTTTCCTGAACTGTGTGGACAGGTGCTCTTTTCACACCAAATTCTGCTTGAGCTCCTCTAATACAAAACAAGCAAGACATTGGACCTACCAGGGAGTGACTCTTACTTGCAACTCTTAATTCCAGAAAAACTTTCACATCCAACGCTTAAACCGTTTAGGTTGATACTCTATCATCACATTTCTCAACTGTTGACCTACTACAATGGATTTTTCCCACTTATAGCTTACAGGTAGTTCTTTGTTTTATCACTGTTAATTTTTGTTTTGCTTTGCAGTTTCTACCAGTGAGTAGAATTGGACATTGTAAGTGTTTTATGCGCAAAAACACTGTATGGACAATGGCGGCACTCCAGCAATATTCTGAATGGCATTGGGATTGTTTTGCAAACAATTCAGATTTGCAATGACAGTCAAGCGAAGGTGGTCATGATGGTTTGAATCAAGTATTTTGTTTGTCCCTGTCGGAGTACACTGTAGCCACAATCTTTTACAGTATCTTACAACCATTGGTCCAGCCACTTCTTAATGAGAAATTGGCAAATGGCATTACATGTCAGAATAAGGGTAAAGAATATGGAATTCTTTCACAAAACTAGAAACCAAAGTGTGAAATGGGAAGCTCTACAGTAAAAATTCTGGTGCCCTTTGGATTTTAGTTTTGTGACATTCTGGTGCTTTCTGTGTATACCCTATAGAAGGGCCCAAAATTTCAAGTCCCAAGCTACTAACTAGGCTAGAAGCGTTACTCGCCACCAGTTGCTCCACTGAGCCCCTATCCAGCAATTTAACGCTGCCCCTAAACACGCCCCCTTAAATTATCTTCTGAAATTACACTGTTAAAAGTTCTATTTAGAATAAGGTTACAAAAATAACATTAATAACCAGACATCAGACCCCAGATAAATGTATACCCAGTCATCAGACCCCTGTGTGTAAGCAGAGAGAGGAGGCAGGGAAGCTCCTCTCCACCCCCCTCCCCCGCCAGTGACAGAGACTAGCATGGTCAGGTTAGACAGCTGATCCCTGCCACCATGCAGCCTGGGGAAGGGGGGCTGCACGGTGGCACCACTGGAAGAAGCAGCATGAAATAATTTATTTTTGTGCTGCCTGCGTGTGCATTTCCACTCGCCCTCACTTAATTTCCACTCGCCAAATGCTAGTAGGCGAGTGGAAATTTTGAGCTCTGCCCTATAATTTACTTATTTTGTTCCTCCTGTAAAATTCACCTTTTGTTGTTGATGAAACAACGTGTCTCCTGTCTCTGTCAATGACTTGTGTCCTTTTAGTAAAGCTGTTCTAAAGAGCAGGTAACCAGAGAGCTCTTTGCATCTGCCCTGTATTATTTATTATTTATTTGCAAAGTATTTTACCAGGAAGGATATTTATTTATTTGAAAAGGATTTTACCAGGAAGGATACATTGAGATTTCTCTCGTTTTCAAGTATGTCCTGGGTTCGAGAACATTGAGTGGTTACAGTTACAGAAATACAAAGTAATAAAATGCAAACTATTAAAAACAAAACACAAATATACAGATTAACATATCATGGGAAGGGCTAGAACCTTGGATTAATTAGGGTGATTTGCAAAGTGGAAGCAGCTGGAAAGTAAACTACAAATTTCTGACCAGCGGTGGGTGGGTGGATGGATGGGGGGGGGGGGAGGGAGGGAGGGAGGGACAGCAGAGTCCAGGAGCACGCGCGGCGGCTGCAGAGGATGATGGGAGTGTGTGTGGCTGGGCTGTGGAAGAAAGAATTTGCAGAGTCAGATCGTGTGGGCTGTAGAAAGTAAATTTGTTTACGACCTGGGGGGGGGAGTAGGGGGAGGGGCAGGCATGGAGCAGGCATATGGCAGCATGGCTTTTAAAAAAGCAGGAAATACATTTAGCAGGAAAAAACAATCAGTCAAAATATTAATAGAGAGTTGCAAGCAAAAAATATTAACAGTAGAATTAAAGTCAGAATTGTGGCGTGGAATTCCAGAAGACATGTTGAAACGCCGGTACCTTCAGAGTCCAGGAGCACGCGCGGCGGCTGCAGAGGATGATGGGAGTGTGTGTGGCTGGGCTTCAGAGTCCAGGAGCACGCGCGGCGGCTGCAGAGGATGATGGGAGTGTGTGTGGCTGGGCTTCAGAGTCCAGGAGCACGCGCGGCGGCTGCAGAGGATGATGGGAGTGTGTGTGGCTGGGCTTCAGAGTCCAGGAGCACGCGCGGCGGCTGCAGAGGATGATGGGAGTGTGTGTGGCTGGGCTTCAGAGTCCAGGATACATTGAGATGTCTCTTTTTTTTAAAGTATGTCCTGGGTTCAAGAACATTGAAATTTTACAGTTTTTAAAAGAAATGCAAAGTAATAAATGCAAGATACTAATCTGTATATTTGTGTTATTTTTTTTAACACAGAAAATCTGTAGGAAATAGTCACTATGTAACATGTTCACAGGTGCATTCTGTATTGAGGTATGTTAATAGGGAGTTCTTGAGTGACTTAATACTGGGGAAGATTTGATGGCGTCTGGGAGGCTATTCCAGATTTATGGTGCTCTGTAGGAAAATGAGGATCGAGCCACTTTCTTTTTGTATTGTGGTATTGCAAGTAAGGTGCTGGTCCTGGATCGGAGGGTATAGGTTGAGGGAACTGCTAGGGGAAGCAGTCTATTCAGGTAGGGTGGCAACTTCCCAGAAAAGCTTTTAAACACCAGGTTGGAAAGGTGAAGGGTGCGTGTGGATTCCAGCGAAGGCCAGTTTAGCTCTTTTAACATGTCACAATGGTGGGTCATGTAGTTACATTGTAGCACAAAGCAACAGAATGAGTTCTACAATGTAGTAAGTTTATGAAGGTGCGTTTGCGGGGCAGCTGCATACACTACATCTCTGTATTCAATAGCCGGCATAAGCATTTGTTGTACAATCTGCTTTCTTACCGCAGGGTTCAGGCAGGATTTTTTTTCTGTACAGGGCACCTAGTTTAGGGTAAAGTTTAGCTGAGCGTTTTGAGATGTGGGGGCCAAATGATAGATTTGGGTCTAACCACATACCTAGATATTTGAGAGAAGTGACTGGTCAGCGTACCATTTGCTTTTGTCCTGACACATAGATGGGGAGTTTGCAATTTATGTAGTTTAGGTGCTGTTCCAAAGAGCATCGTTACAGTTTCGTCAATATTTAGAAAATTATCTGCAATCCACTTTTCTAACTCTGTGAATTGTTCTTGCAGCATGGCCTGCAGCTGTAGGAGATTTGGTTTGCTGGTATAGATAACGATGTCATCTGTGTTCATGTGTCAGTTGAGGCTTTGCAGACATTGGGCAGATCATTTATGAATATCTGGGGGCCGAGTATTGAGCCTTGGGGTACACCGCACGTGCTGGAGGGAAGGAGGAGCTGCCAGAAATGGACACATATTGCGATCGGTCGGATACATACGATTGAAACCAGGTTAGTGTGCGATCACCAACACCAGAGTTTTTTTTAGTTTTTGTAATAAGATGCCATGGTCTGTGTCAAAGGCCTTGGCAAAATCTAGGAGGATGGCTCCAGTTAGGTCTCCTTGTTCCATGCCAGCTTGGATATTATTGCAAACTTTTAAAAGGGCGGTTGTAGTGGAATGATTTGGACGAAAGCCAGATTGATCTGGGTTTTTTGGGGTTCCAAAATTTTTGACATGACAGGGAGCAATGAGATTGGATGGTAGTTGGATACCAAAGTACTGTCACCATTTTATGGATAGGTACCACTCTCGCAGTCTTCCAGAGTTTGGGTATGTATCCAGTCGCCAGTGAATCATTGATTAGGGTTGTGACAGGATTTGCAATTGCCGCGCACTGATTTTCAGCAGCATTGCTGGAATTTGATCAGGCCCAGACTGGTATTTCATTTTTTTTGAGCACGGAGGAGTTTAGGAACGACACTGACAGGCACTGGTCTAAAACTTTTCTCTGCTATACAGGGTCTCTGCACGGTTGGAGGGGCTTGACCTGTGCGTGGCCTTTCTGTAGGTGTGTCATTCGTGATCTTGGCAATCAGGGTGGTGGTGCCTTTTAATAATTATTTTGTTGGATGCACCACCACCCTGATTGCCATTTGCTACATCTAGGGGATGTTGCAGGGTTTGGTCATTTACTTTGACAGCAGACGGTTGGGAGTGGAGGGGGTGCTTGTATGTTATGGTTTTCCAAAAATTTCTAGGGTTTGATGTTATTGTTTACATTTTCATTGAAGTATTGGGTTTAGCCATTTTGTTTGTTTTTTGTGCATGCATTCTGGCATTGTCGGTATTCGGTGAATGTTCATGGAACCAGTACTCCTTTAAATTTGACCACAGTGAATCTCTTGGCTGGTACATTTGTGGAAGATCAGCTGTAACCCAGGGGAGATGAGCCCCTTTGACTCGGACTTTGCGCAGTGGGACATGGGCATTCCAGATTTGCAGGAGCTCAGACTGAAAATATTCAATTGCACAGTCCAGGTCTAGGATTAGGTTTAGTCTCTGTACCATGGGAGCTGTTTGAGATCACTTGGGAAGGATTCAAGATTAAATTTCTTGAAAGACCTGGTGATAATTACCTTTTTGGGGGAGATTTTGTGGCCTTTATTTTGCGCACACCGTACACTAGACAGTGGTCACTGAAGCTATCAGGACATGACGAGAGTATCCAGTCCAGCAAGGTATGGTTGGGGCTATTCAAATTAATGCAAGTGGGGGAGGAGATTGAGTTAGTTGCAAGGCCTTAAACAGTGAGCAGTGTTTATTGGCTTTAGGATTCAGCCAATCTGTATTAAGATCGCCGAGGACCAGTTAATGATTTGAGTTATGTCACAGAAGGAGTGTACTGGAGAGCTTGGTGGGCGATAGAATCTTGCAGCAATAATTGGTTTACTGAATGAGATCTCAATAATACCAGAGAAGAACTCAAAGGTGGCAGGGGAGCTAGGGTTCTGTAAAGGGGTGAACTTTATGGACTCAACATAAATAACAATTCCTCCTCCTATGCGCTGTCCTTTCTATAACATGAATACCCCTGTATTGATATGGCAAAGTCTGGTACTTTTGGGGTTAACCATGATTCTGTGAGCACAATGACTTTGGGTTTGTAATAGCAACACCAAGCGTGCAGCTCATCCAGTTTAGGGAGTAAGCTGCGGATGTTGAATTACACGAAGCAGAGGCATTGTTTAGTGGGAAGACTAAAGGTTGTGTCAGCTACAGGACCAGTGTTAGAGTCCAAATCGTTTGCCAGGGCAAGTTGCAGAATAAATAGGAATTTGGACAGAATTTTCTTTTTGGTAGTAATGGGATTGCAGAGTTTTAAATCTGTGTGGGGGTAGGCGGGCTGGACTTCAGCACTCTCCACCAGCTCTCAGCCGATAGGTTAAAAGAGCCAAGCAGGCTATGGTGTATGTATTTAACCCCTTATAGACCGCGGACGTACCATGTACGTCACGGCCGCGGGTCTCTTTTAGACCCGCTGACGTACATGGTATGTCCTGCGGTCTTTTGAGCGCTGGAAGCGATCGGATCGCTTCCAGCAGCTCCAGGGCCATTGCAGGCTGCCTGGGAGTCCAGACATCCATGCAATGGCGGACAGAAGTGCCGGGGCCCCTTGTGATTGCTCCCCGGGAGCGATCAACATCCGGTTTGACCGGAAAGGTGCCCCGCACTTCTAGAGAGCGCTGGAAGCGATCGGTATCGCTTCCAGCTGCTCTGAGTATATTGCAGGGATGCCTCGACATCAAGGCATCCTTACAATATGTTTACCTGCCGCCAGTCTGCTCAGTGATCGCTCCCCCCGAGCGATCACTTCCTGGTAGCGGCAGGAAGTACTGAGTGCCACGAGGTATCGTGGCACTCAGTACAAAAAAGATCACATGAGTGATCAGGTGCTCTGCTGGGTGCCTCAAGGGATCAAGGCACCCAGCAGACTAAATAGTAAAAAAGTTTTAAAAAAGAAAAATAAATGCATAAAATAAAATAAAATAAATGTGACAGCCAAGATGGCACTGCCCTTCTAAGGGCAGGGTCATCTTGGGGCTGTGTGGGATGTTCCTAGCCTGCCTCATCAGAGAGGCAGGCTAGCAACATCCAATCAGAAGTTATAAAAAATCAAAATAAAATTTCTAATTTGTCAGGTCAATATTTTGTAAATATTGGCCGTGACCTCTGTGATTCTCCCTCCCTCTCCTCACTTGTGTTTTGGTGAGCGAGAGAGAGAGAGATCAGATTTGACAGGTTAGAGATTTTAGGTAGATTTCGTGAGATTAGAAAAATTGAGGCAGATTTAGAGAGATTTTAGGGAGATTTAGAAGAATTGAGGCAGGTTTAGAGAGATTTAGGTGTTTATTTGTATTTTCTTGTGAAACCCAACGGTTCTTCTAAGAACCAATAATCCGCTTATAAAATTTTATAATTATTATATATATATAATCTATTATATATAATGTCTGAGAGGGTGTACAGCGCCGAGGAAGCATATGCCATCCTGGCGTCAGAATCTGAGGCATCTGCGTCGGACTCAGACCCAGATTTTGACCCCGCTAACTGCTCAGAGACCTCGCTAAACACATCTACGCTGGCTGATGTATCTCCTAGTGATGTTTCTGATGCAGATCCTGGGCCACCACCTGCCAGCAGGAGACGCACAGCTCCAGCTGAGGAGTGGGTAGTGCCTCATCGCCAGAGGCCAGATATCCCTCCTTTCACGGCAAATCCTGGCATCAATATTGATGTTGCAGGGTTTACCGCCACACAGGTTTTGCAGGTGTTTATGGGGGATGATTTGTTGGGCCACATTGGGGCCCAATCAAATCTGTATGCCCATCAGCATTGTGCTGCGAAGCCAGACTCCTACTTGGCAAGGCAGCAATGGACCCCGCTAGATGTGCCAGAATTTCTGAAATTCTGGGCACTTACTATGCTGATGGGCATCATAAAGAAGCCCTCAAGTCGCTCGTACTGGAGCAGTAGCCCCATCTGCTCTACCCCCATTTACCCCCAATCAATGTCACGTAGAAGGTATGAAAACATTTTGCGTTTCATGCACTTCAGTGACAACAGCCTGTGCCCTCCTAGAGAGCATCCCCAGTTTGACAGGCTGTATAAAATCCGCCCCCTGATTACCCACTTCACCGTCAGGTTTGCAGAGGCTTATACACCTGGAAGGAATATCTGCGTGGATGAATCCCTAATGAAATACAAGGGAAGGCTGGGATTCAAGCAGTATATTCCTTCCAAACGCTCCAGGTATGGAGTGAAGGTGTATAAGCTCTGTGACAGCGAGAGTGGGTATACTCAGGCCTTCCAGGTGTACGAGGGAAAGGATAGTAGCCTTGACCCTCCAGGTTGCCCAGAACACATGGGAACCAGTGGCAAGATTGTGTGGGACCTACTTTTTCCCCTGATGAACAAAGGGTACCACTTGTATGTTGATAATTTTTATACGAGTGTCCCTTTGTTCAAGCTGCTGTATTGTTTTGATACAGCAGCATGGGGTACTGTTCGCAAGAACCGCGTAGGTTTCCCAGCACAGCTTGTCCGCACCCGGTTAAAAAGGGGGGCAGACCTCAGCTCTGTGCCAAGAGGAGCTGTTGGCGGTCAAGTACAGAGACCAGAAGGATGTATACCTTCTATCCACCATCCACACTGAGAGGTCTGTGGAGGTCTCTGTACGTGGCAGAGCTGAGCACATCAGGAAGCCAGTGTGCATCAAAGCCTATAACCGGCATATGGGTGGGGTTGATCTGGCAGATCAGCTGCTCCAGCCCTACCAGATTATGCGGAAGTCAAGGGCCTGGTACAAAAAGGTTGCAATTTACCTGATGCAAATTGCAACCCACAATACCTTTTTGCTCTCTAAACCCCGGAGTGACGCTGTCCTTTTTACAGTTTCGGCTCAAGGTCATTTCGGGGTTTTTGTACCAGGATGCACCTGCTCCCCGGGCGGTGATGGGGGACAGAGTTGGGGCTACACATTTTATTTATAAAATCCCCCCTACTGAGGGCAAACAGAAACCCCAAAAAAGATGCAGGGTGTGTTTCAAGAGGGGGCAGAGGAGAGACACAATCTTTTACTGCCCAGAATGCCCTGGACAACCCGGTCTGTGTCTTGGGGACTGTTTCAAGATATATCACACTGTGCGTGATCTGATTTTTTTTTTCCTTTCTATTTTTTCTTACACGTTGGTTCGTTCAGTTTAGTTTTTTTTTTTTCTTTTACTGCACCAGACTTTTACATTTTATTCCTACATTTTTATGTTCTACAATTGGTGCTGTATTTTGCCAAAATCTTTGCACACTTATGCATGGGGGGCATAGGTGTACTCAGGAGACCTTGCAGAAAACAACCTGGAGAGTTTTCATGCAGTAACAAACAGTGTCTCCTAAATCACAGTCCAAATCTAATGTGGGCGTAAAAATCTGAAAATTGAAAAATTACCGCCACACACCTTATCAAATGTTTTGGGCTAAAACCGTTGCCTCCATGGCATCAAAGCACTCCATATGCAATACCTTGGGGTGTCAACATAACAAATATAAACAATTTTCTGGCAATAATTCAAACTGGGGTATGCGGTAGACCCAAAACCAAAGATAGGCCTAGCTGAAGAAATAATCTCAATTTCAACTCCAGTGACAAAGTCATAAAAATTGTATTTGAACCTTCCCAAAATCCTGGCAAACCTATGCATGGGGGGCATGGGTGTACTCAGGAGACCTTGCAGAAAACAACCTGGAGAGTTTTCATGCAGAAACCAACAACCGTGTCTCCTAAATCAGTCCAAAACTGATGTGGGTGTGAAAATGAAAAATGACCACCAAACAGTATCCAATTTGTTTGGAGCAAACGGTTGCATCCATGGCATAAAAACACTCCATTTACAATACTTTGGGGTGTTAGCTTACCAAATATATGCACGTTCATAAAATTGGGGTATGTAAAAAGGCCCCTAAAAAGAAGATAAGCAAAGAGGATACTGTATGTCAAATTAGAAAATTGACAAGCACATGTCAAAAGATTGGCGTAGCACCCCAAAAACAACAGAACAAATCTATATATGGGTGGTATCACTTTACTCAGAAGACGTTGAACATATTTTGGGGTGTTTTTTGGCAGTAACCCATAACTGGATTTGAAAATTCATGCCTAAAGTACAATGTGTGTGAAAAAATAACACAAAAAGTGACTACCTGAAAGTTTGACATAGAGCTAGTGCATGGAAAGTGTTAAAATGCAACTCTTTGAAGTACCCTAGGGTGTGCCCTTTCTAAAAATATATAGTTTGATGGGGGTAAATTACTTTGCAGGCTTCAAAAATGTCCCAAATAGGACATGGGTGCATGATGCCGAAATGTGAAAATTCCAAATTGGAAAACTGAAATGCGCACCCCCCCAAATAAGGCCTATTAGCTCCCAAATGACCCAACATACCTATACATGGGTGGTATCAATTTACTCAGAAGATATTGCTGAACATATTTTGGGGTGGTTTTTGGCAGTAAACCTTAAAGTTCACAGTACATGTATTCTTAAATTGCGTTCAAAAAAAAAATCACCAAAACTTTTTTTTTTTTTCAAACTTTGGCATAGATTTGTGGTAAAATGGTTTGCATGGAAAGAGTCAAAATACCCCAAGTTTAATACCTTGCTTTGTGTACTTTAAAAAAATATGTATATGTGGAGGGTTATTCAGGAATTAGTGACAGATATCAGTGTTACAATGTCACTATCACTAGTTTTGAAAATAAACTCTGGCAAAGTGCTACTTGCACTTATTGTTGCATAAAATAAGGAAAAAAGCGAGGAATATGTTAACATTGGGTATTGCTAAACTCAGAACTAAATTTAGAAACTACTAAGGAATTAAATTTTTTTGACGTTGTTGATACAAGAAATTTTGGGGGTCAAAGTTCGAAAAAGTAGTGTTTTTTCAATTTTTTTTGTCATATTTCACAATGTTTTTTATAGTAAATTATATGAAATGATGAAAAAAATGGTATCTTTATAAAGTCCATTTAATGACGAGAAAAACAGTGTAAAATATGTGTGGGTTGCATAAACGAGTAAGAGGAAAATTTGTCCTAAACACTAACGGCGCAGAAACGTAAAAACAGCAGCGGTCACTAAAGGACGGATTTGTGTAAAACCGCCTGGTCACTAAGGGGTTAAACAATATAATTAGATCTCCTTAGTTGCCTTTTTTTCAAGGCTAATAAAGTGTGGCAGCTTTGCTCTTTTTAAGAAGTAAAATTATCCTTTTGCGAGCCTTGTAGTGTGCCTCTGCAATTTTTCCAACTCCATAATATCCTTCAATACAGGTTGCCAAAATTGCTCCCCATATCCAAGATGCCTGGTTACCATTGCTTTTTAAAAGGGTAAATATTTTTTAGTCACATGAACGAATGCTTCTTATACTCAACAGGATTTCACTGGATTTTGCATTGTCTGACACTGCAAACTATAGCAAAATTTATTGTGTAAGCGTATACTCAAATCTAGGGCTGAAACTAATCGATTAATCGACAACTAATCGATTTAAAATAGTTGTCAACTATTCCCATTATCGATTAATCGGTGTGGATTAATCGTCCTGTGTACAGCACACACTGTTTAGAGTCATATTTAAACGTAAATAACCTCAGCTTCGGAGCTGATTGGAGAAGACTCGCCGCTGCTTTACTAGATATGATTTAGTTCTAGGGTTATGTCAGACACAACCAGTTTGTTTCTATTCGTTTACAACAGTAGCAGAACTATAACACAAACCATAGGATACTGCCACTGGGTGAAGGAGCTGTGTGCCTGTGTTTTATCCTTACTTTAAGCTGGAGTCCTGTGCCACCACCCCCCCTGCCACATCCTCTTTGGTCGGGAACTGACCCTCCCTTTTGGTCTGGTCCCTTTCCCAAAACTCGCTCCCACACTCAGATCTAATGTTTTGTCCATACCCACTCCCTCTCACACTCAGGTCAAGTCACTTGAGCAAAGTCACTCCCTTCCACCTCCAGTCCCTCCTCCCACTCAGTTTGTTCACGAAATTATTTAAAAGGGTCTCTCTACGCATCCTAACCACTTTAGCTTATTAACCCCGATTTCATGCTGACATCATCTATGACCAAGTGCTTGTAGCCGCGTTCATTTGAGAAAGCAAACATGGGCTTAAGCTGCGCATGCAGCATCAATCCATCCCTCTGACCAAGCACTCGCAGCATCAACCCATCCCTCTGACCCATCCCTCTGACCCATCCCTCTGACCCATCCCTCTGACCCATCCCTCTGACCCATCCCTCTGACCCATCCCTCTGACCCATCCCTCTGACCCAGTGTGGAAAGTACACAAGATACGAAAGTTATGTACATACACTACGCAAATTGCTTATGAAAAGGAGGGGTTGTGGTTATTTTTTTTTTTTTTTTTTTACAGAAAATTCCTTTTAAGTAAACAATTTTTTTTTTTCTTTTTATCCTATCGATTAATCGATTATGAGACTAATCGTTAGTTGCAGCCCTACTCAAATCCTTTTTGTGCTATGACACGCCAGCTCAATTCCCTTAATAGTATAGATTGCTTGATTATTTCTGGTCCCAAAAAGCTTAACTTAACACTGCTCTATAATTTCTTTTGCCACTTGCTGGCCCATTGCTTTAGTTTATGCAAAGCCTTTTGTAGAGCAGTTACATCCTTTTGAGACTGTGTAATCTTACCCAGTTTTGTATCTTCAACAAACACATAATTTCCATCTCTAGTCTTTTTTTTCAAGATCTAGTTGGCCAGTTTTTTTTTTTTTTTTTTGTTTTTTATACTAGATCGTGCCAACGCCAAAAGGAATAAGAACGTACATTGTTGTAATTTGACTTGGGATGCTTTTGTAATTAGGGCTACTTTAAAATTCTATTGTTTATTCCCCTTCCTTTCTGTTTTGTACCCTAGTACAAACTTTTGAAAATTAAAAATCTTAAACAAACCATGCAGAACCCCACTTATCCCTTGCATCCAACTTACCATTATTATTTAGCACCACAGATTCCACCGCGCTTCGCGAAATCCGTGTACAAGGGGTTGTTACATTAGAACTCCACACATAGATGAAACTGATTCATGGAGACTGTGTTCCCAGTGGAATTTACAATCTGAGAATTTTACGTTTTGTGAGGTAGGCACATCCATATCGTGAAGTGTCATGCCCAAGAACACTAGCTGGTGAGGTCTTCTGAGTGGGATTTGAGTCTGCTTTCCATGATTATAGAGCAGCAACATGCTGGTGGGGCTGATCCCACTTTTCCATGGTTGTAAAGTTAACTTGCTTCTCCACTGGTGTAGAAGAGGGATGTGCTATCAAACCTTTTGATTCGGAGTTGAACTTGCTTCTCCATGGTTGAAGAACAGAGACATTACCACTTGGCTCCATAGCTGATACTGTGTCTTAGGAAAGTATGTATCGTCAAGTGTCTTTCCCAAGGACATGCGCTGCAGAGATGTTCTGCCTGGATTGCCAACCCATTTCTCCACAGTTGTAGAGCAGTGATGTTACCTGACGACTTCTCTATCCAGCCAATAAATGAATATTATCCATTAACTACTACTCTTGGCACTCTGTCACTGAGCCAGTTTTTAATCCAAGAACAAGTCTTGACACAAGGATATATGTCAAGAATGTGAATTGACACTATATTTACAGCTGGCAAGTCACTGTGTACACGCTGATTGCATTTGAGTATTATGTATGGGGATATTGCCTCCTACAAATTGATAATGGCAACATCCTAGGATTTCTTCTAATACTACCCGCTCAGTCTTTTAAATATTTTAAATGGGGAGCTACACAGATATCTCTGCATAATATTGCTAATTTTTCCATCCCGAAGAGCACTTTTTACTATTAGCTCTAAACCGCTTCGTTTTAGAATTGTAGCATTTGAGAGCCTACCAAACCATTAAACATGTCTCCTCCCACATGGACTGCAGCCAACTATTGAAAAGCAATTCAGGATTGAAGCAAAAATGGTTCTGTATTCTAATAATCTGTATGACCCATTCAATATGGCCTGTTGAATCAGATGTTTGGAAAAATGGTATACTGTGACCGTGGCAACTCATAGTTAGAGCTTGCTGTACTTCTTGATTGACCGCAAATAAAATTAGGGTTTTATACATTTGGATAAGTTTGGCTTGTGAAGTTCACACAACAGTGCTGTGCTTGAAAACCATACAAGGCATAGCCAAATTTGCCAATGTTGCCAACAGCAAAAACATTTGGAGTAAGGTGTTGGATTTGAGATTCCAAGTACAAGATAGAAAAAAATTGTATGTTGCTATTGGGGAGGGCAAAGGGGTCTTAGGACCAGATTAGGAAACCTGATGGTACAGCACTCTGTAGTTTTTTGCCATTTGCGGTACTTCGTGTTGAAAGGAATTACGGCTCCAGGATCTAAACTGATGGGTAGGAGCATCATCTCTTATGTACTTGTGTAAATGGCTTTCCAGATAGTTTTTGGACTTTTTAATACCTGCAGCGGTGGAAATACACTCTCTTGGATTTAGAATGTCCTCTATATTCAGGCATCATTTTCATTGTATAATAAAAAATTAGAGTATGTAAAAGGTCAAAGTCAATAAGTTAGGAGTTTAGACAAGTGGAAAGTTTTAGAAATTCTTTTGGTAGGTGGCATGCACATTGTTAGAAGTTCTTCATGGAAAAGTTTTATATAGTGTATGTGGCATTTTCGGTGATGAAAGAAGTTTGACTTCCTCATTGCACTTAACTCAACCTAATATGCATTAACCATAAAGTTCTGTTAACGTGTTGCAGAAAGTTATGATCTGTCTGAAAACACAATTGCAAGTTCCAGTTCAGATATTGAGCAGATGATAAAGTCTTGGAAGGTGTCGGGATAAATGTAGACTGTTTTTCTCATCAGTTTCTTTAGGTCAGTTTAAGTTTCCACCTAAACGTCCTGACGTTTCCGAGCTTTTGGACTGTACTCTAATAGAACCTTGAAGAGTTTCCAGTTGGTTTCCATGTCATCAGAGGTTACAGTAATCGTTGTCAGCTTTTCTTTTTTTTCTTTCATGGTTCATAAACTTGCTATAATATTGTAGTTTCTAAAGAGATGTGTAAATTCTGTTTTATATAAAATTTTGTATGAAATATCTATTAGAGGGATTATGTGTGAGAAAGTGTGCCCGCAAAAAAATACCTCCCCAGCTACTTCGGTACCAAAGTGCACAAATGTTTGCGCTTAATACCTTTATAGAAGGGCGGCCGCAAACCAAGTTTGCCATATTTTACAGACAGAAGTAAAACACAATACCAGTGCGCCTTTCCTAGTTTTATACGTGAAAAGTAGGGTTTGGCTCTCTTATTCCCCCCCCCCTCAAAATATGTTAAGATTCCCTGCTACAGCATCAAGGTAAACCTCTTGCAATTTCCTAAATGATTGCATCTAAACATCAGTATTTAAAACAATTTACAGTCCTTTTCACTCAATCCTATTATAGGATCTACAGCTAGTGCAGTGACTGTTTTATAAAAACAGGGTTCAGGCTTTATCTCCCAGTTCTTAGATCACTTTATTAGCTTAATTTTCTCACCCCCCCATGCTCCTTGCATACCTCTCGTCTGTGCCAGTCCCTTCAATTGGCTTCCAGTACATTTCAGGATACAGTTTAAAATACCGATGCTAATGTTCAAATCACTCAATAACACAACTCCTTACATGTCTTCGTTACTCCGCAAGCACATCCCTTCTAGACCACTCATGATGACCTCCGCCTGTCCTGTCTACATCCGCACTGCCTACTCTAGTCTCCAAGACTTCTCCAGTCCAGTTCCGGTCCTGTGGAATGATCTACCTTGTTCTAGCAGACTCTCCCCTAATCTTCAGGTCTTCAAGAAATCCCTCAAAACTTATCTTTTCAGATTAGCGTACCACATTAGTGATGCCGACCTATCTCTCTCCTCACCTACCTACACATCAAGATAGATGCCAGTTCCATGTCCTCCACCATTACTGAACCACTGGTGCTAGTGATCCCGAAGATCAATAAAACTCTTTTCTTCCTCCACCCAAATCCTTCAAGAGTGTAAGCTCATCTGAGCATTGTCCTCTGCATTTCTTGTTTCCGTTCAGAAATTTGTTTTTGTCTTGTTCCCACTGGCTATTGTAAAGCGTTGTGGAAGCTGTTGACTCTCTATAAATGTTGGGTTATAAAATAACCCAAATCCTGGGTGGGGCATTGATAAAGCCTGCACTCTGTTCTTATAGGAGGGTAATTGCAATAGCTGTAGATACTGCATACATAGTTTTCAATGGAAAGGACTGTACATGCACGAAAATGCAGAATGAAAGAAAAAACCTCAGAATATCTGAATTCTTAATTTCAACAAGAACATACCTTTAGACCCATGTATCTCTGGAACCACGCACACTAGAGGGACATATGAGCTATCACTGGAAAGGTCATGCTACATATAACCAGGTTTATGAAGAAATAAAACCTATTTATTCTTTCTCTCGCAGCACTGTTGTTCAGTTTTCAATTCTAAAGTGAACAGTGATGCTGCACTAACTTGCCTTCTCATTTCCCACATAACACATTGTGCCATTGCCTCAACATTTGCTGCTGTTTGCGCATTGTTTCATCGAAATCCTAAAGCGCCGCTTTGCTGTGGGAGGCGTACTGGGCTATTTGGAACTCTGCATCTGATTTTTAAACCGCTCAAGGTCAGGTTGAGCGTCATTGGAAAGGCCAGAGCTTGGCATTTCCAACAATATCATATATGACCATGTAATGTGTAAAAAGAGATAAAGGAAAGAAAAAATGTAAATATACATTTTTCTTAAGACTGGCATTATATGCTTTTACTTATAAAGCAAACAATGCAGTTGCACCAACCTGTGAGTAAATGTGGAGGTGATGGTGCCATGTGATGTTACGTATTGATCCATCTAAAGCTGTGAATAGAGCGGGGGTCCTTTGGACCACTATATCTCTATTATTTAGACTCCACAATGTCAAGTGAGATGTCATTGGACAGGTCAGTCTGCCCTTTCTAATGTTGCCAAACATGACCATGTGTGGGCAAAAAACCTTTTTTGTTCCAAAGCAATGTCATTGATCACGTATAAAATGGGCAATACAGCAGCCATTCCTCACTTCCCCTCCCCACGACAGGAGCACATTCGGTGTTTTACATAGTCATATTTTGGCAGACCTTTTATGAATTATAAAAGTACGAAATTTAGGTATTTTCTTAAAGATTTAGTAACCGGTTCCCATTTCTGATTTCTTTTAAGATTGCCCCATGAAATCTCTAACCACAGTGGTTTGGATGATAAAATGTGGAAAAATAAACTTACAGGCAGTAAAAAAAAAAAAAAAAAAAAAAAAAAATTGACATCTGAATGGACATTTATATTTGTGTTATCATTCTGACTGGACATGATGTATATGCATAATGATATATTTTGAATCTCCAGAGTCCAACAAAGTATTTATAAAGGATATATCACAATGGTAAAAACAAGCTCAACACACAGGGGTGATGTGACGTGAAGGGGTGAAAAAGATAGTTTTTCTTTATTCCATACAGATCTTAATGTTTTTTTATTTCCCCCCCCCCCTCAAAGAAAGGCACCCCCTGCAGTGTATACATTTCACTATAATGTAAAGGGGACCCTTAGGCATATGTAGTTAAGATGGTCTACATAATGTCATTAATTTCAGAAATACAGCAGCATACTGTATAGATTATATAGATTCACTATAAATCTATAATAAAATCTATATATTATATTTTTAAATATTATTGTAATTTTTTTTTTGCCGAGAAAGACGTCTTTCGGTTAGGGTTAGGTTACCATTTGTGCTTGTTGGGATTTACCATAGCCCTGACATTCTGCGCCATTTTTTTTCTTCATTTTAAGGCAACATATTCTGCCCTGTCTTTTTGTTGTGAATGGAGCTCGAAACTGTATTAAATTAGGATTAGAAACTAGGATTAGATTCTGGGGTTAGAAATTAGGGATTTAAAAAATCTTTTTTTTGTATAAAGAGAAAAAAATGAGAAATGAAACACTGAAATTGGGTCGTTTCGCCACAATTCGGTGGTCTGTATATATAGATGAAGCATTCTATTCTCTGTGGGACTATTTCGGTGCCACCAAATCACAGCAAAATGCACAGTATTTTGCTGTCCATTGCCCTGTGTTGCTGAAATCTATTTTTGTTACTTATCAATTTTTTTTGGATGCGGCCGATGTGCAATTTGTATTTCGGAAATATTTCAGCCAAAATGCGATTGGTGACGAAACAAAGCACACATGTCTAAGGGCAAGTCCTGGAGCAGAATACCCCTGAGAACATGGGTCAACATAACTAGTTCATCAGTAGTCTTTGGCCGTTTTCCAGCCAAGAAAACGGGTTTTGTGCTCAACTGCAAAAGATAATGTTTGACTACCATGGGTACAGATTACCATTTTCATATGGTGTTCTTACAATGTTTAGAGAACAGTTTGTTACGGGAGCAAAAATATGTTCGTGTGTATTTTTATGAATGTTAACCTGGACCATATTACTCTATGGCCAAAGCCTTGACACACATTCTTCCTTTTTTTAATTTATTTTTTACAAATCCGAACACGGCACTATTCTAATAAAAGTACTACTTTTATGTCAAGGCCTTGAAGCCTCTGCTCAGTGTCCAGTGACAGATCTGTAAGAAAAGATTGTATGTTTCTTTTTAATGCCCCAAAAATACACCTTTTTTGCGCCCATGATTTATTGTTGTAATGTATTAGAAAGGCCACTGCCAATGTCTTTACCTAGACCAAGTCCAGGCTTTGATCATAGTGCTTGTCTTGACATAAGATATACATGTATAAAAATAATTACATAGAGCAGGCTCTTTTGTGGATTAATGCATTTAGAAAAGCGGCAAGCTGTTTAGCTCTAACTTAATGTATGGTATGTATTGCCAGTGTCAGCGGCTATGGGTTGTTTAATGGGGGAAATGTGTGCTACTTATTAACACACATTTATGCATGTTACCATTTTATATGGTTCAGTGGTTTACAGCTATGAAATGTGAACTTTGTCTATGCAGACCATCTTTACAGAGGAGGTCCCCAGTTTACTGCCCCCGAAGCACAGTGGTAACTGCCTAGAATTTAGAGAAATCTGGGTTCAGAGTGATGAGTACTACTTGTGTTTAACTATCAATCTTGACTGGCATAAAATTATTAAATGATCTAGGTGTGTTGGTGGTTACCCAATTTAATGCCAGCCCTCTTTAAGTATGAGTACTGTAGTTCAATAACATGTTGATATATATATATATATATATATATCACTGATGCTAGTATCAGTGCCGATACCGGCATTTGCACGAGTACTTGGTACTCATGCAGATGCCCCCAATACTGGAAGCCAGCACTGAGCTGGCATCCAAGGGGCTGGGGCAGCTGTCAGAATACTCTAACGGCATTCCGGCAGACCCCTGTGGCTGGCTGCGTTCCAACACGAGCCGCTTGCAAAGTCTTCGAGCGGCCGCTCGTTGGGAAGCCCCCAGCCGTGGTCTCGTGAGATCTCGAACTGTGCACGATCTTGCAAGATCGTGGCTGGGGCTTCCCAATGAGCAGCTGCTCGAAACCATTGCTGGTGGCAGCTCGTACCGCAGCCAGCCGCAGGGGCCTGTCGGAATGCCGTTAGAGCATTCTGGTGTGTGTGTTTAATTCCGAAGTGCGGTTAATTTTAGGATTACACGGGTAATCCTGACATTATCCAGGCGTCGTTGGCAAAAATACGATGTGAAATGAAATTTTGGACTGTATCCGGGTAATCTGCGAAGTATCCAAACGGCTCTGGGTACTCCGGTGTTCTGTGTTTTACCCGGGTAAAACACACATTACCCTAGTGTTGTTGGATAAAGTCTGATGTGAAATGCAACACTGAACTTTATCCGGGTAAACTGCAAAAGTATCCAAACGCCTCTCGGTACTCTGCTTTTCTTGGGTTTTCAGCAGGTTACAGTTGACTGAATTCCGTGGATTACCCGGGTAAAGCTGCAAATTGTTATCTGACTGATGGCAAAATTTAGGTTTTTTTTGTTAAATTTTTTTAACCTAATTGTATCCACCATCACACAGCACACTAAATAATCGTCAGGTTACTCCACCCAGCAAGGCAGCCTAGGCCGACTGAAGAGGACGGCTGGCCATCTGGCGAGCCCGATGATCTAATCCGAGGGAGCCGGCCAGCCGTCTGCCCCTGCTGGTTAGGTCACATGGCACGCAGCTTGACGTTAGCGGGACCCGATGATTGGGTCACAGGACGTGCCACCAGGGCATAGGGCAGCAGACGTCACGCGGCGACCTGTGACCCAATCAGAGGGGGCAGGTCCCCATTGTAGTCCGCAGGACCACAGCTCCATATGTGGTGAGTATGAAAGTATCACAGAGCTCTGCAGTAATGTGCAGTGTTTATGAGGGTGTTGCAGAGCTCCACAGTAAACCTTGCACATTACTGTTGAGCTCTGACACCCCCTTAATGTGCAATGTTGTATGGGTGTCTCAGAGCTCCGCAGTAATGTGCAGTGTGCATGAGGGTGCCACAGAGCTCCACAGCAATAAAACTCACAGTAATGCGCCCTGTGTTGAAAAAAAGTGGGCTGCTCAATTCAAAATACCCAGGCCTATATTTTGTCCCAGTCCGGGCCTGGTTTGCGATAAGCATTGGATCCTGTTAATGACACAGAATTATTCCAGACACAGTAGAATCTGACCATTTGACTCTGCAATTTGGAAGAGTCAAAATCCTTTCCTCTGTTAAGGCAGGTTTTGCTTGACCTTTGTCTGTGTAATGGCTCACTTGGAATAGGTTATTTAATTATTTAATAGTGGAAACTAATAGGAATAGTGTTAAATCTAAAGGACCCCAAAGAGACCCTTTTAAAGTATTGGTAAAAAGTCTCCGTATACTGATGTAGATGTGGCAAACCTATTAGATATTTATATATATAAAAAATTCAGTATCTGCTTTTGGATACAGGGATTTTTTGTAATGTATCAACTTTACAAAAGCATGAAATGAGAAACTTAACCAGGATGGTAATCCTACTGTATTCTCTCATCAGGAGTTTTTAGTAAAGGTCTAATCCTTCATTTGACTTCAAAGCAGTTGATATTGGCACGTGCGTCTTTACTGTAGCATTTGGAGTTTGCAGTATTGGATCACATCACAGAAGATCTAATAAGTAGGGAGGTTTTGTTTAAGAACAAATTGTCAAATCAGCCAGAAGAGCGCTGCCAATCCATACTACAGTAATTGCTGGAGAGGTGAGATAGCCAGACTGTAGAGGATGGATCTACTGCAATCACATTTAATGTCTTTAAATCCTTGTCTGTACCCCAATCTAGTTGTAAGACCGTGTCCATGTCATGGCCTATTCCTCATTTGGTGAAATCTTGGAAGAACGAAATTGCACAAATGTTGTATTTATCTAATCCCCCTCAGTGATGCACTCATCACGGGCTGCACAGCTAGCGCGTTTCCAAAACTCAGTTCTGGGTTTCATTTCAAATCATAAATTTAAATGTTCTGTAGGGCTGAGCTCTGGGTAAAAGAACCCAAACAGAAACTGGATTGAATAGGGAGCTGCTCTATTGGCATGAGGTGTATGTATAGCCAAACGTTTATCTCAACTGTGGGAAAGGGACATTTTTTGTCAGGTCTACAGTATCTCACAGAAGTGAATACACCCTCACATTTTTGTGTAACTATATTATCTTTTCATGTGACAACACTGAAGAAATGACACTTTGCTACAATGTAATGAGTGTACACTTGCATACCTGTGAAAATTTGCTGTCCCCTCAAAATAACTCAACACACAGCCATTAATGTCTAAAGCACTGGCAACAAAGGTGAGTACACCCCTAAGTGAAAATGTCCAAATTGGGCCCAAAGTCTCAAAATTTGGTGTGGCCACCATTATTTTCCAGCACTGCCTTAACCCTCTTGGGCATGGAGTTCACCAGAGCTTCACAGGTTGCCACTGGAGTCCTCTTCCACTCCATGAGGACATTAATGAGCTGGTGCATGTTAGTGACATTGCACTCTTACACCTTCCCTTTGAGGATGCTTCACAGATGCTCAATAGGGTTTAAGTCTGGATACCTGCTTGGCCAGTCCATCACCTTTACCCTCAGTTTCTTTAGCAAGGCAGCCGTAGACCATGACACTCCCACCACCATGCTTGACTGTAGGCAAGACCCACTTGTCTTTGTTGTACTCACCTGGTTGCCGCCACACACGCTTGACACCATCTGAACCAAATAAGTTTATCTTGGTCTCATCAGGCCACAGGACATGGTTCCAATAATCCATGTCCCTTAGTTTGTCTTCAGCAAACTGTAAAGGGGCTTTCTTGTGCATAATCTTTAGAAGAGGCTTCCTTTTGGGACAGCAGGCAAGTTTGATGCAGTGTGCGGCGTATGGTCTGATCACTGACAGGCTGACCTCCCGCCCCTACCCCTTTAACCTCTGCATCAATGCTGGCAACACTAATAGGTTTATTTCCCAAAGACCACCTCTGGATATGACGCTGAGCACGTGCACTCTTTGGTCGACCATGGCGGGGAATGTTCTGAGTGAAACCCCTCCTGTTAAACCGTTGTATGGTATTGGCCACCGTGCTGCAGCTCAGTTTCAGGGTCTTGGCAATCTTCTTATAGCCTAGGCCATCTTTATGTTAGAGTAACAATTATTTTTTTCAGATCCTCAGAATTCTTTGCCATAATGTGTGGTGTTGAACTTCCAGTGAACAGTATGCGAGAGTGAGAGCGATAACACCAAATTTAACACTCCTGCTCCCCATTCACACTTGAGACCTTGTAACCCCAACGAGTACCATGACACCGGGGAGGGAAAAGGATAATTTGTCTCAATTTGACATTTTCACTTAGGGGTGTACCCACTTTTGTTGCCAGTGGTTTAGACATTATTGGCTGTGTGTTGTTCTTTTGAGGAGGCAGCAAATGTACACTGTTGAAATGTAGGCGGACAAAAACAGGTTCACTTTCATTAACGGCGCCGGACCAGACACAAGCAAGGATTGTCCAAACACGAGTCTCTTCAGAAAGGCAAGAGTTTATTGTGTCGTCACACAAGTGCTCACACAGGATTGAATCGCAAAGAGTGAGCCCCCTTACAGTGACATGAGGTTTTATGCCCCAAATACATAATTAGGTACATCCCCATTAGCCCACCTCCCTATGACACTTTATTCCACCCCACGTGGGTTAATACCTCCCATCATTAACTCGAACACAAAGAACATTCCACATTAACTATAAATTGATACACTTCTCGTTAGTTTGACAGTCTGTGATTTGTTGTGCTGTCTTTCTCAGAGCAGTGCCTCCCTCCCTTGCGCCTACACTCACTTGTTACAGATGGCACCTGGCCTAATCTCTATATTCTTTGCCTTTCTACGGCCCCAACGACCTTGAGTCGCTTTTCTCCTCCGTGCCAGGAACAGACAGAGATCTTTCATAAAGCTTTAATTGCTTTTCTGCTAATCTAAACGCATTCCTAAGTTTCTACGTATACCTCATTCTAGTCTCAGCTACAAACCTGTCTAGTTTATACAAGTGAACCAATATTCTGAACAAGATGGCCGCCTGTGTACAATGGCGGCCGTCTTCCAGCCTATTTCCACTTCATTCCCCCCTTGGCTCAAGTGTCAGGATCTCTTCCTGGCACTTGTAGCCATTACACACCACTATTCTGAAACTACTGAAAAAGGGGAGGTTTCTTTCACTGGGAACATACCCTGTGGAATTATCAGTGGTATCTTCTGTGTTTGTGTAGGTGTCAGTGCTGTTTTGCACAGTGGCCATAAACATAGCCTATGCGGTATATCAGTATCCCTATGATCAAGATCACCACTATCATGAGTATCATGGATCCAATCCGTGAGATAAATCTCAAGATGGAACCAAACCATTCTCCTATTGCTCCAAACCCACGGAGCGGATTCCAGCCTTCGGCAGCAATCCTCCTGGCTATACCCTGCAACTGTGCTACCTTCTCTTGGTGATCTTGAATTACCTGGTAATAATCTGGGACTTCATGTGTAGTGTTTCTGATGAAGGTGCAACATTCATAGTGCATTGTCATTTCACACAATCCATTCAAGGCCGCACTGATCTGTTCAAGCGCCATTTCATGTATCATTTGCACCTTTCGTAACTCACGCATTTCCAGATTCAGCAGCTGGATATCCATACTGGTCCTATTCAGAATCTCATCCATCAGATTGACATAGCTATTCAATCTCCTCATCATCTCTCCTCCCCATCCAGTCCATGCTGGCAACCATGCCCATATTCGATCCATCTTCGCAAACAATTCTCTCTTCGGTCTTTCAAACACCAGTGGGTACCTAGGGTGTAGTTCTGTGTCTGTGTTTGTGTCTTCTCCCCTTAGTTTCTGGATTGGGACCAGCTTAGCCAAATAACACATTCCCGTTATTGTTGGTGGTACCCATGTGTAACACACCTTTCACAGCACACTTGGTACCCTCCTTTCACTATAAATGGTGATAAATGTAATATTCCCTTTGATATCTCTATCGCAAGTTGTCTCAGCCGTCTCATCATATCCACTGCACCCTGCCTCCCATTGGTCACATTCCTAATCACCGCCTCTTGGTCTCTAGTGAGTTGCCTGCATCGTATATATAAATAATTCGCCTTTTGTCCTGTCTTGAATATGTAAATATATGATGTCCAGTTGAACTGACTTGAGTTACATAACCCACCCTCGTTATTTGTTTCTTTATCTGGTCCTAGTTGGAAACACCATTCTGGTGGATACACTGGTCCTATTATGGGGTACCCGGGACTGAATGATTCTGTCTTTTCCTTGGTGCATCGACAGCATGTATTGTGACATTCCCTGATACAAACATACTCAAATTCATTGGAACAGAGGCAAATGGTATATGAATTGTCTCTGGGTGCAGTCTACTACACACCCAGCATGCGGTTTGCCCAGACTTTTTAGCATAGTCATATTTAAATTGCACAAGTAAGTGTCCTCTTGGGCTGGTTCCAGATAGCGCCTCTCGTTTTTGTCTCCACATGGTACGGTTCTCCATCACCGGGTGCGTACCATTCCAGATATGGGAAATATCCACTTTCCAGCGGTGCTTGTACAATTGGGGCATGCTCCACGTGAGAGTCCATAAATCAGATTAGCAAGATATAAAATCAGCACCACAAATGCCCCTAGTGTCAGAATTCCTTGGGCAATTCTTTTCACAGTCACATAAACCCAATCCCTCTCCACCGGAATTTCAAAAGTGAAGAACATTTCTGGACGATCAAGGGTGGGGGCCGAGCCCCTAAAAAGCACCCTGTGGTTATCCCCCGTTGGCAGGTGGTCAGGGCCTGTGCCCATCAAAACACCCACTTGTTGATCCTCTGAATCATCGGGGTTAGGATCATTTAGGTGCTCATGGCTGTGGTTTTTGTCAGCTTCAGCCTCAACGGATTGGTCTTGTCGGTAACGACCTTCCATGCTGGCTCAGGACTGGCTGCGGCTGCTTTTTTTCCCTGGAGTGATGTATCCACGGGACCACCTCGGCAACCTTTACTGCTGTAGGGGTTGATAACAGGACAAAATAAAGACCTCTCCATTTTGGACCCAGTGGATCATTTTTCCACTCTTTTACCCATACTGAGTCACCCGGACAATACTTATACAATGAAGGATACAGAAGATGCGGTATATTATCCCCCACCCAAGTATTTAACTTCTGCATTGATTTACCCAGCATTACTACCTGATCATTTAGTTTAGTTTCTCCCATGCCCGAAGGTCCCCCTTAGTCCATTAATCAGAGGGGTTGGCCGTCCAAACATAAGTTCGTACGGACTTAGTTTCAATTGGGGGGTTGGTCTGCACCTAATGTGCAAGAGGACTATCGGCATCAAGTCCAACCAGCCTAGTGACGTCTCTTGGCACAGTTTGGACATCAAAGTCTTTAGGGTACGGTTCATTCTTTCAACTTTTCCGAACTTTGGGGCCTGTAGGCGGTATGTAGCTTCCAGGTGATGCCCAGTAGCCAGGCAAGTTGTTGCAAACAGTTCTGGATGAATGCGGGGCCATTGTCTGACCCTTTTTCGAGTGGAAGTCCGTAACGTGGTATTATTTCTTTCATCAGGCTCTTTACCACTTCTGTCGTCTTTTCAGTTCTTGTTGGGAAGGCTTCCACCCATCCTGTCAAAGTGCACACCATCACTAGTAAATATTTGTATCCTTTGCAGGGTGGCAGCACTGTAAAGTCTATTTGTAATGATGCCATTGGGGATAGCCCGATTGGCTGTTTCCCTGGGGGTTGAGATGGACCTGTTCTCGGGTTGTTTTTGGCACATGTTACACATTGCTGAGCTGTGGCTTTGCAAATTGCTGACATTCCTGGTACGTAGAAATGTGGCTCCAACTGTTGCTCCATCATTTCTCTCCCTCCATGGGTACTTGCGTGAAGTGCTCTTACGATTTCAGGAGCCAGTGTTGCTGGTAGGACTATTCGTCCATTCTCCATCTGGAACCATCCATCTTCTCCATACCCTCCGGGTTCTTCTGTCAGCCACCTCTTTTCTTTCTCTGAGTACACAGGTGTCCATTCACTCAGTGGTGCCGGTAGGAGTGCAGCCACCACTGGTTTTGGTTTGTATCGTGCCAATTCTCCATGATTCCCCATAAATTCTTCTTTTGGGAAATAGTATCGCCATGCGAAAAATAGCAAATCTTGTCTGTCTTGTGAATCTCTTACTGCTGGTATGAAAAAGTTCATTGCACTTTTTTTCATTCTTGGCAGTCTGTTCTTGATAAGGATCTCCTTGAGGAGGAACCTCACCAGTGGGACTTGATATTCTTCTGCTCCCAATTCTCCCAGACTGTGCAGTATTCGTGTGATTCGTAGATTGTTGTGAGGATTCATTGTCAAATTTTCAAAACGTGACGCGAAATTTTCTGCTCGTTCAACTTCAGTTGTTTCTTTGTCTTCCTCCTCCCCCACTATTTTTACGCCGAAGAATTTCAGCATCATTTTGTAGGCTCTGCGTAGTCTTTGCTGAACTTCTGAGGTGTTAACCATTAGGCGTGTCTCTTGCGGATTTAGGGGAGTAAGTAGAAATTTCGGCCTTGTGTCCGAGTTGGGAAAAGCCACTGGATATAATCATGGTTGAGTTCTAATAGTTCATAATCATTTTGCCATTTGTGCAGTATTATTTCAATGAACTCGCCGTGGGGTTCAAACTGTCTCAAATTCATATAGAACTCGTAATTTGGCATAGAAGGTTGAGGTTCTTGCTTGCAGATCAGTACTTTAGCTTGATCTTCTGTTGGCGGTGGCTGTTTTGCAGCTGCTTCTGCGGCCTGGTCCGCGCGTCTGTTACCTTTTGGAATTTCGTCATGGCCTTTTTTGGTGACCACGGCAGTGCATGATGCTGACAGCATTTGGTTTCCATACCGCTTCCAGGAGGGCCGCGATTTCAGCCGCATATTTGATTTGTTGTCCTGAAGACGTAAGTAGGCCTCTCTCTTTGTAGAGTGCACCATGTGCATGGACTGTCATGAAGGCGTACTTGGAATCTGTGTAGATATTTACTCTTTTGTCTTCCGAGATTTCAAGGGCTCTGGTTAAAGCTGTTATTTCGGCCAATTGTGCAGATGTATGGCCTGGCAGTGGCTTTGCTTCGATGACTTCTTCTGTTGAGACTACTGCATAGCCGGAGACTTTCTTCCCATCATCCATGTAGCTGCTACCATCAGTGAATAGCTGTAGATCGTATTTGTCTAGGGGTACGTCTTTCAAATCCGGCCTGCTACTGAACACTTCTTCCATGACTTGGAGGCATTCATGATCTGGATCCTCTTCGCAGTCAGGCAGTAAAGTAGCAGGGTTTAAGGTAGCGATGAGGTCCAAATGAACCCGTGGATTTTCACACATCATGGCTGGTACTTTGTCATCCGGCTGTTGCTGAACCAGTAACCTCCTTTCACATCCAGCAGAGCCTTGACAGCGTGGGGCACCTTGACATGAAGAACTTGTCCAAGGGTCAGCTTGTCTGCTTCTGCTATCAGCATTGCAGTGGCGGCCACTGCTTTCAGGCATGGTGGTAGGCCGCAGGCCACAGGGTCGAGTTGCTTGGAGAGGTAGGCCACAGCCATGAGCCAAAGGTCTGGACCAATACTCCTGTCGCTGTTTGATTATATTCATATACGAACAGCTGGAAAGGCTTGCTGTGATCGGGCAGGCCCAGTGCA
This sequence comes from Leptobrachium leishanense, assembly GCA_009667805.1. Lineage (NCBI taxonomy): Eukaryota > Metazoa > Chordata > Amphibia > Anura > Megophryidae > Leptobrachium > Leptobrachium leishanense. The sequence continues at coordinate 150,335,737 of CM019066.1, read as the reverse complement.
GGAGCTTCCATCAGCAAAGTTTTTAATTTCAGGAACGCTGCTGTTTGCTCTTCTTCTCAATGAAAGGGGTCTAGTTCTCCCCCCTTGGTGGCTTGATGAAGCGGCTTGGCAATATCTGCGAAGTTGGGGATCCACAGGCGGCAGAAGCCTGCAGCTCCCAGGAACTCACGGACTTGTCTCCTGGTCTTTGGTTGGGGTATGCGGCACACCGCTTCTTTTCTTTCTGCCCCCAGTGCACGTTTGGTACCTGTTAACTGGAAGCCCAGGTATTTTACACTCTGTTTACATATTTGTGCTTTCTTTTTAGACACTCTGTAACCTGCTTGGCTTAGCAGATATAGCAAAGCTTTCGTGGCGGATAAACAGTCTCTTTCTGTGGGGGAAACCAGTGTAATTAATCATCAACATATTGTAGTAACACTACTTTGTCTGGCCGACTGTGGCCTCGTTGACAGCTCGTAAATCTTGGACAGGGCAATACTCTTGTGTCCCTTCTTTCAGGACTGGCAGTAGGGGTGTGTTCCATGGTGACACGCAGAATTTTAATATTCCGTGATCTTTAAATCTCTGTAAATATATCTGTATATTCTGCTTGGCTTTCTGTGGGATATAATATTGTCTTAGAGCCACCGGTGTTGCGCCGGGCTTTAATTCAACTAATCTGGGCGGGTTTTCCCCCCCCCCCCCCCTCAGGAATTCCAAGGAGTAGTGCGTGCGGATCCGGCGTGGCAGACAGAGTAGGTGCCGTGCGCCATTCTTCCTCCTTTGACATAACTGCTGCGATTTTCACAGGTTGGGGGTTGTGCGGGCTGGCTGGATTATGCTGCCGAGCAAAGCTGCTATCCTCCGGCAGATCTAATTGAGCGTGACCCCCGGGAAAAAAATCATAATTTGGGCTTGCAATTTGCAAAAGATATCCCGCCCCAGGAGCTGGGTGGGACATTCGGGCATATACACATACACATTGTGTAAATAATATTCTCAGAGATATTTTCCCGTAGCCTAAAACAGACTCTTAATACCACATCGAAAAAACAATAAATAAAAATAAATCATTCCATTGTCATAAGACCACTCTAAACATCTCATAACAATAAAATAACCATTCCATCAAAAATCAAACAAAAACATACTTTTTAAAAACAGTTAAAGAAAATTACTTTAATTATTTCTCGAATTAGTTTTTTTTTTTATATTAATTTGAGCTCTGGACAAAACTAAAACTTTCGGAATAATATCAACACAAAATATAAACATATATCTTGCACTCAACAGACTTCAGACAAATATTCTATTGTAACCTACACTAAAATTAGCTAAGCATAGTACGCTGCACAGATACACAAAGGGTTAGCTATCAGAGAGCAAAGAAAAACATCCTCCCTTGGCATAACTACTGCAATTTTACTGACTCCCTCCCTTCCCCTTTCAAACAGTCTGTCAGAAAGGAGGGGGCCTATACACCAGGGACGAAGTTCACCTCTCAGTCATTCTTACTTTTAATTGAACAATTTAATAATCAATTATAAACACAATCGGACAAAATCAGTCCGAATCACACACACAAACCATACAGCACCGCAATCATCCTACTCCGTAAAATATTAATTAATTTATATATGCTCCCATCGGGCATCTCAATCTTTTCTGGTGGAGCCTCTCTATCTCCTCCATTCGCGGCGCCCTGCTCTTCTTCCTCAGTCACACAGGACGGAGCAGAGGGAGCTGACCGAGACACAGCAGCTGCCGCCCCCCCCCCTCTCCGCCCGCGCACCGCGGCATTCAGAGCTTCCCTAGCTGCCCCATAACATAATAGATAGGACGGGGGTAAAACATTTATTTTCTTCCGGTTGTTCTACTAACACTCTCTCTCTCTCTTATTTGGGGGTCCTGTTTCTTATTCCTCCCCGCTATCATTATAAAATGACTCTTGTTTTTAATACAATCTCCATATATCTATATACGGGTATTGTTCAGGATGTCCGTACTGCTCTGTAACTTGGGAGTGTACCTTCTGTACCAACTCCGGGTCCATTGACCCCTGCTCTGGCCATCCTGGGACTAATAACGGCCACACAACTGTACACATTACTTTTTAATTTCTTTTTTTTTTTTTTTTTTTTAATTCTACACCATATATTCTAGGGGCGTCTCACCCTCCTTCACCTTCTTGGGCTTAGATGACCCGTTACCCATTATTACTCTTGAAAACAGTACTCTTTGCAATACAGATATATTATTTCAACAACAGTTAAAATCTACAGTCTGATACTTCAGTCAACAATTCCTTCGTATCTACAGGCGCTTCCCCCTTCAGTAGCCGTCTGCAGTCGCCTGAGCCGGAACCGTACGTCCGGGGTCAAATCTCGTATTTGCTTCCTCGCGGAGCGAGTAGGCGCACGTTCACTCACAGCACTCGAGTCAATTCATTCAAAACACATACCGTATCAGATGCTTTCATCACATAACAGAACATAAAGCACTTCAACTCTTTCCATTAGCCGAGGGCTCATTCCCTCTTCTGTGGCTCCTTATACCCCGTAATTTGAACTCTAACTCTTGACTGCTTGTGACTATGTGCACCCCGTTCCTTATCTATACTTCCATCTGCAATTCCAATCTGCTTTATGGATAATCTACCCACTCAGCACCACTATCTCTGCAGCTACCGCTGGCTCTACTATGAGGAGCCCTTTTACACGGCGTACACACTAGCACTGACTCAGGCTCTTAGCCCAGTCACAGAAAATCCTCCTCCTTTCCCTTTTACCCACGTGGCGAAGCTTTGTTTACAAAAACTGACTACTGACTTATGCAACTCCACGTAGCTACCTTCTCCCTCTCTTACAGAACTACACCTTTGATTGGCATTCAATTCCCCCGAATCCAGACACCCGCTAGCCACTCTGGCTCCTTAGCAATGTCAGCGCTATCAGCGGCGGGCTAGATATACCAATAGGATGGTGGCCATCGCATCCTCTTATCCGTCTATCTCAGTCGGACGTTTCCCTTAGATACCGGTATTTCCTTTAGACATACAAAACATAGACACGTTACCTATCACCGGCGCTGCTTGCTGTTTCCTCAGACTCGTTGGTGTCCCAGTTTTCCCGGGTCAGGGGGGTCCGTTCGGGACGAGACGAGGTCCACTGAACAGGAAATCCTGCTTGGCGCCTGCAGATGTCAGCTCACCTTCAACGGACGCTCCCAACCATCGGGATTCTCGTGCACCTGCAGTCAATTTCGCCGCACTGTGTTCAGCAGCCGTTGCCTGTGTCTTGGCAAAAGGCCCGTTATCCCGGACGAGCCCCCAGAAATGTAGGCGGACAAAAACAGGTTCACTTTCATTAACGGCGCCGGACCAGACACAAGCAAGGATTGTCCAAACACGAGTCTCTTCAGGAAAGGCAAGAGTTTATGTGTCGTCACACAAGTGCTCACACAGGATTGAATCACAAAGAGTGAGCCCCCCTACACAGTGACATGAGGTTTTATGCCCCAAATACATAATTAGGTACATCCCCATTAGCCCACCTCCCTATGACACTTTATTCCACCCCACGTGGGTTAATACCTCCCATCATTAACTCGAACACAAAGAACATTCCACATATAACTATAAATTGATACACTTCTCGTTAGTTTGACAGTCTGTGATTTGTTGTGCTGTCTTTCTCAGAGCAGTGCCTCCCTCCCTTGCGCCTACACTCACTTGTTACAGATGGCACCTGGCCTAATCTCTATATTCCTTTGCCTTTCTAGGGGCCCCAACGACCTTGAGTCGCTTTTCTCCTCCGTGCCAGGAACAGACAGAGATCTTTCATAAAGCTTTAATTGCTTTTCTGCTAATCTAAACGCATTCCTAAGTTTCTACGTATACCTCATTCTAGTCTCAGCTACAAACCTGTCTAGTTATATACAAGTGAACCAATATTCTGAACAAGATGGCCGCCTGTGTACAATGGCGGCCGTCTTCCAGCCTATTTCCACTTCAATAAAAGCTGTACACTCACTACTTTAGACAAAAACACTCGCAGGGTATACCAAGATAGTTGTGGGAAGCAATCTATTGAACCTAGAAAAAAGGCTCTTGCCACTGTTGGTGATGGGGGGGGGGGGGGTAACCCCAATTTAACAATTGAAAAAGATAGTGGAGACAGCCAAAGAATAAAATATTATATTTATTGAGCAATGCAGTAGAAGAATGCTTTCAAAGCTGTATTGCGGTAGGCAGTTAGTTGCAGTGCTTACCTAGGACAAACATAACGTATAGAAGTAAAATAAAGGCCACTACAAAAAAGAGGCCATAAAGCAAGCTTAGAGTATGCTAGATTGGAGATACTAGCACAATACTGGACCCTCCCTCGAAATGGATATAGGGAATAAAAGGCAGTGTGGAAACATTGCAAGTATCAAATATAATGAATGGAAACAGGCCTTCGAGGGTCTGTGGGTATAGGAAAGCATGAGAAAACACACAGCCTTTATGAAGAGCCCTAATACAGGCTTGGAAAAAAACAAACAAACAAAAAAAAACACAGCCTGGCTTCAGTGCATTGAAACTGCGCTAGTTGCCTAAATTGGGAGCGCTCCCAGTAGGTAAGGAATATTTCTATCAAGCCAGAAAAAAAGTTTCCAGAGCAAGGATTAAAGGGTCCCCAAAACATAAAGAACTAAATGAACCTCTCTATTGGCTCGTGTAAGAAGTGTCTTACACTTATGTTCTCGTCTCCGCTGATACATGTATACGTTAGGTTTGTCCTAGGTAAGCACAGTGACGGTGTCTGTCTATTGCAATACAGCTTTGAAAGCATTCTTTTACTGCATTTCTGATTAAAAGCTAAGTTATTTTTTTCTTTGGCTATATTCACTAGCTTTTTCAACACTCACGTCACTACTTTACATTGTAGCAAAGTGTCATTTCTTCAGTGTTGTCACATGAAAAGATATAAAATATTTACAAAAATGTGCGGGGTGCACTCACTTCTGTGAGATACTGTATATACAGCTCGTTTGTAGCCTGCTGATCTGGGATTAACAATGCATCATTTAGCATGGGGTGGACTGTCACTGCTACCTTGATTTACCCCTCTCCTCTTAGATTGTGAGCTCTCGAGCAGGGTCCTCCCTCATTTCGTTCAATGTGTGTAACGTGTATGTCTATTTGTTATTCTGTCTCTCCCATTGTACAGCGCTAAAGATTTTTTCCCTGCTTTATAAATACATGTAACTGTACCACTATCCATGTGCAGCATTTTGAAAAGTCTATTCCACAGCATGTCAAGCCCTACATCCTGCAGGGCAAAACATTTGTCCTACTCAACAGCTCCTGTAAGGAAGCAATATGTAGCTTATAAACACTAACCTTTAATCTACAGGGGCAGCTTTTGTCATATCCTGAAAGACACGTATATGCTAAATGGACACACTGCTCCTGAAAACTGAGAAACACAGTACCTGCTTGCATTGACCTATGCGTACATGCAGCGGGGCTGCATGTGAATACATAAGCTTACAGTTGTGTGTTACAAAAATGTGCCCAGACAACACAAAATACATTCACAACGTTGTGTTGTCTGAGCACATTTTTGTAACACACGGTTTTATGTATTTTTTTTAATATTGGGTTGCATAAAGGTTATTTTTATTTAGTTCTCACCCTATGCAGTGTCTCAGTTGAGACCTCGGTTGCTGTATTTATAGCCGGGGTTAAGCTGTTTTTGCAGGGTGGGATCTTACTCCTATGTCCAGGACCTTGGCATATATATTGTTTTCTCCCTGTTCGTAGTAGAGGATTTGTTGTGGTGCTTACAGTATTTCTCCTGATCATTTTTGAGATGTAGGTTTTTTTTTAAGACCCACAGGGTGTTGTTTTGGAACTTAATAGGACAGACCAGGGTGACATTGACCCATTTATAATCCAAATAAATGACCAATTATAAGCAACCCAATACACAATTTAACACAACATAAAAAATACCACACTTTTAATGTTCTTTGCATCTCTGACCTAACTATAGAAATGCACGTCCTACTCATCCTAGCATCATGGAGGACTGATATATTTTAGAATCTGTGCATAATAAAATGTTTTCTGTTGCCACATCATGTTTTCTGAAGTTACAAGACACTGCGCACGGTCTATGAAGTCAAGTAATATTATTTGCTGGTTTCAGAAAAGCACAAATATAGAATTACCAAGTTGTCCTTGGTAAGTTGCCTTTCCCCCTCTATGGTTCAAAAAAAGCATAGTAGGGTCTGTGTTTTTAAGAAAAACAAGTTATGTAGCAAGGACAAACTCTCCTAATACTTTCATTTGGATAGGTCATCCATAAAGAGTGATTTAAACCTGCAAACCTCAACTATGTGAGACACCTGCGCAACCTAAGAGCTTCTGGGTCTGTCAGAAGTTGATCAGTTTTAGAACTTTTAGTATAAAGAAATTCACTACAACACTGATAAAACCTTATACAATCTATCAAACAATAGTTTATATGCCTTAAATGACATCTTGGTATGTGCTGCTTTAATTCTACAGTCTTGCAACAAGAACCCATAAGGCAATTATTGCACTTTATTTGCATTGTATCAATCTAATGAAGCTCTTGACCTTGGGGTAATGATGATGACCATAGAAAGCTACCATTTCTTCTTAGACCATGGAGATGTGGCAGCAAAGTCAAAATGAGCAACATGTAACTGCTATTTGAAGTGTTAAGGATCAAGCGTGTACGAAGCAGTGCCTTAAGTATTCTATCATGTGGCAATAAACTGGCCAGCTTTTGTTGGCCTACAACTCAGTTTTTTTACTGAAGTTACATAATGCCTTTGTGTCTGTATAAATGCACACATGCATCCACAGTATTCTATATCCATTATTTAGTTGTGGAATGACTCTACAGTGAAAACTGGTCAGTTGATATGTTCGTTGCTCAAATATGGTACCACATGCCTTTCTACCACAATGCTTGGTTAGAGATGTCCTTAAAAAATTGATCTACCACTGCATTTGGTGTTTTAGAGTATAAATGCCTTCTGTGTAATCCAATTCTTACAATTTCACCTCATAAAACTGACTTTGTACCTTTCTTTTATTTACAGGAAGGAGTGCATTTTCACAATTGACCCAGCTACTGCAAGAGATCTGGATGATGCCTTGTCATGCAAACTGCTCCAAGATGGTATGGCTCCAACACTGTAATATTTTGTTTAAGCCATTTGTAATCTGCTGTTCCGGCAGGATGTTTGGAATTGTAATTAAATAATAAATATGTGCGCGTAGTCTTGGGAAACTTGCATCTTCTGACCTACACTGGATTTTAAGACTTAAGGGCCAGACTCAAAATTATTGGGAATTCGAATGATCTTTTTTTATCTTTTTGAAAGCAGCTAGCTTCGTTTGTGTTCTGTATCTCCTTTAGTACCAAGCTGTTAGGATCTAATATTTTTCCAGGACTCCTTTCTATGTATGCACATTGCAAGAAACCAAATAAATCTTATTAATCGCAAAAGGTATGAGGGGAAAAATCTTATTTGCTTTTTGTTAAATACACTGATTGGATTCTGTTAAATAAGGCTACTATGTCTGAGATGGTAAATCATTCCTTCTGCAAGCAAGGGTGCAGTACTGGTTTGTTAAATAAAATGAGCACGTTAACACTAATTACAAAATATACAAGATTCCACGCAATCCACCTGCTGTGATGGTGTACAAGGTGTCCATAAAGTCTCTTTAAAATTTCAAAAATTTATTACAAAGGCAAATGAAAGATAAGTGAAAAATATTACAAAATTAGATGTGTGTATGTATGTATGTATGTATATATACATATATGTGTATATATATATATTTAAGGTTATTTTTGCCTCATTTAATACCTCTCTATATATCATTCGTTGCACGAAGCACATAAAGACGGTACTCGATTTCTTGCCATGTTCACTGTAGCATACCCTCATGAATGGTGGCAATGGCATCAGTGATCCTCTGCTTTATATGAATGTGTGGTGTGGGATCATGTGCAATCAAATCATTGGTCTGTTTTTCTTCGAGACATCAATTACTGCAAATGTTTACCTTGATGTTTCAACTGAATACGGGGCACCACAACTACATGACCTTCATCCAACCATCATTTTCCAGCAAGGTGGTGCACCACCACATTGGGGACTGCATGTTCGTGGGATCCTAAATGAAACCTTTCCAGACCGGTTGATTGGAAGGGGTGGCCCAATTCCCTGGCCACCTCGTTCACCAGATACCACTCCCCTCTACTTTTTCCTATGGGGTTATGTTAAAGATATCTTTTATCAAACAATGGTATGGGACCTCACTAATCTAAAGCAGAGGATCACTGATGCCATTGCCACCATTGTGGAGGTTATGCTACAGCGAACATGGCAAGAAATAGAGTATAGTCTTGATGTGCTTCGTGCAACTAATGGTGCCCATGTAGAGGTGTATTATATTTAAGGGTTTTTTGCCTCATTTGTCTCATTTTGTAATAATTTTCACTTATCGGTCTTTTCATTTGCTTTTGTAATTTTTGAAATTGTAAAGAGACTTTATGGACACCCTGTATAAAGACAATGTGTAAGGCTCACAGATTTGTTGTTTTTTATGTGATATTATAAGGCTTATGGTTACAAAATATGATCATGAATTACATATCTCCATTGTTTGTTCTCTAGTCGGGTGCTTTTAAAATCTTTAAGACTATGTTATTGTGGCATGGTAGCTTTAAACGCACATGTAAAGTTATGGTAGGGTACTGAGCGGTGAGTATCCCCTCCAGCCAGCAGATGGCGTGAGCCTGGTTGGGAGTGGAGGGTCATGTACCAGGAAGTGTTCGGCTCTATGGGTAATCTCACTGGTGCATGGAGGAGACTGTGTAAACACCTCATGATTGCAAGAGATTAAAACACTGTTTTTACTTCATACAGGTAAACCCAGTATAAGCATAGATCCAGCAAGCAGAATAAGCTTGAAGTGTGTGTGAAGTCATAACAAAAGAGTGTCATTTTGTGTGTGTCCTGTAAATAGTTTTAAATTAATTCTGCTCTTTTAGTCAGTTATGTGATCTGTGCAGTAATAGTACAGGTAAAAAAAGAACTGTGTGCATAAACTGCATGTCTAGTATAGAGTAATATTGGTAAAGGACATTTGCTGTTATGCTGTATGGTTAATCTCACTGGTGCATGGAGGAGACTGTAAACACCTCATGATTGCAAGAGATTAAAACACTGTTTTTACTTCATAGAGGCACACAGGTTAATAAACTGTAACTAAAGAACAGAGTGTGCGTTTCTTGATTGCAAACGTGCAACATATTTTGGCGAGCCAGACAGAAGTTTTCCAGGATAAAGTGGCAGAATTAAATTCTCAACAAGAACCTAGACTCACTGTATAATCTGCAGAAAAGGATTTGCAAATTTCAAAATGGAGCTGGAGCAACTGCAAGAGAAAGCAAGTGCTGCTTTAGAACAGTTGCAGCGGAAACGGTTAGTGGAAGCATGCAGATTCTTGAAATGCTAGAAGGCAGATGATGAAACCGAAAAGATGAAAAGCAAGCGAGCTTTAATCCATTTAGCAGAGAAAACACTGGATGAGATTGAGAAAAATCAGGAGGAAGAGGCAATCCAGTATGTCGAGGACCGATTTACTCTTCATAGAGTCGCTCCAAGGTGAAGCTAGTGGTAGCAAGACAGAACAGGAGTTCATTCAATTAAAAGAAATGAAAGAGCAGTACCTCCCAAATGCAAAAGGCACAGGAAGAGTCCAGGAGAACCCTCGAGGAGGAAATAAAGAAGCTGAGTGCCAGATTAAAGACAACAGATACAGGATCAGAGAGTGCAAAACAACAACCAGCATCTGGAAAAATACCCTAAGTCACCATTAAAAGGGAATTCCAGATCTGCGGGCAAATTGGTGAGGGAGGCCAAAAAGATAAGCTGTCATACACCAATCTGATGCACCAAATTGATGCTGGGCTTCCGAAAAGGACATCAGGAGACAAATCATCGAGGCAGTAATTAAAGCAATCAGCCCTGGATTAAACTTGAGGGATATGCTGGAGATAAAAAGTGACCTGAATCTTCCCAAATTAAAAACCATTTTAAAAAGACACTACAAAGAGGATACATCTGATCTATATCAGAACTTGATGAACATTTTCCAGGGAGAAGAAGAATCTGCTCAGAACTTCTTGTTTCGTACTATTGATTTGTAGGACAGACTGCTATTTGCATCAAAGGAAAAGGTCAGACAACCAGTACAATGCAGATCTGGTGCAAAGGAAGTTTCTGAGGTCAGTGGGCACAGGACTGCTAAGTGACCACATTAAATTTCAAATAGAACCCTACCTGGATGACCTGACTATTTCTGATGAGGTGCTCATTGAAAGCGTAAATGAAGCTGCAAGTCTGGAGTTGGAAAGGCAGCGCAAGCTTAAGAAAAATGTAACCGCCAAAACAAGAATGAATTAACTACAGACAATCAGAATGCAGAGGAGACATTAACACCAACACAACCGGTAAGCAGTGCGGGTCCTTCTCAGTCTGGAAAAAGGCCCCAGCTACAGGACAGCTTGCAGAAGCAGGGATCCAGGAGTTGGTGAGAGAGCTGAAAACAGAAATGGCAGAAATGAAAAAGATGTGGCTGGCCTCCATTACCGCTGAAACTAAACGGGGGTATCAGACAGCCGCTGACAGAGCGACAGAAGGGCTGCAGAGATTGCCAGGAAAAGGGAGGAGGAGATAACTGCAAGCATTGCTTTAGGTGTGGTAAAACAGGACATATTTCCAAAGGATGTCGAGCTTCCCGACCGTTTCAGGGAAACGGGAACGGGCTGCTGTAGGGGGGACCAACAGCAACACACCAATCGAGGTCCCTACAGTATCAAGATTGTTCCCAAGAACACCAATTGTTATGCATTGCAGAAAGAGACAATGTACCTAAGTGGGCCAACCCAAACTTTTGTAAAGTCCGTTATCTACTCCCAAAACATAGTGCTAAATTGTTAGTTAATTGGAAAGCGATGTTTAGTGCAGTGTATACTGGACAATGTTTCCACAACAGCACTCTGGGATACTGGATCTCAAGCCAGTTTAATAAATGAATACTGGAGAAGCAAGTACCTCCCACATACGATGGTAAGACCAATCGAAGAGCTACTAGGACAAGCTACGCTTACTGGGATGGCAGCTAGTCAAACCAGAATACCCTTTATTGGCTGGATAGAAGTGGAGTTCATATTGAACAGCGAGACAGGCTCTGGTCCCAGTTGTCAAGTGCCAATACCGGTGTCCAGTGATCCCCAGGTAGCAGAAGACCCTAGAATTGGCTACAATGTAATTGAAGTTATCAAAGGACAAGATGAACAACAAAAGGCAGTCCCTGAAGTTAATACAACCAGTATGGTGAGCGAAGCTTTCTGTATTGACCCGAGAGAAGCCAAGGCACTCATTCAAGTAATACGCTCATGTCAGTCAGACTGTGGGGAGTTTAGTTAAGACCGGGCGACAAAGAATGGTCCTTCCCCCAGGACAAGTCACAACGGTGCGATGCTGTACACCTCTGGGACAGAGAGGAAAAGAGAATGTGATGTTTGTTCCTGAAGAAAAGCCACTATGGCCCGAAGGGTTACAGATCAATGAAGTGTGAAACCACTGTGGTACTCTGCAGAAATCGCCAAAATAGTGAACAAAAAGATAGTATTCAATAATTCTAAAAAAAACTCAGTGAAGAAGATAGGCAAACCTATAAGATTAGGCAGAAAGAGGCAAAGCAATTTATAAGAACTTCCAAAGCACACGCAGAAGAGAAAATAGCGCAGTCAGTAAAAAAGGGGGACAAAACATTTTTTAGATACATAAACGAGAAAAGCAAAGTAAAACAAGGATTAGTTAGATTAAAAACAAAGGAAGGAAGGTATGTAGAAGAGGATAAAAGTCTCGCTGACTGCCTCAATGAATATTTTTGTTCAGTCTTTGCCGAAGAAAAGGAAGGAAAGGGACCTCAGTTAGGAGGAAACCCTAACGAGACATTTACATATGCGTTTACAGAGGAGGTTCTACAGCAGCTGTCTAAAGACAAGTCAATGGGGCCTGATGGGATCCACCCTAAATTATTAAAAGAGCTGAGTGATGTAATAGCAAAACCGTTAACAGATTAATTTAACCAATCCTTGTTAACGGGAGTCGTCCCAGAAGACTGGAAATTAGCAAATGTTGTGCCCATTTACAAGAAGGGTAGTAGGGAGGAATCGAGGAACTATAGGCCAGTTAGTTTTACGTCAGTAGTGGGGAAATTAATGGAAACCATGTTAAAGGAAAGGATTGTTGAACATCTAAAAACACATAGATTACAGGATCAGAAACAACATGGGTTTACCTCAGGGAGATCATGCCAAACTAATCTTACTGATTTTTTTGATTGGGTAACAAAAATACACAGGTGGTGCAGTAGACCTTGCTTATTTAGATTTCAGTAAGGCTTATCAATAAATTGCAATCTTTGAGTTTGGATTCCAATATTGTTGAATGGATTAGGCAGTGGCTGAGTGACAGGCAACAGAGGGTTGTGGTAAATGGAGTTTATTCGGCGCAAGGTCTTGTTACCAGTGGGGTACCTCAGGGGTCAGTACTTGGACCCATTCTCTTTAATATTTTTATTAGTGATATTACAGAAGGTATTAATGGAAAAGTATGTCTTTTTGCTGATGACACAAAGATTTGCAACAGGGTTGACGTTCCTGGAGGGATCAGCCAAATGACAAATGATTTAGGTAAACTAAATGGTCGGAGCTGTGGCAATTGAGTTTTAATGTGGATAAGTGCAAGATAATGCACCTTGGTCGTAAAACCCCAAGGGCTGAATATAGAATATTTGATACAGTCCTAACCTCAACATCTGAGGAAAGGGATTTAGGGGTTATTATTTCAGAGGATCTAAGGGTAAGTAGTCAATGTAATAGAGCAGCAGGAAATGCTAGCAGAATGCTTGGTTGTGTAGGGAGAGGTATTAGCCGTAGGAAAAGGGAAGTGCTCATGCCACTGTACAGAGCACTGGTGAGACCTCACTTGGAGTACTGTGTGCAGTACTGGAGACCGTATCTCCAGAAGGATATAGACATCTTGGAGAGAGTTCAGAGAAGGGCTACTAAAATGGTGTATGGCTTGAAGGAGAAAAGTTACCAGGAAAGGCTTAATGATCTTAACATGTACAGCTTGGAAAAAAGACGAGACAGAGGAGATATGATAGAAACCTTTAAATACGTAAAGGGAATCCACAAGGTAGAGGATGGGAGTATATTTAAAAGGAAACAAAATAGCAAAACAAGAGGACATAGTCTTAGATTAGAGGGGCAAAGGTTTAAAAGTAACATCAGGAAGCATTATTTTACTGAGAGGCTGGTGGATACATGGAACAGTCTTCCAGTTGAAGTGGTAGAGGCCAAAACAGTAATTGAATTTAAGCAGGCATGGGATAGGCATAAGGCTATCCTAAACAAAAGATAAATCCAGGTAAAGTATCCATGTAATTGGGCAGACTAGATGGGCCGAAAGGTTCATATCTGCCAACCTTTTTCTGTTTCTAGGTTTCTAAGTGTTGGTGACCATAAGGAAAGGCAATTTATTCCGAATACCAGTCGCAGTGATCAACACTACCAATTCCAATATCACACTGGAGCCACGAACCACTCTGGGACATGTACAGCCTGTGAAAGCGGTGTACCCAGCAGTAGTGCAGCCTGTGGAGATTTATCCAAGAGTACCTGACCAGAATGTGATAAGCCTACAAGGACAGGGTAACCTCTCCAGAAACTCTGTGACTTTGGAAAAGCAGCTTGATGCACAAATGCAGAACCACAGTAAAGCATGGGACCCACCAATATTGTTAAACCATCTAAATCAGGACCAGCAAGCAGTGGCGAAGAGGATGCTAAGAGAAGAATGCCATGCTTTTTCTCGATGATAATGACGTGGGCTGTATTCCATCATTTAAAGATGCATATCTCTCTGTAAGATCAAACTCCTGTGCAGAAGACCTATCATTCAGTCCCGAAGCCATTGCATAAAGAAGTCAAGGAGTACCTGCAGGACCTTTTAAATCGAGGATGGGTCACAAAATCGAGATCCCCATACTCCTCACCAATCGTCTGTGTGAGAAAGGACGGCAGCATGCGACTCTGCTGCGACTACAGAGAGCTGAACCAGAAGTCAATACCCGATAGACATCGCATTCTCAGGATCCAGGACATGTTGGACAGTTTAAGTGGGAGCTCCTGGTTTTCCGTATTAGACCAGGGAAAAGAATACCACCAATGGTACCTTGCTGAGGAAAGTCGTCCCCTTACAGCTTTCGTTTCCCCTTGGGGCTGGTATGAGTGGGTACGCATTCCATTTGGTTTAAGTTCAGCTCCAGCGGAATTTCAAAGCCGTATGGAAGACTGTCTGTCAGGACTTAGAGATGACATATGTCAGCCCTATTTAGATGATAACCTGGAACACAACAATTCTTTTGAGGACCATGTCCAACATTTACAGACTGTCCTGCGTCGGTATCGGCAACATGGCATCAAACTCACCGCAAAGAAGTGTGAACTGTTAAAGCGAAAAGTGAGATTCTTGGGCAAGATGGTGTCAAAAGACGGCTATACAGTGGACCCAGCAGAGGTGGCCCCAGTTCAGGCACTTTAAAGAAAGGAATCCAGCAACAGTAGGAGAGCTCAGGAAAGTATTGGGATTCCTCTACTATTACAGGTCCTATGTCCAGAACTTTTCTCGCATTGCCAAGCCACTGTATGATTTGCTATCCGTTCCATTGTCAAGCGATAAACCAGATCTGTTACGAGGGGGCAAGGGTCCCCCTAACAAAAAGTGTCAGGGGCAAGAAAATGGGGCCAACTGCCATGTAGAACCCCCATCACCTGGACAGACCAACATCAGGAAGTACTGACCCAGTTAGTTGACTGCTTGTCTAATCCGCCAGTGTTAGATTACCCAGACTTCAATCAACCCTTTGTGTTGCACTGTGATGCCTGCCAAGAAGGACTGGGAGCGGTATTCTACCAGCGGAGGGATGGAAAACTGAAGGTCATTGCATATGGGTCCAGGACTCTTACACCACCAGAAAAAGGGTATCTCATGCATTCAGGTAAATTGGAATTCCTGGCATTAAAGTGGGCTATATGTGAGCGTTTCAGGGATTATTTAGATCATGCACCTTCATTTGTTGTATACACGGATAACAACCCACTCACGTATGTCCTGACCTCGGCCAGGCTGAATGCAACTGGGCAGAGGTGGATCGCAGAGTTGGCTGACTTCAACTTCACTATCAAATATCGCCCTGGCAAGTCTAATGCAGATGCAGACGGCCTATCGAGAATGCTGCTAGACATTGATGGACTTATACTGCAGTGCACTGAAGAGGTCAGTGAGGAGGTTATCAGGTCATCTACACAAGCAATTCTCATGCAACAAATGGAAGCAACGCCGTACTTCAATTCAGTAACCTTAAAGGCTATGGAAGAACAAGGGAAGAGTGCTCAACTACTGGAATCAATCCAGCCAATCCCAAGAAGAAAAATAAGAGAAGCACAGCAAAGAGATGCAGTAATTGGAAAAATACTCGACTGGAAAGCCAGAAATCACAGACCCAGTGCAAAAGCCAGTCAAGCACAAGATGGTGACATAAGCCTTGCGAAGGGGTGGCCTGACTGAGCATGAAGACGGACGCTTAGTGTGGGAGCTCCCAGGTCCGCCACTGATTATTCTGCACTACCTCATTAGCCAGTGGCTATGGTCCGCACCTACGGCCGCAAGACGACGGGAAAACGCCCAACACCCCTGGGAGAGCTTCAGCGAACCCCATCACGGCGTTCTTTGGTGCCACAGCACCGCGGCCTAACACTCAGTCATTACCTAAGATGGCGGCGTCTCCCTCGCCATCAGATTCCTCATCGACAGGTCGTCAGTCAGCGATCATGCGGCTGGAATCACTCATTGCAGAGCTCCCTACCCGCGCCGAGCTGCCCAACCGCTCAGACTTTAAAGATATGCTGGACCAAATGCACGCAGCTTTTGGGTGGGAAATCGCGGAAGTAAAAATGGACATATCTGCCATTGACATGCGCGTGTCCCAGCTGGAAGAACGAGGGGACAATCAACACACTCTGCCCTCCCAACACTGACCCATCTACGGAACATCGCCTTTCAGACATGTACCGCAGGCTAGATGACATTGAAAATAGATCCCGGAGGCACAATATAAGGGTGCGAGGAGTTCATGAGGGGGTTACAGAGACTAAGGAATTCCTTCTTGGCGCCTTCGCCCATATCCTAAGCTGTCCCCAATACCCTATAACGCCATAGACAGAGCACACAGGGCGTTACGCCCAAAGGCAGCGACGGACTCCGCACCACCTAGAGATCTCATTTGCCACATTCCTGACTTTGCCCTAAAGGAAGCAATTATGCTGAAAGCACGCATGAGGCGCAAATGGCGGTTTGCTGACGAGATATTTGAACTGTACCATGATCTCTCTCCGCACACCCTGTCTGCCCGCCGAGCGCTACGACCAGTTACTCAACTTCTGCGGGATTCTGAAATACCCTATAGGTGGGGTTTCCCTCTCACTCCAGGTCCGACGGAATAATCTGACACACACCGTTAGAACCCTGCAAGATGTGGCTGCGTTCTTGTACGAGCTGCACCTTCCCTCTGTGGAGGTCCCGGATTGGGAACGTCTCCCTGCTGTGGCTCCAGCATCAGAACGTTTGACGAGAGCACCGCGCTCGCAGCGACTACCCCGCAGAGACGGACATAGCGAGGGCTCGGGCCGTAAGAAAATACTGGATCTCCAACAGGATGACTGGGAGTTATATTTATTCTTCCCTATCTCTTGCTGTAGACAGACAAGTAAACATGTAAAATGTCATATTACACCGAGATCCACTGCTCTACCCTGAACTTGCAGTCAGTAAACATTATACAGATGGCGAAGCTCGGCTAGCTAGCTGGATCTTGCTTGGATGTCTAACTCATGGCATTGTGTTTTCTACAGTGGGAATTTTGTCGTATCCTCAGTTTTCCACCTACTGTTGACCCTCCTGGGGACCCGTAGAGGATTTCTGCATCTAACTACTACACAAACTATGGAGAAGTACGCTAGACCTTATAGCGGACTTATGACTCGAATGTCCTTCACCCTTTTTACGAAGCTCGATGGGGAGGGGTTTGGGAGGTGGGGGGGAAATGTTGATGGGTGGGCAGGGTAGGGCTCTTCAGATGATCATTTATTGAAGGACCGCTTTAGCTGTCGGCGATTTTACAGAATTGCGGTAAATTGAATAGTTTTATAACAGGGGCTCCTGTTCGTTATGCGTTCTTTTCATTTGAAGTTGGTTCTCATGCCTAATGTAAATCTGACTGTTATGATACCTCGGTGACATATTTTAAACTTGATACTTCCTGTTCGTAGTAAATGGGGATGACTCGTTAAGCCTTACCGTCACATGGATAGCCTGGTCACTGAGACTGCAACTCATGTTACTGTCGTTTTAGATCGCCTTTAGAATTTCTAGCTTGTTAAGTGCTTAACAATCCTACTGCTTAAACCTATCAGCGCATGTTACTAGATTACACAGATGAGCCGTTGATAGCTATCCTAAACCCCCCCCCCCCCTAATTTTCCTGATTACTATAAACATTTTAGCCACGGTTCTTTCATATAACTATCAGTGATAGCGGACACCGGGCCCGTACGGGCTTAACTCTATGTTCTTCATATATTTCCACACTTGTGGTGGTGTACTCTGCGACGCTGACAGTATGGTGTTGATCACTCGTCACATCAAGAACACCCCACGAGGTGTAGTGCATTCTTCTCCCAACAGTGAGTTGTCCCGCCGGGCCCGTGGGCTTCGTAGCGGTGAGAGACCTCTCGGTTGGTGCACTAGAATCCTCCTTATATAACTGTCTTTGTCACGGTGTTATATATATTCTGATAAGGAACCAGATGTAATGGAGACTTGGTCTGTACAATATGGCTGTAGAAGATGAGGTTAGACGCCACAAGAACTGGTCTTGGACATTTTTTATTTAGGAATATTAGCGTGGCCGAGGTCACAGAGTTCAGTAACTTGGGCAACAGAAGATAACGTTATCGAGGTCACAGGCAAAAGTTCAGCAACTTGGGCAACAGAAGAGAACATTGTCGAGGTCACAGGCACAGGTTCAGCAACTTGGGCAGCAGAAGATAGCGTTGTTGAGGTCACAGGCAAAGGTTCAGCAACTTGGGCAGCAGAGGATAGCGTTGTGGAGGTCACGTGCAAAGGTTCAACAACTTGGGCAGCAGAAGATAGCGTTGTTGAGGTTACAGGCAAAAGTTCAGCAACTTGGGCAGCAGAAGATAGCGTTGTTGGTCACAGGCAAAGGTTCAGCAACTTGGGCGGCAGAAGATGGCATTGTTGGTCACAGGCAAAGGTTCAGCAACTTGGGCGGCAGAAGATAGCGTTGTTGGTCACAGGCAAAGGTTCAGCAACTTGGGCGGCAGAAGATGGCGTTGGTCACAGGCAAAGGTTCAGCAACTTGGGCGGCAGAAGATAGCGTAGTTGGGGTCACAGGCAGAGGTTCAGCAGCTTGGGTATCAGGATCAAAAGGCTAGGATAGAATGGTTAGCTCGAGGTAGGGAGGACAATAATTGAGCAATGACTTACCCAGCAAGCCTCTCTTTTATGGGCCTCTGATTGGTGTGGGATTGATCTCAGGTGCTCTCTGAGTATATCTCTGTAGCTCCGGCACTCCTCTGATGACATCATCAAGATGCTGATCTTTACACACAAACGAGACCTGCAGATGGCCAGTTTAAGGTAAGGATGTGTTTCTGAATAGTGTTGCAAGTGGAGGCAGTGTGGTAGGTTCGTGACAGTACCCCCCGAGAAGGCGACCTCTCCGAGGGCGATTGGGATGTTGCAGATGGAAATCACGGACAAGATCAGGAGCACTAACCTCTTTAGCAGGAATCCAAGAGTCTTCTTCAGGACCGTAATCTTTCCACCTGATGAGATATTCAAGAGAGCCTCTTTTTTTGTGGGAATCAAGTATTTCTTGAACTTCATAGATGTCCTCATCTTCTGTAGAGACAGGGCCTGGGCAAGGAGTTTTTCTTCCTTGGCACAAATCCTTTCTAACAAGCTTTAGAAGAGATACATGAAACACTGGATGTATAGAACAGGAAGCAGGTAATTTCAATTTTACAGCTACTGGAGATATGATCTTAGATATGGAAAATGGACCAAGGAATCTAGGTCCTAATTTTTTTGAAGGACAATGTAATTTTAGATATCTTGTAGAAAGCCATACCTTATCTCCAATGTGGTATGTAGGGGACGGTATTCTGTGTCTGTCCGCATATGTCTTATACCTGAATTGAGCACGAAATAGATTTGAACGTATTATTTTGTAGTTAGTGATTATATCCTTTATTCTCTGATCCGCAGAGGGAGTATCGCTTGTTATAGGAGAACTGGGTATTAGGGTAGGATGTGTTCCATAGACTGCGAAGAAGGGAGACATACCAGTGGATGTTTGTCTTTGATTGTTGTAGTTAAACTCTGCTAATGGTATATATTGGACCCAATCGTCCTGAAGATGTGTGATGAAGCAGCGTAGATATTGTTCTATAATACCATTGATTCTTTCTGTTTGTCCATCTGTTTGCTGATGAAAGGCGGTTGATAGGTTACGTTGTATATGTAAACCTTTACAAAAAGCGGACCAGAAACGGGAGGTGAATTGTGGACCCCTGTCAGTAACGATGGACTCCGTGAAGCTTGAATATATTTGCCATGAATAGTTGGGCAGTTTCAAGAGAAGTAGGCACACGCTTGGTAGGGATAAGATGTATCATCTTTGAGAATCTATCAACCACGACCATGATAGTGGTATGACCAGAAGAATCGGAGGTCTGTAATAAAATCCATGGTAATGTCTTTCCACGGTGAAGAGGGTACTGGCAATGGACGTAATAACCCTTGTACTGGCGACCTGGTATCCTTCATACGATTACAGGTGGGACAACTACGGACAAAATTGAGAATATCTTTGTTCATACCTGGCCACCAGAAAAGTATCTTCTTATTAGTGCAGTTGTTTTGTGTACACCTCCATGACCCCCTAATGTTGAATCATGATGGAATTGAAGGATTCGTAGGCGGGTTTCTTGAGGAGCGTAGAACTGATTATTTCTCATGAGGAATCAATCTTTTCTCTGTAAAGGAACACTAGTAATGTTTGGGTTATCACTCTGTGCATATCTTTTTAAATCATCCCATAAGGGTACATCAGTAGTTAGAAAGCAGGTGTTCGGAAGTATATTCTCTTCTCTAGCAGGTATTTCTGTAAAGTGTAGACGAGAAAGGGCATCTGCCTTACCATTTTTAAGTCAAATCGACTAAAAAAGAGGGCCCATCTTTCTTGTCTTGGTTTTAATCTTTTAGCTTTTTGCAAGTAGTCAAGGTTTTTATGATCCGTAAAGATTGTAATTGGATATAATGAACCTTCTAGTAAATGAATCCATTCTTCTAGGGAAAGCTTGATCGCTAATAGTTCTTTCTCCTATGTCGTAATTTCTTTGTGCTGGAGATAAGGTTTTCGAGTAGTAGGCTACTGGATGACGCATATCATTGTAATCGGTTCTTTGAGATAATATAGCTCCAATAGCATATTCTGAAGCGTCGACTTCCATGTAGTAGGATATATTGGTTTGGTAAGGCTAGTATAGGGGCTGTCGTAAATCTTTTCTTTAATTCATCAAAAGCATGTTGTGCTCTGGTGGTCCATATAAAACGAGAATGGATACTGGTTAATTCTGTTAAGGGTTTTACCAACCTTGAGAAATCTTTGATAAATTTGCGATAGAAATTGCAGAATCCCAGGTAACATTGGATACCCTTTCGATTTGCCGGTACTGGCCAGTCTTCTACTGCTTTTATTTTCTCCCGGTCCATTCTGATGCTGTCTGGTGTCAGGACGAATCCTAAAAAATCAATTTCTTGGCTATCAAAGGTACATTTTTCAAGTTTTGCATACAAATTATATTTTCTTAATCTTTGTAATACTTTCTTTACTTGGTCATGATGTCGTTCGATGGTATCAGAGAAGATCAATATATCATCTAGATATATGATGACAGATCTAATACATATCTAAAATTATCATTTAGGAAACGCTGAAAGATTGCTGGGGCAGTGCAAAGCCCGTATGGCATCACCAAATACTCAAAGTGCCTGTAGCGGGAGCGGAACGCAGTCTTCCATTTGTCACCCCCTCTTATTCGTACGAGATTATAGGCACCTCTTAAATCGAGTTTAGTGAAGTATTGGGCCCCTCTTAGTCGATCCATAAATTCCGTTATGAGAGGTAACGGGTATTTGTTCTTAATGGTGATATTGTTTAACGCTCGATAGTCAATACATGGTCTTAATCCTCCATCCTTTTTCCCGGCAAAGAATATGGGGGCTCCAGCAGGTGCGGTAGAAGGCCGTATAAAACCTTTATGGAGGTTCTCATTGATATAATCCTTTAAGACATTTAACTCAGGACCAGAAAGTGGGTAGATCCGTCCGAAAGGGATAGAGGCCCCTGGGTATAGATCGATTGGGCACTCCTCTGACATCATCAAGATGCTGATCTTTACACACAAACGAGACATGCAGATGGCCAGTTTAAGGTAAGGAGGTGTTTCTGAATAGTGTTGGAAGTGGAGGCAGTGTGGTAGGTTTGTGACAGTCTTTCACCCTCTCTTAGTAGTTTCTCCCCTTTTTTTTTTTCTCTCACTACCTCACGTCTCTTACCCTCCCCTGATCTCACCCTTTGCTCATCCTACCCTACTATCTGTCTGCTGACCTCAACGTCTTGCTCTTTACCACAGACTCATTATAACCCACCAACGATGACTTGCAGGTCATCCCCGTATGTGCCATCAGACTTACAGCTGCTTTCTCATAATGTACGTGGGCTAAATGTTCCTGAAAAGCGCTCCCGTTTCTTATGAGATGTGAGGTCCTCGCGTGCGTCCGTTGCCTTCCTCCAGGAGACCCACTTTCGGTCGGGAATGGCGCCCACCTTGAGGGATACATATTTTCAGTAATTATATGCAAAGTAAATCGTGAGAAGTTGCGATCTTAATATCCAGAGAAGTCCCTTTCGTGGTCGAAGCAGAGATGACAGACGAAGGCGGCAGATATAGCTTTGTCAGAGGCTCTATTCTTGACACGGTTTATACTTTCGCATCCATATACCTACCTAAGAAGAAACAGCATTCCTGCCTAGCACGGATACTGCGGTTATTAGATTCCTTCCAGCAGGGTATCACTAATTGCCGGGGACTTCAATTTCACTCTTGAACCACAGATGGACTCTTCTACAGGCTCCACCACCACCCCTGCCCACGTACTACGCTCTATACGTCGCTTGTTACATGATCACCGACTGGTGGATCTATGGCGTGCTCTCCACCCTACGGAACGAGATTACTCCTTCTCACCAGTACACTCGAAACGCACTAGAATCAACTATTTCTTCATACACTATCATAATTTTGCATTCTCTAACTCCATAGAGATAGCGGCCACCACATGGTCAGATCATGCCCCACTCAATCTAAAAATGCAGTCACCACTATTTGTCCCACGCAACAGACAATGGCGGTTGAATGTGTCTCTGCTAGATGACCCTCCAACCAGAGCGGAATTGCACACTGCGCTGGAGCATTTCTTCACAGAAAACACTGCAACTGATACTTCAGTATCAACGATCTGGGAGGCGCATAAGGCAGTCATCTGAGGATTCTTCGTCAGTAAGGGAGCGACCCAAAAAAAATTGAGAGACGAGGAACGACGAGCACTTCTGAGTAACATTAGGGCATTAGAACTGGAACACATTGCCTCTAATGATGACGTGGTATACCAACGTCTTAGGCAATCAAGACAGGAACTAGAGAAACTGATTAATACATCTCTTCGTTTCCAAGCTTTAAGAGCACGTTCGTTCTTCGCATTGCGAGAAAACAAACCGGGGAGATTTTTGGCACAAATACTAAAGGATAGACGTGTTAAGTCTTATATCCCAAAAATCCGCACCTCGGAGGGAATTCAAGTTACTGATCCGAAGGCAATCTCAGGAGAATTCCTGAAGTTTTTTACAAACCTTTATCATCTAGATGACACTACCTACACACCCCTCCATGTTGATAATATAGATGCCTATTTGGCAAGGACGATCTCGAAGCCACTTGGTCCACTGGATCGAGAATCTCTGTGCTCCGCAATTTCTGCAGAAGAAATCCTAGAAGCACTGAAATCGTCCAAATCTGGGAAAAGCCCAGGCCCTGATGGCTTACCCATCGAATATTATAAGACGAACCCGAAAGATCTCCTGCCCACATTAATAACATTCTTTAATGCATTACAGGACGGAACCTTACCCCACCCTCACTCACTGATGGCAACGATCTCATTAATACCTAAGCCGGAGAAAGATAATACTGTTTGCGGGAACTACAGACCCATATCCTTACTCAACACTGATATGAAGCTACTTGCACGGGTTCTAGCTAATCGCTTGAAGAGGTTCATGCCTCAATTGCTTGATCCAGACCAGGTCGGATTCATCCCGGGACGTGAAGCCAGGGATGCGACAATGAGAGTACTTGGCGCCATTACCTATTCCAAACAAACTAAAAGTCTGCTTTTACTGCTCTCAACCGATGCTGAAAAGGCCTTTGATCGGGTACTGTGGCCTTTTCTGTTCCGGACCTTGAAGCGGTATGGGGTGGGAAGGGGTTTCTTGGCCTGGATTCAAGCACTGTACTCGACACCCTCGGCAAGGGTTAGAGTGAATGGCGCGCTTACCTCCACATTCAAAATATGCAATGGCACACGTCAGGGTTGCCCTCTGTCCACACTTCTTTTTGCCCTCAGTTTGGAGGCATTATTATCCTCGATCAGGCAAAAATACCAACATTATAGGGGTGCAAGGCTCTACCCATGAACAGAAGGTCTCCGCATATGCGGATGACCTAATGTTCATGCTACCTGATCCAGCAAGATCCATGCCGGAGGTAATTCGAGAACTCAAACAGTATGGCTCACTATTTGGCTTCAAAATAAATTAAACCAAATCTGAACTACTGGCAATCGCACCCCAGGAAAATTGGCGTCGGACATTTGATGCACATTATTCTTTCCGCTGGTGCTCATCATCGCTTACCTATCTAGGCATCCGCTTAACTCCTGATTTCTCCATGTTTGCATTAAATTTCACACCGCTTATGACCAGCTTTAAAGCTGACATAGCACATTGGTCACCGAAATATTTATCTTGGATGGGACGAATTAGTGTGATCAAAATGAACTTCCTACTGAGATTACTTTATCTATTCCAGACGATCCCCATACTCCTCTCCTTATCTTTCCATAAAGAAATACGCACGCTATTCTCTATCTGGCCAAAGATTCGTCCTCGCCTTAAGTATGATACTCTATGTAAACCAAAACGGTGCGGTGGGCTTGCCCTACCAGATACCAGTTTGTATAACTACGCAACGCATCTGACCAGAGTGGTAGGTTGGATGACTGGTTCACCCGAGCGGAAGTGGATAGACCTGGAGGATGCACAAGCGGGTCGCCCGGTTTGGACACTTCCGTGGTTGCCATGGAAGACTATCAAACACACCGCCACAGGACTTTCACCAGTGGGCTGTACGCAGGCCCTATGGCATAAGATCCGTACTAAATTTTCATTGTCAACGTATCCCTCTCCTCCTCTGCCCTTACTGCATAACCCTGAATTCCCTGTCCGGATCCTTTCTTCACTAATGTCACGCCTTACGGATACACCTACACTACAGGCTCGACATGTACTAAAGACTGGTACCTTTTTGTAAATTTAGAAGCCACTGGACAAATGGTCCTCACCTTTGCAGAGTAATTAAATTTTCATCAAATTAAATCAAGAGATCTACCGAATAATACTTCACTGACCAGACAACTTTCCCCTTTTGAAACGTTATGCAACCGACCGTCACCGTTGGCACATAGCATCTCCACGATATATGGTATGTTGAGAGCAATGGACGACGACCCTCCTGCTTTTATGGCCAGATAGGAGAACCCAATATGCATTCCCATCTCAGATGAAGACTGGACTAAAACACTGACCCTCATACATTCGGGAACACAGATCACCAAATTACAGGAAACCTCATATAAAATATTAACCTTTTGGTACCGCACACCTACCCTCCTTGCCACATTTAACATCACCATATCGCCGAATTGCTGGAGATGCAGTGTTGAACTTGGCACTTACATTCATATATGGTGGGAATGTGCCGCACTTGAACCATTCTGGAGCATGGTTCAAGAGCTCCTACGCAACACCACAGATGTGGATCTGGACTTTACACCCCAAATCTTCCTACTTCTACAGCTCCCATTCTCAGTGGCATCCATGAAGAAATTGTTATTGCTCCGCATCCTTC
This sequence comes from Leptobrachium leishanense, assembly GCA_009667805.1. Lineage (NCBI taxonomy): Eukaryota > Metazoa > Chordata > Amphibia > Anura > Megophryidae > Leptobrachium > Leptobrachium leishanense. Next base: position 150,310,187 of record CM019066.1, on the reverse strand, counting down.
TGGTAGCAAGGTCATTGATACCGATCTTCTGGAAGACTGCCACCGCGCCTACTATGAAATTGCTGATTGACCGATTGGAAATCTTGATCGAACTTGGAACTAGCCCTCCTTCGAAGGCGGCGCAACACCATCTAGATGTCTGGTTTCACTGGTCGGCATATTGCCCTTTGGCACGCCTGAGAAAGGTACTGGAGGGGGGTGACGGGCAGACGGAGCCAAACACCATGGAGAATTAACACCTGATGGTGCCGAAACTTTGGCTACTCGTGCATGGATGAGAAAGCGGCGGGTACCATATCTTTAACATATTACCCGACTCATTCTTACTACCACCACCCCTTCCCTTCCCAACCTCCCCCTTTTTTTCTTCTATCTCTTTGAGTTCGGTCGTTATACTGTTTATTTTGCCTTACTCCCCGACACCTATCTTTTTCTCACTCCTTTTTCATTCTTTACTTCTCCATATATCGACACTTCGTACATCTCACCTGCCTCTTTAACATCTTCTTCTCTTCAATGTCTCACCTCACTTACTAGATCTTTTCTAGACTTCTAGTGCATTACAATTCCAAACATATAAAAAGTAGAAATTGGCATTTACACTGCCAGTGGAACAGATTACAAGAGTTTTGAGCTAATCCTTCAACCACTGACCCAAACGGGTCTCTTTGTAGAACCCTTTACTACTAACCCGCATGCCTTGATCTAGTTACCCTTATACTTGATGGGTAAATGGGTAACATTCCGACCACACACACTGTAATACTCGGACAAGGTTTCACTCTTACTGAATTGGACTACGTATTACCAATCTACTGCGTGCTGATGAGAGCTCTTCGTTATATTGCTGAACCACACTGGTTCAATCGCATCGTCTTCTGCAGCAGTCATGTATCGATTGTCCTAAATGCTTATATGTATCATATGCAATTAGTTAATACTCTGAACGCACAACCTGTATTACACTGTTAAAACATTTTCATATAAGTGAAAGCTTATGTCCCTCTGTACCGCTTGTAGTTGAAATAAAAACTTTTCAATAAAAAAAAGCCTTTCTGAGAGAATGGACAAAGCTTCACATAGCGCAAGACGGCACCTTGCACAGGAAAACCAAGTCTAGGTACCAGCTAGTGCTTCCAAAAAGGTACCAGCCACTGGTCTATAGAGAACTCCACCAGGCGATGGGGCATCTCGGCGTGGAAAGAACACTGAATTTGATCAGAGAGCGGTTCTATTGGCCCAAGATGCAATGGGATGTGGAGCACTTTGTGACACAGTGTGAATGTCTCAAGAAGAAGCCAAACAGACCTACCCAAGCACCCTTGTCAACCATTAAGACTACTCGTCCGTTTGAACTAGCTTCTGTGGACTTCCTCCATCTTGAAACATGTAAAGGAGGATATGAGTATATCTTAGTTGTAATGGATCATTATACAAGATTTGCACAGGCGTATGCTACAACGAACAGATCAGCAAAAACTGTGGCCGACAAACTGTTCAATGAGTTTGCCCTCAAATTCGGCTTTCCAGAGAGAATTCACCACGACATGGAGAGAATTTGAAAATCCGCTATTGTCCAGACTAAAAGACTACTGTGGAATCAAAGGTTTGCACATTATCCCATATCACCCGCAGGGCAATGGACAGGTAGAAAGATTTAATAGAACTTTGCTCTCTATACTAAGAACACTGACCGAAGATCAGAAAACTGATTGGAAGAGCTCTCTGGCGAAGGTAGTCCATGCTTACAATTGCACTTGCAGTGATGCCACAGGCTATTCGCCGTTTTTCTTATTGTTTGGGAGGTATCCCAGATTACCAATTGATCTCCTGTTTGTAAGAAGGGACAGCAATAAGGGCTCCTATAAAGACTACGTCGAAAATTGGAGGAAGCGGATGGCTGAAGCCTATGGAATAGCATCTCGGTCTGCAGCAAAGACGGCAGCAAGTGGAAAGGAACAGTACGACAAAAAGATCTATGGCGCAGAGTTACAACAGGGCAGCCGAGTATTGATAAGAAATGTGGATGAGAAAGGAGGCCCAGGGAAAATACACTCATACTGGGAAGATAGAGTGTATGTCGTTGTTAAAAAAAAAAAGGGAAGAGATCCCAGTTTTGGAAGTAAAACCAGAAAATGGAGTTGGTAGAACAAAAGTGATGCACCAGAATTTGCTTTTACCATGTGACCATCTTCCAGTTGAGCACCCTCCACAAAACCACAAAAATGAAGACGTATCAAAGAAATCCAAAGTTAGAACGAGAAGACCCAATGTTCCACAGACACAAGACAGACAGCGAGTGGGATTCTGATGGCGAACTCCAGAGATTTCATTACAGTGGGCCAATACCAGAACAGCAAGTGAATTCTTTGCTGAATCCAACAGCTGAGGCATTCCATCCACAGGGAACAGAAGAAAGACAGTGTCAATGGATCACAAGGGAAGAGCAAGTATTGCAACAAATGCAGAAGACCTAGAAACACGGTCAATGGAAAGTGTAGAGGAAGATCCTCAAATGACACCTCTGGACATCACAAGGGACAATACACTGGAGGATGAAGACCAGAATGAGATGAGTGAAACGCGACTCTACTCTAAAAGAGAGCGAAGACAGCCGAAAACACTAACCTATGAAACACTTGGTCAACCCAGCATTGTGCAGAGGAACCTAACCGCACATAAGATCAGTATGGACTATTACTGGAGACCATGGTGAATAATATAATGGACTGTTGCCAGAGACTATAAAAAGACCAATGGACTATTATGTATGAGAAAGACTCTTGCATTAGGAAAATGGTTGGGTAATGTTTGTGGGAAAGTTGAGGCTGATAATTGTGGAATGTCGGGACCACATTTATTTGGTGGGGGAGAGTGTGGCATGGTAGCTTTAAAGTTATGGTAGGGTACTGAGCGGTATCGCATCGCCTCCAGCCAGCAGATTGCGTGAGCCTGGTTGGGAGTGGAGGGTCATGTACCAGGAAGTGTTCAGATCTATGGGTAATCTCACTGGTGCATGGAGGAGACTGTGTAAACACCTCATGATTGCAAGAGATTAAAACACTGTTTTTACTTCATACATGTAAACCCAGTATAAGCATAGATCCAGCAAGCAGAATAAGCTTGAAGTGTGTGTGAATCCATAACGAGTGTCATTTTGTGTGTGTCTGTTCTGTAAATAGTTTTAAATTCATTCTGCTCTTTTAGTCAGTTATGTGGTCTGTGCAGTAATAGTACAGGTAAAAGAACTGTGTGCATAAACTGCATGTCTAGTATAGAGTAATATTGGTAAAGGACATTTGCTGTTATGCTGTATGGTTAATCTCACTGGTGCATGGAGGAGACTGTGTAAACACCTCATGCTATTGCAGAGATTAAAACACTGTTTTTACTTCATACATGTAAACCCAGTATAAGCATAGATCCAGCAAGCAGAATAAGCTTGAAGTGTGTGTGAATCCATAACGAGTGTCATTTTGTGTGTGTCTGTTCTGTAAATAGTTTTAAATTCATTCTGCTCTTTTAGTCAGTTATGTGGTCTGTGCAGTAATAGTACAGGTAAAAGAACTGTGTGCATAAACTGCATGTCTAGTATAGAGTAATATTGGTAAAGGACATTTGCTGTTATGCTGTATGGTTAATCTCACTGGTGCATGGAGGAGACTGTGTAAACACCTCATGCTATTGCAGAGATTAAAACACTGGTTTTACTTCATAGAGGCACACAGGTTAATAAACGTTCTGTAACTGAAGAACAGAATGTGCATTTCTTGATTGCAAACGTGCAACATTATAGTGGAGTTCTCTGAAGCTCGTATATTTTGCAAGTTACCATCATTGCTCAAAAGCACCTTTTGTATAAAATATATGTTCCGGTTGCGCACCGCCATTTTCATTTGTACATTAGAAGTTAGCAATACTACCACACAATGCCTTGCTGGCACTTTATTAATGAGGCATACAATTAATGGCGACTGTTTTTAGGACTTGTGACTTAATAGCAAATCGTATAATTGACTGGAATGGTAAAGGTGATGAGTGTTAGAAAAATTCACGTCCACGATCTGGTGTTATTACTCAGTCAAATGTTGAACATCTTGACACTAACTGGACTTCAAATTGCATCAAATGACTTTTGATGCTAATGGAAACTTTTTTGTGAGCCCTTAGGCTGGGGTCAGACGAGCGTAGTGTTCACGTCCGTGATTGCGCCTAAAAGTACGTCCGTGATAGCATGACAGGAAGCCCATCGGAGCCGTTACACGAAGTACGTCCGCACTGAACTGCGGACACACAACGGCCGCGGCCCACGGACGCAAGGCAGGCAAGAACGTACAACCGCTAGAACGGCCGCACAAAGTGCGCTGCGTCCGCAACGTCTGCATAGCTTTGTGTGTGAGTGATGGAACGTGGTCAGACGGACTGCATTTATACGACCAGCATTTTTCACGGACAAAATGGTTTTGCTTTTTATTTTATTTTCCTTTCTACAAAAATCAGTGAATAAACGGACTGTGTGGCCACTACTGTGTCTTCCGTACTGACGTACGTCCGTGTGCACGGACGTACAGTCCGTAGAAATCACGCTCGTCTGACCCTAGCCTTAACCATTATGGGCTTCCTGCTGAATAAGTATGATTTCTTTTTTGCAGGGAGAGCATTAGGAAATGGTTTAAATTGGTAAAATTTATCTAAATTTATTATTGCTTACATTAAAACCATTAGAATGGTCTTGAAATCCGCATAATATCAAAATATCCTAGAGGCACCATGATCTCATTGATTGGCTGAAGGCACCTTGCAGTTTATAGCAATTCACTCATAGCCATCCATGGCAGTGGCTGAAGTTTATGCTGGTGGGGCACTAGGCTTGACCTGCTTAAAACTAGATTTGTATTTATAGGTAATGATCATCAATCAACAAGCACAGCTAAACCAAAAGATTGACCAATATCTCCATGGGCAAGCCTACACAAAATGGGCAAAGAAACAAGCTGCAGTTATGTTAAATAAAATGGTGGGTAGATTAAATGGGGGGAGATCTTTAAAAAAAAATGGAATTCTATAATCAAGAAGGTCTTAAGACTATGGAGAAGGGGTGTGGAGGAACTCCAAAAGTGATAGCCCAGCTTGGGCACTGACCTAGTGGTGGGACTGATTTAGGAAAAGACCCTTGGGAATTGCAATGAAAGGAAGGCAAACTGAAATTGAGGGATAATCCATGCCCCTACCAATATGAGAAGTTGAGAAACTTGTCTACAATGCTGTCATAGCAAAGAGAATTTTAAGTAGAATATGGCAGATTTTTTACAAAGCACAAATAGGAAAATAAAGTTCTTGAGCATTTGTACACTAAATCAAACTAATCCCTTTTGCTTTCCTCCCAAGGAAAAAAACACAAAATAGCCATTCGTAAAGAAAAGCAAAAACCTGCAGTAAAGATGAAACTTCAAGCCCATTTAGAGTCGCAAGCAATACAATCCAAAATACTGCTCCAACGTTCCTACCAAAGTCAAATTCCACCCTGGCCGAACACTGCATTTGTTGTGGTGTTAAAATGACATCCCAGAGTTTATTTTTCTTCGGTTTGCAACTTGGCGTTGTCCTATTATATATTTTTTTCTTATTTTTGGGACACTTCACACGTACTGTAAGTTTCCGAAGTCCTGAGGTTTCTAACACCAAGCAGAGACAGCTGTGCTGGAGAGCTTCGGGTAGGAGGCGGTTGTGATTGCCAATAGCAGGGTTAGCTGGATTACTTTCCAGTCTAGTCTACCAATGTGGGGCGAGGGAATAAAAAAAGCGGAGTCAGCACTACACTTTTGTACAGCTTTTGTACTTGCTGCATCTGCTCCTGATGCCTTTTTGTTCAGTCATCTCAGCAATGAAGTCATTGCTGAGAATTCTGCCCCACAGATGCCTGTCTTCAATTGAAAGAGATGCCAGTGACCTGGCATACGTCACATGACTGTTTAATCGCGTGACGTGTCTTTTGGAAGAGTGCCAAAGGAATGACTGTATATTCTATTAATCGTTTCGCAAGCTGAGAATATTTTATGGCATGCCTTTCAGGCGGTAAAAATGTGGCAAATTAACATGGTGATTTTTCATACATTCTTTTTAGCAATAAATAAGTTCTATTGTCTCTTGGCTATAGTTCGATACTAGCTATGTAATGTTCCTTCTTCATCTGTGACCGTATTATTCAAGAATGGACAAACATCTTTATGGTGTGTTCTTTCCTATTTTCTACGGACTGCTAGACTGTCCCAGTGAAATTTCCTTATAAAAATGTTTTACTCCTTGCCTAGGCGCAGGCATTTAACATTTTGGATACCCCTGTGTATCTGTGACAGCACGTGCAGCTTTATTTCTTGTGTTTTTTAGGTTTTTCTGATTGAAACCTGTTGGTTTATATATTCATAAAGGCTTTAAATTACGTCCTGCACATAGTGCTAAATATGGTTTAAATTTGAGAAGGAAAAGGGAATAGCAGTTATGCTGTCCTTGGTTTTTCTTTCTTTTTTTTTCTTTAAAATTTTGGTGACAAAGTGGCAGGCCTGCATAACTCACTGCAATATGTTTTCCATATAGGCATTTCAAACTTGTGAATGGTACGTAATTGAAATGTTTAAACAAATCAGGTTTTGCTCGATTGAACATTTTTCAGCCGCAGCACTTATCACTAAATATATTGCCATTTGGAAAACTGTTGTTTCTGTGTATTTTCACCTTATTTTAAAGTGGAGTGTGCAAACGATTACTTTGTGGAACAATGTCAAATCCTGTAGATCACCCCCCCAAAAAAACATCCCAACTCTCCCAAGCATGATGTTCTGTTTTAGCAGCATGCATTGGATCGAGATGTGACTGTATTCAAACCCTGGTGTAATCGTAAACAGAACTGTTGTAATCTTGGCACATTTATAGACTTTGGGCCCTATTTCAAGGCTACCACACAGACTGTAAGGTAAAAAAAAGTGCGCTTGCAGATTTTAATGGTATCTGTTTTTGAGTGTCTCTTCTGGGGTAGACACTTTATTAGGGCCTGGCTTCGGAACAAAATGCAGTCCAAAGAGGTAATTGCAGTATAAAAGAAAGGTGTGCTGGAGTTGGCGCTTCTTGTCCTGTTAGTGGTTCCTTCTGCTGCACCCCGTGGCTCAGAAGTGTTATTTCCTTTCAGGGTTACCATCCTCGGTTTCCCTCAAAATAGAAAATGACTCACATAGAGCAATATTGTATAAAGTGGAGTGCAAACAAAGGAGAAGAATGTCGTACTCACATTTGCTGTTGTCTTATCGATCAGACACCAGATTTGTAGGCAGCTGGAAACACGTTTCGCATAAAAAGCTTAATCAGTTGGTGCTACTGTAAAAGGTAAACTACTGCTAGGTAAAGTTTTACAGTAGCACCAACTGATGAAGCTTTTTATGCAAAACTCGTTTTGGTATACTATATATTTTATTACCAATAAAATTCGCCTTATTCTACGCCCATCCCGGGTCCTGGATGCTTATATTCGCTGAGGAGGTGGCTGAGGCTGATGGGTGATCCGGTGCACCTTCTGAAGTCACCGGCTGCTTACAAATCTGGCGTCTGATCGCTAAGACACCAGCAAATGTGAGTATGACTGACTTCTCCTTTTGTTTGCACTCCATTTTATACAATATTGCTCTATGTAAGTCATTTTATATTTTGAGGGACACAGAGGATGGTAACCCTGTAAGGAAACCACACTTCTGAGCCACGGGGTGCAGCAGCAGAAGGAACCACTAACAGGACAAGAAGCGCCAACGCCACCACATCTTTCTTTTATACTGACTTACAAGGTGGAAAAGGATATACCACCAAGTGGTCTGGAGAGGCAGCTGACTCCAAAAATACGAGATACTGTATGACTTTATTTTTCCCTGCACTGATTATTAAGACTTTCACAATCATTGACTTTTACAACCTGGAGTATAAAGGATAAGACTGTAAATGTCACATTACTTTGTTTTATCCTAGATTGTTTTATCCTATTTGCACGATTTTACTTGCATTTTATTTGATTGTATTGAGGTTGTTTATGTGCCATCACCACCGGGTGGCGCCAGTGGCACAGATGGTGTGTCCTGGCAGTGAGCTCTGCGTGTCTTCCCACTCTAGAGGTGGTGCAGCCCCTTGGATGAATCCCAATGTGCTGGTGATGGGAAGTGGCTGATTGAGCTGCCTCTTCACCGTGGGATAAGAGGTTAGAATGGCATTTTTAGGGGGGGGGGTTAGGTTAGTCTTATGGGATGTTGCACTTTGTATACTACATGAACAGAAGAACTTTAACTCTAGATGCAAGCTGTCCTGTGTGAATAATCCACCCAACTGGTGCTTCTACTCACACATTTGTTTTAAAAGAAATTCAACCAGTATGTAGTCATCTTGTGTATGTTCGGTCCCCCAATTTGCATTTGGAGCCATGGGGTCTAAGTCAGTGTGGGAATAGTAATAGGATAGCTGGAGTATCTGTAGCAAATACAGGTTGGCATATGGGATGTATATGGAATAGGACTATGGGCCAGGCCTTGGTTAACACAATGTCCATTACTTGGTACTTCCAAAATTTGTAGCAGAGTTGTGAACACGAATTTTCCATTCCAACTATTTTGAATGCACTGTGACCCATGATATGTCACGTTAGCACTCCTGAGATGTGCTGCAGACCTAGCTCATAATGTAATCTTGACAGTTCATATACAAACCACTGTCAATTTGTCTAATGCTACCCAAATTATAGTGGCTACTTTGAACAGGAAGAAAAGTCAACAAGAGTGCTCTCACCTCTAGAGATAATCTAGACCAAATAGCAGATTTGGAAAGTTAGACAAATTGGAGAATTTTTCTGTTTTAGCTATTTCGACCTTGATTTTTCACTTCTCCAGTCAATTCTCTTGAGCTTCACCTTTTTTGGATAGACCCGCATGGCTATGAGCGGATGTGGCAATTGCAATCAAAATACTAAATTGCAAATGCGTACATAAAACCCTTGTCAGTGATGTTGCAAAGGGAAAAAAAACATCTGGCATGTATGTTGGAAAAAGATTGTAAATTGGTACTCTACAAAGAAGTTTTGTCCAACTGGCAAATCCGAGAAAGGATCTGAGGGCAAATGGCTGATTCTTACGGCTCTTTGAATCAATGGAAATTGTCCTCTGTAGGATGCCCTCTAAATAGTGAATGTTTTTGCAAAAATGAGCAGATGAAATCTGGCAGGAAAGTCTTTGGTAGAGTTTTTAAATTGGAAGAGTGATTCTATTTTATGGAATATCTCTCATTTGGGTGGGTAGATAGATGACCTTTGTGAAGACGATTAACTACAATACAGTTGGATGATGCCTCAAAGGATGAAAGCACCGGACTAAGACTCTGTTCTGAAGGGTTGCTATATACAGTATGTGTGTTCACATGACTGTTCAAAATAAAAGTGGGGATAATTGCTCCTGTGATTTTTCTAGTTATAAGATGTTACGATCAGAGTGACTGGGATAAGGGATTTCAATGGTGGAATTGATCACGCAAAGAGTTTTTATTGTAATGTGGCATAAAGTCAACGTAACTCACAGCATTGCTTTGTTAAATGGTCAGATGTCTTAGTTTCCTACTTTTGCCTCATCCAAAACCCATGCAAATTAATATGGCATCAAACTCCCTCAGGCGATATAATTGCCCCAAATAGAACCTGTACTAAACACCATACAAAATTCTAAATCTCCATACATGGTAACATGTAGGAAAAAGCCGTTCCATCACTTCCCACTGCAAGACTTCTCATACGCTGCTATGTCTTTAGGGACTCTGAAAGGTGCCAGTAATTGTGATTCTAGTAAATACCACAGATCTCTAAGGATGTGTTCATGTCCCTGCTGTAGTGTTGGCAATTTGCTTGCCTAATGTGTTTTCTTTCCAGTCCTCTAATAAAAGTTTTATTTTTTTTAATAGAATTACTAGACTGAAAGGGTTAGTGAAGCACTTGCTCAGTGGTGAACATCTGAGAGTCTCCTTCCCTTTCTCAGGCGTGGTCAGACCCATTCTGAGTTCTGACCGCTCGTGTTATTATGTAAATATATGTAACCAAATATTTACTTGGCTTCCATTAAAGGACTTGGGATGTCAGGGGGTCTGCTAAAGGCTCCCCACTGCGGGGGGATATCCTGAACCTTCTTACAGTTTGTTTGGATTGGCTACTTTCTGCTGTTATCTCATGTCATGAGATCGTTCTCAGTTTGTCGGTTGTATAACCTAGCTCTGAAGGTTCAGGAGGATAACACCCGGCTTATTAAATTAGGATTCTGAGTAATGCTGATACAAGCTAACCAATTCATGCTGCTGGGAGAGATTTGCCGTGTAGCAAGGAAGGGATTCAGAAGACGTAACCTATGCTTTGTTTGCAGTGTCCGGTGTGTTTCTTTTTTCATTTGATGGGTTACATATCATAATTAATGGGGCCGATCAGACAAATGAAAAATATGTATTTTGCATGGAATTTATTTTTTGGATTGACGTTTAAAAGCTGCATGTATGAAGTTGACTCCCTTTCAAACAAATGTAATGTACTTGGCACACCTTGTCTGAAAAGGTTGTGAGCAAAGTCTGCTTTTTTCAGTTCTTTTTTCTTATTCACCGAGCGAGAGAAAATAAAAAGCCAGTCATAAATCTGTGCTGCCTACCTGAGATAATGTAGTTTATCAAACTGCTGTTTTAATGTCGGCAGTAAAACGTCTAAATTTAGAACCAAAACTTGCTTTAATAAGCTAGGCGTTTTGCCTTTATTTTCCCAACGTAAACTGCACATTACACTTCCACAAGTTATGTGGTGTTTTGCTTTTAAGGGTTTGGGGGTTTTCTTGCAAACTAGCTCAATGTCGACAGATGTACATACAATCCTACTATGACGCACAGAAACCATGCAATTGCTGTTGGATATTAAGCTGAACCCCTTACCGCTGGGCGGGCGTTAATGCCAGCGGGGTGTACTAGTATGCCCCTCTTGCTGGCTGCTGTGACTGGGCCCTCCTCCAGCCTGCTGTCATGCATCATTGGCTGCAGGGGGGGCGGCCTGAGTTCAGGCCGGTTTGCGTCAGTTGATGGGTGGGCCTGCCGTGGCCTGTAGATGCCAGTGGGGCTTGCTAAGCCGCTCCATGGTGTTCAGTCCCACGTGCCGCAGTGAAAGAATAGTGCGCCCCATGACGTTAAATGGTTAAAGGTACGCTTGGAGCACTGTGACTAATGTAAAGTGAGTGGTCACAGTGCCGCTGCTTCTGGGGGAGGGTCTTGGCGGGTTGATTGAGTGCAAGGGGCTTAGCCCTATCAAGAACCTGAGCCATTGGTACCTAATGAGTACCAATGACTCTTAATACACTTGTCATTGAGAGACGCTGGATAGGCTGCCTGTGACGGTGGTCACTTGTGATTTTAAGTACATGGAGATGTTTCTGGGAGGTGTGAGACTACGGGTTTTGGTGTATCTGAAATTTTAATTTGTGCTCCTCCCTCTCCTACGTCAAAGACACCCTGTGCCCAATGTAGGTACAGGTTGTCAGTGGTCTGGGTCCTAATCCCTGATGCCTGTAGTGTACTTATATGCTGTGCGGTTTCCCTGATGTATACTGCGCATTTCTCCTCCTTGCCCTTCTATTATGTGGTGTGACTTTTTTGTCTTACACTAGAGCCAGGCAGGGGGGAGGGGTCACTATTCAGAATGTTAATCCCAGGGCATGTTTTACCTTTGTTGGGCTGTCAATCATGTGAATGTTGTCCCACTGGTTCTCCCGTACCTTGCCTTCCATTTGGATGCCCTGTGTATTTGTATATATGCGACTGTAAACCCAATTAAAAGCAGTTTTAAGTCGGTTTTCACCCTACAATGAGCACTAGCAACTGACTGGGTGGGGCTAAACCAGAATCGGTACTTCTCCAGGTTCCTGACCGCTATAGGGAGCCTTTCTGCAGGGAGATATCCACCCCGGGTACAGGACACCTTTACACTGCCTCCCCATGTTTACATGAGATGCTGCAACTTGCAGAAAGGTTTTATGGGGATCTTTGTCCTCATGCGTGTTCACTTTATTTAGCAGCAGTTGCCTATGAGCATTCCAGCCATGGACTATGGCAGTTTCTTGAGTTTATGTGGCAGTTTGTCGCTTCATTATTCAGACACAGCAATTATTTTGCACACGTCTACTCGTCACTATTCAGACAAGAATTTGTGCCATCTCGGAGGTTTCTTCTTGTGAAGCTCCAGGTTTCTTCTTGTGCAGAGCATAACCTATAAACAAAGTGTCGGTACTTTCTGGAAGCGCCTAGAGTTCTGAATCCTGTCAAGTGGCGCTATTTCTATAGTGGGACATGATGTAGAATTTTTTTGTGTGTGTGTGTGTGTGTGTGTGTGTTCCGATAAGCAGGTTATCCATTCAAGAAAAGAAACCCAGGCCTCACAACACAACAGAACCTGGTTTTGGCATCTAGAACATCTCCTGTAAATTTGCACACATGAGAGAAAAAAAGCATCCTGTTACAGAATCTGTAACTCTTATGCGTCCAGACTTGAAGGACACCCGAAATATTGAGAGTTCAGTCTTTCCATTTGCCATCTTGTTTGGTAAATTTTATGAAATTCCCCATGCAAATATCCCACATCCCATAATAAAATTCAGAAATTTGTTGAAGCCTGGAAAATTTCTGTTTCTTTGACTCGTTTTTCATGGATGTTATTTTGAGAAGATGAAGACTTTTAAGAACGGGCTCGTTCCCACTCTTAAGGCCACATTGGCGTCTTCCATACAAAGTACAGGAGATGGTAATGTACAGTAATCGAGCACATCATGTGAAATGCAAGCTCTGCTTGTGTCTCAAATGGAATATGCTGCTGAAAAAAAGGCCAGTGCTTGAGCCGTTCTGCAACATGTGAATAGGGCCCTCAGTAAGGTACATTTGTATCTGGGATTCAACATAAGGCTGCCTAGGTTTACATTTTGGTCAAACTATTGAAAAAAACTCTAGAACAGACATGACCCATTGATTAGCAGAAGAGGTGGACTAATAGTTTGACCAAAATGTTACTAAATCTGAGCATTTTACTTGATTCTGCTTCCCTGGGTATATGGGCAATATTTATACTATTACATCCTTTAAGGGTCAGTTTCCCCACTCTGGCGAGTTTGAGAAACCAGGCCACCTCGAACAACCAGTAATCAATGCAATTTCTGTCTTTAATGTCAATATTTTTATTTTTTTTAATTCCTTGCATTTATATCTACGGATAACAGGGTTAACTTCATTTAAGGTGAACTGATCTAGAGATGGTAAAAGAGATACTTATTTTGAGATGTAGAACCAATAAAGCCTGCAGAACAGCACAACCTTATAGGTTGAACTTGAAGTTTTATGATCAAGTATGATTTCAGGGGGGCGTGGCTGGCTCCACATGGAAGCAAAAGTGTTCTGGTGAAGCTCCATGCATCTTTCCTGATATCGTCAAATTGTGCTGGAATTTCTACCCTGAAAAAACCCCACTATTGGTGTTCCTGCTAGGCTGACCACAACGTGGATTGCTCCGTGGCCTGTTTTTGCCCTCCCCCCCCCCCCCCCCGGGGCACAGCTGAGATTTTCTTTGTGTTCTCCTGACGGATCTATATGGCCGCCAGCCATTTTGAGGCCTACCCTTTGGCTCGTTTGGATCGCCTGTCGCAGCTCCTGTGCATTTGTTGGGTGACTGTTTGTCACGGACTGCGGGGATGGAGGGCCCCCGGCTGTGCCTGTGGTCCCCTTGCTGATGACTGTGGAGGAGTGTGCGGTGTGGCATGGAAGGGAGCACCCCTCTCCCCCTGAAGGAGGTATTGAGGCTCTGTTTGCTGCACTTGAATACTGACTGAGATCGTTACTGGAAGAGGATGGAGACCCTCTCACTTGTGGCTCTTGGCGTCGGCTGCTGGCCGCGATAGGAGTTGGCCGGGAGGCTGCGGACCCGGAGGTCGAGGAGGAGAGGGCTGCGGTACCTGTCTCGCAGATGTCTGGCATACCTGCTGCTGCTGTGGATGAGCCACGAAGTGCTGACCTGCAAGATCTGACTCTTGAGCTGCGCTCGCACTGCCTTGCATCGGGGGGACCCCTGCGGCGCAAGAAGACGATGGGTGCACTACCTACACGAGACCCGCTGGACTGGGGGTCGCTGAACGGGCGGTCGTGGCTCTTTCTATGAGGCCTGTGCCGGGGGCGACGCTCAGGCCTGGAGGCCTAGATGCTGAAGGGAAGCTGAGCTGGTCTTGGTCCAGGCTGATGGCCTGTATGGCCCAGGATGAATCATGGAGGCTGGGCGCACGACCTGCCCTGGGTTTTGCCCAGTAGGCCCTCCATGCAACTGGCGGGATACAGGATGAGGAGGTCCGCTGACTCCTTTTTTTTTTTTTTTTTTCTCCTCCCGGTTCTTGGCTTGGCCCGTGCTGATCTCCCCCCACCTAGATGACACTTTTTTCTTTGCCTCTATGTTGAGACTTTTTGCTCCGCGAGACATTATAGTTTTTATTGTCGTCACTTGGATGTCTTGTTGCTGAATTTTGAAGCCATTTTATTTTCCTTTTTATTACTTATGCCTGGATGACTCCCTTTGCATTTTCCTGCTACTTTTTGCTGAGACCCCCCATTGGATGTTTTTGTCCCCCCCACCCTTTTATTTTTCTGAACCCCCCTGGGTTTGGGTAAATGCCCCCTCCCTTTTTGATTTCTGAGAACTTTTCGGATGACTTGTTATTTACTTTCATACCATTTCATTTTTATGTTGTCCACCTATAACCTGTATGTCCTGGACTGGGGACATTCTAGCAGAGACTTTTTGTCTATTTTTGTTTTGTGAGATTTTTCTTTGTCGTTATTATTGCCCCCCCCCTCCCCCGTGTTTTTATTTTGGCGCTGTTTTATTGTGAACATCCCCCCCCTCATATTTTATGTGGCTTTTTTTTTACGTACATGTGACATTTGGCCCTGCGAGGCCAATTTTGCTGGTTGATATGTGACCTTTTGTCGGGAAAATAAAAATCTTAATAAAAAAATTATTTCAAAAACCTTTGTTTTGGGGATATCACTAGAATGGTTGGCAATGGAGATTTCCTTTTTATGGTCCGAACGTATTCTCAGAGTTTTATCTCTTGTCTCCCCATTGTGAGACATAATTACGTATGCTCGCAATCTTCAAAAATATAACCTGGACAGTCACTGAAATAGGCTGCGTGTAGTTTTAGTAGCCTAGACATTTGCTACATTATAAAATAGAGTTTGCACAACACATTTTTTTTGGGGGGGGGGGGGGTTATGTAGCGTATATAATGTGGATTTTGACAAATATTCATGATGGGGCTATAGTTTTGCAAACCCTGTTGCATTGTAACATTCAGTGTGTATATATATATGGTGATAGCATGCATTTCCTTTGACGTAAAAGAAAATCTAATTTAATTATGGATTCAGAGCAT
This sequence comes from Leptobrachium leishanense, assembly GCA_009667805.1. Classification (NCBI taxonomy): domain Eukaryota; kingdom Metazoa; phylum Chordata; class Amphibia; order Anura; family Megophryidae; genus Leptobrachium; species Leptobrachium leishanense. The sequence continues at coordinate 150,294,690 of CM019066.1, read as the reverse complement.
ACATGTATTTTACATTTGGGAATTCCTCTCACGTTGCCAAAATATCATATGACATATCCTTTTATTTCTCATTTGCTGCTACATTTTCCTTATAGTCCTATTCTGCGCACAAATTCTCAATGACTGTTTTTTTAATGGTTTTCTCAATCTGTCTTCATTATTCTTGTAATTCGAATTTATTTATATACGTAGCACCAGCATATTCCACAGTGCTGAACAATGGGCACAATATAGACAGGGTTACAATACATTGAACAGCATTTTGATAAACCAGTACAGGAGGAAATGAATGCCCTATTCACGTGGGAACTCACAATCTAGAAGGGTTGGGGTGGAAACAGGAGGAGAGGACTGCAGGGTGAGAGTGATTGACTGCAAGGTGAGCGTGATGGACTGGTTGGGGCAGTGAGGTGTATTAGTGAGTCGGGTGGTAGGCTTCCCTTAATAGGAATGTCATAAGGGAACGTTTGAAGGAAGGGAAACTAGGGGAAAGTCTGACAGTATGAGGGGAGAGCGTTCCAGAGGATGGGGTAGTGTGTGAGAAATCCTGTAGTCTATCATGGGAAGAGGTGATGCGGGGAGGCGCTAGGCGCAGGTCACTGACCATAGGAAGTGAGCTGGGGTGTATTTGGTGATTAGTGAGGACAGGTAGTGGGGAGCGGAGTTGGTGAGAGCTTTTGTAGGTCAGGGTGTGGATTTTGAATTTAATTGTAAAGTTGATGGGGAGCCAGTGAAGAGACTCGCAGAGACAAAGCAACGGGTGAGGTAGATGAGCCTGGCAGAGGCATTCAGAATGGATTGTAGGGAGGTGAGGCGGGAGAGAGGGAGGTAATCCGATGCCCATGCTGTCCTTCCCACAAAAATCTTTGTTCTTGTATCTTCTTTGTTTCCTGGTCTCCATGCCAAGCCAATGTTCAAAAATTTGTGTTGGTGTAAACTTCCAATATGCAAAACGTAATGCATTGAATATTATTTGAAATATGTTAATTGATTTTGCCACATGAGCACTTTCAGAGCTCTTTCAACCAAAAATTCCTCCAAGGTTTTTTTTTTTTTCTTTGCATTTGATCATTTAAATGGTCATAAATCTCCAGATTCTGTTATGTTAAGGAATTCTAATTTTAAATACTATTAATGGCAACCACTGAAATCCTTCTACACCTACCGCATGCTCACAGCTCTCTCCGTTTTTTTTTCCAGGTAACTTTGAAGTTGGAGTTCATATTGCAGATGTAAGCTACTTTGTCCAGGAAGGAAGTGCTCTTGATCAGCTTGCAAGTGAGCGTGCCACTAGTGTGTATCTTGTTCAGAAGGTAATTTGGTGCTAAGCCGAGCGAAAACATCAGCTAAACCATCTGATTTCTGAGTGTGATTAATCATAGTTTCCAGAAATTGTCAAAAGGAAACTTAAAACAGTAGCTTAATATGTTAAATAGTAGTAGTTAGTTACCTTGCTCTCTGCCTACAATAAGCCTTAATGTGCTGCGAGTGGGATCCCTTTCTTCGTGAAGGATTAAGTATTATGGGCAAGGCATTTATTCTGACTGCAGCCTCTGTGACAGGCCAAGCTCTGTGCAGTTGCTGGGCCGGCTGCGTGATCATGGGCAAGGCTGCGGCTGCACAACACCATTATTTTCTACTGCCGGCCTGGGGGTAACCTACTGCGTTGGACACTAGCCAGCCATGCTCCAGGAGGCCTGGGACACGATTCTCTGGTTCCCAGTCTCCCACAGAGCCGTCAGATCGGCGCCTCTTTACTTGAAGTTGTGGGCACTGGGAGTGGGACCCTCTGGTGGGAAGAAGGTCACACTGAGGATAGAGGAGCCAATGCCATTACTGTTTCAAATAAGCGTCCTCTGCTGCAGTGAAAAAATATTAAGCATAATTAAATTTTGATTACTTATTACTCAGTATTACTCAGTACTTATTTGATATGAAAAGGAGGGAGGGGGAAACATCGTCTCTTACCTCAACAGCAATGTCTGCTGCACTGCTCCCTCGCTCTGCGTTTTGGCCACTCCTCCACCTTCCCTGCTGTTGGGTTGGGCTCCACAATTTTTCAGCAGCTATGTGACCCATGGGCCTCTGCTATGTTTTCCTAAAACGTCCTTAAGCCATTTTAATGACTGCGGGGCAGACCCTACCTATTGTGACCTACAGGGTGTGAAATGCCCGCAGGCTGGCCCTCAGGGCCACAACGCCCTAATGGGTAATTCCATTACATTATCTGGATTTAAAAGGGGGGGGGGGGGAGATTTTAAAAATTACAATTCTACACCTGTTTTTCAATAAGTTAATTATATGAAGCAATTGATATAATTCAATAGATCCAAACTTATTTACATGCAATATGTATTCCTCATAGATTGTGGAACCTACTGTATGATAGCAATGAATTGTGATCTTCCTGGTCAGACCTGTGCTGGACTAATATTGGTGTAATTTGTTTTGGATTTAACACAATATGGCCAAATAGTGTGACCCAATTGCCATATTTATTTTTTCAGGCTGGTGTATATGTTTACGGATAAAGCCCGAAGTGCGGTTAATTTTAGGATTACCTGGGTAATCCTGACATTACCAAAAATGGCTGGGTAAAGCTGCAAAAAATGAAAAATTCAGACTTCCTGGGTAATCTTAAAAATAACCAACTGTCCTTTGGTAACGGTCTGGAAGAGCTGAAAAATTCGCACTTTACCCGGATAATGTGCCAGTCTGAAGCTTCACCCGGATAATCTGAGGACTATCCACAGCTTCACCTGGGTAATCTGCAGAGCATCCAACCCCGCTTGGGTAACAGTGAATTTTGCTGTTATCTATGGATATTATCAATGAAAATGGGAAAAGACAAACATCAAAATGTATTGCGGATATAATGAATATACAGAGTAACAGGATATGTTTCTTATATGAATGTTAAAGAGTTACATGATCCTTACTATGTGTCATATGTGCTTATATATAATTTATAAAACATAACCATTAGGTTACTCTTTTTATAGAATAGCTTTATCTTCATAAATTAATTTTCAGATAATTAATGCACAATTCCCTTAAATACCTTTATGGTTATTCAGTGTGGTTTGTGACTGGATACAACTTCATTAAAAATAACACAGTTTTGTTGTCGGTTTGCAGCTTTACCCGGGTAATCCTCGGTATACAGTCAACTGTAACCTGCTGAAAACCCAAGAAAAGCAGAGTACCCAGAGGCGTTTGGATATTTTGCGGTTTACCCGGCTAAAGTCCGATGTTTCGTTGCACATGACACTTTATCCAGAAACACTAGGGTAATGTGCGAATTACCCGGTTAAAGTAGTAGTATAGTGCAGAAAACCGGAGTAGACAGAGGCCTTTGGATACTTTGCAGATTACCCGGGTAAAGTCCGAAATTTCATTTCACTTCGGACTTTTGCTAATGACGCCTGGGTAATGTCAGGATTAACCGGGTAATCCTAGGATTAACCGCACTTTGGGCTTTAACCGTAACATATACATTTTACAGAGGCATTCTGGTATATTTAAAAATGTATGACCTCTTTGCGTGCCTACGAATATATAAATGCACATTCTTGGGTAGTTTGGGTGGAGTAGAGGTAACAAACTGCTTTATAACCGTGGAGACACGGGTTCGAATCCCGGTAAGAGCACCTCTCCAGTAAGTGTCCTTGGACAAGACCCATAATGGTACATACTCGCCACCCAGGACATACTTGAAAACGAGAGAAATCTCAATGTATTCTTCCTGATAAAATACTTTCTCAAAAAAAAATTATGTAATGGTAGATCTGCCAATGAAATTGTCAAAGGTTTGCATCATTCAAAAGGGACCTTACCTCATAAAGATGATTGGTTTACAATAGGAAAACGTAGCCGAGGTTATTACAAAATTACACCTTAAATCTAAATAGATAAAAGTGTAAATATAAAATAGTTGCAACCTGCTACAGATAACCCTTTAGCTTGATAATGTTCACCCCATATGCCATGCTATACAATGACTATTAAAGACTTTTTTTTTTTCTGTCGCTATTGTACAGAAATGTGAGTGGTCTGTACAGACCTACAATCCAAAGAACTAGACCTCACCATAAATATTTAAAAGCAACAAATGTCAATGACCGTGCACATAGATTGACTCCAATTTGCATGTCTAGAGAGACTACATGGGAAAACACGCACTCGCTGTGTTCTTTGGCTGAATGTTCATGTTGACTCTTATTTTGGTCATGGATCCAGGAAGGTCTTCTGAATCATTGGAAGTGATGGAGTGCGTGAATAGAATTTCCAGCAGTACGATATGTGTTCTCTGATAAGCTTTTGTTCTCATGTTCCAGTTTCTCTCAACTCTTTAAGATCATCGTTGACTCAAATTGTTGGATAATGCAGCATGAAATGCACATTATCAGACTTTACATACCCAAGTGGCAAATAGGGGTCAGTTAAGGTCCTTCACCTTTTGGCTCAAGTTTGTTTTGACACACGTTTCATAGTTGTAAAATTCAGGACTGACTTTCTAGCAGGTTATGAACCTCTGTAAATGCATTTAATTTGGGCAAGCTGGAAATTCCTCTGCTCTACTGAATTGCAGATTTGGAGATCGTATAATTTTATTGGAGTCAAAACTTTGTAAATTGTGTTTCCAGTTGCCAGGTTTAGCTGTGTGGTACATAAACCCACTGGTGTTTAGGGAAGCAACCTGATAGTCTAGTTTTTAGACTTGTCTTGCAAGATTTTACAGGACGTTCAGGCCGTTGTCAGACGAGCGAATGGACACCCCTCCCGACTTCTGTCGCAGCGTTATAACGTTTACAGGGCAGGCCACACGGTGTAGCACGCGCTACAACGTACAGTACTTGCAGAATCCCTTCCCTTCGAAACGCTACGACGCCTGTACGGAGTTGCAACTTGCAAAGCGCGATCCTCCTAAGGAGGATCGCACTTTGCAGCCCTGAGCACACGATCTGTGCTCAGCGAGGTGGCCACACAGGCATCAGAGTGGAAGGAACGTCCACTCTTACAGACTTTTCTACTCTGAAGTGCGCTTGTGTGACACCGGCCTCAGGTTGTATTTTTGTGACCAGAACTTAACCGTATCTCCTCTGGACTTTGATGCAACGGGCAATTCAAGGAATTTCCCACTAATCCACACGTCTGATGCTCTTCCCACACAGCACTTTTTTTCTTTAATCTGAAAGCTGAGATGTTACTTTGTTGCCTAGACTGCTGTTATATTATTGTGTAACTGTTCACATAGGGGAGATGTAGGTCTGTGACGTTCTCATAAGCCGCTGGCAGGAATGCATTGTGTTCTATTGAAACTCCTGATCAATTGCTTTAGTAAACCTTCAGTATTCAATCCCCAAACATCCCTTCTGAATACTCCACACACTGCATCTTTATCTAAAATACAAGTTTTTTATGGTTTTAAGCAGCTGGAAGAGGGAGATTGTACTTTAGGCTGATACAAATTCATTGCAAGTTTGGTTAAATCTGTGGTAGTCCGGCTGTGACAGGTGTCCAAAACTACTAGTCCAGTTTTGTATTTATTTTTACATGTGTAAAGCTGTAGAACATATTAGATGTGCTGGTGGTCTGACTCCCTGAAGAGCCATGTTCAGTCTGCTGTCCTTCAGCCAGGTCTGAGATAGACCAGTCCATCTGAATGACGTCCTATGCGCTCACATTGCTCAATTCTGTCTGTGTTTTGTATCACTGCTTCAGGATGGGTTTATTTACTGTCCCTGGAGTTGCTATGCAAAACTAGGTAATGTTGTATCTTTTCCAAGTCCATGTGTCGCCAGAATGATGCAAGAACCTAGATGTAGACAAATGGCAGTAGTAGTATAGTTAAAGCAGACTTCGATTTTTGTTTCTGGTAAAATTGCATTCCAGTGTTTCACATCCCATTTCTCAAGTCTTGTAAGTAACAGGCTGAATTCTCATTACTGTTGGCATTTCTTTTGCTGTGTTAATCACACTGGTACCACCAGCCTGTAAGCTGCCATTTTGAGTAGCTGATTATTATTATTATCCTTTTATATAGCACCACAAATTCCGCAGTACTTTAAAAGATCAGTGTACAAGGAGTTGATACATTAGAATAACACACCTGGATGATGACCTGATTCATGGGGACCCTGTTCCCAAGGGAACCTACAATCTATGAGCAGTAAAAGTATTTTGCGAGGTAGGTGTATCCATATCATTGTGTCTCTTGCCAAAGGACACTCGCTGGTGGTGTCTTCTGAGTGGGATCGAGTCCTCTTTCCATGATTGTAGATCAGCAACCTGGTGGTTAGGTTGAACCCGCTTCTCGTAAATTTGAGATGTGCTTCTCCACAGATGGATTGGAAGGATGTGCTGAATGGGATTTGACTTGCTTCTCCACGGTCAAAGGGTAGAGATGTTGCCACTGGGCTCCACAGCCGATATTGTGTGGTAGGCAAGTATGTACCGTTGGGTGTCTTGCCCAAGGACACTTACTGGAGACGTGCTCTGGCTGGGATTTAAACCTGGGTCTCCAGTTATAGAGAAGTGATGTTACCTACAGTGGCGACTCTAGGAACAATATTTAGGAGGGGGGCACAAAGGATACCACAGTCAAAACTGGGGGGGCACTATTTTCACCACTAAATCATACCACTGAATAAAACTATCACCTGGACCTATCACCTGGTGTGAGCTAAAACACCATCCCGAAAAGAAAAATTTAGTGCGAGTCGCTAAAACGTAGTGCCTGACGACCTACTAACAGATCACCTTGTCTGCGGTAGTCCATGAACAAGGTCAGCGCACGCTAGGGAAACTAATGTGGTTGTGTACAGGATAGAACATTTTTTTTTCCCAGTGCAGAGTGCCGGGCCATACCTATACCCCGCCCTCACAAGCTTGAATATGAACAGATCCAGTGAATAACCTCACACCCTGCATTATTAAAATCCTCCAAGGTGGGCGTATTATCCATGTTTATATGCACACATATATTAAGGCTGATGGGCATTGCATGATAAATGCCACCCAACAGCATGTAGAATCATTACACTGCATTTAATCCAAAAGGAAGGCCAGGTGAGTGACAATAATATCCCTGCTGCAGCATATAAATAATACATGTTTCAGGGCAAGACTTATTCATGTTTCCCTTTAAACATGGTCCACACAGTCACCCTAATAATCAACCACTTACTTACTATGTAAAACCCCCAGCATAAAATGTTTAAAATTAGGCAATATATTAGAATTAGGATATATGTGGATAAAGGATACACTTATAATGGAGCCTGCTGCAACAGCAACGACATTGCTGACCAGATCCATTACTATGGTGTATGGGGCCAAGAGAACACCTGTGCTGCATTCCTTTCAATTGCCTGTTAATTTTGGGCGAGGACCTGTTTTTTCAGGGGGGTTTTTTGAGTTCGCAGCAGGGTTGAGCCCTGGGTAAAATGTTGCAATTAGCGCCCCTCAAAAAATTAGCGCTGGCACCAAGTGATCTGTTAGCTGCAAAAGCGCTGGAGATCTCTAATGCTCCCCGTGTTAAGTTAAAGGACGCGGAAAGTACAGTAAGCTCGCGGTACAAATTGCTAATAGCAACGCGCTAAGTGATTTTTCACGTTTGTAGCGGGAGGTAAACAATCTGGTCAGGCGCTAGATTCTTAACCTGGCGCTAACGCAAACCATGCCGACACTAGGGTTAGCTCACACCAGGTAATAGTGCCCTAAATAAGTATATATAAATAAGGTTCCAAAACCCCAGCGTATGTGACGCGGTGAGTAATGTGATATCCGCGGGGCTGGGGAAGCTGTCCGCGTGCCTAAAAAGCACGCGGCCAGCATTCCCCCTCCAGCGGCCGCAATACCATTCCGAAGGTCCGGTCGCACAGCTGTGACGCATTCAAACGGCCGCCGGTCGCTTGTGACGCTGCCTCCCTGCTGGAGGCAGCGTCACAGAAGCGGCCGCGTGATCGCGCCACAGCTGTGCGACTGGACTTTCGGACGGGTGAGTATTGCGGCTCGCCGGAGGGGAACGCTGGCCACGTGCTTTTCATGCACGCGGCCAGCTTCCCCAGGTCTGTGAGAGCCGGGGTCAAGATTCATATATATATATATCTCGGGGGAGGGATATATACATGTGAGCTGGGGGCATTTTTTATATGAGGTCTGTTCTTATTGGAAAGGGGTCACATGACCTAAAATAAAAGTATCGGTGCATCCCTAACACTGAATATGGTCATGTTGGGTGTCATTGGAAAGGCCAGAATCCCAGAATCTGCCCTTTCTAATGACACATAGAACATCCATATACGATGCACAAGAACAGAGATACCGCTGTCCGAAAAGTGTGGGAAGCTGGATGCTGATTTTTGGTGGGGAGGGCAAGTTATAGCCATGGGGGGGGGGCAATTGCCCCCTGTTGAGATGCCTATGGTTACCTCTTCTCCACCCAGCCGGTACTGATGTACATATATCCACGTTGTAGGAAGTATATATATGTGTGTGTGTGTGTGTGTGTATAGATATAGATATAGATTAGGTCGGCCGTGTTAGTCCAGATGCCAAAATCACAAGTATAGCAGTCTGTAGTGATACCTTTTTTATTGGACTAACGTAACATTTAAAGTACAAGCTTTCGAGAGGATTCCTCCCTTCCTCAGGTATAGAAGCTGAGGAAGGAGGAATCCTCTCGAAAGCTTGTACTTTAAATGTTACGTTAGTCCAATAAAAAAAGTATCACTACAGACTGCTATACTCGTGATTTATATATATATATATATATATCTCTCTATATCTAAGAACTGGTGTATCAAAGCAAATGTTACATAGTATTTTTCATGGTATACAAATATTTGGCAAATGCTATTTTAAAACTATTTTTGTACTACAGTAGATCATGGATCAATAGTTAACCTATAGAGAACAGTCATTGCAATCGCTGGCATGCCTGCTGTTGTAGGCTGAATTGCTTGGGTTGTTTTAGTCCTGATCACTCTAAGCTGTTTGGCTGAGCCTTCCTTTGGGCGCTTTCATTTGGAATATATACTATTGCTGTATGTATGGGGTATGCAATGATGTGATCCTGGTGCATGCAGACGGCTGTTATCTGTTCTCTATCAGTTTCTGAGATTTAGAAATTGAAAAGGCCCTTATGTGAGGTCTGTATCCACCGTAACCACATGTCTTAAGTCTTGGGTTACTGTTGCTAAGCTGTGAAGTAAAACAATCACCTGAGTGTTCGCGTTATGACCTTTTCATAGATACTTTTCAGGGGGGGAAAAAATTATTTGAAATGACATGTTTTGTTGCTTAGCAGATGGTGGAAGGTAATTTTTATTTGGACTTTCTTTTTATTGCCACTTGAGATGTAGATTACTTTAAGACTGCGGTCGCATGAGCGCACTTTTTGCATACAGTGCGTCCCACTTTATAACGGATGAGATTGTGGTTACATTGTATCAGTTAGTTATGACTGACGTTGAGAAAAATAATTGCCGTGTTTCAGCATTATAAAAAACAAAAGCTGTATGCAGGGGTTTTTCTACATCCGTTGTAGCTTCTTCACGTCGATGGCATTTTTGTGTCTGTTGCAACATGCGTTGCCCGCGCATGAAAAAGTGCACACGTGCTTTGTGTGTTGTTCTCTATTGACTCCTTTGAAAAGCTACAATGGACAGCAAACAGAGTGGTCAGACAGATGCAAAAAGTACGCTTGCGTGACCGCAGCCTAAGGCCGGTGTCAGACGAGTGCACTAGGGGCACATGTACTGACGCGCCTACCGGCGTCCGTCCAGTGTTGCGATGGGGCCGGCCACATGCTGTTGCGCATGCATGAATTGCGCGCGCAACAGCACCCGTGCTGCGTCCATGCAGCAAGCCTCCCTGTCAAAGCGCTAGGACGCGTGTTGACGGGGCTGCAAAGCGCGATCCTCCATAGGAGAATTGAGCCTTGCAGCGCTGAGTGCACTAAGTGCTCTCAGCGAGGTGGCCAGACGGGCATTGAGGGGAAAAAAGTCCACTCACGGACATTTCTTCTGCTCTTCCAAACGCTCGTCTGACCTAAGCCTAAATTGTGTTTGATGAAACATAAGATCTATTGGGGCGTTATTGGTCCACCCCCCCCCCCTGTCAAATTTTGCATACCATTTTCATGTATACTTTGGTTCACCTTGAATTTTATGTTACTTTCCTGTGCTATACTGACTAGACCATTACCAGCATGGAGTTCCCTGATAAGATCTCAGAACATACATGTATTAAGACATACAGGAATGCATCCTGGTAAAGCAGATTGGCTTTTGCCACACTTTCCTGTTCTGGGCTTTATTTTCCATCCAATCCAGTGTTGACGCAGTTAAGCCATACAACAACTTGCAATGATGTAGGCCTGGTCTTCTAGAGAGTATTGTTTGGTGCTTCTTTAAAAGTCAAATATTGGGCCTTTGGGTATCTATTCTTGGGTATTTATCGCCTCCATATTGTGCATTTATGATTCGAGCCATATCTGCTTATAGTAGGGTTTCTTGGCTTTAAATTCTTTAATGTTTTGTTACAGAACAGCTGTCTTGTAGGTAGTTTTTTTGCAAACTATTTTCATTTTTATCACGGATTCTTGTATAAAAGTTTTTTTGTTTTATTTAGGTAATCCCCATGCTTCCCAGACTGCTGTGTGAGGAGCTCTGTAGTCTTAATCCAATGACTGATAGACTGACGTTTTCTGTCATATGGAAAATGACCCCACAAGGCCAGGTAAGTGTTCCATTTTCACTGTTTGTGGAAACAGCAGTTTGGAAGAATAAAACTATGCAATCATCGAATTGATTACTGTGTGTGTGGAATGTACAGTATAACCAGGCATGTACTGGCCATCTGGAGCACCAGGAGAATCCAGAGGGGCCGATGGGTCAGTGGGCCGGCTGAGCCTAGGGGTGCTTTTTTTTGTTTGTTTTTTTTGTTTTTTTGTTTGTCCAGCACTTAGTATAACCAGGACTGGATAACACTAGTGTGGAATGTCAGCACTTGTTTCAAAGGTCTGAAGGATTTCTGCATTGCAGGGGTGGGTTAGGGGGGCTTCCTTGGACACCCGCACATGGATTCTGGAGCTGGCTATGGCTTTATTGTGTGTAAAGGAGCGGAATCCACAGAGACTGCGAGGATATCCACTCCACATTTTACTTACAGTTTCTCCTTCCAGTGACTGGTCGCTTCAGAGTTTGAAGCCAGCAGCAGCCAGAGCACCACATGTTGCTACAAACCTCTAATGCCTATGCGGTGTGCTGTGACCGGGAGCCATCCCTAAAATGTGAAAATACGTAAAGTATTGACTAAACATGCCAAGTGAGGGCGAATCCCACCCTTATGACTTATACATCTGCACTAATGCGTCTCCCGAGAGCAGTATAGTGGCCAGACTCACAGCTAGGCATGCAGGGAGCCATAAATCTGACAGATCCTCTGATCTGACAGTCCCTCTCCCCTGCTCCCTTTCTCTAGCCTATTAAGCTGGAGCTCTGTGTGGCAGTGCTGTGCTTTCTCTATAGGAGCACTCAAGGGGTTAATTATCACAGGAGTCTGCAGAGCTCAGGAAAGTATTTGCTAATCAGCCATAGCCATGTAGCAGGGAGACATGTCCAAATTCTAGGTCAAAATAACCAAACCAGAAAAATTCTCCCATTTATCTCACTTTCCAAATTGGCTATTTGGTCTAGATTGTTCATTCTCCTGGCAATTCACAAGGTTTTCACCTCTCTCTGAATAACCCTGTATGTCACAGTTCTGAGCCACTTCTTAGAAGTGTACCTGAATTACATTTTATTAAACTATATTTTAATTATTTTATAAAAAATAAATATGATAATCAATATTCTAATTTAAATTAAGTATATTTTAATGCATATTTATCTTAATTGTTCAAATTACATTTACATGAATATATAATTCATTTTAAAATAAAATTTATTTTAATAATCCATAATTTTTTAATTCTATTGCTGTGGAGCTCTGTGATACACTCATTCACACTGTACATTACTGAGGGTTTTATTGCTGTGGAGCTCTGTGATACGCTCATACACACTGTACGTTACTGTGAGTTTTATTGTTGTGGCGCTCTGTGATACGCATCAACGTGGTTTGGTGTGCATGGGAGGGGGGGTCAGTATTTCATCCTTGGATCCAGGCAGCACAATGTGTTGTGCTGGCCCTGCTCCAGTCCATATCAATATTTCGGAGTTTGCCGGTCTGGATGAAGTCCAGGGCTGTTTTTTTTGTCCCAGTCCAGCCCTGAATATAACCCAGCAGCTGAGTTCAGTGCATTTCTCGAAGGGGTTTTTAGAAACCACCATGAACTTTATCTAGGGAATTCCTTCTGGTTTTTTTTAACCCCTTAAGGACCGCTGATGTACCCTGTACGTCCTGTCCACGGGTCTCCCTTAGACCCGCTGACGTACAGGGTACGTCAGCGGCGCCTAACCCCCCCTCCCGCCCAATACTTACCTCCCTCGCTGGATCCCTCGGCGATCTGGCAGGGAGGAAGCCTGCCCATGTGATTTACATGGGCAGGCGAGGTTGATGTCGCCATGCTGCGTGGTGACGTCATCAGCAGGCGTCCCCATGCAAATCAATGGAGGGTAGGGGGGGCTCCTTCGGAACCCTCTATCTCCCCAACCATTTGAAGCTAGGGAGATGCTTTTTGCACTGCTGAAAAGGGCAGAGTCATTAACGATTTCGCCACCGAATCGTGTTTCGGCGCTAATTGACGCCAAAACGCGATTCAAACCTGGAGGGGGGCTGACATCTTGGATGTCAGCCAAGCCTCCAGGCCCCCCCCACCCACTGACAACCTTACCATATGTGTGAGGATGTCAGTGGGCCAGTTAACGATCTAGCTGCCATGTAGAGATAGGGGAATCCATGGCAGCTAGATGGTCATATTTGACATCATTTGAAAGGCCTGATCATGGCCTTTCCAATGATACCAAACATGACCAGGTTTGGTCTAAAGAAAAAAATAATAATAATAATAATATTAAATTAAATAAAAAATTGTTTTTTTTGTCTGGGGGGGTTTAATTAAATAGGACCTAGACTGTCATCTCAAAATAATTAGCACAAAATGGTCAGAATGAGCGCAGTGCACATAGGTGAACTGGCTCAGCGGTGAAGGGGTTAAAAAGCAAACACATGTAAAAATTGGGTATTTCTAGTCTCGGGACAAAATTTTGAACCTATTTAGACGGTCTTTTTTGGTGGTTATAGATTTTGGGGCTTAAATTATGAAAAAGTGTGTTTTTCATATTTTTTTTATAGTAAATTATTCAATATGATGGAAATAATGGTATTTCTAGAAAGTCCATTTAATGGCGGGAAAAAGGGTGTATAATATGTGTGGGTTGAATAAACGAGTAAGAGGAAAATTTGACCTAAACACTAACAGCGCAGAAACGTAAAAACAGCAGCGGTCACTAAAGGACGGATTTGTGTAAAACCGCCTGGTCACTAAGGGGTTAAAGCTACCCTATACTTATCAGAACAATTTGAGTATATTAAATTGGGAAAGGATGCTCAAGGGATCAGTTCCCTTTCAATTGATGGGAACAGACTTGTAATTTTTTTACACAAATGCCTAATTTGTCAGTTTCCTACCATTTTGGTTTGGTGCATCCTAGGTGAGGGCACATTAGAGCCTCGTGTCCGCTGAAGCCTTTGTTATGGTCTGTACTCTGTCACTGCGCTTCCGGCTACTTTAATTCTCCTGTGTGACACTTGAAACATATACTGCAGTCCTCTGCTTTAAATGGATAAGATTTAGGTCAGGTGAGGGAGAGGCTCTTGATTGTGATATCTTCTTCCTAATGTTAGTGGGGCCCTGATTTAGAAGAAAGATTCTTAATCACAACATCTCCTATAATGTGTTCTCTCATCTGGCAATAAAAGTGTCAGCCGTGACAACAGCCAAATATGTCAGGGATGGATTATAATGCAGGGTTCCTTTAGTAGGTCTCTCTAATTCTCTCTTGTTCTAATTTTACCAAAATCTTGTGATTTTAAGAACATGTAATGGTGACTTTTCAGATGATTGTCCCTCTGCTGCAGCGAAATGGTACGTCTTTAAGGGCATTTGGGGAAGGAGGCGCATTTAGGCCGTCTGTCCACTGGCACCGTATTTGTGAAAGCATCCGATATCGTCTGAACGATCCTGCAACATGCAGGTGAACCAGCCCTCTTCCATTGCATCTGACCACCGGACAATTTCAGACGATTTTTTTTGCCATTACAACAGACTTTGTGATCTCTGCAAATTTTTTTGATTCGTCGGACGATCTGGTACAAGTTTACATTAAAAGGATGCATTGTATAGTTAAACCACGAGCCTTGGCAGGGAAACGTGTTAAAGCTACATTGTATAGTTAAACTTCCGTGCTTTGGGGGTTCATGTAAAAGATACATTGTATAGTTAAGCCCATAGGATTCAATGGAAAAAACATTAAAGTTTTTATTCATATTCTTTTTTTGAGCTGCAGCAAAAAAATTGACATTTTAGGATTTTTTTATTTTCCTTGATTTATATATTTTTTGTTCCGATTTATTTTATTTAAAAGACTAGGCTTTTTTTTCACTTGCATCTTCTTTTTTTTCTTCTGCGAGCCCGCTTCAGCATTGCTCTCCCTGGTGCTCCATTTCAGCATCAAAGATGGTTTTTATCGCCCAGCAGCAGGGTTTTTGGTTTGTTTTTTTCACCAGGCGGCCTGTCCATTGGCTGATCTGGGTCGTCCTCAAACCGTTCAGTGGACGACCCTGATCGGCTGATGGCTTTGTAGTCGGGTGACCAACTACAGTGCTGGTGGACGGCTGGCAATTTTGCAAAGACCGAATTGTATCATGGAGGACTAAAGTCCTATAGTCGTGAACCTCTGAAGTAGCGCAGCATTCTGTTAATCAGTAGCGCTGTTGTGCAGTCTTCTGGTGCTTTCCAAATTGTGCGTTTTTCTTACTCATAAATGTCAAATGATTTGTTTTCTGCCAACTGTTTATCACTAGGTTATGAACGTTTAATGGAAGTATTTTGTTTTACAGATACTGGATGAATGGTTTGGTCGAAGTGTCATCTGCTCCTGTGTAAAGCTAAGTTATGACCATGCACAAAGCATGATTGGCAGTCCTGACCTGCAGATCTGCGCTAAGGAGTTGCCTCCAGTGTCTCCACATCATACAATCGATGAAATCCACCAGGCTGTACTGAATCTTCATTACATAGCTCAAAACCTACGTAAACAGCGCTTTGATGACGGGGCACTTAGGTTGGATCAGGTAAGAAAACACTTCATGAAGAGGTTTTTTTTCTTTCTTATATGGTAAGAGGACATTTTAATGTATTGAATCAGAAACTGTAAAATTTTAGGTAGGACTCTAAAGTAAGCTCCAGGACATTTTTTATTGCAACCCTTATTTTCAGGTAAGGAGACATTAAGACAGTGTTTCTCAACCTTTTTATTGAAGTACCCCTGCAGGTCTATAAAAAAAGTCTCAAGTAATTTCTATTGATTGGGTGTGATTTCTGTGTGTGTGCGCGCGTGTGTATGTGTGAAGTCACTATATGTGTTTGTGATGCTTTCTCTGTGTGGACAATGTCAGTATATGTGTGGGTGATGCTTTCTGTGTGGACAATGTCAGTATATGTGTTGATTTGTGTGGGTGTAATGTTGGTATATGCTTTTGTGATGTGTTGTGTGTGTACAATGTCCGTATATGTGAGTTTTTTGGTGTGTGCGATAAAAGTGTGTGTATGCTGCAATAACGGATAAACGCGTAAGTAATCCCTAATTAACACTGACACACACAATTCCAAACTGACACACTCGCAGACACTCACAATTTCAAATTGGTACAGTGACACCCCTACAAACACCAAATCGACACACACATACTTAATCACAAATTAAAACACTTGCAGACACACACCCATACATATCCCAAACTATCGAACGGGGAGAGGTAGGTAGAAAAGGGGAGAGTGAGAGAATATCAGACAGGAGAGGTAGAAAAGGGAAGGAGTAAAATTGAGAGTGGGGCGGTTAAAGACAGTCCTGCCTGCGTATCGCCCTGTCAGGACCTGATGCTGGTGCCGGATCCTTTGAAAGGGAATCTTTCCCTAAATATGTTAGAAGTATATGTGTGCTAGCAAAAAAAGCTGAGTAATTTCCACCCTAATTTGCAGTCACCCACGTGTTCTTTCATGACTGTGGAGTGGGTGACAGCTGTGAATGGAAGAGCTGCCACTTGGTACTGTCCTCTGCTCACTCTAGGCAAGTGCTGAGGGTCAAGTGCACAGTGCTATGCGCTGACCTTTATGAATTGACACCCACAAAAGTGGGTTATGGTGCCCACTGCTGGAAACTGGAATTACATCTTCACCATCTAGTCTTGTTATCGTTAATAAATACAATAACCACCCAGTGATGGGACACCACCAGGAAAATGAACTTGTTAGGTACAAGATCCCTTTAAGTGACCATTAGGAACACTTGATACAGGATTTGCACACAAAAAAAACTTTTTTTATGCAATATTAACCATAACACAATTATTTCAGTGATGAATTTGTTCATCTTTGTGTAGCAGTGTGCTCGTGTTGTGACACATATGCTGTCTTTGTGAGATGCCTGCCAGTGAACCTTCCATTTTCATGTTTGCACATGTGCATTTCTGAAAATTCCTTTCATCTGTGTGGATGATATCACTTTGTGTCTGGCTCACGGCAAAAAGTTTACTTTCTCTGCTATAATGCCCCTGTCAGACATGCATAACCAGACTCTTTCTAGTGTAGTAGAGATTTAATCTCATATCAGGGATGCTATTTAGAAGCAAATAGTTCATGACCATTTCACAATACAGATTACTTATACTGCATACATGGATATATCTTCTTCCAGTATTCTTTTAATGGTATGTCCATACGCAGAGTGGATACATAGTTCTTCCTTTTATAAAACTGTAAAGGTGCATTATGTCAATACACATTTATTTCTGTAAATGGTCACTGGATACTGTTTTTTCCTTCAGAGCCATCTTGACACGTGTTTTCACTACCTAAAAACACTCATGGACTTGTGTACATCAACATGGTCTACAAGGCATGTTTTTTTCCTGGACTCCCCTTTACCCCTATTAGAATAAGGATTTTTAAAGGCACACTCCATCCACCATGACCACATAAGTGTATTCAAATCTGACAACCCCCCCCCAGCTATTTAAAGTAGTATGGGATTTATAAGGTACTCTGTAGCCACCATGATCAGATTAACTTGTTTAGTAGTTCCATCTGCTTGATGTTCTCGTTCCTCCACCCTCTCAAGTGTCTGACAATCCCAGGTACAGGAGTGTCAATCAAATTGTGTTGGGACATCATTCCAGGGTAGTTTAGTGCGGACTGGCCAGTGCTTCTCCTTGGAATTTCATCATGTCTTTGTCAGAGTTCATAGCAGGAAGCAGAAGGCCCTTTCTAACGGAAGAGTACAAAGAAAGACTTTGGCGCTGGATAGGCGAGTTTTTATTCAGCACATAGCTAAAAACTACCCAGAATCCATTTTCAAAGAAAAGATCTGTTCGCAATTATTTTCTGAAGTCTTTCAGAATCTGTGTGCAGACAAGTCGTGCACATGGAAATTGTCCTTGGCCAGGCATCAAACTACACCCTAACAAGGAGAAAGGTATCATCTGCGCTTATTCCTATAGCTCCATGTGAAACAAAACAGAGGTTTTGGTTTACTTGAATGGCCACTGAAGTGTAAGTTCACCTGTCCCGTCAAGGCACCTCTGGTAAGGCGAGTCCTACCTAATGAAATCAAGAGCTGCTCCTCTGAGCAACCATACACTCGCATGCTGCTTTTCAGCTAAGAGACAAAATGGTGGGTTTGATTTATACTCTCACCACACACTTCCCCTTTGGGATTAAAAACAAAAACATGGAAAGGGACAGCAGCAAAAATAATCTGGCTGGGATAGGGAATGGGCGCGGCACAGCCTTTTCTGTATGTATATAATATTTTGTTATAACCCCAACCAGGTCATTTTTGGAGGAGCAGCTCTTGGTTTCATTAGGTAGGACTCCCCTTACCAGAGGTGCCTTGACAGGGCAGGCGAGCTTACACTTCAGTGGCCATTCAAGTAACCCCAAACCTCTTGTTTTACATGAAGCTATAGGAATAAGTGCAGATGACACTTTTCCTTATGTTTTATCATACTACATCCTGTAGTAAAATGCCCGCAACTGGGAATTATGCCCACCGTGTATGTCTGTCCTTTTTTTAGGTTTCTGTTAGTTTTTTTTCCTGATTCAGAGCAAGATTCAGAATTTGATGCAAACTTAACTAAAGCTCAGGTAAACCTGCCAAAGCCACTACAGTCTGGTAGGTTTATCAGACTCTGAAGTTCACACCTGACTTGGAAAATAGCCTTCACTGTTTATTTTTTGTGGTTTTACAAACTTGCAATGTCAGACCGTTACTTTCACGTAGGTAACTGGTGTTAATGACTATCGGTCCTGAGCTTTGTGCGTTTACCTCGTCTTTAAAGATTTCAAGGGATTGAAATGTGCCGGAAGAGGATTTTGTGAGATCATTTATTGGATGCTGCAAGTATTTAAAGGTTGACAGAAGTATTGTGATTTTGTGTCTAGCTTTTCTGTTTTCTAGGGATCTGGAGTATTCATACACAATTCTATCTCCGGAAGAAAGTAACCCTTTCATTGCCTGAATAATGCAATGTATAGCAGAATTATTTTGGGCTCTTCTTTCAAACTGAGCTTTGACTTTTCACCCAAACTGTAGCCGTTTAGACCTTTCCACGTCTTCTGCATTTTTTTTTATTTAAATGGGATAGAAATGGTTAATGTACATGAATGACGGGAGTTAGATTAACACAAATTTAAAATCTTCCCTGAGGGTACAACCTCACTCCGTACGTGAACCTGCCTCTGCTTCTTATAGCTTACATCATGCCTTACTAATTTTAGCTTACATGTCTTGTAAAAAGCACAGCAAATGGCACCGAATGTTCATAAAAACAAAAGCCAAGCCTCATTTCCTCAGCATGTTAGAAAACGAGGCACCAAGCACAAGAACAAACAAAGCGTGTTGTAACACAGCATAGTCATCGGTCTACCAATGTGCATTTACAAGCTCCACACATTTTCTGCTGGGCCCCTCTAGTCCCGTCTTAACAGCTCGGGTGTGACATGTTGACTATTTTAGTCTAAAACATTAAGCAGATCGATCGACCAATCGTCTGGAAACCTCAACTCCAGGCATCTTGCTACATTGATATATTTTCAAACAAAGTTCCATGGGGTGCTTTAGTTATATTGGATTGTGTAACTCTCACTAGCATTTGACTAGATGTTATTCTTGCATGTGTACCTAGTGAGTATATCTTCATGGCAGCAGATCTTTTATGTGTATGGTTGTAGTGTATGGGTAAACTTGTGCTTATAGCCCAAAAGTGCACTTAAGTTTACTCAGTGGAAAAAACCCTTTTCACCTCACTTTGGGATGCAACCATTGATGAAAATGCTAGCATCTTCATTTGTTGTATCAGTGTTTACACTACAACAAGGGGGTACTAGAGGTGACCTTGGATACAAGATCTTGGTGGCTAGGTTGACAGCATGTGCAGTGTGACAATAGGCTAAATGTATGTATTATAAATGTACACTGCACAGTATATTGGTTCGTTTCTGCAAATTTCGGAACCCAGATTTTTTTGGACTTCGGAATTTTCTAAATTTGCAGATTCAGATCTGAAAATGTTTTGAATATCCCTGAAATTTTGCTGGCACACCCCATCCAGTGTCACCAGCAGCTGGGATTCTTGAATTTCCCAGCTGCCAATTCCCAGATAATTTACTAGTGACTTTAGAATGCAGTTAGCATGCCAACATCACCCTCTAATGTGCGCATGCAAAGCTCTGATCCGTCGTTCTGTGCAGGCGCTACGGAACTTGTGTGAGTAAAGTGTACAAGTCCCATAGCGCTGTGTAATTTTCAGTTCCTAAACTAGGCAAGTAGAGTTGGGGTGCAAATTGCATAGAAAAGGTTCAGAGACCTCTGGGTTCAGGAGTCCCTGAGCCAAAGTGGATGAGCTGTGCCAGGCGAGGGACCAAAAGAAAGGGCAAGAAGGGGAAATGAATGTCATTGGACAGACTGTCGGCAGCCTCTGTCCTATTTTATTCCAGGAAAAGGTCCTATTGGTAAGTGATGCACAAAGAGTACAATTTTTTTGTTGGTAAAATGATTTCTACTTGACTTGAAATTTGTTGGATTGATTTAACATTTATTGTTGTCAGTCAATTCAGTGATTTGGAATTTCGGTTTTCCTGAATCACCAAAGTTTCTGCCAGCAACATAAATGTCTCCTAAATAGTGCAAGCATAACGGATACGTGTACTCATGGACAAGATTGTGGAATAAAACCACAAAATTCTAGATCGTATTTAAAAAATTGTACACAGAAAACAATGTAAAGAGCATTTTATAACTTCTTATCATTTTTGTTGGTACAGTTGGAAATTTTTTGTCAAAATCACAGCCTTATGAAAAAGATAAAAGCTCATATGGATCTCAGGAGATGGTACATTTACGATGATGCATCTTCTATAACTGTAATAAAAATATAACCTTTACTTCATAAAACACAAACTATAGGGCTGCTCATTCACTCGATACCACACATTCACAAAGATGCATAGATAAGAGTGGTGTATTTAAAACCAATTAAAGAAAAAGTGACAAAATTTATAAGGGTGGGGCATTGTGTCATTTTGTGTAGACCATAAAACGTGACACAGGAATATTTTGTAACCAAGTATAGCATAACCTGTTTAGAAGCCTGTGTAGACAACCTATATTGGTGGCTTAAAAGGCTGCGGCGTCTAGTACAGGATTGTCAAACTTCGGCCTCCCAGATGTTGATTGCCTGCAATTCCCAGAATTCTTTGAGTACAGTAGTTGGCCAAATATTCATGGGCGTTGTAGTTCAGAAACCTCTAGGGCCAGAGTCTGACATCCCTGGTCTTATAAAAGAATGCTCCAAAACCACTGTACAAAGGCAATAATGCCTATCCTGTCTCAGTAGACATCTCTAGGAAGGGCAGGGGGGCAATTGCACCCAAAGTTATTCCTTGCCCTCCCCACCAGGGATCAGCATCCAGCTTCCCGCACATATTCGGACAGTGGTGTATTTAGGTTTTGTGCTGCCCTAGGCCTGACTAAACTCGTGCACCCCCTAATTTAAATTTGACGCACCCCTTCCTGTCAAGGGCACACCTCTTCCTGGTTAATCCCCACCCTTCCTCTTTAAGCTCTACCTTTTCCTCTTAGAGCTCCGCCTTTTCCTCTCTTTATATTAAAAGTGGATACCAAGTGCCTACTTGTATATTTTGTATACCATTTCAAATGTATCTATTGAGATAAAGAAAATTATGAAATGTTTAAATTCAAGTATTTTTAGAAAGAACAGCCACGCATGTCACGTAAACGGGATCACAGCCGCTCTAATTGGTGGAACAATAAAATCCACAGAAACGTGCACTGCATATGAGCGTATCACAGAGCTGCATAGCAATAAAACCCACAGAAATGGGCACTGTGTATGAGCATATCACAGAACTGCACAGCAATAAAACGCACAGTAATGTGCAGTGTGTATGAGCGTATCCCAGAGCTCCAGGGCAATAAAACTCACAGTAATATGCAGTGTGTATCACAGAATCCACAGCAATAAAACTCCCAGCAATGCAATGTGCGGTGTGTATGAGTGCATCAGAATTCACAGCCATAAAACTCCCAGCAATGCAATGTGCGGTGTGTATGAGTGCATCAGAATCCACAGCAATAAAACTCCCAGCAATGCAATGTGCGGTGTGTATGAGTGCATCAGAATCCACTGCAATAAAACTCCCAGCAAACCGAGTGTGTATGAGCACACAGCAATTATTTATTCTACATTTACCGGCCTCTGTCCGCGGTAGGGCTGTGTGCAGAGTCAGCAGGGACTGTGTACAGACTCAGCAGGAGGTCCCTCCAGGCCACGTTAGGATCACGGCTGTGCCTGTGCGTAGAGCCATCTTGTCAGCAGTGGGGTGCCACTGCCAGAGGGTGCACCGTGGCTTTGATTCCCTTCCCGGTGGGTGTTCAGTCCAGAATAGAGTGACAGTACATGTTAACGAAAGGGCGGGCAGCTGCGTGCATGCGTGTCACGTGGTTCAGCCAGTCAGGTGGTACTGAGACTCAGTACCACCTGACTGGCCGGACCGAGTGTGACCTGCACGCAAGCAGCCTCACCAGGAGCCAGGCAGCTCAATGACAAATTTCTATCACTGCAGTGCTGGTTAAGGAAAGGTCCACTTTAAACAGCAGTAAGCAGACAGGGCTTCATATTCTGCTGAAACCCCCCCCCCTTTACTTGCCATTTACTGTCATCTCTCTCTGGACACAAATCACATCCCCCTCCCCTCTCCTAGAGCTGCTGCGGGGCAGGGGAGGAGCTATGGAGGGAGGAGAGGGGGATTTTTATTCTATTCGATTTTATTCCGTATGCAAACGCCATGCTCCGCTGCTCGTTGTTTGAGAACACAGCTCAAAGCTGACACACAGTGACAGTGGCACCTCCTAGTACCCCCTAATGACACCCCAATAATCACTGGTACCTGGGGCGGCCCGCCCTCCGCCACTCCTAAGTACACCACTGCTCTGGTGATATGCTCACACACAAGTTTGGCGAACTGCCAGCAAGTACGGTGCGGTTTGAAGGCAGTGCAAATCCCCATAGAGAAGTAATGGTTAATCTATTCAGAGAACACCAAACCGCAGAGAAATGTCAGTGAAATGCCCTGATGTTCGGTGGTTTCAATCAGCAGGTTTATTCAGGCGAACCCCATAGGTTTCAATGTTAAAAATATTCCCGTTTTTTATGCAATATCTAATAAACCATTTATTATTTTAATCTGCAGTAAAAAGTCTTTATTTATAGATTTTTTTTTTTCGTACCTTTTTTAGTGATTTTTCAGAATTTTTTGGGCTAAATTTCCCCCCTTTTTTTTAATAGCGGTTCTCCTTCTTCTGTAACAGAACTTTTTATTATCAATCATAGGATCTTCTATGTAAATTCCAGACATTTTCGTTCAGTAGTTCTTTTGAAAACAGCAGGCCATGGGTTTGCGGTGGCAGCATACAGCGGCCGACTCCATGCACTTTGGGGACCCTGCGGTGAATGGTGAATTCACTGCAGGGTTGGGAAATTTTATTCCCCAAAGTGCAGGGAACTACAGAACACCAAAATGTTGGCGTCATTTCGGTGCTCTGTGAGTAACCCAATTAGTGGTGAGGCTTTTTGTTGCCCCCTGGAAAGTGAAAGCCTAGGCCTTGCCTACCCAGGACATACTTGAAAATTAGTGACATCTCAATGTTTCCTTCCTGGTAAAATAGTTTGCAAAAGTAAAAAAAAAAAAAAAAAATTTTCTTTTAGGGGTGGGGCCACCCAGCGGGCCGCCGCCGCCCCCTGGAAAGTGCCGCCCTAGGCCTGGGCCTTGTTGGCCTAGGCCAAAATACACCAGTGTATTCGGACCACTTTGTCTCTGTTCCTGTGCATCGTACGTGGTCGATCGAAGTGTTATTGGAAAGGGCAGAGTCTGGCCATCCCAATGATACCCAACTTGATCATAGTTGGTGTAAAATAAAGATCCTAAAAATTAAAACGGAACAATTTTTTTTTCCACAGGGATGAAATGGCTTAGCAGGGAAAGGATTAATGGCTTCATTCCTCACAGTATACATTTTATATTTTCCTTGATTAATGGCATTTTAAGAGTTAATGGGTAGGCTACATCCCCCACAATGGATTCATTTCATGTTTTTCTTTGATTAATGGAATTTTAGGGGTTAATGGGTAGGCTACATGCCACACGGTTTATTTTTTTATTGTATTTTCCAGGGTTTATAGCATTTTAGGGGTTATTATGGAATTTAGAATCTTTAGACCCTTTGCCTTTTGTCATAATTCGGAATAAATTTTTTCGAAAATATGGTGAATTCCCTATTTAGTGAATGGTCACTGTTGTCTGTGAAACTTGGCGTCACTGATACAGTTATTAGACGTCGGCGAAAACCACCGAATTGCAGCAAATAAAATATTGAATTTAAGTATCAGGTTAGTACAATAAAAAGGTATTCTTGCACCACATTACTTTGTATTTTGGAATTTTATTTATATATACTTTCAGTGGTATGACTTGGTGGCGAAAAATCTTACCCCCCCCCCCTGTTTTGACTGTGGTGTCCTATGCCCCCCCCCCTATATATTGTTCCTAGGGTCGCCACTGTCAGTCTCCCAAACTGGATATATGCAATGTTGTAAAGCTGCAGCGGCAAATTCTCACATGCTATTATGTAGCTGCAGTGTCCCTGCTGCTCGGAGAAAAAATAAGTAGCAAATGTATGCAGTGTAAAGTGTTCCCCTGTTCCTTCAAAGGTACAGTAAACCTGCAAACCATAGTGTTGTAAGGCTACGTACAAGGACAGCTATAGAAGATGGTACATTTATGATGACGCGGCTTCTGAGATGCATGAGATCCTGTATCTTTGTCAGATTGTAACTTTTGGGTTACCCCCTTTTATTTATGAACCATCAGTATATGCCACTTCCCATTACTCAGTATTTGAGGTCTCTATACTAGAACCACAAATACAGCCTTACAATGGCATCACATGGAGTGAAACAAGTGTTTAGAATAACGGGTGTTAAAATGTGAAACCAAGATAATGATCGGTTGTATAACTTATCGTTTATTCCTTGGTTGCTACTGCCTAACTTGTTTCTATGGATGATTACTTGACTGTTCCAGCAGTGTAATTTGGTATTCCTAGTATTATCAGCAACATAAAATAAGGACATTTCATTATTTGGTGGTACTAGTCCTTTAAAGAGTTTTAAAAAAAAGTAATAAAATATTACATATAGTCGTTGTAATGATCTCTAGAACACCATTTACCATATCACCTTAACGATCGCTGGTCACGGTTACTTACCCAGCGCCACTGAGGCTCAAATCTTTGACCTAAGGAAGTGTGAGTTTCACAGCTGAGTATCTTGTAGCGAATCTGCCACATTTACATGCTGATTTCTTTTTTCCCCCAGTTTTTTTATATGCCTACAGATTAAGCAGCACCTAAAGGAATTACGAATAGAAAGTCTGACAAGTCTGTTTGATGTAGATTTCTACATGTCATACCAGATAGTTGCATGTTAGGCACTTGTATGCAGAGCCACCCTGGGTGTGTGAAGAGTCTCGATGTACCAACAGCATAGTCAGAACTTTGGTCAACCCAAGGAGTTTACAACCCTCCTAGCAAACATTACTCAAGCTTTACCATATTTGTCTGGATAAAAATGCTTGGTCGTAGAAACTACAGTTAAAAGCTTTGAAAGTCTTCACTGCAGTCGAGATGAGATCAAGCTTTCTACTCTAGCTAGCGTATTTAAAATTTCTGTGCTGAAAAGCTCAGTTTGGCTTGCCTGTGTGTGCAGACATTGTCCTGTGCAGGAAACCTGTATGCCCCATCAACAGTGCATTTCCGAGTCTAACATTAACCTCCTCATGATGGCCTTTTTTCAGAGTTTCCGTATTACGAATTTTTTAGCATTGTCCTCATTTGGTACCCCACACATTATACAATATATATAATTTTTATTTTGACAGTTGAAGCTTTCGTTTCATATAAGATATAATTTTAAGACATTTGGGAAAAAAATATTTTTCCTGCTAGTATGTTGGCAGTCACAAAGTCCTATTTTAATGCCAATATGTCAGACATGTTAGTAGTCAGCAAGGTCCTACATAAGTCTTTGGAGACTGTAGAATTGGCTCATTTTCATGGCTCGCATCTGGGAATCCATTAGTAGATCTTGCAACTTCAAAAATCGACATGATGGATCACTTATTTTTTTCCATAAGTGAAATGGGCACATTTTATTCAACATCAAAAAGGTTGACTATAAAATCTCATCCTTTGAGCTCTTTTATAGAAAAACTTGTAGCACAGTTGGCTGCTATATCACTTTAGGGAAATGTTTTGTTTCCGAAATTTGGTGTACAAAACCCTATCGATGACTTGCCTTTCCTAGGGAGTCTTTGAATACAATAATTAGTACTCAAGATTCCAGAAGAGGGAACCTGGATAGCTGTCAGATTGGGAAACAGTTTTAATAAAAGCATATTGAAATCTTTGTTCTTACTCATTGCCTCTGTGATGGGTGCCAGGAATATAACGTGCACATCACCTTATCCGTTGTGAGCATTGGGGGTGTAACGTGGAGATCTGTACCCAGGATGGGTTTCAAAGTGTAGAAAGGCTCCCCTTGCCATCAGTATCCCGAAGGAGCACTAATTCTGGCCCAAACCCACCCAGTCAATAGTCGGAGCTCCTTGTAGGATGAGACCAACAGACGGGTAGACTTTAATGAAACACATCAGCAAACTATATACAGTTCCAGAAGGGACCTAGAAACCAATGGAAAATTACACTCTGGCACCCCCCTCCTCCTCGTTTGAGCCAGTCTCTAGCCTGTACCCCAGTTTCATGGCCAGACATGCAACAAATAGGGCAGATTGTAATCACAAGCTGGACATGAATAAAGTGGAGAACCACACAAACACGCAATGGTCAGATAATGGGGAAATGTTTGGCAAAAATGACCATTCAAACCTTTTACATATCTAAAACATATTCTATCCTGTATGGGTCGGGGGAGGGGTTGAAGGGCTGCAGTGACACAAACCGTAATGATATCAGAAATAAATTACATCTAAAACCAGACAATAAAGATATTAACACTTTGCCACCGGGTGGATGGATCTGAACGCTGGCAGGGTATAACCTGCCCCCCAGCTTTCTGGTGCCACCTCTGGTCCACCTAAACAGCCACTCTGCGCGTAACTGCCGCAGAATGGCCTGAACTCAGACCGGCTCCCAATGACATGCGCCAGCCAGGGGGTGGACCAGTAGGCATCTATTGAAAGCCAGCATGGGGCGTGCTTTGCCGTCCTGTAGCTTTCAAGTCCACCCGCAGCAAAGGCGTTATAGAACGCCCTGCAGCGGGAAGGGATTAACAAGATTCACACTTAACACACACACCCTGTACCATTTATAGGCATAGGGTAACTTGGACATGGAGGGTTGGGAAATAGAATGATGTATCAGACTTCCCATAACCCACAGTCCCACACCTCCCAACCATAATGCCAAATCTAAGTTTCCAGAGTTCAAATTGAGTCACGTCACAGTTGGAATAATTATTTTTGGAAAATTCTTTGAAAAAGAATTAAGGGAAATAGTGGCGATTGGTTTCTTAACCTGTAACTGTACGGTGCAGTATTTATTTCTGTATCCAGTTTACAGCGGCATTATCTGACAAATGCAGGGCTAATCTAAGTGGTCAAGAGAGAAGAGTTTGTCTTTTTTAAATATTCACATGTTTGACTTTGCTTGTTGACCTCATTAAGAATTCTAATTGGAAGCAGGACCCCCCCCCCCAAGTATGTTGAAGAAATAAACTGTTTTATCTGGTTTTTGTGGGGTCTCCTTAATCTATATACCATATGTATTTAGTATCAAGCTAGCTTTATTTTTGACTTGCACAGCTTCAAAATTCTTTAATATATTCTTACCAATAGTCTATCCAATATAACATAAAGTGGTAGAGTTTTGTCATGGTCTTTTCCACACCTACATCGTTTTCTCATCCTTACCTTGCCATGATTTATCGCCTCTTTCCATGTGTAGTACCTTTGTGCCTTTTAATCGGTATCTGTAGAATAAAGAATTCTTATGTAGCAGTGTATTACGTTTTCCTCTTCCAGAGGTTGGGGTTTTTTTTTTTTTTTTACTACCACCAGAAAAGTCGGTATAATCAGAATCCTGGCTCTTTATTGAATTTTTGATATCTATAGCTTAAAATATCCCAGGGGAAGTGGAAATTTACCTGTTTGAATCCATGGCATTTCTTGTTCTTTTTTTTCTTTTGGGCTCTTTGAGCTTGAGACGGCTTTAGTAATGTTGTGGATACCAGCTTTTGGGTCTAAAATCAACCCTGGGGTGGCATCTGCTTTCCAGACTTGAGGAGCATGGATAGATATGAGCTGGGGTGTCTGACACTGGAGATCTCCAGCTGAGGAAGCCGTTAATGGCGAAACGCGTCCTGGTAGATATAAATTGTCTGTTTTTTAACAAATGTTTTTAATTTAATTTGATTTAATTGCTGTCTGCCTCTGATTCTGAAAAAAAAGGTTTGGGGAACTCCTGCATGATTCCCTGCGCAAATTGTGACAGAGCCAATAGAGGCTCATTGTTTGGGAGTTTGAATTTAGCCTCCTTTTAAACTGCCAAGTTACCTGTGATTTAATGCACCAAGAGGTGCTTTTTTCTAGTCTTGTCAATTTATACTGCAGTACCTTTTTTTGGCGACACTGGAGGAGCAGATCGAAGGGTATATGGGCACCTGACACAAGTCCCTGCTCGCTATATTCCTGAGAGCCGGCTGTAGGCTCCCCAAAATGTGAGTTGAACACGAACCAAATTCATTTCCACTTGATATTGATGTACTGCGCAATTTTGGTCCTTCTCTTTTTCTCCTGCAGTACACGTTCCACCACCTGCATTTTAAAGAAGCATATCGCTTGAAGATAAGGACTATTGTGTTTATGGACATATAACGTGTCTATTCCACTCTCTTATGGACCTAGGTCTTTTAAACGCAGTGTTGTGAATCTTTCGTCTAGCATAACATCCTGTTCTAGCGCACTGTGAAATCCTAGCAATCACTTCTGCTGACCTTTTGTAACACATTAACTTAACCATAATACGTAACATTCCAAGTATCTTGTGAGTTCTCGTTATTAACCAGCGTATCCTCTTCAAATTTTACCAGAGTTTAATTCTTCTTATAATGTCCATATTTTCATGACCGGCTCTTTCTAGTCACTTAGGCTTATGAAATAGTGGCTGTATTTTAAATCCCTTTTAATGGAGTCCCTGTAATTCCTCCTCTGTTAATGCTGTGCTTTCTACAAGGTATGTATGTCTTCTGACATCAACTGTCCATGTTAGTATTGTATATAAACGACAAAATGAAATGTCGCCCTTCACCTTTCAAGATTTCCAGTAGTTTTAGGGAGCATTGTACTTGACGCGCAGAATTCGAAATGTCCGATTTCCAAAGATCTTGGAAGTTTTTCCCAGAGTGACATCCTTGCTCTCATGCCTGACAAGGGAAGCGCTCTTGCTGCACGCACTATCCATCATTTTGTTCTGCCTTTCTAGCAGTCTGAATGATGTCATGCCCTCTTTGCACTGTTCGATGCGTGATCTGTACTCCCCTAGGTAACCTCATGACAGATGAAGATGAAACAGAACTTTGTTTTACTTTGTAACTAAAATAAAAGTTGAATAAACTTGGTGGGAGAGGTTTGGGTGACTTGGCACAGCGTCTGTCATATTAAGATGAAATATGTGAATTTAAGGGAAGTTTACATTTTGACTTCCTTCAGCATTCAAAGCACTCTGGGCAGGTAGATGAACAGATGTAGTGGCGTTTATCTGGCACCGCTCAACAAGAAGCCTTTAAATAAACAGGTTGTCACTTCACCATATAAACCAGCTCTGCCAGGTTTGGCTTGCAGACTGACAGACTTCACGTGTGAAAGGAATGGTAATTGCATAAACTGTAGTGATCTAAAAGACATAGCTGGACCACCCTGAGTATGGATTTAAAAGGTCTATCTGATGGTGTAATGGACCTCATAAACGTGAACAGTGCAGCACGAGATAACCATGCCCTCATCTGGCATGAATGTGTGCTACACATTTTGAGTCATTTGTCCCTTCTTAAATGTTATATAATGGAACTAAATTCACCAAAGCTTATTCCTCTACCTTGTTATTACACGTTGAGGTGGAAAAGCAAAAAACAAGTCTTTTCCTCCATGACCCCTCTCTTGCAATAATTCTTAATCTCTTGTACAGAGTGACCTCATCATTAAGCTGTCGGTCTGGGTTTGCATTATTTTGCATCTACACCTATAGTTCACAAAGTGGGCTTATCTAAACTTTCTTTTTCTGTTCTTTAGTCCTCTCCTTTTTCATATGACATGTTGGCTAAGAGATTTGGACCACCCCGTTGAGCAATGTTTCAGACTCTACAACAGGGATCTCAAAGCTTTTGCCCTCCAGAAGTTGCTGAATTACAGCTCGCATGATTCTGTCCACTAGTGCACTTGAAGATTTCTGGGAGTTGTGGTTCAAACCTTGGCCCTCCCCCCAGGATATCCCTGTGGAATTTCGTTAGTATTTTAGATGATGAAAAACATTAACGCCATTAATGATTTTAATTTTATTCCATATCATATTTGTATGCAAATAAACCCTTTTATGTTGAAGTGAATCTTGGTACATGGCTCCCGTCTGTTTCCTGGCGAGGATGAGCGACTGTGTGGTGGGGTCATTCGAGGCCTGAGATTACTATGAACCTTTCTGCAATTGAGATGAGCCTATATTTCATTCTTGTGCACAGATACTTCGATTAGACTGTGCTACGCTATATACGTTTTTTTACTGCAGGTCATTTTCCAGTTTTTATGTGCGGAGTTACTATTGTTACGTGCTTGGGAAGGGCCATGTTTTGGAATCCCTGCAGTTTTGTATAATTACATTTTCTCTATTGGTGTTTTGGTGGGGTTTGCAAGTCCCCTCTCGTTTTTTGTTTCTTAGTATATACAAAGATTAGACTTTCTGCATTTTGGGCTCAGATCTTTGATCTCATCAAGAAAACTAATGACGCTATGAAATTGGGCAAATGTAACGGCTATCCTTCATGATAAACCAAACCGTTTCATTAATATTTGATCCTTGGCTCCAAATTCATGGCAATCCCTTCTCAGGTCTTTTTACCACAAATTGAAAGATGCAGATCCTTCTGCCCTTTTTTGAGGTTTCTAATTCATGCACATACCCAGAACAATGGTGTTACTACCATTGGTGTGCGCAGCCCGTTACATTAGGGTGTGCACCCATAGAACATTTATTCGCTGAAAACATAGGTTTAGAATATTTTGCTCAAAATGCACATTTTTCATTAGAAATAACGAGCCTGTAAACAGAGATACAGTCAGTTTTTATGTTAATCATGAACCAGATAAGGGACATCTAAAATGTCAATGTAGGAGGTGAAAAAGGACCTCTTCATCATCTTCTTGAGCCCACCAGGCACACCCCCCTGTGCACGCCTATGGGCAAAACCATGGTTTATGTTGAGATACAATCACTATGTAATTTAATGTTAATGTAATTTATCATGAAACAGATAAGGAACATCCAAAATATCTATGTAGGGTGTCAGTAATGAACCCGTCACTCAACATTAGGGTGTGCCTGGGCACACCAGGCACACCATGTGCGCACGCCTATGGTTACTACTATAACCCTTCCAGATACAGACACACAGTCCTACATGGAAATATATCCCGAAGCCATGGGCAATGCCCAGTGTGTATGAAAATTTGTTTATTACTAGCATGTCAGCATACACTTGGTGACAGGCTGGGAGAATGACTTTGAAAAGGGATAATTGAAATGTAATTCTTAACATAATCTTACAAACTTTTTTTCTTACGACATATAATTTTCTTTTATCTTGAGCGCCTTATACATTATGCTCCACAAAGCTCTCGGCAGATAGTTGGTTTATCTCACAACTTGTTTAAGTACTTACCTCTTTGCAACACATGCGCTTCTTGGTGTGTGGGTTTTTTGTACAGCAATCGCAAAGGAAATGCAACACAAGTTTCTGAAATAATATCAAAATATTACCATAACCTTATAAAATGTAGTTATAAATCTTAAATTCAAAATGTTGCTATTAGGTTGGCTTTATTCTTGAAACAATTGTTTAAAATATTTTGTCTGTTACGAGCAGTTTTTCTAAAATATATATATTTTTTTTAATGTATCAGAGGAAATAAAAAACACTTAATTTAAAGTCTGGCCAGTTTGTGACACCCCCCCCCCTTTCTGTACTTTGGAGGTCTTGGATGGAAAGACTCTTATGAAAGACCTCTACTTGGGTATTCAAGGGCCATAATTATGTTATTAATTTGAGTTTCCTATTTTGTCCGCTTTCTATTCAAGGACCACTCATCTTTTCTCATTAAGTTACGGTGCTTTCCCAATCCAGTTTATAAAGAGGTGAAGTAGCTCTCAGGCCTTTCTGGGGCCTTTTGGTGTCAGTGATGGATGCGCAAAGCTTGAAGCTAAAAGAGCATCAAAGTGATGGAATTGTTCTGAAGACAGAGTGTAGATTAGAAAAGAATAGAGTGCACTTTATAAAGTCAGTAGTCAACTGTGTTCTATTTTGGCACATGAGGCAATGGATTCCTGTATTGGGGATGGAGAAAGCCACCTGCTGGGATTTAGAAAATGGATGAAACAATGTCTCTACTGGGGGAAATGATCTGCAGTTTCAATGCAGCTTCTGTCACCCAGTCCATGCAACATCTTAATTCCATTTAAACAGAAGTGACATTCTCAGAGCCTAAATTGAAAAAAATGGGAAGGGTTTGTTTAAATCAGCAGGCTTTAAACAAAATGATCCTTTGGCAACGGAGCCTCTGAATTCCAGAACCCGTGGTTAATCGTTTTGAAGGGTGACCCCCATCTGCAGTGCCACTGATTGTGTTGGGGTGGTTTTGTGTTGTGCTTGAGTGATGTTGCATATTGTGGTTCAGTCATGCAAGATGCAATTATCACATATTACCCTTCCCGCTTGTCTACAATGAGCTGACAAGCCTCCTTTCTAAAGTGTAATGAATATGTATCCCCCAACCCACTCACTTTTTCTAATGCACCATTAATGTGTTTAAACACTCGGCGGCTAGTGCATCCCCCCCCCCCCTTAATAGGAGAAAAGCCTTCATGGAGTACTTTATTTTTTTGTGTGATCTGTGTGTCTTAAGGATTTTATTATTTGATTGGTGATATATGTTAAAGTTGGTATTGGGTGGAAATAAAGGATTGCCACCCAGACACCAACCGTGAAAAGGG
This sequence comes from Leptobrachium leishanense, assembly GCA_009667805.1. Lineage (NCBI taxonomy): Eukaryota > Metazoa > Chordata > Amphibia > Anura > Megophryidae > Leptobrachium > Leptobrachium leishanense. Next base: position 150,261,550 of record CM019066.1, on the reverse strand, counting down.
CTACATGCATGACACTGTGTAGGGTATTCATGAGGGTTGTATTTTTAGACTTGACATTTTTATTCAATTTGCATGATTACAAAACGTTTACATCCACTACATAGTATAATATGGTAAAATGCCAAAGTCAAAATATTATAATTTTTGCACTTTTGAAACGTAATGGTTTTATTTACATTTAGTGTTAAGTCTGACAAGTCAGTCCTCCGTTTTTTTCCAGAGTTACATTTTCTGAAAGTTAGTCTAAGAAAAACTTTGATTTAAATAATCAGTCCTGTATGATTAGATGTGTAGGACTATTTTTGCTTGTAAGAAATCTGTTCCTGCTGTTCCTCCAGTGTCCATTGTCTGACATTGATTGTCACATATGTTAGTCTGTAGTCTTTGTCATCTGGCTAACAATGGAGGTTTACTGCTGTCATGAAGACTAAATGCATGCTCCCGAAATAAGTTGTGTAGCCTTATATGGCTTCCAAAGTATATATGGAGTGCCTTGCCTTGAATACCTCTTGACTGAATGTATAACCGTCAAAACATTGTTTTTTTTTTTCTGTTCTCTGCTCCCGGACTTGAAGTACCATGAATAAAATCCAATAATAACTTGATTTTCGTGTTGATACTCTTAAATGTCTTGGGCACAGTTGGCAATGATAAATGGCCTAAAACCAGAATTTATGTATGTGTTGTCAAATACCAATCCTCATTGTTCCACCACACATGTATAGCATCTAATTTCTCTTCACTCCCTCGGTTGCAAGGTAACAACATGATTTTGATAGAATGTTGAAAGGCATCCAGAACTGTGATCTGGTGTCATGTTCATTCTGGGGACTGGCTTGGCCTGACTGCTTGCAGGCTGATCCCCAGGGGGAGAAGAGTCCTACTGTCACGGGATGAAGGGAAATGCCCAGTATGGGTTACAGGAAGTACCCAGGGGAACATGGTGGAATAAAAACTACCCCAATGTCCTCCACAGTGAAAGGATTGTCAAGAATTGACGAAGACCTGTAAAAGCACCCACGTCCCCAATGCAGCAACTTTTGATGCCTGCCCTTGTCGTAGCACAGATACTGTATAACTATATGTAGCCGTAGACAAATACTCAATATGCTCGCTGTAAAAGTGCTGGTTAGGTTTAGTTTGGAAACACAGTTTGAAGTCAAAACTATTCCTTCAAAAGAAGAGCATTCCTTTTACTTGGCCTGGCTACCTACCAAACTAACGTGTGTTATTTTGCTGTGCTCAGGTGTTCTGTTTTTTATAAAATACTCTTAATCTCCTAGAACAAATTATGTGTACAAAATCCATCTCAACTTGTAATTTCTGGCTGGAGTTTTTACACAGGAAAATAGTTAAAAGAATGCTAGAAGACCCTATGCACAATGACCAATTAATTTAAACTGGCCTTGGTGTGAAGAGTGCTGTGTGAGATATATGTGGAGTTCTTTTTCCCCCTGACTGCCTTCCGGTGTTTCGATCAGTCTATATGTTAAACTGAAATGATCCTTCAGTTCTGCATTAGGAACTATCTGGTTGCATGTCAGTAAATTGGAAACGCTTCTGCACCAAAGGTGACTCGAGGCCGATGAAACCGTGTTGATTGGGGTACAAGCTGTATATTCCTTTCCAAAATAGGCAATCTGTAAAATGGCATCATTACTCCAATTTTTCGATGTGTCCAGCTACTAATATATATATATATACATCTATATATCTCAGGATTAAAATGGTAACTCTAAAATGTCAAAGTATGAGGTTTATAAGCTGACCAAATGCGATATTGACGATACGGTAAGAGAGAAATCGCCACATATGCTGGTCCTATGAGATTCTTCATCTGGCAGAGGGTTTTGTGACGGAGTTAGTGGATTGCCCCCCCATTTACAATTCTATAGTCATTGATTTATTGGACTTGACTAAAGGAATGATACCCCCGCATTGTGAGTTCCAGCCCCTCCTACAGGCAATGGCTTTGAGCAGTGCAACAAACCTAAACTTTGGAAGAATTGACTCAATCCACAACATTGTTTTTTATTGCTGTTTTATGGTATCCCCGGCAGAGCTTAACAGATCATGTCACTCTACTGCACAATGGCAGTGTTTTGATATAGCAGTTGTTTTTGGCCTACCCCAACCCCTGTCCTTGTTTTTCTTTGTTTCATGTGTCTCTATCCATCTGTTCTTATTGGGTTCCAAACACTCTCCTACTTCTTGTGACTCTGAATATGAATTGGATTTATATGTAAAACCTGATGTGTATCCAGAGACTTGTACCTTTTGCAGCATATACAGTCTACCCGAGTGTCCAACAACTGTGATCTTTGCTAATGTTTGTAACCATTGTTTTTTGAGCAAACGGGTTATTAACCAACTGCTGATGTTCACAAAGTGTAACAAATTTTCCAGCAATACCTGTGAACAGTTGACATGTATGGTGTTGAATGCCAAGAGAAATAGAACCACAGAATAAGGAATATGTATTGTTTTGTACTTTTTAAAACTGGTTTCCATGTGGTTTTCATATTGTACACATTTAAAGAATGTCTGATATTGGGTCACAAATCAAACCAGATCTTTTCCAACTATTTTAAAGTCTGGCACCTGGAGCAACTCCCTGTCGCATGGAGATAGAATACATCACTGACCTTTTTGGTGCGGAGTTCCTGATCATTTTAGTTCTTGATAGGATTTTGCCTTTTTGAAAGCTTTTCAGAAATCGTATTCAGTTGGCTACTGCCCATTGTGTTTTAGACTGTTGTGTGTCAAGGTTTTGTTTTTGTGTTTTCTCAGCTAGGATACACTGAAAGAATTAATTTGATCTGGATCACGTTGGAAAATGAAATGGATACTTCAAAGAATAAAAACCCATAAGGCTAGGGTCAAACGAGCGCATTATTCGCAGCGACTGTCAAAAAGTGCATCTGAATGCATTGACGTATTTTTTTTATTTTTTTTTACGGTGGATGCGAAAGCGGTCATACGATGCACATTTTCGTGCAGGATTTTTTACGGATCCAAACCAGGAAACTTGGGTGTCTGGACGTTATGTTGGCCGGACATGAGCAGCGTCTGACTTCTCCTAATCACGCACACACGCCGCTATGCGGACGCTGCGGACACAGCGCACTCTGTACGTCAGTACTAGCGGTTCTGCGTTCTCAAAAAAATGTGTTGGTTTGCCGCTTGTGTTGCGTGGCCGCACTTTCGTGCGGCCGTACTTCGTATATTTGCCATCATTGCTCGTCATTTGCTACTGCGGCCGTGATTAAGTGCGCCTAAACGCACGTTAAAAATACGTTAGTCTGACCCCAGCCTTATACTCTTGGTCTTTTCATGTTCAAGACTAAAGATGCACTTTGGGCCAAGCCCTGTGCTCGAAACTATAGCTCACATGCTTACAAGCTTTCTTGGTGGCATTGATGCAGTTTGTCAGGAGCAAAATGTGATTATCCTGTAGCTTTGGATTTCACTTAGTGAAAATCTTTATCGCACATACTGTTAGTTTGATCTGGGGTGATAACTTATTTATATATAGCCCCAACAGATTCCAGAGGGCTGTACTAGGTGATCAAGGGGGTATGATACATTAGAATAACAGACATAGCTTAACTAGGATATTACAGTATGATTGGGGGGGGGGTCCTGCAGAAATGTACAATCTATAATATATTGTAGATTCATATATAGTATATCATAGTATGTCTTGCCTTAGGACATTTGCTGGTAAGGTGTTCCACTCAGGATCCAAATCTGCTGTCCACGGTTCTAGAGAAGACACATGGTAAGGTTGATCTTGTTTCTCGAGTTGCAAGGCAGTGACCTGCTTCTCCGTGGTTGTAGAGGAGAGATGCTATTCGGATGTTGTGATCAGTAGTTGAACCTGCTTCTCCACTGTGGTAAAGCAGAGATGTCTGTACGCTACACAGCCGATATTTGCAGATGGCAAGTACGTGTTGTTGGGTGTCGTGCTCAAGGACTCTTGCTGTAGAGCAGCTTTGACTTGGATTTGAAAATGTGTCACATTGATCAGTTGCTCAGTTTATCCTGGGCATTTACATGTAGATATTCAAGCTGTGCCATTTCTAACTTTCAGGTTAAACCATTTTCTACAGTTGACATCAGACACTGTAAAAGAGCTATTCTTAAAAACACATGTCATGCTCTTTGAAACCCTTTTTCAATGAGTCAATGGTTTATTAATGTAAAACTCACTAATGCTACCAAGTAAGAAGATTGTGGAACCAGGGCTTGCTGGATAGGCGGAATCTGTAGGGGGGGGGTGCAGCATCTGTTTGGTATAGTCACATGTTTTCTCAAACTTGTAATATTCTGCAGAATAAGGCTTAATATAGTACAAACACGGGATGTTTCAAATACATTACGTTGATCCAGGAAAGTGAATGTGCTTACGTAAATCAAGGCAGTTGGCAAAGTCTTCTGGAGACCATTATTTCCAGAGAAGACTCTGTATGGTACTTCAGGCATCACTGGGTAGCTTGCTCGGCGTAAGCATTATGGATTGTAATTTTTTAGGGCTGTAAAAATTAATAATTGATCATTAAAATTTTTGATCGGGGGGGGGGGCCCCATCAGCTCCGGTATCAGACTCTAGGAGTCCGAATCCGGTGCTGTACTGGCTTTGGTGCCACCCTTCAGTCACGTGTGTGTGACGCACGCGTCACACACAGCGACTGGCACAGGAAGAAGACGGCAGACGAGAAGACAGCGAAGGAGTGGTGAGCATGGTGCTGCCTGTCTCAGTCCGGCCTTGGACCCAGCCAAACCCCAGCAGGGCCCAGACCCCAGGCACATGCCAGACCCAGGACCCCGACCCAAGGTCCAGAGTCCAAGACCCAAGCAGATCAGCTAAAAATAGTTGGATCTGTATATGCGTTTATAATTAATCGAAATGAATCCATTTTACAAAAAATTTGATTAATTGCACACGAAAATTTTAATCGGTACCAGCCCAATAATTTTGATATACCAATGCTTTAGGTTTAATTCTATGTTGTTTGTGACCTCTTCAAATGGATTTTAAAAACCAGATGCCAAACTCAGGGCCGGATTAAGATCTCTGTGGGATTGGAGCTGACTATTTTGGTGGGCTTTTCTAGGAATTTAGTGAAATGGAAACCTATTTTAGGTTATTTAATATAGGGATAGACCGATATAATTTTTTCAGGACCGATACCGATTATCGACAGCTTTTCTGGCAGATAGCCGATATTTGGTGCCGATGTTCTGTAATTTTAAAGTTGTGGGGAAAAAAAGCACAAATCTGACATTAACCCTGATTGCGTTCATGGTATTTTCAGAGAGCGGTGAAAAGCCGGAGAATGACTGGAGAATGGAAATTCTAGGTCAAAATAGCCAAACCAGAAAAATTTTCCCTTTCATCTCACTTTCCAAATCGGCTATTTTGACCTAGAATTTTCCATTCTCCAGCCATTCGCCTGCTTTTCACCGCTCTCTGAATAACCCTGAATGTGTTAAACAATTAACTCCTTAAAGGGACACTCTAAGCTAAAATTCCTCCCCCGTTTTTTTACATTAAAATATACCTAGTTACTCAATAACTAGGTAGAGATTTTTTTTTTTTTTTTTTTACTGTAATACTTACCCTAAAATCCACTTGTTTCCAACGGTGTCTTTATTTTTTATACTCCCCTCCCTCCTCTTCCGCTCCCATCCTTCTAAATCTTTCACTTGGCTAATGGTTTATGTGAGAAGCGCGCATGCCAGCCAGCCAATCAGCAGGCTTCCTCTTCTTGGATTAGTGTTACACGCAAGAGGATGAGCGCAACACTAATCCCAGCCGCAGACTATGCTGGCGGCTCGGTCCCGCCAGCTACTGCGGTGAGTTGGAGACGTCATCGTGCTGAAAGCGCAATGACGTCTCCTACTCGACAATAGTCGGCAGAAGCGGGAAATATGAATCCCGCTCTGCTGACTGACAGCTGGGAGGGCGGAGTAAAGTCCTCCGCGTCTCTCAGCTGTTTCAGCCAATCGGCTGAGCGGAGGGAGGGGGGAAAGGCGAGGGCATACTCAGAGCATCATGACCACCTAAAAAAGCTTAGGCAACATGACCACCTAGAGTATCCCTTTAAGGACGCAGGACGTTCCATGCCGTCCTGCATTTGGCGGGCTTTAATGCCGCAGGACGGTATGGAACGTCCTCGACGTCTGGAGCCCAGCCGGCAGTGATGCTCACCTCCCCGGTGGCTCCCACACAGATCTGGGTTCAATGAAGCCTGCTCTGCATTTTTATAGTCTCCCGGCGCACTGACGTCAGTTTCAGGCGCCCCCATGCCGGAGCAGGGGAGGCGCCTGAAGGGGAGGGGGGGGATCATTTGGTTCCCTCTGTGGTCAGCATCGCTGAAAAGGTCACAGCCTGACCTTTCCAGGGATGTATGGAGTTAACCCCTTAGTTGCCAGGTCGTGACCTGGCACTAATCGGTGCCCGATCGCGGCCTATTTCCGGCGAGGGATGGCAGCTCCACCTCTGGGTCCTCACCCCCCCCCCCCATGTCAACTGGCTCATCATTTTTTTTTTTTTTTATGCAGCACTATTGTTCACATTTCAGTTATAATGTGAACAATCATGCTTCACTAAGGATTTTTTTGGGGGGTTTAGCTAAAATCACGTAATTTCTCCCAAAAAAAAATGGGTTCCCCATTCTAATTTTTTTTAACAATTCTACCCTATAGAATATACCTGCAAAGGCTCGGATAATAAAATGCAAAAAAAAAATACTTTACACACTGTTGATAATTGAAATTTTATTAAATTCAATTTTTTTTACATTTTTTGTTATAGCATTCTGGCAGGGCATGACGTATACATATAATAATGATATATTATTTGCCGAGTCTGCCGGAAAAAATTATATATAATTTGTCTGGGTGGTATAATAAAACGTGACTTAAGGCTAGGGTCAGACTAACGCATTTTTCACGTTGTCCGTGAAAAAGTGCGTTCGAACGAATGGACGTATTTTTTCACGGAATACGCAATAGCGGTCATACGATGCGCAGTTTCATCCGTGATTTTGTACGGATCATCAATAAAACACTTTTTGTGTCTGGACGTTATGTTGGCCGGACATTAGCAGCGTCTGACGTCTCCTAATCACGCACACACGCCGCTAGTGGACGCAGCGCACTCTGTACGTCAGTACTAGTGGTTTCACGTTCTCGAAAAAATGCGTTTGTTTGCCGCTTGCGTTGCGCGGCCGCACTTTTGTGCGACCGTACTTCGTATATTGGCCGTCATTGCCCGGCATCTGCTGCTAGCACGGCCGTGATTATGTGCGCCTGCACGCGCGTTCGCACTGCCTCAGTCTGACCCTAGCCTTAAACCGCGTTTTAACATGATGAGAAAAAACGGTCAAAATGTATCCAGCAAACTTCACTTCCCAAAGGGTGCCGAAGTTGTAAAATTGCTCCCATCCTTAAGGGGTTAAACATTGCACCACGTCCACTTCATTTATTCAATTTAATACGATTTTTTTTATTTAAGCTTTTATTTTTTACAAACAATAAGACTGTCTCTGGCTTCAGCAACCTTGGCCCTCCAAGGGTTATATTACAAAGTTGCTAACTTAACTAGAGCTGCTGTAAACTTACCAGAGCCATTATAGTCTGAGGTTAAGTTTACAGTAGCTCTGGTTAAGTTAGCAGTGACTTTGTAACATTGCCCCATATGTTTTGGAATTATATCTGCCATGATACTCAGCTTCTCATTAGGTTCTTGGAGCCTCATGGGAAATGCAGTTCCAAAGAATCTGGAGGTCCCAGGTTGCTGACCCCTGCTGTAGGATATAGACCCTGCAGCTCCTGTACAGGGAACTCCCTGCCAGATGCGATGGAAGCCCCATTTCTGTTGCCATCACACTCATGCGCAATACAGTCAGTGAGCAGGGGTCGTCCTGCAGTTATGGCTTACAGCCTGATGTGGGAGAAGCCCCGGATTCGCACAGTTCTGTGGGATCTTGTGTGTTGCAGCTGCAGTGAAACAAACCTGACCAATTATCTGCAATATCAGCAAATAAAATGCTGATACCGATATCTGTAATTTTCTGAATATTGGCAGCCGATAATCGGCAAAACCGATATCGGTCTATCCCTAATTTAATAGCACAGATAGCTAACCAGGCAGATGCTGTGTGAGTAAATTTCCATTCAGATTTTAATCATTTACAGCATGTGAAAAAATTATTTTACATGCATTTTATCATCCAAACCTATCAATGGAAAGGCCAGACTCAGACCTGTCCAATAAAACCTCACTTGACCTTGTGAGGTGTAAAGATTAGTGACGTAGGGGTCGAAAGTCGGTTCCCTGCAGGCTGTGATGCGCTCCCGTGAGATCTAGCTGGGATCTTGCGGGAGTCGCATCAGGCAGCGCCACAGCCCAGAGGCTGCTCGTTAACACTTCCAGCCAGAGGGGAACGCTGGACAAATGCTTTTAATGAATCCGGCCAGCTTTCTCAGCCCCTCGGATCCTGGCATGCCGGCCTAGCGTTGGCTTCCAGGTATCGGGGCGGTAACGAGGCATTTGCAGGAGTACGAAGTACTCCTGCAAATGACGGTGCATCCCTAGTAATAATGGATTGCGCCATCACCTCCACACTTGTTGGTGACATGAAAAATTAGATGGTTAGTGCAGCATCATTGTTAACTTTATAATTGGAAAGTGAAAAATATTGCGGTGTTAGAAAGAAAAAAAATAAATATTTTATTTGTGTTACATAAAACCTGGTCAGGTTTGGTATCATTTGAAAGGGCATGCTCTGGCTTTTCCAGTGATTCCTAATATGACCCTGTAGCTGCTATGAAGTCCGAGATACAGGGGTCCAAATGCCCATCAATGCAGACTTGGTTACCCTTTCTCTGGGCCTTTTCTGGGGCATGGGCCTGGAGCTGCTGCTCCATCAGCCCATATGTTAATCCGGCCCTGGCCAAGCTAGAACACCTGTTTTTACAGAATAATGCATTTCAAGAGTTTTAAACTGCAATAAAACTACACTTGTAACTTAATGCAGAGATAGATGTTTTATATGTATGTTCGTCTATTGTAGATCATTCATGACGCATATCTAGATCTTTTCTACAGCCCAGGAATATTCCTTGCAGTGTGCCAAAAGGAGTGTGGATCAAAGCAAATGATCAACCATCGGGATATTTTTGAAAGAAATATATAATCTAATCAAAGGACTGGAATTTTTTAAATTTATTTTTATTCAGTGCTATGAATTCAATTCTGCCTTATTGCACAACCACAAACCTTAAAAAAAAAAAAAAAAAACCCTACAGAAAAATAATGGTGGCTTTCTCTGCACACTCCTGTGGCGTCGTTCATATATGAAGGTGGCCATAGAAAGTTTTAGTATCACATCTGGTTTTGAATCAAAGTTCAACAATATAGCTGTTACAAGAGAGAAGAGAACACCAGTTCCTTTCTATATTCCACGATTCTAGCAACATCTAAAAGGTTTTATGGATGTGGGTATGCGACTCATGGTTTGAATCCTAAGGCATTTACATTACTCTACTTTTGTCTTGCGAATTAAGTATTGACATTAACCCCTTGACTGCCAAGGATTTGTCCCACAAATCATGAATTTAACTTTTGATCATTATCTACCTGTAGCCTTTGAAGTTCCAGATTAAGCTAATTACACTTGTTTGCTTTGCCCAGATAACATTTTGAATGATAAACAATATTGGAACATCTATGTGCCTTACAAAAGATCCAAAACCAAAAAGTGTTTTACAATGGTTACTGTGTGAATATTTCACATTTTAGAAGAGTAACATTAAAAAGTGACCCCTTTTTTAAAAGGAGAGTCCACTCTCTCGAATGATACAGTATGTCACATGTTAATATGGGAAGCAGCAGATTTTATAGAATTGATGATCTCTTCCTGCGGGTTTATCTGGTGCGTAGCATGGCAGAAACTTTGAACCTGTCTTCCTCTCTGAAAATTTGAGACAATACAATGTAAAATCAAAACTACAGAGATTCCCCTTTTAAATGAAGGGTCACTTGCCCCCCTAAGAAGCAAATGATCACCTTAAAAAGGTGAATACCTGTCCCCTGTGGATGGCAGAGAATACTTAATTTTGCTAGGATGTGCAATTATAGCTTCTATATCATTCTGTGCTGTATTTAGAGGGGAGTGATCACTCAGGATCTTTTTGGAACATATTATGGAAAGAGGAGAACCACCTCTGTCTAATGCGGAGTCACACACCCCTGGCTAACCAGCAATTACAGCCAGAACAGTCTAATAGCGTATAACTCAAATTCAGATGGGTGGGTATCCCCTCTGCGGCCCCCTATAATACACACGTCTTATTTGAATGATTTTTTTTCTGGTCTTTTAAACAAGTGTCCCTGTGGCAGTCCAGCTGGCAGCTGATTTTCAAAGCCATGAGAAATAACTTGCAAAGTTAGAATATGCTATTCTAGGTAATATAAAGGGGCGCAGCTCACATGGTCAGTTGAAAGAGGCTTTTCCCACCATTCAAATGAGGGGCTTTATTTTTGTATAGCCCTCAAGTAACAATCGGGGTGATTGTTAACATCTGCCTGTAGCCTCAAAGAATTTCATAGTGATTTTGTGTTTGATTTCAGATATGGCTTTTTAAATGGGAATAAATAAATTGCAGATGTCAAAATTAATGGTAGGACTGAGGGAGTGTATAAATAGATAATATCGTGTCAATTTCTATCTAGGATGAGAGTGGTGCTTTCAGTTTTGTGTATTTTTTTGTAATACGGGAGGGGTGGGGTCGTGCCTATTCCCCGATGGGGCGGCTGCAACCACCAAATGTATCCAGCCCAGCAACATGCATAAAACATAACGAGAAAAATTTAATCTGCGCTTATTCCCATTATAACGTGTGAAACAAAACGCAATTAGAGGCTTTGGTTTCTGTTAAGTGGTGCGAATTGTGGAATCTGTATAAAATATTTAGTGAACAAGGACTCCTAGGCTGATTTTTATGAAGCACATAGTCAAAATGACCCCAAAATGTCACTTTTTTTTGCCTAGATTAGTGACTTTTTTATATTTTTCAAAAATTGATCAAACCAAAGTTATTTTCTGATAGAGGGTCTAAAAGGTATGGATAGCTTAATGGCAGGTGGTTGAAATTTGTGGTTAAACACAGAGACTGCCAATGGCTGAAAAATGGCTCAGCAGTGGAGGGGTTAATATTTTTGCAGGCATCATAACTGAAATGTCTTTTAATTCTAAATGTATTTATTTAAAATAAAAATAAAAATTCTGGAAAGGTAAAAGCATAGTACATGTCAAGATTTCTTCAAGCTTTAGCTTCTACCTCTTGTCTGTTTTGCAATAAGAAAAAATTCTGAGCATAGATGTGTATAATTTATATATTTTTCTTTACAGCTTAAATTGTCATTTACTCTTGATAAAGAAAGCGGGATGCCTCAAGGATGTTACATTTACAACTACAAAGACAGCAATAAGTAAGTAAAGTGCAGGAATGTCTCCAGCAGGCTCACTTTAACAATCTCAGACTCTAGTCTAGGGTTTAAATTTAATATTTTAAAGTAATTGGAGAACATATGTTGGGTGATGTAGCCACCTTTTTAAAATGATCACTTGAGTTCATAATTAAATGATCTTCCACCTGAAATGCTATTTTCCACACATCCTACTGTCCTACTCAGAGGGTACTCATGCAGTGCCCTTGTCTTAATGTCTAGATTATGTGTTTTCATAGGATGCCTCAGAGTCTTAAAGGCCGACTCTGCTTCTTGGAAAAAGTAGTTCCGAAACATGTGGCATGTCACAGTTGACAATCACTAATATAGACCCACACTAATCATGGCTGGCCCCAAGTGGTTTCCCTTCAATTCCACAGCTACCCTAAGGATAGCCTTTTTTTCATGTGATATTTACATGAGATGTCCAATGGGTCAGTTTTATTTGTGTGTGGAATAACTATTTAACATCAGTACAAGAAATTGACAAACGTGTGCCGGCTTGTATATGGGATAAGACTTTTTGTATTCGTTCTCATGCCAGTTGTAGATTACACAGGTGTGTACCAAGCGAGTGCCACATCTTTTAAGTAGAAGATAGACATCCTTTCACATGTTTCCAAAGTTTTATGAATTGGGACTCCCCGGAGTCAGTGATGCTCGGTGCGGGGAGAAGTGCTGAGACAGGGCGGCGGCTGATTAACTTGAGCGGGCGGGGGGGGGTTTGTTGGGGGAGACGCTGAGATGGTTAATTCGTTCTGTCTGTGTTCCAGCGTGTATGATAGGGGGAGGAGAGGTGCTGGCACGGGGCGTTTCTAAAGGGACGGGGCGTTTCTAGAGTTGTACCTCCGGATGCTGAACACAGCTGTTTCTGATCATTTTTAGTGACGTAGGTGCACCGGAAGTGATGCGGTTCGCCATTATGGCAAGTTCGCCATTATGGCAGAACACCGGCACTCTGCACTAGAAAAAAAAAAACAGTTCTATCCTGTACACAACCGCATTAGCGCTGGCTCTCAGCCCGGGTCTTAGAGTTTTCCTAGCATGCGCCAAACGACCTTGTTCATGGACTACTGCAGACAAGGTGATCTGTTAGTAGTTCGTCAGGCACTACGTTTTAGTGACTCGCGCTAAATTTTTCATTTAGCGATGGTGTTTTAGCTCACACCAGGTGATAGGGCAATTAGTTTTATTCAGTGATATGATTTAGTGGTGAAAATTATTAGTGCCCCCCCCAGTTTTGACTGCGGTATCTTCTGTGCCCCCCCTAAATATTGTTCCTAGAGTCGCCACTGCTCATCGCGCCATGCGCAATGTCAGTTAACCGGGGAACCCCCTAGCTGCAAAGGGATTTCCTATGGAAATCCCTTAGAGGAGATAGGGGGGTTCTTTGAACCCCTTTATCTCCTGTTCGGTGGCAGCTAGGGGGTCATGTCTGATATTGCTGGAAAGGCCAGAGCATGATATCAAACATGACCATGTTATAAGTAAAATAAAAGTTTAAAAAAAGTAAAAATAAAAATAATAAAAAAATAATTAAATAATAAAAAAATAAATACGTGTTGTTTTTTTTTTTTTTTATGCAGCACTATTCACATTTTATTTATAATGTGAACAATGATGCTTCACTAATAATTTTTTTTTTTTTTTTTTGGGGGGTTTAGCTAAAATCACGCAATTTCTCCCCAAAAAAAAAAAGGGTTCCCCGTTCTAATTTTTTTAACAAATCTACCCCATAGAATATGACCGCAGAGCCTCGGATAATAAAATTTAAAAAAAAAAAACACTACACACTGTGGAAGATTGAAATTTTATTGAATTCAAATTTTTTTACTTTTTTTTTACATTTTTTGTTATAGCATTTTGGCAGGGCATGACATATACATATAATAATGATATATTATTAATCTGCCGAGTCTGCCGGAAAGAACGATATATAATTTGTCTGGGTGGTATAAGAATACGTGACTTAAAAATGGTCAAAATGAGCTCAGCAAACTTCTACTTCCGAAACAGCGCCGAAGTTGTAAAATTACTCCCGTCCTTAAGGGGTTAAATTAGGCTGTGCTTAAATCTTTTAGCAATACCTTTTTAAATCTTTGTTCAATCTATGTGATGAATTTACACTAAAATATAACCTGGCTGAGGGGGGCGTGGCCAGCCATCGAGGAGAGCGGACGTCTTTTGTGGGAGCTCCGCTTCTAATGCTTATTTTGAGGTCCCCCTGATGATTATTTTGGCCTGCTGACAAACCTGGGGGCTTCTGAAGGGCTGGCCAACGGAACCGAAATGTCCGGGGTCCGCACTGCTCCCCCCCAGGACCAGAGACTTGCCCTGAGGCAGTTTGCCGTCTCCACCACGATGCCGGCGGCCATCTTGCGGCCTGCTGCTCGGATGTCCCCCCACTCAGATGCCCTATATGCTCTACCCCGACCTGGCGCTTGGTCGGAGGCTGTGGAGACGGTGGGCCCACGTCTCTTGGCTGTTCCGATCGGGTGTTGGGCAGATGTGTCAGATGACCTGGCGGGCGGACGAGGGGAGGCCTCCCCTGCTGTTTCTGGAGGTATGGTGGACGCTGTCTCAGGCCTAGATGCCTGTTTACGTCTGTTACAAGCAGAGGATGACGATGCCCCGCTGACTAAAGGCGTCTGGGGGGCTATGGAGAGGAGGTGACTCTGATGAGGGGGAGTTGTGAGGCGATGGATCCCCTGAACAGAGTTCCACCGGGGAGGTCCCGAGGAGCAGCCGACACACTTATATGTGAGACCATGGAGGCGGACAGTGGTGTGGATGGCGATCCGGAGTCTCTACCCCTGCAGGAGGATGAACTGCCGCCGCTGAGTAATTCCAGAGGATCTGCTATGCATGGCTCGATGGGTTGCACAGGGCTTGACGGTGCGGTGGTGGAGCCCACGGACACCAAACGTGACCTGAAGATGGAGGAACGTCCCCCCATACTGTTCGGAAGGAAACCGCGGTCTGCACCTTCGGTTCTGTCCCTTACCTCTCTGCTGGCTAAGGCTCTTGAGTCTGATAAGGCCGAACCACCTGGATTGCCTTACGGGACGTTGCCTGCAATGGCCCCGTTTCCGTTTATGGACACGGGCTGAAGTACCTCGCCTCATGTCCTGGACTGAAACTCTCCCTCACTTGATCTCGACTTTGATACCCCCTCGATGCCTCACATACGGAGTTTTCCTACTTTGAGACCCCCCATCTGGGGCTGTTATTTGTCAGTATGTAGCTATACTTTGATGACTTTCCTATTTTGTTATTACTAGCTGTTCTTCGGATGATATTTTCCGGCCCTGTATGAATATAGTTGACTCTACCACTCTGAGATTACCCAATGTTTTGGTCTTTACGCCGAGTGTTTTCTACCCCCGATGTCTCCCCTTATACGTTTCTAAGTATTTGATCTATGACCCTCCCCCTACCCTTCTATATGTGTATTATTATCTGATGAGACCCCCCTATCTGGGGATGTTTATTTAATTTATTTATTTTTTTTCTTCTTTTTTCTCTCTTTTTTCTTCTTTCTTTTTCTTCTTTCTTTTTCTTCTTTCTTTTTCTTCTTTCTCTCTCTCACGTTATTCCTCAAAGGCTTGCACTGCAGAAGATGGTGTATCCATTCCCCCCACCCCCTTTTTTTTTTTTTCTCTGGCATTACTGGGATGCCTGAGGCGCGCCACCATAACTTTGCGTTATGATTGGCCCTTAGGGTCCTGGGCCCCGTGACATTGTCCCTCCTTGGCCTCCTTCAGGAGCGTGCCAGGAGCGTCACGGCAATGGCCTTTGCCATTTTTCACAACCCCCCCCCTTTTTTTTTTTTTTTTCTCTCTCTCTCTGTTATTTGGATTACCATCTTTTTGATAGCGTTGTGAACATAATTCCTTGTGATGATGCAATGTTTCCTGCAGACAACCTAATTTTTGATTTCTATTTCGATGAGACCCCCCTCTTTGGGGATGTTTATCGGCGTTGATTTCCTGCTGTCCAGCCTGTTGTGGCCCTGCGCGGCCGTTTACTGATAGTTGTATTGATGACAATGTTACAAAATAAAAAATTTTGAAGAAAAAAAAAAAAAAAAAAATATATATAACCTGGCTAGTATTTGCCTAAATGGGTAATGACTTATGTCAAGTGATCTTATTATACAAGAAACCCCTCATATAGGATATACATATAACCAATTTTGATGTCTCTTTTGACTTTGTGTTGTCACAAGGTCAAAATGTCAATGGAAGCTAAGATAATTTATAGTATAGTATAATTACTATGCTGAGATTGTTGATGTTGCCACTTTTGAGTTTGTAGATTATAAAAACTTTAGGGATTGAGGAGGTTGTTTCAAACAAATTTATTCCATGTGTGAGGGATGCAACCTTCAATCTGGAAAACTGTCCCTGAAATTTAAGGTTTTGTAGTCCTGCCATAAATTCATGATTTTATTAAAGACACGGGGCGAGTATTTAATACGAAATCTTTTATTACTACTCAGCAAGAGTTAAACGTAAAAATTAATGGTATCTACGGGTATATCCCGTGGATACAGTAGTATAGTTCATGTCCATGTATGGTCATGCCCTCACAACTTCCTCTTTTCTTGGAATAAACGTAAATGGAGAACAAAGAGCACCGGAACACGTAACTTGTAAGGAGCTTGAAGAAAGAACTGGACTGGCAATTCACGCAGTATGTGGGAATGTCGCCTCAAAAAGCTGAAATAAATAACTGAGAATTTGAAGCCAGTCAGGGACGTGCGACAAGACCACCGGGCGGCCATATTTGGAACCAAACAACAACACGAAGGGTGGATATGTAGTAAAAGAACAGACCGGAAGTACTTGAATACTCGCCTTTTGTGTCTTTAACAAAATCTTAAATTTTATTACAAGACACGGAAGCTCATATTTAATGCCATTTCAAAGCCATGCAACGGTTTTAGTGGACCAGTGATCCACGGGTTTAAAGTATAATTGTTTGAACGTGGATTGTCTGGACCAATCCACTGCCTTCATGTCTTCCGAACGACATCCTGCGTAAAGGGCCCTAGAAGCCATCGCACCCCTCGCAGAATGTGTTTTTGAAAAGTGTCATTATCAGCCTCAGACACAACCAATCACATCCACCTAGCCAGAGTCATAGAAAACACAGGAAGAAATGGATGACGAAAAGATATAAACAGAGGTCCTACTGGTTGATTTGCGTAAAGGAGCTGCACGGAGCTCATACTCCATTAGACAACGAACTGGACAAGATCCGGCCATTCTGGGTAGAAGACAAAGCTGGACATTGTTTTAGTTCTACGAGTTATATTAAACTTGGTGCCTCTGGGTATAAAGACTTTGCATGGACATCCAGGCCCCTCACATCAGAATCTCTGTGACCTGATATTAAGCAGAGTAGCATGATCAGTTTTCCTGACAATTGTTGGAGAGAAAGGTCTTCGTTAGGGCCCCCCCCAGACAATAGAGAAAATACCCTTGTGACATCCCAGGTAGAGGAATATTTAGGTTGTGGAGGACGTGATAGCATGCCCCCCATAATGGCTTGCAAACCAACGGGTGTTTCCCTGCCGAACACCCCTGGTATCCTATATGTTGCACAGATATTGCAGAATGATATTTAAGCGTTCGGAATGCTTTACCATTGCCATATTCCTCTGATTAGAAATTGAAAGACCTCTGCTATAGGTGCTGAAAAGGATCCACGTCTCTCCCCATACTCCAGCTAGCCCAGACTGTCCAGGCACTCTTGTAAGCATGGAAAGTACCAGGAGCCATCGTGATTATTAACACCCTGCGAAAGTTCTGGGGAAGGGACTTGTCCGACTCGACAGACGTCAACATCTGGCTAAACTACTTCAAGAGCCTGTACAAAGACATTCCCAAAGAGGAGCTAACTGTGGAACAGGAATACATCATCCGAAGACTATATGAACTGGAGGAAAAAATCAAGGATTTCCAAAACCCGTTACACCCCAAGGAGTAGCAGAAAAAATTCAAGATCTGCGAAGTAAAAAAGCCAGCGGGATGGATGGATGGATAGAATTCTTCCAGAGATGATTAAACACGGCTCTCCAGAAGTACACTCCACAATATGTAAAGTTTTCAACCTGGTCCTGAGCGTTGGATTCTACCCTCAAGTATGGAACCAAGGCCTCATAACACCCATCCATAAGAGTGGAGACAGAGGGATATGTGTCAGCAGCACACTGGGAAAACTGTTCAATAGCATCCAGAACAAAAGAATCCTCAGCTTCCTGACACAGCATAATGTCCTCAACAGAAGCCAAGCGGGGTTCATGCCAAACCATCGCACTACAGATCACATCTACACCCCGCACAGTCTTATCAAGGACCATGTCCACAATACAAAACATGGGAAAATATTTGCCTGCTTTGTGGACTTTGAGAAGGCCTTTGACTCAGTGTGGCAGCCAGGCTTGTTCCTCAAACTACTGGAGAGTGGAATAGGAGGGAAAACATATGACATCATCAAGAGCTCATATAATGAGAACTTCTGCAGCATAAAGGTGAAAGGGAAGAGAACAGAGTACTTCCGGCAGGCTCGTGGAGTCAGACAAGGCTGCAGCCTAAGTCCAACCCTCTTTAACATCTACATCAATGGACTGGCTGAAGCTCTAGAATCCTCCTCAGCACCAGGACTAACTCTACATGACACCGAGGTGAAGTTCCTGTTGTACGCAGATGACCTCCTATTACTGTCACCAACAGAGGTCTACAAGACGGCCTGAAAGTGCTGGAAAAATACAGTGTGGCATGGGCACTACCCATCAACCAAAAGAAAACAAAAGGTCATGGTTTTCCAAAGGAAGAACGCAAAAACCAAGAGTTCCTCTTTCACACTTAATGACTGCACTCTTGATGAAGCCAACAGCTACACATACCTCGGCCTAGAGACAAACCGTTCGGGAAGTTTCAAACCAGCCATAGAGGCCCTAAGAGACCAGGCATGTAGAACCTTCTATGCCATCAGAAGAAAAATCTACAAACTAAAACCGCCTGTAAGAGTCTGGCTTAAAATCTTTGGCGTCATCACTCCAATCCTCCTTTATGGCAGTGAAGTATGGGGCCCCATCACCTACCCTGACCAACCCAAATGGGACACCAGCCCAACAGAAATATTCCAAGTCCATCGGAGCACCTCTAACAATGCTTGCCGGGCCGAGCTGGGCAGACTCCCCTTCTTGCAGTACAGAAGAGGGCGCTATCATACTGGGACCACCTAAACATCAGCAGCCTCAACTCATACCACCATAAAGCCCTACTGGCCAACAAGGACCACCCCAAACTATGTGGGCTGCAACAACTCATATCCACCCTGATCATCCAAAGCCCCCATGAATGCAACCTGACAAAATATCAAATAAAGGCCCTAATTAACGAATCCAGGGAAAACTATATCAGAGAATGGAGACCTGATATAGAAAACTCTATGAAACTCACCATTTACCAATCCTTACAGAGGGAATACAAACTGGCCCCATACCTGGAGGTACTACAAGACCCCAAGGACACAGATCCTGAGCCGGTACAGACTGAGCGCCCACAGCCTGGATATCGAATCAGCTCGGCATAGACAGACCTACAAGCCCAGGGAGAATAGACTGTGCCAGCGTTGTGACCAGGGGGCCCTGGAAGATGAGGTCCACTTCCTCCTACAGTGCCCCAAGTACTCAGCTCTGAGAGAAACTCACTTCCAGAGACTCTCCGCTCTCATCCCGGACTTCACCTCTATAGAAGAGACGGGGAAACTCCACATCATACTGGGAGAAGAGGAGCCGGCGGTGAAAATATCTGCCCAATACGTCACAGACTGAGCGGAACATGAGAGATCCCGGACTTATAAACCCCCAACACAGACTCTCCCCCATCCCCCTTCACATTATCCCTTACCCCTGATAATGTCCATGGACTTGCCCACCCCTCCCCCATATATGTCCCACTACCCCTCCACCCCATATAACCTCCCCATCTGCTTTGGCAATGCTAAAATGGATTAGGTCCTGCCAATAAAGCTTATTTTGATTTGATTTGACGTCAGAGTTTGGACTCAGTGCTTGTGTAGTGGAATTTACTGTGAACCCCAGGAAATCGATGATCTGCTTTGGTTGCAGTATAGATTTCTTGTGATGTATCAAAAATCCCAGCCAGGACAGGAGTCCTATGGTTCCCTTTATGTGGTGTCGTAAAACATCTTGTGTAGGAGCCTTTGCTAGAATATCGTCTAAATATATGGTTAGACATACACCCCAGGCCTTGAGGAATGTGGTCACTGGTTTTAGGAGTTTTGAAAAACACCAGGGGGCCGAGGAGAGGCCAAAGAAAAGGCAAATGAATTGGTACTTCTGACTGTTGAGGAGGTTGTACTGATTGGGATGGATTGGGACTGTTGGGTAAGCATCGGTTAGATGTATTTTTGCTAGCCAATCTCCGGCTGGGTGGAGTAGAGGTAACATCACTGCTCTGCGTGGAGAGAGCCTGTGGACTGGAGACATGGGTTCAATCCCGACGAGCACCTCTCCAGTAGGTGTCTTGCCCAAGGACACTTACAACGGTACATACTCGCCACCCAGGACCTACTTGAAAACGAGAGAAATCTCAATGTATCCTTCCTGGTAAAATCCTTTCTCAAAAAAAAATTTTTATAAAGGATTTTACCAGGAAGGATACATTGAGATTTCTCTCGTTTTCAAGTATGTCCTGGGTTCAAGAACATTGAAGTGTTACAGTTACAGAAATACATTGTAATACAATGCAAGATATTTAAAAACAACACCAATCTACAGATTAACAGAAAATAAATATGTAGGAAAGTCATTATGTTACATGTTTACAGGTGCATTCTGTATTGAGGTATGATAGTAAGGAGCTCTTGAGTGACTTAAGACTGGGGGAAGATTTGATGGTGTCTGGGAGGTTATTCCATAATTGTGGTGCTCTGTAGGAAAATGAGGACCGAGCCACTGTCTTTTTGTATTGTGGTATTGCAAGTAAGGTGCTGGTCCTGTATCGGAGGTTATAGGATGAGGGAGCTGCTGGGGGAAGCAGTCTATTCAGATAGGGTGGCAGCTTCCCAGAAAAGCTCTTAAACACCAGGCTGGAAAGGTGAAGGGTGCGTTTAGACTCCAGCGATGGCCAGTTTAGCTCTTTTAACATGTCACAATGGTGGGTCATGTAGTTACATTGTAATGCAAAGCGGCAGAATGAGTTATACAATGTAGTAAGTTTCTGAAGATGTGTTTGCGGGGCGGCTGCGTACACTACATCTCCGTATTCAATTGCCGGCATAAGCATTTGTTGTACAATCTGCTTTCTTACCGTGGGGCTCAGGCAGAATTTGTTTCTGTACAGGGCACCTAGTTTGGGGTAAAGTTTGGATGAGAGTTTTTCGCTGTGGGGGCCAAAAGATAGATTAGGGTCCAACCACATACCTAGATATTTGAGCGAAGTGACTGTGGTCAGCGTGCCATTTGATTTTGTCCCAACATATAAGTGGGGATTTTGCAATTTGTGTAGTTTAGGTTTTGTTCCAAAGAGCATCGTTACAGTTTTGTCATTATTTAAAAAAAGTTTGTTGTGTTTGATCCACTTTTCTACCTCTGTGAATTGTTCTTGCAGCACGGCTTCTAGCTGCCGGAGATTTGGTTTGCTGGTATAGATTACAGTGTCGTCTGCATACATATGTACAGTTGAGGCTTTGCAGACGTTGGGCAGATCATTTATGAATATTGTGAATAGCAGCGGGCCTAGTATTGAGCCTTGGGGTACATTGCAAGTGACTGGGAGGGGGAGGGAGGAGCTGCCAGAAATTGACACATGTTGTGATAGTTCGGATACATATGATTGAAACCAGGTTAGCGTGCGATCACCAATGCCAGAGTTTTTAAGTTTTTCTAACAAGATGCCATGGTCTGTGTCAAAGGCCTTGGCAAAATCAAGGAAGATGGCTCCAGTTAGGTTTCTTTGTTCCATCCCAGCTTGGATATCATTGCAGACTTTTAAAAGGGCGGTTGTAGTTGAGTGATTTGGACGAAAGCCTGATTGATCCGGGGTTAAGTAGTTCCAATATTGATAATAATCACGTAATTGTGTGTAGACGCATTTTTCCAAAATATTTGACATTACAGGGAGCAACGATATCGGACGGTAGTTGGATACCAAAGAACTGTCACCACTTTTATGGATAGGTACTACTCTCGCAGTCTTCCAGAGTTTGGGTATGTATCCAGTCGCCAGTGATTCATTGATTAGAGTTGCGACAGGATTTGCAATTGCCGGTGCACTGATTTTCAGCAGCATTGCTGGTATTTGATCAGGTCCAGACTGGTATTTAATTTTTTGCTTACGGAGAAGTTTATTAACGACACTGACAGGCACTGGTCTGAAACTGAATTCCTGTCTGATACAGGGACTTTGCACAGTTGGAGGGGCCTGACCTGCATGAGGCCTTTCTGATTGCCAAGCTAGGAAATGACATGCAATCAAAGTGGTGGCGCATCCAACAAAATAACCATTAAAGGCATTTGCTTCATCTAGGGAGTGTTGCAGGGTTTGGTTGTTTACTTTGACAGCAGCCGGCTGGGAGTGGACTGGGGTGCTTGTATGTTACTTGTGGTTCTCTAAAAGTTTCTAGGGTTTGATATGTTATTGTTTAGATTTTCATTGAAGTAATGGGCTTTAGCCATTTTTGTTTGTTTTGTGCATTCATTCCGGCATTTTCGGTATTCGTAGTGATCGTTCATAGAACCAGTACTCTTGAAATTTGACCACAGTGAATCTCTAAGATGGTACATTAGTGTACATATATATATTACAGTGGGGCAAAAAAGTATTTAGTCAGCCACCAATTGTGCAGGTTCTCCTACTTAAAAAAGACGAGAGAGGCCTGTAATTGTCATCATAGGTACACTTCAACTATGAGAGACAAAATGTGAAAAGAAAATCACATTGTCTGATTTTTAAAGAATTTATTTGCAAATTATGGTGGAAAAATAAGTATTTGGTCAATATCAAAAGTCCATCTCAATACTTTGTTATATATCCTTTGTTGGCAATGACAGAGGTCAAACGTTTTCTAGAAGTCTTCACAAGGTTTTTACACTGTTGCTGGTATTTTTGCCCATTCCTCCATGCAGATCTCTAGAGCAGTGATGTTTTGGGGCTGTCGCTGGGCAACACGGACCTTCAACTCCAAAGGTTTTCTATGGGGTTGAGATCCGGAGACTGGCTAGGCCACTCCAGGACCTTGATATGCTTATTACGAAGCCACGCCTTCGTTGCCCGGGTGGTGTGTTTGGGATCATTGTCCTGCTGAAAGACCCAGCCACGTTTCATCTTCAATGCCCTTGCTAATGGAAGGAGGTTTTCTCTCACGATACATGGCCCCATTCATTCTTCCCTTTACACTTATCAGTCGTCCTGGTCCCTTTGCAGAAAAACAGCCCCAAAGCATGCTGTTTCCGCCACCATGCTTCACAGTAGGTATGGTGTTCTTTGAATGCAACTCAGCATTCTCTCTCCTCCAAACACGACGAGTTGAGTTTTTACCAAAAAGTTCTACTTTGGTTTCATCTGACCATATGACATTCTCTAAATCCTCTTCTGGATCATCCAAATGCTCTCTAGCAAACTTCAGACGGGCCCGGACATGTACTGGATTAAGCAGGGGGACACGTCTGGCACTGCAGGATTTGAGTCTCTGGCGGCATAGTGTGTTACTGATGGTAGCCTTTGTTACTTTGGTCCCAGCTCTCTGCAGGTCATTCACTAGGTCCCCCCGTGTGGTTCTGGTATTTTTGCTCACCGTTCTTGTGATCATTTTGACCCCATAGGGTGAGATCTTGCGAGGAGCCCCAGATCGATGGAGATTATCAGTAGTCTTGTATGTCTTCCATTTTCTAATGATTGCTCCCACAGTTGATTTCTTCACACCAAGCTGCTTGCCTATTGCAGATTCAGTCTTCCCAGCCTGGTGCAGGTCTACAATTTTGTTTCTGGTGTCCTTCGACAGCTTTGGCCTTGACCATAGTGGAGTTTGGAGTGTGTCTGTTTGAGGTTGTGGACAGGTGTCTTTTATACTGATAACAAGTTCAAACAGGTGCCATTCATACAGGTAACGAGTGGAGGACAGAGGAGCCTCTTAAAGAAGACGTTACAGGTCTGTGCGAGCCAGAAATCTTGCTTGATTGTACTGTAGGTGACCAAATACTTATTTTTCACCATAATTTGCAAATTTTTTAAAAATCAGACAATGTGATTTTCTGGATTTTTTTTTCCTTCTCATTTTGTCTCTCATAGTTGAAGTGTACCCATGATGACAATTACAGGCCTCATCTTTTTAAGTGGGAGAACCTGCACAATTGGTGGTTGACTAAATACTTTTTTGCATATATATATATATATCAATGTATATATCAATGTATGCCTTCTATTTTGAAGTGTTAATGTATAGTTTATTTAGTTGTTGAGTGTGCATAGATTGATTACGGGGCGAAGGCAGTCTTCTTTTTCAGTACTAAGAGGTTGCTTAGAAAACCCAGAGATGTAAGTGGGACTTTCTGAATCGCCCTTTTTTCGACCAGGGTTGCTATTCGCTTTGAATTAGAAGCAAATAGTCTACAGAAAAGGGCATAGGAATTGGTGGGCACTCTTGGGTAGGATCTTTCAACAAGATCTATCCAGAAACCTTATACGGTTTGTAGTATCCAAGAGTATGACGTTAAATGTCTTCACATACAAAGAAAATAAGCAATTCTGCCCCCCATGTTGGTCACTGGAATGGAACCAGAGTAAGAAATGGGACTTACCCTGAGGTATGGATCTGTGGAGGTGAAGGATCGTCGTTGGTTGTAACGTTGGGGTTGGAAGTTGTTTGCTGGGTGCAGAAAGTAATTTGTCTTGGCATATGCAGAATGAAAAATCAATCCCTTTATGGGGCCAGTGTTAGCCACCAATTGGATAATTTTGGGTTCGACGTCAGGTGTCTGACATATAAGGTTTTTAGTCGAGGGTCTAGGACATTTGGTGCATAGATTAGATTAGATCTATCTTTTCTATTTAAGGCTGATCGCTCATGTTTATTGAGGTATTTTTCAACTTTAGGTGTCAGTCTGGTCTGACGATCTTGAATTTTTTAATTGCATGGGGTCAAAGGAATCATCCTCTGATACATCGCCATCCACAGATTTACGTGGAACCAAAGCGCCGTAAGGTCGGGAGACTCATACGGAGCTGGCCCAACGTCAGAATTTGCTGTTTCACCGTCAGGTTTTAATACTCAAAATGCAGAATCTAATTCTGATGGGGCCGTATTCCTGGCTTTTTCCCAGGATCTCACTTTTGTTGTCCTGTGACTAAGGGCTCTTTTGCAGGGCCGTCCCTTGTGGTCTGTCGTGGGAGAATGCTTCGTTTTTCTTTTAGCCTTGTCTGATTTTTGCGGTATCACAGGATTTGATGTAGTGGGGGCTAAATTATTTGTAGTTTGTGTGCCATTCCTTTGGAAGATATTTTGGGGAACAGACTGCCCCCACCTGTGAGGCCATAAATGCCACAATTGATTGGGCCATGGCCATGACCCAGGGTTCAGTCGGGTTTATGGGATCCCCGGGTCTGGAGATGTTGGGAGCTGGAGGGGATGGGGGGGGGGGAGTACCACAGGGTCCAGTCTAGGAGGCATTTCCCTGACCTCAGAGCCGGGTGACAGAGCAGGAGAATCCCTGGAATGCGAGCAATGTGTAGCTGGCATTTTCAGAGCAGTTTCGCGCCTATGTCATGCACAGCCGGCATGCGACTAATGAGGTGTCTTTGTTGCCGGGCAGATTTTCTTAGCTACGTAACACAGCGCGACTCTGTGATCACTGTGTTGTGAACTCCGAGGGGGAAAACTAAAGTGCCGTAAACTTGAGAGGGGAATAAACAAATACTCGTTCTTGGTAATGGAGTTAGACGCAGCAGGAGTAATTTTGCATTTGCAGATGAGCTATGCACCCTCCCTCTCCCCCAGACACTGGTGGGCACCGGGGAAGACACTACAGATACAACTGGGGCTGTACCAGGGAAATATTGGCACAATATACTCCTATTATTGGTAAAATGCTTTGCAAATACATTTTTTTAAAGATCACATAAAATTTTTAGGAAGAAAAATCAATACTTATCACGCCAGTGGAGCAGCAAGAAAAGAGGAAGTTGTGCGGCGGCATGACCAGACATGGTCTATACTACTGTATCCACGGGGTATACCCTGAGATACCATTTTGTTTTTACATTTAACTCTTGCTGCTGGAGTAGTAATAGCTTTGGCCTCTGTGTCTTGTAATAGAATCTACCGTATTTTTCGCTCCATAAGATGCACTTTTTCCCCCAAAAAAAGTGGGGGGGGAAAGTGTTTGCGTCTTATGGAGCGAATACTGCAAAAAAGAGAGCACGTTGGGGCAGTGGCGTCACGGGGGGGGGGGGTGCGGCCAGCACCAGGTGACACCCGCCCTTAGGGTAACACGGTCACCCTAAGGGCGGTTGTCTCACGTCACGAGAACCACGTCACCAGCCGAGTTCTCGTGAGATCGCGGCTGGTCACGTGGCTCCCCCAGGCGAGCGCCCAAGCTCCATGCCGCCGGACGCTCAGAAGGAGCCGAACACACGGCGGCAGGAGGTGAGCTGGGGCCTGGGGGTAGTATCCATGAGAGCTGCTGGGGCAGTATATGTGACAGGAGCTGGGGCATATCTGTGAGAGCAGCTGGGGCATATCTGTGAGAGCAGCTGGGGCATATCTGTGAGAGCAGCTGGGGCATATCTGTGAGAGCAGCTGGGGCATATCTGTGAGAGCAGCTGGGGCATATCTGTGAGAGCAGCTGGGGCATATCTGTGAGAGCAGCTGGGGCATATCTGTGAGAGCAGCTGGGGCATATCTGTGAGAGCAGCTGGGGCATATCTGTGAGAGCAGCTGGGGCATATCTGTGAGAGCAGCTGGGGCATATCTGTGAGAGCAGCTGGGGCATATCTGTGAGAGCAGCTGGGGCATATCTGTGAGAGCAGCTGGGGCATATCTGTGAGAGCAGCTGGGGCATATCTGTGAGCGCATATCCATTATTACACTATTTGATTCAGAATATTTTTTTCCTGTTTTCCTCCTCTAAAAACTAGGTGCGTCTTATGGCGCGTAAAATACGGTATATTTCTCTGGTACCTTTACCACTTTGCTTTGGAAAACCTGTTGTCTTGATCCCTTGACTGCCGGCCACTTAGAAGTATTAAAAGCAAAGGGTTGTTAATCTGCACCTTGAACAAAGGCATATAATGGCTTTTAACTTCTCTCTGTTAATTGGTTAGTCTGTAGCTTCCATTTATAGTATGTAGCACAATATTTACAGCACTTTACAATAAAGAATGGGGAATTTGATTAAATTACAAACTTGGTAACCAGAGACGAGGTGTAGAGGATCCTACTTGGGTGTGGATCTGTGGTGGTGTAATAGAGTTAGTACTAGTGATCATGGCGACTTCTATTATCGGTTTTATCAGACATTTAGCACGATTTTAAAAGCCAAGGTGTAAATCTAAAAAGGTTATTCAATAAGAGACGAACTTGCCACCATACGGTGCAATTTTGTGGCCGTTCGTCTATTCGGTAAATTGGCACTTCACCAAATACTGGTGAATTGCCAGTGAAATACGACACAGTTCGCTGCAGATTGCGAAAATTCAGTGAGCGTTAGTGGCAGCGAAATTCCTCAGAGAGAAGTAATGGTTAATCTATTCAGAGCACACCAAACAGCACTGAAGATTTGGCGAAATGCCAAGATTTTCGGTGCTTCAGTTCGACAGGTTTAAACAGGCGAATCCTACTGGTTTCAATGGGGAAAAAAATACAGTTTTTTTTATTCAGCTGTTTATTCTTTTCAGTTTCAGAAAAAAGTTTTGTTTTTTTTTCTCCATTTTTCTGGTGGTTTTTGGAAATTTTTGATTTCCATTAAAGAAATCCTTCTGTAACGGACCTTTTTTTTTTTTTATTATTTGCATGCATTTTTACTGGTTTAAATGCCTTTTTTAAAATTGCCCCCCCCCCCCGTGTGTGTGTGTGTGATATCGTTGGCTGCATTCGGCAGATCCTGTTTGGCGTACTTCGAGGGAGTCTGCGGTGAATGCTGAATTCATTGCAGGATTGGCGACTTGAAATAGCAAAAGTGTGCTGAAGGAGAATTTTCGGTGCTCTGAATAACCCCTAAGAGTACATCTCCTGATCAGGCACCCTGCTTTATTGCAAGGGGCGGTGGGGGTTTGCTCCAACATACGGTTTTGTTTTCACCCCACCTAAGGCTAATGTCAGACTAACGCATTCTGAGCACACTGTGCGTCCGTGCGCAACTGACGTACTTTCTGACTGATGATACTGTAGACACCACACGGCCTGTTTTTTTTGACTGATGTAGATGAGAAATAAAATTAATATGTAAAGTGATAAAAATTGATACATGATATGAAAAAACATTTTGTCAGTCAAAAATGTTGGACGTCAAAAATGCAGTCAGTCTGACTACGTTCCATCACTCCCACACAAAGCTACGCGGACGTGGCGCACTCTGTGCGTCCTACCTAGCGGTTTGACGTTATTGCCTAAATTGCATCCGGTGCCACGTGTGTTGTGCGTCCGCACTTCTGTGCGGATGTACTTTGTGTGTGGGTCTCTATTGATCATTTTTTTTTTTTTTATGCTACGACAGACGTTAAAATGTG
This sequence comes from Leptobrachium leishanense, assembly GCA_009667805.1. Taxonomy (NCBI): domain Eukaryota; kingdom Metazoa; phylum Chordata; class Amphibia; order Anura; family Megophryidae; genus Leptobrachium; species Leptobrachium leishanense. The sequence continues at coordinate 150,233,269 of CM019066.1, read as the reverse complement.
CGGCAACACGGACGTGATCACTGCGTTCGTCTGACAAGGGCCTTATAGATGTTGTTAAACACAGATTTACCCCTTAGGGACCTTGGACGTACCATGTACGTCATGGCCGCGGGTCTCTTTTAGACCCGCTGACGTACATGGTACGTCCTGCGGTGTTTTGAGCGCTGGAATCGATCGGATCGCTTCCAGCAGCTCAAACGCCATTGCAGGATGCCTGGGAGTCCAGGCATCCATGCAATGGTGGTTACAAGTGCCGGGGCACCTTGTGATCGCTCCCCGGGAGCGATCAACATCCGGTTTTACCGGAGAGGTGCCCGGCACTTCTAGAGAGCGCTGGAAGCGATCGGATCGCTTCCAGCAGCTCCAGGGCCATTGCACGCTGCCTGGGAGTCCAGGCATCCGTGCAATGGCGGACAGAAGTGCCGGGGCACCTTGTGATCGCTCCCCGGGAGCGATGAACATCCGGTTTTACCGGATAGGTGCCCGGCACTTCTAGAGAGCGCTGGAAGCGATCGGTATCGCTTCCAGCTGCTCTGTGTATATTGCAGGGATGCCTCGACATCGAGGCATCCCTGCAATATGCTTACCTGCCGCCGGTCCGCTCAGTGATAGCTCCCCCCGAGCGATCACTTCCGGTAGCGGCAGGAAGTACTGAGTGCCACGAGGTATCGTGGCACTCAGTACAAAAGAGATCACATAAGTGATCAGGTGCTCTGCTGGGTGCCTCGAGGGATCAAGGCACCCAGCAGACTAAAATAAAGTGTAAAAAAGTGTAAAAATAAATAAATAAATGAATAAAAATGAATAAAATAAAATAAATGTGACAGCCAAGATGGCGCTGCCCTTCTAAGGGCAGGGTCATCTTGGGGCTGTGTGGAATGTTCCTAGCCTGCCTCATCAGAGAGGCAGGCTAGCAACATCCAATCAGAAGTAAGAAAAAATCTAAATAAAATTTCTAATTTGTCAGGTCAGGTCAATATTTTGTAAATATTGGCTCTGACCTCTGTGATTCTCCCTCCCTCTCCTCACTTGTGTTTTGGTGAGCGAGAGAGAGAGATCAGATTTGACAGGTTAGAGATTTTAGGTAGATTTAGTGAGATTAGAAAAATTGAGGCAGATTTAGAGAGAATTTAGGAGATTTAGAAGAATTGAGGCAGGTTTAGAGTGATTTAGAGAGATTTAGGTGTTTATTTGTATTTTCTTGTGAAACCCAACGGTTCTTCTAAGAACCAATAATCCGCTTATATATATAATAATTATAAAATTTTATAATCTATTATATATAATGTCTGAGAGGGTGTACAGCGCCGAGGAGGCATATGCCATCCTGGCGTCAGAATCTGAGGCATCTGCGTCGGACTCAGACCCTGATTTTGACCCCGCTAACTGCTCAGAGATGTCGCTAGATACATCATCTACGCTGGCTGATGTATCTAGTGATGTTTCTGATGCAGATCCTGGGTCACCACCTGCCAGCAGGAGACGCACAGCTCCAGCTGAGGAGTGGGTAGTGCCTCATCGCCAGAGGCCAGATATCCCTCCTTTCACGGCAAATCCTGGCATCATTATTGATGTTGCAGGATTTACCGCCACAGTTTTTGCAGGTGTTTATGGGGGATGATTTGTTGGGCCACATCGTGGCCCAATCAAATCTGTATGCCCATCAGCATTGTGCTGCGAAGCCAGACTCCTACTTGGCAAGGCAGCAATGGACCCCGCTAGATGTGCCAGAATTTCTGAAATTCTGGGCACTTACTATGCTGATGGGCATCATAAAGAAGCCCTCAATTCGCTCCTACTGGAGCAGTAGCCCCATCTGCTCTACCCCCATTTACCCCCAATCAATGTCACATAGAAGGTATGAAAACATTTTGCGTTTCATGCACTTCAGTGACAACAGCCTGTGCCCTCCTAGAGAGCATCCCCAGTTTGACAGGCTGTATAAAATCCGCCCCCTGATTACCCACTTCGCCGCCAGGTTTGCAGAGTCTTATACACCTGGAAGGAATATCTGCGTGGATGAATCCCTAATGAAATACAAGGGAAGTCTGGGATTCGAGCAGTATATTCCTTCCAAACGCTCCAGGTATGGAGTGAAGGTGTATAAGCTCTGACAGCGAGAGTGGGTATACTCAGGCCTTCCGGGTGTACGAGGGAAAGGATAGTAGCCTTGACCCTCCAGGTTGCCCAGAACACATGGGAACCAGTGGCAAGATTGTGTGGGACCTACTTATTCCCCTGATGAACAAAGGGTACCACTTGTATCTTGATAATTTTTATACGAGTGTCCCTTTGTTCAAGCTGCTGTATTGTTTTGATACAGCAGCATGCAGTACTGTTCGCAAGAACCGCGTAGGTTTCCCAGCACAGCTTGTCCGCACCCGGCTAAAAAGGGGGGAGACCTCAGCTCTGCGCCAAGAGGAGCTGTTGGCGGTCAAGTACAGAGACAAGAAGGATGTATACCTTCTATCCACCATCCACACTGAGAGGTCTGTGGAGGTCTCTGTACGTGGCAGCGCTGAGCGCATCAGGAAGCCAGTGTGCATCAAAGACTATAACCGGCATATGGGTGGGGTTGATCTGGCAGATCAGCTGCTCCAGCCCTACCAGATTATGCGGAAGTCAAGGGCCTGGTACAAAAAGGTTGCAATTTACCTGATGCAAATTGCAACCCACAATGCCTTTTTGCTCTGCAAAAAGGCAAACCCCGGAGTGACGCTGTCCTTTTACAGTTTCAGCTCCAGGTCATTTCGGGGTTTTTGTACCAGGATGCACATGCTCCCCGGGCGGTGATGGGGGACAGAGTTGGGGCTTCACATTTTATTTATAAAATCCCCCCTACTGAGGGCAAACAGAAACCCCAAAAAAGATGCAGGGTGTGTTTCAAGAGGGGGCAGAGGAGAGACACAATCTTTTACTGCCCAGAATGCCCTGGACAACCCGGTCTGTGTCTTGGGGACTGTTTCAAGCTATATCACACTGTGCGTGATCTGTGATTTTTTTTTTCCTTTCTATTTTTTCTCACACTCCAGTTAGTTCAGTTTAGTTTTTTTTTTTTTTTACTGCACCAGACTTTTACATTTTATTCGTACATTTTTATGTTCTACAATTGGTGCTGTATTTTGCCAAAATCTTTGCACACCTATGCATGGGGGGCATGGGTGTACTCAGGAGACCTTGCAGAAAACAACCTGGAGAGTTTTCATGCAGTAACAAACAACAGCGTCTCCTAAATCACAGTCCAAATCTAATGTGGGCGTAAAAATCTGAAAATTGAAAAATTACCGCCACACACCTTCTCAAATGTTTTGGGCTAAAACCGTTGCATCCATGGCATCAAAGCACTCCATATGCAATACCTTGGGGTGTCAACATAACAAATATAATCAATTTTCTGGCAATAATTCAAACTGGGGTATGCGGTAGACCCAAAACCAAAGATAGGCCTAGCTGAAGAAATAATCTCAATTTCAACTCCAATGACAAAGTCATAAAAATTGTATTTGAACCTTCCCAAAATCCTGGCAAACCTATGCATGGGGGGCATGGGTGTACTCAGGAGACCTTGCAGAAAACAACCTGGAGAGTTTTCATGCAGTAACAAACAACAGTGTCTCCTAAATCACAGTCCAAAACTGATGTGGGTGTGAAAATGAAAAATGACCACCAAACAGTATCCAATTTGTTTGGAGCAAACGGTTGCATCCATGGCATAAAAACACTCCATTTACAATACTTTGGGGTGTTAGCTTACCAAATATATGCACGTTAATAAAATTGGGGTATGTAAAAAGGCCCAAAAAGAAGATAAGCAAAGAAGATACTGTATGTCAAATTAGAAAATTGACAAGCACATGTCAAAAGATTGGCGTAGCACCCAAAAAACAACAGAACAAATCTATATATGGGTGGTATCAATTTACTCAGAAGATGTTGCTGAACATATTTTGGGGTGTTTTTTGGCAGTAACCCATAACTGGATTTGACAATTCATGCCTAAAGTACAATGTGTGTGAAAAAATAACACAAAAAGTGACTACCTGAAAGTTTGACATAGAGCTAGTGCATGGAAAGTGTTAAAATACAACTCTTTGAAGCACCCTAGGGTGTGCCCTTTCTAAAAATATATGGTTTGAAGGGGGTAAATTACTTTGGCCGGCTTCAAAAATGTCCCAAATAGGATATGGGTGCATGATGACGAAATGTGAAAATTCCAAGTTGGAAAACTGAAATGCGCACCCCCCAAATAAGGCCTATTAGCCCCCAAATGACCCGACATACCTATACATGGGTGGTATCCATTTACTCAGAAGATGTTGCTGAACATATTTTGGGGTGTTTTTTGGCAGTAAACCTTAAAGTTCACAGTACATGTATTCTTAAATTGCGTTAAAAAAAAAATTACCAAAACTTTGTTTTTTTCTCAAAATTTGGCATAGATTTGTGGTAAAATGGTTTGCATGGAAAGAGTCAAAATACCCCAAGTTTAGTACCTTGATTTGTGTACTTTAAAAAAATATGTATATGTGGAGGGTTATTCAGGAATTAGTGACAGATATCAGTGTTACAATGTCACTAGCACTAGTTTTGAAAATAAACTCTTTGCAAATGGCAAAGTGCTACTTGCACTTATTGTTGCATAAAATAAGGAAAAAAGCGAGGAATATGTAAACATTGGGTATTGCTAAACTCAGAACTAAATTTAGAAACTACTAAGGAATTAAATTTTTTTGACGGTTGTTGATACATAAGAAATTTTGGGGGTCAAAGTTCGAAAAAGTGTTTTTTTCAATTTTTTTTGTCATATTTCACAATGTTTTTTATAGTAAATTATATGAAATGATGAAAAAAATATCTTTTATAAAGTCCATTTAATGACGAGAAAAACAGTGTAAAATATGTGTAGGTTGCGTAAACGAGTAAGAGGAAAATTTGTCCTAAACACTAACAGCGCAGAAACGTAAAAACAGCAGCGGTCACTAAAGGACGGATTTGTGTAAAACCGCCCGGTCACTAAGGGGTTAAATGTTATTCCTTTTGGTCTAACCGTTGGATATAATTTTAAGCTGAAGCTGAGACTCCTAAATCCATCTTGCCAAGGTATATTAATTTAGGCTTTAAACGTAACAAAGATGATATTTCTGTCCACCAATTTTGAAATAAACTAGTATATTTAAATGTGAGAAAGGGATAACCTTTAATAAACCAAAAGTACCCCAGGTCATGTTTAAATTTTCAGAATTAAATGCTGAATGTAACCTACATATGTGTTGATATGGAATTCAATCTGTGATGAAATCCGCTACTCAGCACGAGTAGATTCGCCATTAACTCCTCTCCGTCCTTGCCTTGGAGCACTGGGAGGTAGCATGCCAGCCGAGGTGTCTGCCCTGGATGCAGTGAAGGCGGCTGCTCAGAATAAACCAATCTGCTGGATGGAGCCTGTAATGCCGCTATTAAGAGGGCATCAATCCGCTGCTTGTCTCTGCCTGGATCCGAGAATACCGAGGCTCTGTTAGAATAGCACTGTATCCCTCCCCAATCACTTAGTCGAGACAAAAGTGTAGGTTGAAGGAAAATCTGTGTACTCAGAATAGGAACATACAGTGTTTATATACGTTGACAAGATCTTGATAACCCGGCTGGCCATTGTTCTTAACCCGGCCCCTCAGACATCCCGGCGCCAGTTTTGCCACTGCCTCTAGCCCGAGCCCTTTTGTATGTTTAACATGGGCTCTTCTTAGCGTTGCGGGTTTGTAGGGGTTAACTCCGCTGGAGCAGCAACACTTTCTGGGTTCTGCTGGCTAGCTCTGGTCCCTTGGTTACTCTTGCTAAAAGAGCACCCTGATCCAGGAACGGGGAACCGAGCGGCAGCGATTACAAACTGCTCAGCAGTGGATGAGGTGTATTCGCCTTAGAGCTCCATAGCTGTAGCCGCTCTGTTTTGGGACCGACGATTGGAGAGGTTTCCGATGGCTCTGCCTCTTCAAACACCAGACAACCCTCACTGGGGACCTAATGTCCAAAAAGCGCCCTGGTGGGGGAAAAGGGGGCTCAAGGGCAGGCGGTTGAACAGAAGTAGGGTTTTGGCAGCTTGCCAGCGGTAATTCGCGATCTCCTGGGGAGCCTCCTGCCTTACACAGTATGAGGCAAGCCGGGGTACACTTTGCAGGAACACTAATAACATATTTTGTTTGTACAGTTGGCACTGGTACAAGCTGGACACAAAGGGGAACGAGTTCTTAATCAGCACAGGAGATATACAAATTGCAGCTCGGCTGTTTCAGTGACTGATACATTGTAACAAGCATGTACTCCGTGGTTACTAGCAGGGTGGTTACTAGCAGGATCGGTGCAGAGGAAAAACATGATTAAATAGAAGTCTAGAAACAGTTTTACACTAAATCCAACAGGGGAATTGGTTCCTTTTAAATAAAGGGTAAACAAAATATAACAATAAGAATGAAATTAAACTAAATAAATCCTGTGGCGGCCAATCTGTCACACCATCTATGTGTTGAGATTATTAGATATCTACATATTCAGAACAAGGTTCCAGTTCCTGTATGTGATACAAGATGGTATAAAGGTTTTTGGTGACAGAAGGGCTTAAATCCATTATGGACTGGTATTTAGTAATGTTTCATTTACAGTTACAAGTATTTATAAAGCACCAACAGTTTCTTTAGTGCTGTACAAGGGGTGAGACAGAACAAATATACATACAAGTTCAACACACAGAGTAGGAGAGAGGACCCTGCTCGAGAGTTTACAATCTAAGAGAGGGCTGACACACTAGGTGAGGATAAATGGCAGAGTATTGAACTTTTGGGCCAGAATTCCAAAAGATATGTTTGGCGTAAAAACACTGCACATCACCAAAAGCACACCATAACCACAGTGAAGCATGGTGGTGGCAACATCATGCTTTGCGGCTGTAGTTCTTCAGCTGGAACTGGGGCCTTAGTCAAAGTAGAGTGGTTCCAAATACCAGTCAATATTGGCACAAAACCTTCAGGCTTCGGATCGAAAGCTGAAAATGAAGAGGAACTTCATCTTTCAGCGTGACAACGACACAAGGCATACATCCAAATCCACAAAGGAATGGCTTCACCAGAAAAAGGTTAAAGTTTTGTAATGGCCCAGCCAGAGCCCAGACCTGAATCCGATGGAAAATCGGTGGGGTGATCTGAAGAGGGCTGTGCACAGGAGATCCTCTCACAATCTGACAGATTTGGAGTGATTTTACAAAGAGTGGACAAATATTGCCAAGTCAAGCTGGGCCATGCTGATAGACGTATACCCAAAAAGACTGTGTGCTGGAATAAAATCAAAAGCTGCTTCAACAAAGTCTTTGTTCAAGGGTGTGCACACTTATGCAACCATATTAATTTTTTCCGTTTTCCTCCCTCCACCTAAAAGATTTCAGCTTTTCATTGAGTTGTACAGTTTTATAGGTCACATTAAAGGTGGAAAAAGTTCTCAGGGCTCGAGTCGAGCGGGAACGCGCAGGAACGGCGTTCCCGCACTTCTCCCGCTGCGGGAACGCAGCGTTCCCGCTGTGGCCCGAGCCCGAACGCCGCCGCCGCACATTGCCGGCGGCCGCGTGCTTCCTGTTACAACGGCCGGTGACAGGAGGTGGAGCCGCTCGCCTGGCTGTTTCATAGATCCCAGGCGAGCGGCTGCACTTCCTGTCAGCGGCCGCTGAAGCAGGAAGCACGCGGCCGCCGGCAATGTGCGGCAGGAGCAGAAGAGGAGCAGCAAAGGTGAGCTGGGCTGGGGGCAGTATCCATGAGACCTGGGGGGGGCATATCCATGAGACCTGGGGCATATCCATGAGACCTGGGGGGGGGCAATATCCATGAGACCTGGGGGGGCATATCCATGAGACCTGGGGGGGCAATATCCATGAGACCTGGGGGGGCAATATCCATGAGACCTGGGGGGGCAATATCCATGAGAGCTGGGGGGCAATATCCATGAGACCTGGGGGGGCAATATCCATGAGACCTGGGGGGCAATATCCATGAGACCTGGGGGGGCAATATCCATGAGACCTGGGGGGGCAATATCCATGAGAGCTGGGGGCATTATCCATGAGAGCCGGGGGCATTATCCATGAGAGCCGGGGGCATTATCCATGAGAGCCGGGGGCATTATCCATGAGAGCCGGGGGCATTATCCATGAGACCTGGGGGCATAATCCATGAGAGCTGCGGGCATTATCCATGAGAGCTGGGGGCATTATCCATGAGAGCTGGGGGCAATATCCATGAGACCAGGGGGCAATATCCATGAGACCAGGGGGCAATATCCATGAGACCTGGGGGCAATATCCATGAGACCTGGGGGCAATATCCATGAGACCTGGGGCAATATCCATGAGACCTGGGGGCAATATCCATGAGACCTGGGGGCAATATCCATGAGACCTGGGGGCAATATCCATGAGACCTGGGGGCATATCCATGAGACCTGGGGGCAATATCCATGAGACCTGGGGGCAATATCCATGAGACCTGGGGGCAATATCCATGAGACCTGGGGGCAATATCCATGAGACCTGGGGGCAATATATACCCATATGAGCTGGGGCAATTATATCCATGTGAACTGGGGAAAATATATCCATATAACCAGTGCTGCGTATATTATTCTTGGGGTTCAGTGCTGTGTATGTTATTCTTGGGGGCACAGCGTTGTGTATATTATTCTGGGGTCTGTATATATATATATATATATATGTTAGTCCAGTTGCCACAATCACGAGTATACCTGTACGTAGTGATACCTTTCACTGATCAGTATAGTTTCCAGTTTACACTCTTGAAAGCTTGTCTTTTAAATGTAAAGTTAACCCAATAAAAATGGTATCCCCGGCACGCACTGCTATACTCGTGATATATATATATATATATATATTCTTCAGGTAATGGGGGTTGTGGAATTCGTGGGTGAGTTCCCTCACTTTTTTTCCCAGGACTTGACCCCTGGAAATGATTGATCTTTGTCTCATTGTTTTACCTCACAGAAACCTGACATTTTACAGGGGTTTGTAGACTTTTGCTATCCAATGTATATGACTTTGAGACAAATACAGCCAAGGCTTCTAAATTCATCCACATTAGCTAATGGATTTGATCCTGTAATGTGAAAGGTTTTCCTTTTCCCCATGTGTTCCAGTGTTTTGGAAGAGCATGGTGATTTAGATAAGAGTCCTGAAACGTTACTTCTTCCACTCCGAAGTATTGACCTCTCATTAAGCTTTTAATTTTAATGCTAGATGACATGCATTATATGAATATTTACTTTTGTGGAATGAGTCTAATTTTACAATAGACTAGGTATTTTTCTTGAGCAGCGTGCTGAGTATTTAAGCCTGGAAATTGTGATGTAATGAGAAGGTAAAATGATAGTGGTAAGACTGTTCAATATGGTTAGTCACAAACTCCAAAGTTAGTTGACAAGCGTGCTCGGGGAGTGTAAACACATGCATCATATTATGTGTTGTAGCTTGCATCTCTCATGGGGTGGCATTGTAGGTGCAAACTTATGCTCTCTGCTTGTTCAGATATGAGGCTTCATTGTGAAACCGAAGCTATGACTACATGCCGATTACACATTTTCTGATGGGGGTGTGGGGAGATTCCCACTTTTAAAATATTTGGATCTGCCTTTTCCCCTGTCGGAGAACCACTTGGCTCGATCCTGCTTGTGCAAAGGAAATTTTAGACCACTTGTCCATGCTTATGATGTGCTATGCAGAATGTGTACAGTAAAGCTATTGGCCGGAGTATACAGTTTGTCTATAATAACTTAAAAAGATAGTGAAACTACAAATGTACCATCCTAGGTTCCTTCATATTTGGCCGCAAGGACAGTACCAGTTGATGTGGCAGAGTATGTTGACCAAATGAGGGTGCTTATTGTTTTTTTTTTTTCTTCAAAGTGGGGTACTACATAATATTTGGGCATATCCAGTCTTTAGAGTTTGGTCCTCCTATAATTTTCTGTCTGCAGTATATGCTTAACAATTTGCTACCTTGCGTTTGATTTGACAAATTTACAATATTAAAGCAGAACCTTAAATATTCTTCGTCTTTTTTTAATACTGTATTAATCATTCTGTTAGACTTTCCCTGGCATGTTTTTTGGACCCAATGCCTTCTGACCTGCTCATTCAGTCCTGGACCTATAGCCACATGCCTTGCTGCTGTGCTCCAGGGCTACAAAGGGCGAAAGAATCCAAAAGAAACATATGTAAAGATAGGACGAAAACATATTCTACCATATTTAAGTCCTGCAGTATCAACAGTGTTTCAATTTGCAATTAGTGCAGCTCTCCTATAACTGTTTGCTACCCTGTTTGGTAATGGTTACCAGCAGAGGTGCATTTAGGCTTGGGTGCGATCCTAATCCCATGCCTATTTTGCCCGTGTAAGGAAATACACCGGTTGCCTTTTTCCATGAATTTACTGTAACTTTGAAGTCTCACCCACACTGTTTGGGACTCAAAGTCCTACAATCTCTGCTTCAATAGATACAGGAATATTACCGCACGTCCATTTTATTGGATATACTGAAATCTTTTTTTTATTACTTCTAAAAGTACATGCTGCTTTGTGTGAACAGATTACCATTCTACATTGGATGGGGACCATTTAGGGTTGTCACCAGTACAGGTTTGACCCTTACAGTTTGGGTTTTGATGAGCCTAGCCACAGACCTTCAGATGTCCAGGGCTAGGCACATTGATTAATAAAGCAGGGGCATAGAAGGTGCCAGGCACCCGGCCCTGCACATCCCTTCTCCTAGATCCTTGCAGGAGAAGTGAGTCAGCTTCCCCCTGTGCCTCTTTTTCTTTGCCAAGCACTGCGGGGACAGAATGCTTAGCTACAGCTACAGCTATGGACTCTGCCTTTGTCCCCTGCGTGCTAGCCCCGCTCACTCTGTCCCAGTGGCAGCTGCAGATTCTGGCAGGGAGATAAACAGGACAACCTAGCCATAATCTAACTCCTGTCTCACTCTCCTTTTTTTTTTTTTTTTTTTTAGTGATCTCCTTCTTTCCCTCTGTTTTTCTTTCCTTCTCCCTCCACTCTTACATTCTCCCCATGCCCATCCTCTTCCCCCTTCTGTTTTCTCCCCCTCCGCTTTTCTCTCCTTCCCCTCTTAACCCCATACTTTATTCGCCGCCTATTTCGCCACCTCCCCCTCTTTCCCCACCTCAATCTCCCCTCTCCACCCTTTTACCAACTGTTCCCTTCCCCTCTCCTCCCCTTTTCCCCTCTCCTCCCTTTCCCCCTCTCCTCCCTTTCCCCCTCGCCCCTCTCCTCCCTTTCCCCTCGCCCCTCTCCTCCCTTCCCCCTCGCCCCTCTCCTCCCTTTCCCCTCGCCCCTCTCCTCCCTTTCCCCTCGCCCCTCTCCTCCCTTCCCCCTCGCCCCTCTCCTCCCTTTCCCCTCGCCCCTCTCCTTCCCCCTCGCCCCTCTCCTCCCTTTCCCCTCGCCCCTCTCCTCCCTTTCCCCCTCGCCCCTCTCCTCCCTTTCCCCTCGCCCCTCTCCTCCCTTTCCCCTCGCCCCTCTCCTCCCTTTCCCCCTCGCCCCTCTCCTCCCTTTCCCCTTCGCCCCTCTCCTCCCTTTCCCCCTCGCCCCTCTCCTCCCTTTCCCCCTCTCCCCTCTTTCCCCCTCGCCCCTCTCCTTCCCCCTCGCCCCTCTCCTCCCTTCCCCCTCGCCCCTCTCCTCCCTTTCCCCTCGCCCCTCTCCTCCCTTTCCCCCTCGCCCCTCTTTCCCCCTCGCCCCTCTCCTCCCTTCCCCCTCGCCCCTCTCCTCCCTTTCCCCTTCGCCCCTCTCCTCCCTTTCCCCTCGCCCCTCTCCTCCCTTTCCCCCTCGCCCCTCTCCTCCCTTTCCCCCTCGCCCCTCTCTTTCCCCCTCGCCCCTCTCCTCCCTTTCCCCTCGCCCCTCTCCTCTTTCCCCCTCGCCCCTCTCCTCCCTTTCCCCCTCGCCCCTCTCCTCCCTTTCCCCTCGCCCCTCTCCTCCCTTTCCCCCTCGCCCCTCTCTTTCCCCCTCGCCCCTCTCCTCCCTTTCCCCCTCGCCCCTCTCCTCCCTTTCCCCCCCTCTACCCCCTCTTCTTGACCATTCCCAGCTACCTCATATTTTGTAGCTGCTGGAAAAGCCCACTTAAATTTTTAAAATAGTTTAAACTTCTCATGCGTTCAGTGCCATAGTCTCCCCATTCTCTGGCATCACAATCATGTACAGAAAGACTAACAAATATGGCCCGAACCGGGTCAACAGTGTTATTGGCGCTAATATAGTTGTTACACCACACGATAAAAGAAAAAGAAAATAGGCTAAAGAAGGAAATCTATAATGCGGCTCACCGTTGGGCGTATCCCTCACCCACCTATAAAATTCACACACAAAAAAAGTACCACAGTACATTCGGGAGCGCAGTGATTGTAAAACAAACTTCCAGTATTTTATATAGTGAAAGTCTCTGGAGAAATCCTCATAATGGTGGTCAAAAATGGTCTCCGGTCACATAACCAGCACATGGGGACATAAGAATGGAGAGAAAAAAGCAAATTGGGCAATATCGTGTAGTTCATATACATACAGTTGTGTTCAAAATTATTCAACCCCCACTGAAATTGAGTGTTTTGGCCAGTTTGACATTGATTTTGATCATTCAGTCATCTTGCTTACAATTTAAATCAAAGAGGCACGTGTAGGTCAGACAAATATAACATAACATTTATAATGAAATAACCACAAATGTCTTTTCTGTGCTCACATCATCAGTTTTATTCAAACCCCAAGTGACATTCAATCTTGGTACTTAGTACAACATCCTTTTACAGTTATAACAGCTTTTAAACGTGAAGCATAGCTTGACACAAGCGTCTTGCAGCGATCTACGGGTATCTTCGCCCATTCGTCATGGGCAAAAGCCTCCAGTTCAGTCACATTCTTAGGCTTGCGCACTGCAACTGCTTTCTTTAAGTCCCAGAGGTTCTCAATCGGATTTAAGTCAGGTGACTGCGATGGCCACTCCAAAATGTTCCAGCCTTTAATCTGCAACCATGCTCTAGTAGACTTGGAGGTATGCTTGGGATCATTGTCCTGTTGAAAGGTCCAACGTCTCCCAAGCCTCAGGTTTGTGACGGACTGCATCACATTGTCATCCAATATCTCCTGGTACTGAAGAGAATTCATGGTACCTTGCACACGCTGAAGCTTCCCTGTACCTGCAGAAGCAAATCAGCCCCAAAGCAGGATTGACCCCCCCGCCATGCTTCACAGTAGGCAAGGTGTTCTTTTCTTCATAGGCCTTGTTCTTCCTCCTCCAAACATAGCGTTGATCCATGGGCCCAAACAGTTCTAATTTTGTTTCATCAGTCCACAGAACACTATCCCAAAACTTCTGTGGTTTGTCCACATGACTTTTGGCATACTGCAGTCGACTCTTCTTATTCTTTGGAGACAGCAAGGGGGTGCGCCTGGGAGTTCTGGCATGGAGGCCTTCATTACGCAGTGTGCGCCATATTGTCTGAGCTGAAACTTCAGTACCCACATCTGACAAATCTTTTCTCAGTTCCTCAGCAGTCACACGGGACTTTTCTCCACTCTACGCTTCAGGTAGCGCACAGTAGTCGAAGTCAGCATCTTCTTTCTGCCACGACCAGGTAGCGTTTCAACAGTGCCCTTTGCCTTGAATTTGCGAATGATGCTTCCTATGGTCTCTCTTGGTATGTTTAACATCTTTGCCATCTTCTTATAGCCATTGCCCTTCCTGTGAAGAGTAATCACCTCTTCTCTTGTCTTCCTGGACCATTCTCTTGACTTCACCATGTTTGCAACCACACCAGTAAATGTCTAGAAGGAGCTGAGTATCACAGTCATTTTAAAGCTGCCTAATTGGTGCTTATTATGCTTTATTGCTGCTCCGTGACATCAACAGGTGTTTTCAATACCTGATTGAAAACACTTGAATGAACCTCTGTTCTTCAGAGTGGTAGTCTTTAAGGGGTTGAATAATTGTGTCAATGAAGAATTCACAAAAGAAACATTTACTACTGTATTACAAAACCAATTGATGTCATTTTAGTTGCATATGGTTCTTTAAAAAGTCCTTGTAGGATTTCATTCTGAATAAAATTACAAATGTACACTAAATTCCCTAAAACCCTTTACAGCATTGGGGTTGAATAATTTTGAACACAACTGTATAGACTGTGTAATCATATAGTGGAAAAACTCTGGAGCTATAAAGCTCGATTATGGACGCAGTTGAGTCACTGTGGGGGACTCTTCCCACCAATCGGAGAAATTCTTCCTCCCACCAGTTGGAAAATATTGAGGATTCTTCACAATATGGATAATTCGTATGTACCTCAGAAGAAAACAATATCATAGCATAATTCCGTTAAAGTGGCCAAAGGAAAAAAAGCACTGGGAGGAAAAACACATGTTGAAGAACCTCCTGTTTAGGTGGTTCCGTATAAAGACAATAGACCACTTTCCAGGGGGTCTCAACCTCTGACTGGATACGTTCCTATGGGTTAGTTCACCATATTCACTCTGTAAATACTGGATAGGCAGAGGATGTATAAATGTATGATCAAGCGTGGAGAGGTTAAATACAATAGAGTTTATTTAAAAAAAGGATTAAAATCCTTAATACATGTGGGAATCACCAAAACGCGTTTCTCTTACCAAACTGAATCGTAATCCTGGGGATTATCCGATTGAGGAAGTTTACAGTTTGGTAAGTGAAATGCGTTTCGGTGATTCCCACATGTATTAATTATTTTAATCCTTTTTTTAAATAAACCCTATTGTATTTAACCTCTCCACGCTCTATCAAACATTTATACATCCTCTGCCTATCCGGTATTTACAGAGTGAATATGGTGAGCTAACCCATCGGACCGTATCCAGTCAGAGGTTGAGACCCCCTGGAAAGTGGTCTATTGTCTTTATACGGAACCACCTAAACAGGAGGTTCTTCAACATGTGAGTGTTTTTCCTCAAAGTGGCCAAAGGAAAAAAGCACTAGAACGGAATTATGCTATGATATTGTTTTCTTCTGAGGTACATACGAATTATCCATATTGTGAAGAATCCTCAATATTTTCCAACTGGTGGGAGGAAGAATTTCTCAGATTGGTGGGAAGAGTCCCCCACAGTGACTCAACTGCGTCCATGATCAAGTGTTCTAGCTCCAGACTTGTGAGTTTTTTCACTATATGATTACAGTCTATATGTATATGAACTACACGATATTGCCCAATTGTTTTTTTTTCTCTCTATTCTTATCTCCCCATGTGCTGGTTATGTGACCGGAGACCATTTTTGACCACCATTATGAGGATTTCTCCAGAGACTTTCACTGTAAAACAAACTTCCAGTCTTTTATATAATCACTGCGCTCCCGAATGTACTGTGGTACTTTTTTTGTGTGTGAATTTTACATGTACAGAAAGAACCTACAGCTGGAACAGTGGGCATGTGTACATCTATCCACGCAGATGACTCTCAATGCAGGCACATTGAGGCATTAGGAGTGCATTCGTGCTGTCATAGCTCCCAGAAGGTTGACCTGGCTACTGTAGAGATGGCTTTCTGGGCAGAGGTGACACTTATGGGCTGACTCATTTGTCTCTGAAGCTAAAGACCTCTGGGGGAGCACAGGCTCCTGCCACCATGACGACTTGCATGAGGTGAATGAACAGACAAAACGCCCAAAATCCTATAAACCTACAAAAGAGATTTTTGTTGTCTACTTAAATGGCCATTGAAGTGATTTTTGCATTAGGTGGTCATGTCGGCTAAAGTATCCCTTAAATTGAGATCGGAATGATTTTCACAATTTGAGTGGTAAGCTGCCATGGTTATCTTCAGAAAATTCAGGCAATGTTAATTTTTTCACTGTTCTCTTTAAAGCCTGTGATGTGACTAATGAATGTAAATATTCAAATTAGGCAGATATTACGAGATGGTTCACATCAGTTTACCTTATCTGGTGGAAACAAATATCTGCTAAATTTGAGTCTAAACACAGAAAACATTTGACTTGTCCTGGGCTGGAGAATTGGGCTGCAGATTTTGGGTGCATTGTGATCAGTTGATGTGGTATACAGCCCTATGTCATTCTATATTAACAGGTTTCAGCAACCTTTCCCTGTATACAACTGCCAAAAGTACAAATGCTAAACTAGTATTACTTGAATAAAGCTTTGATTTCACTGCATTTACTAAATGACGGATTTGTTTTATATTCTAGCACCACAACTGAACGTTCTTTTGAAAACTTTATTGTCCTGTTTCACTCATCAGAAATCGCTTCCATGATTTACTAGTTTTAAGGAAATTTCATTTAATTCAGGCTTAAATACAATAAACAAATATACTGCCATCTACAGGAACACGCTGTGTATTGTACGCTTCCCTGTTTGGCAGTGCTTTTCACAGCGGGCACAGATCTGTCTTGGCATCTCTTGGTTTGAAATGGGCCTTTCTTGTTGACAATCACAGCCTTTACATATGAATAGGTTTACTTGAAGTTAAACCATGCATCCATCTTGCTGACATTACCACTTGGATTAGACACCTTCCACTTTAAGCCCTATGAGCACTTAATGGGATTTTTAATATATCCTTCTAATGATGTCATCAAAATGCACATAACTTTTTTGTACTGCAGTGTATTGCGTAGTTATTTCACGTGGGATGTAGCCTGAGGTTAGCTGGGAGCGGTGACCTCATCGCTCAATGTACTTGATTGATAAGTTTTTGCCCTTTGCGTTGCTGGTGAAGAGCTTGCTAAGTCTTTTGAGCTGTGTTCAATGTTCACCTGTAGTGTGCCAAGGATGAGCTCATGAGAACATGTCTAAAGCTGTATTTAGTATCTCTCTCTCTCCCATGCATGAGCTCAGTTTTATGGTTTGACACATGAGAAAATGAAAACTTCCTTTCTAAATCTTCCTAGTCATCTATTTTTCTTTCTGAGGTATGTGTCTGCTGTGGACCTTTGAATCTCAGGTGATGACTCCACAACCCATTTATGTTGCCATGTTTGGCAGCATTTCCGTGGCTAGCTGTATTGTACATGGAGTAACCAGATTCCTTTGCAATTTTCACCAGAGATTTTGCTTGTATTAAACCTTCGTGACTTTTGTTACTTCATTAAAACTTCATGGTATTAGGCAAAACATAATTGCCAAGTAGTACTTCTGCGAGTTAGGAGTCACGCATTCAGGTGTACAGTCTACGCCTGTCCCTTTTTAGTCTCTCCCATTATATAGAGTAATGTCATTTAGTGTTGTGAGTCCCTAGATCACCAGCTCGCTAATATATCCTATTTAACTAGTAAAAGATAGCATCACTTTTACTGATGTTACAGCACAGCCACTTCTAGAGCGCTGCTCTCGGGTCTATTTCTGAGAAGGTGCACACTTCACTAAAATGGTACAGCCCCACCTCTAGTCTTTGTCAGGTCTGATTTAGAGCTGAGCTGTGTACTACACAGGCACGCATCCTGTTGCTCTGTTATTAATGCGGCTTGTGCGCTTATTTTGCATAGGCTACTCTCAGATTTAAGCGGTACTCCAGCCACCATGACTATTTGAGTTTTTCATTTGTGTGTGGTGCAGTGTCCTAACAGCCAGCATTGCCAAGTATAGCATCTGAGCCACACTGTTTCAGCCACAATCTCCCGCTTCCACTAAGGGATCTTGGGAAGCACCCGTCAACCTCTCCAGCAATTAAGAGCACTTTCTATCAGAGTGAGCTGTAGGCATTCCTAAAGTAATCTGTTATTAGAGATTTCTTGAAAGACTGGAGGCACAGGGGAAAGTTGAGTGTTGGGAGGGAGTTACATGGATAAGCAGCAGCTCGAGAAAGATCCTGAAGGAGAGACTGTGGGTTGCGGGTACTTGGAGATAACAGATCATTGGTGGAGCCAAGTGACTGGGATGAAAAATAGCCGTTCATAAAACTACCGTCCAATTTCACTACTTCCACTAGCGTCAAAACCGCTAGAAAGACTAGTCTACAACTGCTTTAACCCTCTTCCTATCCTCCAACACCTTGCTTGACCCACTGCAATCTGGCTTTCGCTCCCAACACTCAACAGAAACCTGTCTCATAAAGGTTACTAATGACCTCCTTTCTGCTAAATGCAATGGCCACTACTCCATACTGATCCTACTGGACCTCTCAGCTGCCTTTTGATACAGTTGGCCATTCCCTTCTCCGTAAGATCCTCTTCTCTCTTGGTCTCTGTGATACCACCCTCTCATGGTTAAAATCGTACCTCTCCAATAGATCAATTTCTGTATCCCTTGCTGGCAATTCCATCTCCTCTATGCCTCTGTCAGTCGGCGTACGCCAAGGCTCAGTCCTAGGTCCTCTGCTCTTCTCCATCTATACCTCCTCACTGGGTAAATACATCACCAGCTATGGCTTTAAGTATCCCCATATGCTGACGACACTCAGATCTACCTCTCCACTCCAGATCTCTCTCCCTCTGTTCTCTCTCAGGTCAGTGACTGTCTGGGATCTCAGCCTTGATGGCCTCTCACTACCTGATGATCAATATGTCCAAGGCCGAGCTAATTCTAATTCCCCCCCCTCTAACTGTACTCCGACTTCTGACTTCTCTGTAATTGTGGACGGTATTGCTATCCTTCCCTTAGCCGAGGTCCGCTGCCTCGGAGTGACTCTAGACTCCAGGCTTTCCTTCAGCCCCTACATCCAATCACTCTCATCTTGCTGCAATCACCTCCACAATATTGCTAAAATTTGTCCATTTCTGACTAACCCCACCAAGCAACTTATCCACTCTTATCGCCTGCCTGGACTACTGCAACAACCTCCTTATTGGCCTTCCTATCTCCCGCCTCTCCCCCCTGCAGTCCATCCTAAACACATCAGCAGGACCTATCCATCTCGCCTGTCTGTCTCTGCCGCTCGTCTCTGTGAATCCCTAGACTAGCTCCCCAGCCACAGCAGAATCAAATTCAAGCTACTCACCCTGACCTACAAAACCTTCACTAACGCCGCACCTCACTACTTGTCCTCATTTAGTCCCCAGATACACCCCAGCCCATCCGTTAAGATCGAGCAATGACCTGCTCTTGGCATCCTCCATTATCTCTTCACATGCCAGATTGCAGGACTTCTCTCGTGCGGTGCCGACCCTATGGAATGCGCTTACTCGCAATATTAGACTGTCCCCAAATCTGGCTTAATTTAAATGCTTTCTAAAGACCCCTGTTTAGGGAAGCCTACCACCTGACTCTGAAACAAGAGATCTGACAAAACCAAAAACGGTCCTCACCTCTCCCTGCACTAACTCCTCACTGCAGTCCCCCCTCCTGTGTCTAATTCCCTCACCCCTTGAGATTGTTAATTCCCACGGGAATAGGGCCCTCATGTATCTGCTGGCAGGAATACTGACCTGCCTCCTGTGTGTATTGTGGAATTGTCCGGTCTTTACCCATTGCATCTTTTGTACAGTGCTGCGGAATGTGTTGGCGCTTAATAAATAAGGGGACAGATGTAGTCTGGCAGTGGTGTTTGTTATAGTCTGAAGAGACTATCTAGGATCATTTAATGGGCTACAGTAGTCTTGGTGGGAGATAAGAGCTTGAATGAGCATTCTAGTAGAGCCCTGAGATAAAAAAAATGTGGATGCATACAAAGTGTGTGGGTTTCTTTTAATGGTGACACCATTCACCTGAAGGGAGACAGGTGCAAGAGTGTTCATTTTGGACAGAAGCCAAGGTGTCATCAGCATAATGGTGCTTTTGGAAACCATAGGGAGAAATTGTATCATACAGAGAGGTAGTTTACATTCAGAAGGGGAACCAGAACAGTGGCTTGAGATACTTTGCTGGCTCCTCTTCCTAACAGAGACAGGAAGGGTTGTGTATGTGGAGTCAGAGGTTTTGCACAGCACCTCAACTGTTTTTAGTCTGCTACTTACTGACTTGCTAAGCTGTGCGTATGGACTTGGTAATGATGGCATATCCTGGGCTGAGCATCCCATGGCCAGCCAGGAAATTAACTGGCCAGTTGGAGAAGTGACATTCATGAGCACAACTACCCTGCAACAAGTACTTTCCAATTTGTGGCTATTACATTGATGTGTCAATCCATGGAGACAGGGCCCTGTTGACATCTGGACATGTGTATTAAGTGCTTTGTTTCAGAAACCATTTGGGATCTTTACTACCAGCAGAATTCTTTAAACAGAATCTTGTATGTGATCTTCTGTAACTAATCCACACCCCTCTTGTGGGTACGTGTGCAAACATGTAAGGAACAATACAAGTTTTAAAGCCTTTCCTATCTAATTACCCATCCACTTGGGTTTGGAGCACATCTTTTTTTAAATGTATGTTTTAATCTTGTTCTATATTACATGCACTTGTCTATATGACCCAGGAGTTGCACTATGGTTGAACTCTGAACCAACTTGCAAAACCCATCTCCCGCCATTCCCCTGGCTGCTTCTTTTGTGGTAAGGGCTTTCTGTGCCTCCCATGACCTCTCTTGTCTAACCCGCGCTCCTGTTGATTTAAACTTCTGGAGACTGTGTTCTCTGGAATTACTGCAGCGGCTGCATTCAGAGATCCCAGGGAGCAATCCCAAAGACTTCTAACATCAGGGTTTGTAGCCATACCAAACATCCAAGTGGCTTCACATTACTAAGAAAAGTTTTCATTTTGTTATAAAGTAGATAATTATAGAATCTCTATTTTGAAATTAATTCTGTGAATTGGGAATGTTTTTACTTCTGGTCCTTGCATCTGTTCTATATTCTGTGAGCAGTCATGGAAGTATAGATTCTGCAAGTAGAGGTTAATATTAAGTAACTATTCCATCTGAACTCTGGTAGATGATTCTGCCCTCAGATACAGAATGAGGTAATTAGGAGAAAATTCCACTGGTCTTAGGCTAACAGTGATGTTTTTCATTGTAGAAGTGTTTCATGGAAATGCATAAAACCAGTGTGACGTCTCCAATGCCAGGTTACCTGTATGGCCCGAGGAGACAAGCTCACGGTTGTCTTTAAATTGAATAGATGGTTGCCTAATAAGCTAAGAATAGAGTTTGTTTTGCTGTGGAACACACAATGTGTATTTTCCAAGAGATAGAGTATTTACAGAATATTTTACCATGGGATTGATCTTGGTCTCGTGGAAACCCAAGTACACAAAGGAACTACCTGACCTTGGAACATCAAGCAGACACAACAGATATGGCCAATTCTTCAGGTTCAGTAAATTTTTGCTTCACGATATCACAGCTCTGGAATGAAAAAGGAGCTTCCTGGAACCATTTGTACTACACTTCCTACAAAAAATACATGTGCAGCGCATTGTGTGTATCTTCAGTTGTGTGTGTCTATGTGCGCACAGTGCAGCTCGGTTTCGGGGCTCCTTATTTCCGCCCGTGCCACACACTGACACCGGGGCATGCTTCATACCCTCTTTACTCCTAACATCAGATGCCGCTCCAGGTCCAGGGTGTTCTGGTACATCAGGGGACTGCTGAAAACGGGCGGATGGCGCACGTCAGATACACGCGTGTGTCGCATTCACGCCTGTCCCATCAAAGGAATCAAACTGCTGAAATGCGCATGTGCGTCACAATTCTCCCTTTTTTTTTCATTCATTAAACTTTATTCATACCTCGAAACTTTATTTATTTGCAAGGCTGACCATACAGTGTGTGTATACATACAAACACTCACATACGCTGCATAGTCAGCCTTGCAAATAAAGTTTAGTGGCATGCCATGAATACATTTTATTTTATTTGCAAGGTATTTTACCAGGAAGGATACATTGAGATTTCTCTCGTTTTCAAGTATGTCCTGGGTTCAAAAACATTGAAATTTTACATTTTAATGAATGAAAAAAGTGCATATGAGAACGCATATGCGCAGTTAAGCAAGGACTCCTTTGCTTGGGCAGGCGTGTATGAGAGACGCGCGTGTATCGGACGGCAGAGGAGGTGCGCATGCTCATTTTGCGGAACCTTACTGAATGCATATCTGCGACGTCACCAGAAGTGAGCCGGTCGTCCGTTTTGAGCAGTCCCCCGATTTGCCAGAACACCCAGCACTGTATTTGACACGACGACCGTGCTGACCGAGCAGGAAACACCGGTGACCTGCACTTCCACCTGGACTCCAGCTGACGTTGGGGCCAGGGGTTCTGCTCTATGCCTGAGCTGCCGATTTTTAACACGCCGGCCCCTCCATCATGCTGTCCCCATCCCTGCCCTAGAGCCTGGCCACCTGCCTGCTGCTTGCCCTCTGCTCTCCTCCAACTGTCGACGACAAGAAGGAGCTAAAAACCTAAGCCGAAATTCGTCATCTGAACCTGGGCCTGGAGGCTGGCTGAACCGAGAGCTCGCCTGGATCTGGAGAGACCCAGACGAGCCCCTCTGGGCTTGGCCGGCCTCCAGGCCTAGGTTCGGATGACCAATAAATGGCTTGTGTTTCTGGCCGTTTTTACCTTTGAGACGAAAGCCAAAAACCCGAATTTCAGCTGATACATGTCGCTTAGATTTTGCTTCATCCCGATTTTAAAACCTAGCTTTCTCCAGAGAGGAAAGCCCAAAGCCAAAATGTTTGGTATGGTTTCCCCTAGGCAGATCCCGGTTTGGAACCCATTGAGAAGCAACATGCCAAATTTATAGCAATTTTGATATATGTACTGGCTAATCATTTGTTTGGTGTAATGTAGTGGATATGTATCATAACTTTAAACCCATGTTTTAAATGCATCTAATAATTTTTTTTTGTTGGAGTGCTCGGAATAATTTTGTATTCATGTAATGTCAATATCCCTTTTCCCACGTAAAGCAGATCTGCAGTAGCTTTCCTTTCTTTACAGCCTTCAGCCAGAACTTGAGAGAGTGCATGTGTAATTCTTGGTAGCTCTTTCAAAACACCAGACACAACTTGGTGCAGGGAAGAATAAAGACATTTTATTTGAGATGAAGTTGAGATGAGGTTATATGAGAAACAAGGGGTGGTGGCAAAATGACACAAACAATCGTTTGTCTACCTTGGGGGGATGAGACTCCGTTCAGGTGATACCGAAATCTGATTCATATTCAACATACAGGATTAGCAAATTATCAGCATCAAATCAATCTAAGGACAAACCGTTGCACAGACAGCAAGAACAATAGGTCTACATTAGATTACTTCTAAGATAAGAGTGAGACTGGAGACAAATAGTTCCCAGTCTCCTCCTGCGATCACTCCTGCTCTGCTCGATCTCGCAGGGCTCGCGGCCTAGAAGCGCAATCCTCCATGGAGTGCTACGGACGCCAGGTGGTGATACTGGCGGAGATGCGGAAGCGCTGCTGCAAGTATCACTGCGTGGTAGTGCTGCATTGCGGGTTTTGCCCATTAGTATCCCCATTTTAGCTTTACAGAGGGAATAGGACCCTCATTTGCATATAGAGATAGATTTAGGTCAAGACTCAATACTGCCATATGGGTTTGTAACAAAAAAGCAGAAAGCCGCATTTTGAAAATTCCCATATTTTCGATTTAATTTATGTAGGGCCATATTACATAGTTGGTGCTAACGTAATCAGAGCTGTTGTAAACTTACCAGAGCCATTATAGCCTATGGAGGTTTTAAGTTTACAACTGCTCTGGTTAAGTTACCACCAAGTATGTAATATGGCCCGTAGTTTTTAACCTAGGCAATTGATAGGGGGAAAAAATGCACTGTGTAAATGCCTTTCAAGACTGGGGATCTAGTATGTTTTACAAAGAAATCGTGTTGTCTGTTGCTTTGCTTCAATTGGGGGGGGGCCATATTATATCTAAACTGATTTGTGTATTGTCCATGCTGTCACTAGATAATCGTCCCACCCTCACCAATTCCTGGGCGTTTACGGTCCCTTGAATACACGAACGTTCTCCATATTCCATATAGATAACAGACATGATCATAGGATACTACAGAGGCCTCATAAATGCACGGCTTAATCTTCATGTGGTTTTGGCAGGCCTGTCTGCTCATGGGAACAAGTGCCTTGGTTTCCCATTTAAGCAGCAGGGTGCTATTATTTTAGCCTTTACTTTACCTTCCCAAGTGCCGTTATATAGTTCAAATCACGGTTTCCTGGAATGGCAGAAATAGTCATTACAGAGACCATTGTTTAACCCTAAACAAATTATTTCTGCGTGTGCATGTAATATGAACAGAACTGTTTTAAAGGGGCACAACCACCAACAAATTAAATGCCCTTCTTGTGTTTGTTGTTAATATCTTACATGTGCTTTGTCTTTTTTTTTTTTCTTTTGTTTAATTAAAATATTTTCCTGTGTCACTGGGTGCATCCATTATGTGATTTTATTTAGTGTGTTGCAAACTGCCCCCCCCCCTCAGTATCTTTACATCACTTTGTCCTCACTGTGTGGCAATGGCCATAGAATGTAGTCTATGGGTCGATCGCTGACTCAAATCATTGAATTGTGTGGGATGTATTCAAAGGATATCACCAGGGGGTAGATTAGTAGTCTTTAAAAGCTCCCTGTCATATCTCATTCAGCTGCCATCTCTTATCTCTGCCTGGAGAACAATTCCCTTCTACAGCCTTCTCTAAACATTCACTCCTCCACATCATTAACTGTTAAATATTGTATATTGCATAAACAACATGCCACCGTATTTGTTGAAACCGTTTCCAACGCCAGCAGGAATTGCTAATGGCACTGGGAATTCCATGGGTCCAACGTGTCCAAAGAGCACGGCTAACTTTAGATGACATGACTGACGCAGAATGATGCCTGCATTTCAGGCTCAGCTGTGACCAGATCTACAGGCTTTATCAAGAGCTACAGAATGATCTGGAGTCCAGGTCTGGCTCATGGATATCGGTACCAAGATTGACAAAAGTGCTCTGCTACCTGCGGTTCCTGGCCACTGGAATGTTCCAGCATCCCCTGTCCAAGTTAGCTGGTGTTAGCCATATCACGTGTTCAAAGTTGACCTATTGCTTCCTCACAGCTATACAGTGCAAGTGCCAACAATACGTTGGATACCCTACCAACGCAAGCACTTCCATTCATTAAATGTACACAATGATTGTGATGCCAACATGCGCATTGTGAATGTACTTGCAGCATTTCCAAGGAGTGCCCATGATTCCTATATCCTGGCTAATTCCTCAGCGATGCGTGATTCCAAGGACGAAAGCTTCCCGGATGGCTGGTTCCTAGGTGGTATAAGGTATATTTGCATCACAAATGCATCATAAATGGAAAGTACTGTGAAATTAAACAATGTATGTTATGTTCCATTTATTAGGTGATTTACATCTATATTTCTAGCGCCTTACCGATGGAGGGCAGCAGGGGACAGGATGTTGTGGCAGCGAGTTTGGAAATAGATATTGAAAAACCAAGGCAAATGCTGTGCACACATCCCTGGATTACTACTGGAGATGTTAAGTTTAACGTCTCCTGGCACAAAGATAACGACTCGCGCCAAGACACTGCCCACACCTACACCAGCTTTGTAATACGTTCGGTAAGGGCAGATGCTTATGTTTAACGGCTCCTGCTACCTTCTCACATTTGCGTCTGCCTTTTGCCGACAACCATGAGGGCCCAGAGTTGGTAGTTTTACAACCATTCTAGTTAGGTTTATAGCAGTTTTGTAACAGAGCCCTCTCTGTCCCTGTGTCTCAGGTTTTTACAATGGCTAGTAAAACGTTCAGTCCTCCTCAAGGAGTAGGTGTCTTGAGCTTATGCACCACTTCACCGGCGTAAGGTGTGCAAAATGAATAAAAGGATGAATCCGTTGTCTATTAACCGTGGTTGTATGAAAGCACATCCTTAAAGTTACCTTGGATCTATAAAGATTAAAGTTCTCAATGTTGCTGCAATGGATGCTACCATGCAAATTAAGACCTCACAATTCTTTATGGAATCAATTTCTTGTTTTTCCACTGTCCTTATTTCTATAAGCTTTCCATTGCCTGAATCCTATTTATATTTTGGCATTGCAATGCCCTATAAATACGACTTTGACATTTTGCACCCTATTAAAAATTCTCAGAGAAGGGGGGGGATTCTGAGGGTCCTGAGGACGAGCAAAAGCACTAGTGGCCTGCTCTACGGTGGGTGCCCGCTCAGGTCTCACAAGGTTTTAGCTTGTTTATGCCATTACAGGGATGAATGCTCCATATGCAAATCAGCCTGCTCTCACCCAAAAAGGGTGGCCAGTACTGACTGCCAAGGACATCATCCCTGCACGAGAGGTGCAGCAACCCCGACTATCGTTTCAGCCTTGTTAGGCCTCGTCGGGAGGGCATAGCTGACACCCCTCTAGGCACATCAAGCTAGGGGTCCACGTCTGGATGACCCTGTAAACTTATAGTGAGAGGGGGGTTTGTGAGAGTTCTGAGGACGAGCAACAGCACTAGTGGCCTGCTCTATGGTGGGGCCCGCTCAGATCTCCCAAGGTTTTAGCTTGCTTGTGCCATTACAGGGATGAACGCTCCATATGCAAATCAACCTGCTCTCACCCAGGCTTACGTTCTTAGGACCTAGATTAGGTCCAGAACCACGTGAGTGACTCTCTCAATGTGTACAGTCTGCACTATGTTCTGTATGTTTTATCCAAGAGTCAACATCGATTGATGGATCCAGGGGGCTGTTGGGTGGCCACAAATAACCCAGAAGCTCAATTTCCTAGCGCCGACTGGCTCAGAACAATGTGAGTGAGACTTTTTAATGTGATACTATCTAATGCTTTTTGATGCAATCTGCACCATGTTCCTTTTTTATTTTTTTATTCTGAGGTTCCATTGAGACAATCATTTGACCTTTCATTGTTGAGGCATCCAATGCGCTACACTTGTTACTCCCATTTTTGAAATTTTTTGGTTGTCTGAACAAGAACCTCATAAAGTGGACAGCAGCATTGGGGTCTATCCTTAATATTTCATCAATAGCGCCTATCTATATATTTGTATTTTGCACCCTAGTTCGATAGAGCTAAAATTTGGAAGCTTGGTTACAGCCTACATATTCGACACATACTCCCACCTAAACCGTGATCTTACTTAATATGTCTGCATAAGTGTAATTAATGAGAATACTTGCACAAGAAGGTAACTGACGTGTGTTGCTGATGTCCTTTGTGTTTGATAAATGCATTCCCCACTGTGTGATTTCATTTTTCAGTAGGGGTGGTCTATGTGGTATAAGTCACATTTATGCTCATGTCCTCAATCTGTCAGTTAATGTTTCTATTTCCTTGCTAATGTAAACATCAGCCACTTAACAGCTTGTTCCTAGAACATATATTTCTATGGATCACAATGGAGCTTGACTGTTCCTTGAAACCGCGAAGAATCATATATGTGACATAGCCAATATGGCGTCATCGGCAGGGTAATTTCAGACTGCAATTGATCACTTCAGGATGTGTACGTTCTCGTAATGAGACAGTTTTCCTTTAAGAGCAATGTTTAGGGTAAACCATTACACCATTTTGAAGTAAATCTTACAAATAGGTTCTTCAAATGCAAACCTATTACTCCCTGACTCAACCTCACCAATGCTCCGGCAGCAGTATGGACTATTTAGTCTCCTTTCATATACAAATCTAAAACTGGAATGGCCCACAAGGTGCAAAGTCCTGCTCCGACCATTCATTTTGTCAGTTTACTGCTCAGAAAATGTCATGAGACAAGGGTGTATTTCTACGTAAATCCCACCAAAAGGAACAATAGAAGCATTGGTAACTGCAATGAACCTGGGCCTGAAAATACAGTATTACATGGCCAGGCCACTTTGTGTGGACCAATCTGTATATTCTAAAATATACTATCAATAACCATTAATATACATTAAGATTTTTGCGGTGTGTGTGTGTGTGCTTATTCTTCGTATTAATATGCACGTCATAAATACCCAGGGTATTGTGAGCCACTTTCCCAATACGGATGTAAACATTCAACCAAATTGTCTGATTTTCCAGGGTGACTTCCGTCCCTCCTGTCATCCTCTTATTAATCAGTGATTTAAGAACAAACCCAAAAAGCTATCTGGTCACGTAAGGCACACCTCCCATAAGCATAAATCATTCCCAGGAAGGATGTTGTGTGGGAAAACGTACCCTATATTAAAATTCTAGCTAAGCACAAAGTCCTTTAGTTTTGTGCAGATCCAGACACACACACAACACACACTTGTGAGGGTACACCGAGAAATACCCTGATGGATGATTCTCATTCTCCTCATAGTTCAGCCTGCGATATACAGGGTGATGTCTCGGGCACGTCAGCCTCTCCTTGTTTGTTGCTGGAGTGGCAATTTATCTGGATTATTAAATAAAAATATAAATTGCTTGCTCGGTGTATACATGGGAACAAATGTGTACAATTAGCTTTGTACCATTTAATGTTTGTTTTGCACTCTGTATATCTATACTAATCATCCAGAGCTACCAACATTGCATGTAAGTGTATCCATAGTAGGAATTGTGTACGTAATTCATCTTTACACTATTAAGAACAGAAGTTCTGAATGGATAGGCTTATTATTTAGAAGATCATATGAGCAGCATATTGGCCTTTTATGCCCCAAACTGCATTTTTTTTTTGTGCCATGGAACTTTCATCTGTATTGCCTACAATGAGGTGGCTTCCATGTGGTCAGTGCTAGTCTGAGGCGTTTTACTCTTGCCTTCTTCACCCATCAGTATTTTGGGGAAGCTTTCTGATTGAGATCAGTTCTTAAAAAAGAAAACCTGTTATCTCCTCTGTAGTTGGTTTTTGGATGGTAATTAATAGGTTAATCTTATCAGGATGGTTGAGCTGGCTCATTTACATACCGCTGACAAGTATTCGTGTCCCTGCTTGACAACTCTGCTATTTATACCTTGGCAAATTACAATTTAATAGCCGGACACAGCTTCTCATGCAGATTTGTCCATGCGGGGAGCGACCCGCAGCCAGTGCAGATTAGCTGGTTAATTAGCCAGCATGAAAACACTATTAGTGGAAGAGGCCTCTTGGGGCTGAAGAAGAAGCGATAATAAATACGCCATCCCCGCCAAACAGGGGAGGAGAAGATGCACATTACCATTGTCTGCTATCTCTGCTTTTTCTTGTTAATCAGTAGCATGTCTCATGGGCAAAGTTTCTTTGGGAAAGTGAATCCATCCCGGTGTCCATATACCGCTATCACTTTGTCCATTTTGATGTGCTTTTTTTTTTTTTTATAACTTTACCATTCTTTTGTAGTAAAAGCAAAAAACCCTCAGACTTCCCTTTTCCCCCATTCACTGGATATCGGAAACCATCCTACTTTCCCAAAGTTTTCATGTGTTGTGCTCATGAATTAAGCAGGGAGCAGAGATAACACTTTTAACGCCAGCTGGATTGCTGGCGGCTTGTTAATACAAAGCCTGCCCACATTAAACGGCCAGAACACTTGCCTGACTGCGCCTGGCCCCTCAGGATGTCCGACTCAGACTCCTGTCTGCTCAGTGTCATACGGGTGTGCCACACTTATTTTAAAAGTAGGAAGTGAAGAAAACGTGCTTGCCAAACTTCCTAAATCTGCTGTATTCAGAGCTCCAGAAAGGGAAAAACACAATCTGTTTCTTCACAATTTGGTTCCATTATGACAATGAACTAAAGATGTCTGTTGAATTTCCTTTCTGTATCTAGTTACTGTGTGTGTCTCTTCTGCAATTATAAACATAACTAATTATAGCGTGGAGGCTTTTTATCTCACTTTTTGTCCTCCACCACAACCCTTGTAAACTAATAAATATGTATGTGTTTATCTCAATCTATACACAGATCTCCTCCATTACTCCTTTTTGCAGAAAGAATAGTAGGTGTGAAGAATTTACACGTCTGAGCAAATCACTTTCTTTACACACATCGTTTGTTTGCTACATACCTCAAATGCATCAGGTAGTTTTATGTAAGACATGTAGATGAGGTCTCTAATAACTACCTTTTTTGCATCTAAATGTGCCATAACAGGCCTGTAGACGCAAAAAGGTTAACATGGACCTTCGTTTTTCAAGCATGTCCAGGTTTTCAGATTTGTCATTGTGAATATCAACACCCTCTAAAAAAGATGGCTTCAAAAACGAGTATCCACCTGAATGAAAATGTAATTTGCAGATATTCTAAAAATATATATTTTATTGAAACTTCATAAATGCTATGTGAAGTTTTTTTAAAATATTTTTATGAAGTAGATACTCAGGAGTCCCCTACTTTTTTTTTATATTGGTCGTCTTGAAGCTAATCCCCTTTTTTTCCTTGAAATTTAATAATTGCCATGAAGATGCACATTCATAAGCAGCTGTTCCTATAGGGGTTATACAGAGAGAACCGATCTGGGCCCGAAATGTAACCGGACACTGAAAACCAATGTACGGTGCCATTTTGTGGCCATTCAGCTATTCAAAGAGCAGGCAATTCGGCACATTTAAGGCTGGGGTCAGACTAACGCAGTGCGAACGTGCGTTTAGCCGCACTTTATTACGGCCGTGGTAGCAGCAAATGACGTCCAACGCAGGCCCACACACGAAGTTCGGCCGCACAACGCAAGCGGCAAACTAAGGCATTTTTGTAAGAACGTCGAACCGCTAGTACTGGCGTACAGAGTGCGCTGCGTCCGCATAGGTGTGTGTGTGTGTGTTCGTTTAGGAGATGTCAGACGCTGCTCATGTCTGGCCAACATAACGTCCAGACACCCAAAGTTTCCTGGTTTGGATCCGTAAAAAATCACAACCGAAATTGCGCATCGTATGACCGCTATCGCGTCTTCCGTGAAAAAAATGCGTTCAGACGCATCAACGCACTTTTTGACGGTAGACGTGAAAAATGCGTTAGTCTGACCCTAGCCTTAGCGAATTGCCAGCACGTACGTTGCCTGTTCGAGGGCAGTGAAATCCCCCATAGAGAAGAAATGGTTAATCTATTCAGAATACCGAACAGCTGAGGAATGTCAGTGAAGTGCCCTGCTGTTCGGTGGTTTCATTCGACAGGTTTATTCAGGCGAATCCAATAGGCTTCAATCTTAAAAATATTCCAGTTTTAATTCAATATCTAATAAACCGTTTATAATTTTATTCTGCAGTAAAAAGTCTCTTTAGATTTTTTTTAGGATCTCTTAGGCACTTTTTTTTTTTTTTTTTTTTTGTCCAATTTTTTTTAAATTTTTTTTTCATTTTTCTGTAACAGACCTTTTTATTAGCATTCATTGGATTTTATATGTAAATTCCAGACATTTTCGTTCAGTGTTTTTTTTTTTTTTGCAAACAGCGTTTCAAATCTCAAACTTTCAAGCAAGATGTTTTTTTTTTCTCACCCCGTTCGTCTGCTAGTCAGCTTTTTCTGGTGGCTGCTCTGCGTTGATATTGCCGGCTGCTCGGATTTTTCTGGCATGTTCAGCTTGGTTTTTGCGGTGGTTTCTGCGTGTTTCGGAGAGTATTCCCTGCACTACGGTGGCCCTGCGGTGTGTTCAGCAAGCAAGTGTAGTCGGCGAACTAGGAATCGCCGAATCGCCCCGAAGTATGGGGAACGAAAAGTCACTGAACGTGTGGTAACTTTTCAGATCTCTCTGAATAACTCGGTCTATTGCGGAAATGTTCAGACTACTGCCACAGCTCATATTAATGTCTCAGCAGCTCCGAGTAGTGGCTTAATGACGCATGAAACCCATAATTGAAGTTGGACCAGAGGCTTTAACAGGCAAAGGGGGGCCGGCCAGTAATGCCCCTGAGGGGAATTGCAGACCTCCCAAATGGTATAAACTGGCCTCAGGTTTTGAATTAAATTAAAGGAACACTCTAACAACCCCCCTTCACATTTTTCACAGCACAATTCTTGTTTTCTTTAGTTTAAATGATTTCCCTTTCCTCCGTCAGCGCTGGGCTCCTCCCACTCTTCATCACCAGGCCTTCTAAATGTGGAAGTCCCTGGAGCTTCTTCCGTAAATTGCATAGCCTATGTAAGTTTTGTAAGTAAGCTATGCAAATTGTGTATTTTCCGATAATGCTTGCGCAGAATGATAGATTTGTTCTGCGTGTGCATAGAGATGTAAAATTTCCAGAAATTTTGAAGCCATGAAATTTACTTTTTTCCCTGTTTTTTTGTTTTTCCAGAAAAATTGAAATTTTCAGAAATATTTAAAATATGCACCATGGAGTAGGTTTAAAAATTTAAAATTAATTAATTAAAATTAATTTAGTTTCACTTGAAATAAAAGTGCAGTTTATTTAGTAACTTGAATTTGCTTTTTATAATTTTATCTTTTTGTTTCAAATGGAATAACAAACAAGGACTGTATATGATCGTATGAGAACAAGTAACATCTATGAGAACAAGTAACCAGCCCTCCGTTTCCTAAAACGCATCAATAATAGCAAGAAACCATCAACATAAAAATATATATATATATATTTCTCAAATTTGCCCCTTAGCACCAATAGCAAAAGGAAGTAATTGCATTATTTGTGCCTGTAAGCTATGGATACATCAATATTTAAGCTCCATGTTGAGGTTTAACTTTCGAGTGGTGCTTTAAAAAAATAGAGAAAAAAACCAAAGCCACAACACATACATGCAATTTAATCTCCTTTTCTGATCTATCATTTTCTGTTTCTTTTTCCTCTCCTCGTTTGTCATTTTTCTAAAAATGTAAGGTTTTCACGAATTGAAACAAGCGTTTCTCCCCTTTCACAATATTAGCAAACATAGAGCAGATTCTTTCACAGCAGCAGCAGCAGAAGATGCAGGAATCGAGATGCAAGAGGTTGTGTTGTGCAGAGACCTTGCCACCATGTTGCAGGAGGGATATGATTTGCAGAATCTCAGACTGTACTGGAGAGAACATTTAATACAACGCAAAGAATTTACAACCGAATTTACAACAGGGAGGAGCAGAATGAAAAAGGAGGGGAAAATACATGAACTAGCATTAAGATAAAATAGGGTTTTTTTTATGTTTGACTCTAATATTATTGGAGTTGTAACAATGTCGCAGAAATTGTTGTGATTGAGGAATACTTTGACATCAGAGGGAAAGATTTTAGGTGAGTTATGGCTTACTTGCAGAGGGGAGTGCAAGTTGTCTGGGTCCTACAATAAATGACTTCAAATATGATTTGCTAGAATGCAGAACATTGCTGTACAGGGTCTGCCTGTGTCATCTGAACAGCAGGACAACAGACCCTGCTTTGCAATGTACTGGGGACAGTGTGATGAGTGCATCCTGTGATCTGGTGCATGCTCTGAATGTCTGTTACTGGGAATCAAACGTCAGCTCTTAGCCAAAATGTAGACGGCCTCTCCCGAAACTTGTGTCTGGATCCGCCCCTGGCTGAGCTATTCAAAACCCATCTGAGTGATATCTGTGTGTATCAGCTGTACCAACCAAAGTGGGGTGAGGTGGGATGAGGGGCTGTACTCTCCACATAGCCTTTCCACTTTAATAATCTAAAGTGGTAAAGGTGTGCAGAGCGTCTACTCTATTATATTTGGTATATTGAGAACTTGTATCATTTTTTAGTTGTGATGAAAAGAAAAAAAAAATTATGTAACTGATCTGCTAGACAACTGTCATTCTTCTGAAAACCATCAAACCGAATAAATCCATTTTTCTTCCCAATAGTATTACAAATACACACAGAATCACCTTGCCGTGTGCATTTAGGATCTGTTAGTATGTGATTTGACAAACCAAAAGGCTTAATTTTCGGAATAAATGCGAATGTATTTTAAAAATAAAAAACCTTTTACAAAATGTGTCTTTCTTGTCACATACTACTCCAATGTACTTGCTGACCCCATGTTATGGTGGTCGGATAGACCGTAAATGTGTCTGAAAATTAAAAAATCTTTTGAACAGAAGATAGGATCTCGATGCCATAAATAATTATGTTGATCAATAAATCCTTGCTCATCGTACATCATTCCTTGTCACTCACTGCTCCACCTCACCTTGTAATATTCCTTGATCTCCAGTTTTGAGTCAGCCCAGAGGGTGCAACCCACATCACGTACACAGTCCTGCCCACTTTGACATCAGAAGACATGACTTTTCTGTAACCACCATGTATATTGGTGAGCCTTTTTATCGCTGGCTGGGGCCAAATGGATGCACTTATTGTGACACCCCCCCCCCCCGCGTCCATCTTAGAATTTTTAATGGATTGGCTCAGAGGACTGCACAATGTAACGTGTGCACTTTTAACACATGCAACAACGGACATGGATTTTCTATCTCCACAGGACGTTCATGCTGTGTAGAGCACAGCAAGGTGGCCATATGGTCGTCCAAGAAAGAACGTCTGATGGATGTTCATTCTGCACTCCTGTATGTCCATGTGGTGCTGGCCTAATATGAAATACAGTAAAATATGAAATGTTGTCACACGAATATTAATAAATTTCATTTGTTAAACACCATTTGTTCTAAAAATCTACATTTTTACAAACCCCTCAGAATATTGCTGTCAAATGAGTTGTAAAATGTACAGAAGGTAAATTTTTGGAAAAGAGAAAAATGAAATCTAGTTATCTTGTACATTCTATTGGGATCTCATCGTAGGAATACAAAGACACAGGTGTGTATCTTTTGGGCAAAGTGATAGAACAGTAGTTCACTTGAATGATATAAGCAAGACCGCCTGGAAGCCCAACTACTTTATAATACTCTTTGGATGAATAATTTTCAAATTTCTTTCATGTTTAAGAAAGATCCATTTTCTGTATGGATTGGTGCCTCTTTGCTGTGATGAAAGACTTTCTCTCTGTTTTTATTAATGTATTCATTACAACAAAATCTCCATACCCAGGAGACTACTCCTGGCTCTCATTCTGGGGGAACAAAATTGCTGCCATGACAGATTTTATCATCTGTTCTTTACCAGTTAATCGTGTAACATTTGAAACCCCCTTCCTTCCTGTCACTCCTATTTTTTTCTTTTAATTTTAATCTCTGCTGCATACAGCAATGAGCAGAGAGAACAGATAACACTTCAAACGGTAGGATTGACATTCAGAGGACGTAAGGCCAAACCTCAGTCAGTGCTGAGCAGGTGCAGTGAACCAGTGACGCTGACCACCAGTTTACTGAGCGGCCGCCCTGTTCCTTTCAATGAAAATAGCATTATCTCCACAGGGTACTCCTGATATCAAATGTCAAAATATTTTCCTGGCCTTGATGTGGGAAAGACCATACTATCATTTCAGAGACGTATTTGCATACAGCAGCCAGTCTCTCTTTTGGTGAAAATAAAGTGGGATAGGCGATAAGAACGACTTTTTCATCTTTTACTTTATACATATATTGGCTTGGTGCCTGCATAATAAAGGACACACTTAATAAACTGTATTGCGATTTTTGGTGATTTTTTTAATATTGTTCTGATCAGTTAATATGTCAATCTGTACTCGCACCCCCCCTCTCAAAAAGACCACTTGTTTATGCTGCCTATCTGCCTGACCATTGAGACGCAATCTCCTCCATTAGAGCAGGGGGCATCAGCCTTGGCGGTGTAGATCAGGGCTGTCAAACTCGTGGCCCCTGAGATGTTGAAGCTTACATTTCCCAGAATCCTTTTAATTCATGGAATTATTATTATTATTATTAATTTATAAAGCGCCAGCATATTCCGCAGCGCTGTACAATAAACACAGTACAGACAGGGTTACAATACATTGAACAACATTTGACAAACAGTACAGGAGGAGATGAGGGCCCTATTCCCGTAGGAACTCACAATCTAGGAGGGTTGGGGTTGGAAACAGGAGGAGAGGACTGTAAGGTGAGAGTGATTGATGGTTGTGTCAGTGAGTTGGGTGGTAGGCTTCCCTAAATAGGAATGTTTTCAGGGAGCGTTTGAAGGAAGAGAAGTTAGGGGAAAGTCTGACAGCACGAGGGAGAGCGTTCCAGAGAGTGGGGGCTGCGCGTGAGAAATCCTGCAGTCTATCATGGGAAGAGGTGATGCGGGGAGAAGCTAGGCGCAGGTCACTGTTTGACCTAATGGAATCAAAGGCATTGTTGTTCATCTGGGGGCCCTTATGTTTTTGAACTACATCTCCCCCGATAACCAGCCACTCTATGACCCTTGCATTAGAGCATGCAGGCAGGAATAACCAGCTCAGTATCCAGAGCTTCCAAATAAAAAAGGAAAATATGGAAACAATGGAGACCTTGTGAGTGGGTTCCAATGACCCCCAGATCCGGCCAATCCACTTAATATTTATGAGCGGTCCAGCATTCCTCTTAAGGCCCCTGTATGCTTTATTGGATGAAAAACAATATTTCTGAATTCAATTGCACGGTTACTAATGCTGATGTATGATTCCATGTAATTGTATCATCGTTCAAGTATTGTATCAAGTTAGGAAAGCTAATGTAGACATGCTACATTCACCCATTTCCTACCACCTTGCTTCTGTACCCCTCCTTTCTATTAACTACCGGCTGGGTGGAGTAGCGGTAACATCACTGCTGTGACCGTGGAGACACAGGTTTGAATCCCAGCAAGAGCACCTCTCCAGTAAGTGTCCTTGGGCAAGACGCCTAACGGTACACACTCGCCACCCAGGACATACTTGAAAATGAGAGAAATCTCAACGTATCCTTCCTGGTAAAATCCTTTCTCAAAAAAACAAAACCTAATAAAATGTGAATAAACTTCATATTGGAATAAAAAAAAGGAAATGCAATGTTTCAGCTGGCACTCAGATCTTTTCTTTCTTTTGAAAAGACCAAGGTACTAGTCAAGACCCTTTTATTCAACAAATGTAGCATGCTGGATTCCAATTCCCCATTATGCTTAACAAACCCTTGTTTTCCAAGTTCAATTCTCTCAGTGTTTTTTTAAGATTTGGTACAAACTGTTTTGAAATTTTACATATATTCTACATATGGAAAATGATGCGCTACACCTGGAGTATTCTTGGTGGTTATAGAACACCTATGTAGAAATGTAGTGTGGTCTCCTTCACTTCCATGCTTGTCTTGTGACGTAGGTTGATGACCTTCATCTGACTTTGTACTGGAAAAAACCTCATTAGTCCTTTTGTCAAGGTGTCTTCATTTTTCGGCAAAGAACATTTGACACCTCCGCTTCCAGTGATTCATTAGAAAGGCAAACAAACACGGGCTGAGGTTCGTCTTCCCCAAGTCTGGTTGCCACACGTCTGTCGATCTTTCCCCGTGACTTCCACTGACCTCCACCTCCCACACGTTCCCTTCTTATGGTGTTCTCATCTGAATAATCTTAATTATGATGGGAACATTCAAATTGCTTTTGTGCTTGAGCTATGTCTTTCAGCTAATTTTGTTTATCTTCTACGTTGTTGCCTTTCTAATGCAGTAACCTCTTGATCTTTTGCATTGTTTATTGGGTAAATACGCCATTAAATACCGTGATTCATAGTAAATATATGTGATTGTTCTATGAATCCTGCGTGGAAATGATGAAACATGCGTTGTATAGTGCAGGCACCTGGAAAGGCTGCTTTGTCTTTAGGATCCCAGACATGTTGTACTATGCCTACTGTGAAGGAAAAGCTGAATGCCTTTTTTCCTCTGGTAAAATGTCAGCGTCTTAAAGGAAAATTGACCCTTTTTTGAATGTTCTTTAATCCGTCTAGAGCAATGTTTCCCAAACCTGTCCTCAGGATTTTTATTTTTGTCGGATGAAATGAAGGAGTATAATTATTATTATTATTGTCATCATTTATATAACGGCAACAGTTTCCGCAGCGCTTTACAATAACCAAAGGGACCGAGATGAAGATAAATGGACATAGGATGGAAACGAGAGGTGTAGAGGGCCCTGCTCATAGGAATTTACAATCTAGAGGGATTGGGGGTTGAGGAAGACTAGGGGAATTTTACTGGATGGCAGGACCATTAGTGCCAGTGGTTTGGGAATGGTGGGGCCATACAAGCGGCTTCAATCATGTGTGAGTAGGTGAGCAGGGGGATGAGTTTCATCAGTGATGTGGTACGCTAATCTGAAGAGATGGGTTTTGAAGGATTTCTCGAAGGCCTAAAGATCAGGGGAGACTTTAATAGGGCGAGGCAAGTCATTCCACAGGACCGGAGCTGCCCGTGAGAATTTGACCGGAGTTGTCTAGATGGGGTGTGCTTGCAGAGTAACGAAGATATGTAAGGAGGGTTGAGTTATTTAGCGATTTGAAAGTGAGCGTCAGTATATTAAACTGTATCCTGAAACGTACAGGAAGCCAATGGAGGGACCGGCAGAGGGGGGGGGGGTACGCGAGGTACGTCTAGTGAGAAAAATAAGCCTGGCACCTACATTTATTACAGATTGCAAAGGGGCGATACGGGAGTTGGGGAGGCCAATAAGGAGTGAGTTGCAGTAATCGAGTTGTGAAATGACATGAACCAGCACCTTTACGGTATCTTGCATCAGAAAGGGGCGGACACGGGCAATGTTCTGTTTGGACATAGGGATAAGAATGTTAGGTCAGAATAGATCAAACCACAGACCCTTGAAATTAAAAATTACTTGACTTGGGACCATTTTAAAAATATATGGAGTACATATATATTTTCGGTATACTGTCAACTGTTCATTATGGAACACGTTCATTTATACGCTGAGCTGAAGATAAGACTTCTTTCTCTAGTGACTTTTGTAAATGTAGCAATTTAGAATATTTTTACAGATAAAATTATTAAAGACATTTTAGACAAAATGTCCCAGGGCTTTAAAGATGATGGTTATTTACCAATTTACCAAAAATCCTGTTTTGTGTTTTTTTTTTTTTTTGTTTTTTTTTAATTAAAGTTTATGCTGAGCCACTTCAAGGGTGGCAGTGATAACTACCAAAATGCTTCTCAAGAGTAGAGGACATGTTGTACACCTGATCTCTTTCTAATACTTGTGCTGGATATCATTGAAAGTCTCAGAAACTTGATCCACTGAGTTGGTCTGAGAGCAAAGTAGTACAACTCTAGAATAAAGTACAAGCTAGGCTTTAAAAAAAAAAAAAACTGTTTATAAAAAAAACAGGTACAGTATACTGATATTACAGCGCCTTTTTAATCGCATGTTAGCCATACACAGCTACATGTAAGCGATTCCGATGCCAATCTCAGCATAGAATTAAATGATTACATGCTAGTCCTCCATTATTTATTGGACTGACCCCCCCCCCAACACAAACTTGTTACCAAGTGGACAAACACTCTTCTATACAGCCCATTTTTCTGTATGAACATTCATATTCATGCCAACTGTTTGAATCCATGTAAGCAGGGAGGCAACCCCTGGATCTAAACACATGAAGTTTTGAAGACTATACATTTTCCCAATTGTCAGACTTCTTGCCACAGATATTTTTCTACTGGTTAAGTATTGGTGAGTAAGCGATAAACTTATAGCAGGTGCATGTGAGGGTTGCGCTTTTTTTTTTTTTTTTTCCCTTTCACTACCATGGTAGAGTATACTCGATGTTCTAAAACTCCTGCAGGAGTCCAACATCAAGTAAACTCAATCTGGTCATTTTCTGGAGCGATGCAAAGGAATTTCATTTAGAAATTCATAGATTACAGGATCAGAAACAACATGGGTTTACCTCAGGGAGATCATGCCAAACTAATCTTATTGATTTTTTTTGATTTGGTAACAAAAATAATAGACACAGGTGGTGCAGTAGACATTGCTTATTTAGATTTCAGTAAGGCTTTTGATACTGTTCCGCATAGAAGGCTTATCAATAAATTGCAATCTTTGAGTTTGGATTCCAATATTGTTCACTGGATTAGGCAGTGGCTGAGTGACAGACAACAGAGGGTTGTGGTAAATGGAGTTTATTCGGCGCAAGGTCTTGTTACCAGTGGGGTACCTCAGGGGTTAGTACTTGGACCCATTCTATTTAATATTTTTATTAGTGATATTGCAGAAGGTATTAATGGAAAAGTATGTCTTTTTGCTGATGACACAAAGATTTGCAACAGGGTTGACGTTCCTGGAGGGATCAGCCAAATGACAAATGATTTAGGTAAACTAAAAAAATGGTCGGAGTTGTGGCAATTGAGTTTTAATGTGGATCAGTGCAAGATAATGCACCTGGGACGTAAAAACCCAATGAATATAGAATATTTGATACAGTCCTAACCTCAACATCTGAGGAAAGGGATTTAGGGGTCATTATTTCAGAGGATCTAAGGGTAAGTAGTCAATGTAATAGAGCAGCAGGAAATGCTAGCAGAATGCTTGGTTGTGTAGGGAGAGGTATTAGCAGTAGGTAAAGGGAAGTGCTCATGCCACTGTACAGAGCACTGGTGAGACCTCACTTGGAGTACTGTGTGCAGTACTGGAGACCGTATCTCCAGAAGGATATAGACATCTTAGAGAGAGTTCAGAGAAGGGCTACTAAAATGGTGTACGGCTTGAAGGAGAAAAGTTACCAGGAAAGGCTTAATGATCTTAACATGTACAGCTTGGAAAAAAGACGAGACAGAGGAGATATGATAGAAACATTTAAATCCGTAAAGGGAATCCACAAGGTAGAGGAAGGGAGTATATTTAAAAGGAAACAAAATAGCAAAACAAGAGGACATAGTCTTAGATTAGAGGGGCAAAGGTTTAAAAGTAACATCAGGAAGCATTATTTTACTGAGAGGGTGGTGGATACATGGAACAGTCTTCCAGTTGAAGTGGTAGAGGCCAAAACAGTAATTGAATTTAAGCAAGCATGGGATAGGCATAAGGCTATCCTAAACAAAAGATAAATCCAGGTAAAGTATCCATGTAATTGGGCAGACTAGATGGGCCGAAAGGTTCTTATCTGCCGACATTTTTCTATGTTTCTAATTCATCTGCAAAAGGGATTTTAATATTCCTTGGTTGAATGTTTGAAATTCTGATTTAAAATTAAAGATTTCAATAATGTCCTGCCAGTGTAAAAAAATTTAAGACGTTAAAATCTTTGCAATGTCTTCTTCCCTTTTTACATTGTGCGCTATACACAAAGCCAGTGCAATTTTCTCCACTGGAGGGTCTCCTTTAAATGTGTTTGGAGTAGATTTGTAATAGATGTTATCCTTATTATTATTAATCTTTTATTTATAAAGCGCCAGCATATTCTACAGCGCTGTACAATGGGCAAAGTATAGACAGGGTTACATTACATTGAACAACATTTGACAAACCAGTACAGGAGGAGACAAGGGCCCTATTCCCATGGGAACTCACAATCTAGAAGGGTTGGAATCAGGAGGAGAGGACTGCAAGGTGAGAGTGATTGACTGCAAGGTGAGAGTGATTGACTGCAAGGTGAGAGTGATTGACTGCAAGGTGAGAGTGATTGACTGCAAGGTGAGAGTGACTGGCTGCGTCAGTGAGTCGGGTGGTAGGCTTCCCTAAATAGGAATGTCTTAAGGGAGCGTTTGAAGGAAGGGAAACTAGGGGAAAGTCTGACAGTACGAGGGAGAGCATTCCAGAGGATGGGGCTGAGCGTGAGAAATCCTGCAGTCTATCATGGGAAGAAGTGATGCAGGGAGAAGCTAGGCGCAAGTCACGATTTGATCTTAGGGAGCGGCTGGGGTGTATTTGGTGATTGGTGAAGACAGGTAGTGGGGAGCTGAGTTAGTGAGAGCTTTATAGGTCAGGATAAATATTTTTAATTTAATTCTGAATAATTTAATCCTTTTAGAAGAACTGGATGAGCATTGCAAATTTCAGCTGCTAGGGTGCTCATCCCTGTTTCAATGGTGTGCATGGATATATACAGACAGCCAGTAGTACCATTTTTTTTTTTTCTTTAACAAGAATATTGTGTGTGTTGCCTTTAACAAAATAGTAATCCAGAGATGAACACACTGGAAGAATTTCATAATATGGAAGTACAAGCGCTATACCAGTCGACAAAGTAAATATTTGTCAGCCGCGGGTTGGGGCATTAGGAGATCTTAAATCTATATCTAGTTTGTATTGTGTCCTCATGAGTCATTTATTAGTGTTTAAAGAGCAGGTCTGTACCACTTTGGTTTCCTGCAGTTTGTTTGTTGACAACCTGGGCACTGTGTACATTGTCCTTTGAGTCACTACTATACGTCTCCTAATAGATAGCACAAGGCCAAGTCCTTTCTTGGAATTGCCAGTGTGTATTTCTATAAAGGAAATGCCGCCTATGAGACAATGTTTTTTTACATTGTAATTCAAATATTAACTCGTTGTCACACTTGCATCATACTGACCTGAATCTGCTGTTATCAGCAAAGTAGTGTCTGCTGCCACCATAGCGAATAGCCATTCGTATAAAGGCCATGCCAAGCAGACTGCGGCCCATCATACTATCCAGCAGTGAGTAATAACAGCCTGTTTGGTTTGGGGAAAGCATAATGGCAAAAATGCAGTAATCCTGTTGAAAGGACATGCTATGCTAGGGAGAAAGACAGAAAAAATGTACAGCCTACCCTTGTGCATAAATGAGATTTGTTGAGAAAAATCTGGTGAATACAGCAACACTAATAACCACTTATCATGCAATTCTTTCTAAAAGTTTGTTATACTAACTATATACCAAAAATGCTACCACAGTAGCAAACTTTCATGGCATATCAATCGCAAGGTGAATGAGGGCATGGAAAATGGGTAAGCGTGCAGTTACCCCTCA
Source organism: Leptobrachium leishanense (assembly GCA_009667805.1). Taxonomy (NCBI): domain Eukaryota; kingdom Metazoa; phylum Chordata; class Amphibia; order Anura; family Megophryidae; genus Leptobrachium; species Leptobrachium leishanense. Next base: position 150,190,577 of record CM019066.1, on the reverse strand, counting down.
TGAATCCTGCAATACTGTTCTCATGATTTTGGAACCTTTGCATAGGTGATGTGGTGATTCGTCCAAAATTATACTTGAATCACAGTGGCATTGTTCACTTTTCACTTACTGCAGTGGCATTGTTCACTTTAACTTCCCTTCTCCTTTCCCAAATCTTTAGCAAATGCAGAGAATTTTATGCAGTGCATAATTACTCACCTTGTCAAGTAAGTGCCATATTGTACAATTTTACTAAAAACCCATTTTTTGAAAGATTAATCTTTCCAAAAAACAAAAGTTTTTAGTGATATTCTTGACTGGATGCCTGGGAAACACAAGCATTCTTTCTTGAGTGCGGGTAACCTTTCCCAAACTATGTCTGACACGCTTGCCATTCAAATCCTGTGGCATATTCACCCGTTGAAGGTGACCGACTACAGACTGCTTTGCCAGAGAAAAATCCAGATGGCTGGTGTAATCATATACACATAGTGACGACATCAACAACCAGAGCTGAGAAATAGTGGGGTGAGGGTCATTAGGTCCCAGTATCTTTGCTTCCAGTCCTAGAACACAAGAACAGGTGTCTTTGGAAAGATAATCCTGCTTTTATGCTGAATCAACGGACATGGCTAACATTGGAATTCTGCTATATGGACAGTGCTGGGCTCACTTTGGAAGTTTTGCTGTAGGAGTAATCTAATCTAGCGAAACTGCGAACGCTCCATCCACCATTATCATTTCCTGCAGCGTGATGAGAATGTGAATTTATTTTGCCACCGTGGGTCCCAATTGTCTCCATTCTTTTATTACTGTAGGAACCATTTCCTGGTTTTAATAGAACTGGACAAGCTGTGGGTGTTCGAATAAAACAGCATGTTTAGTGCAGTCTGGAAAAAGCTAGTGTAAATTTAGCAGCTGCTCCAGTGTGAGAAAAAGGTTGGTGAGGGTACTGAGGATGAGCTGGTGGCCTGCTCTATGGCGGGGCTTGCTCAGGTCTCACAAGGTTTTAGCTTGAATTTTACCATTGCAGAGATGACCATTCCAGATGAAAATTAGACCATCACCCAGAAAGGGTGGCCAGTACTGAAATGCCAAGGACGTAATTTCTGCCCAAGAGGTGCAGCTCCAGTCTGACCTATGTCTCTCCTTATTGCAGATCTGCACATCCCTTGTAATCTCAATAGTGTGAGGGTCCTTAGTTGTTTTTGTTCAATTAGGTTTGCCTTCTGATTAAAACATATTTAATACTTAAAATCAGAAAGGTACGCTCTTACATACATTACATATGTACCTGCTTGAAGTTAAGCTTGCCATTTACTGACCTGTTCACAAAATACAAATGGTCCTAACATTCATGGGTATTTCGACATTCTCTTGCACAAACTTTTCGCTACTTGATCCAAGGTTATGATTTCTAGGAAGTGTAAATCCTAATAGTTTCAAACAAATCAGTGTTTACCTCCTAAAGGTCAAATGTAAAAAAAAAAAATGTTCCCCCCCCCCCCACCATGGCGTAATTATCATAATGTAACTATGCAACCACATGAGCCTTCACTTTACTCGCTGATCCTTATTGATGAGCGCTTATTGCAGCTTATAGGAACCAGACCTGCCAAACTTTAATTTTTTTTTCATATTTTGCATGAGTTTGCATATTCTAAAAATATGTATTTGGTATTGGACACCAGTAATGTCTTTTTACAGACTGTATGTGAAAGAATTGCCATATATAAAGTGTTACCGGGTGGGAGGCTTTATGTGTTTGATTAGCTAAACTTAGGATAAATCTTCATCCTTCCACCAATAAAGACCCTGGCAAATGTTTTGGAAACCTCCAAGTTTCGTAGGCTTTAGTTAGTTCCAGAATTAAGTCCATATAGACAGGATGTCTGGAGATTTTGAGTTAATATAGATAATTTAACAGATTTTACTGTTACGGTGCCAGATTGTACTTTTATACCATTACTGCAGTTTTTGCAGCACCCGCAAGCCATGTTTAAGGATTCATCGAAGATTGCTATGTAATGTTTTCCCCTACTCGATATCACGTTCTGTATTCCATCATGATACTTTATTTAGAATTTCATAAATTTATAAATTACCAAACAAGATGAAACTGACAATCGTCTCTTGATCGAATTACGAAAATCCACAATATCTGGGCTGGTTCAGTTGTGCTGCCTGGGATTTTTCCTTTGGTCTGCTATACCACTTTGGATACATCGGCGAGCTCATACAGGCTTATTCAGAGAGGTGACAATCAGAATGGCAGGAGAAGAGCACAATCTAGACCAAATAGCCGATTTGGAAAGTGAGATAAATGGGAGAATTTTTCTGGTTTGGCTGTTCTGACCTAGAATTTTCCATTCTCCTGGTTTTCCCCTCTGAATCCCTGATAACTGTATCCATATGGGAGGGGAGCCCATTCTTGGTAAAAGTTACGAAAAATGCAACTATATTTTCTTTTCGGTGGTTGGTACTTTGGAAACCTGCTTACAAGACAAGAAGTCATAACGCATATTGTGTCCTCACCATGAGGTAGTCTCTGGTGCCTAGACTGCCCATTTTGGTTTGATGGAGGATACGGCTTCTGTCTTTTCATGACCAGAAGGTGTAAATTTGTATCTGACCAGGCCTAATGAAAGGTTTTAAGGTTTACTTAGATCTCATGGCGTCCTGTGTGGAAAAGCTTTGCCGTTATTTTGTTAATCCGCTGAGTGGCTTCTGACAGCATTTATACAAACATATCACTTCTCACAGCAAGATGTGTGTCCTTTGAACGTGTGTATGTCAAGGCAATGTTTATTTGAATAGAGCATGCCTGCAATCTGCTGGATGCACTGTGAAACTGCATTTTTTTTTTAAACTAGACTTTATCAGTATATAGCCCTTTTTTTCAGTTAGAAGTTTATCTTTTTGACTTTTGGCCAATCTTAAGGCTTTGTGCAATACACAAACTTGTATTGAATAGATCTAGCGTTGTAATATAATGGGTGAAAGTGTCTTCTGGGATTGTTTATCTGGAAATGTTGAAAAGAGTGAAAAATTTGGTGAATTTGTTGTCTTGCATTAAAGTAGTATTGCCCATACTAGTCACTTTATCAGTTATAGCCATTATAGCTCAAAGGCACAACTAATAAGAGGTGCAGGATGAAGGCACAACTAATAAGAGGTGCAGGATGAAGGCACAACTAATAAGAGGTGCAGGATGAAGGCACAACTAATAAGAGGTGCAGGATGAAGGCACAACTAATAAGAGGTGCAGGATGAAGGCACAACTAATAAGAGGTGCAGGATGAAGGCACAACTAATAAGAGGTGCAGGATGAAGGCACAACTAATAAGAGGTGCAGGATGAAGGCACAACTAATAAGAGGTGCAGGATGAAGGCACAACGGTGGGGGACAAAATCATGTCAACATCTTCAGCTCTGGGCCCATAAATGTGCTCTGATCAGAACTATAGACTCATAAATTGTGACTCTTGGGTGCTTTTGTATAGTGATGTCATCAGCAATCAAAGTATTTCAATTCCTGGATAACCTTATAATGCATAACATGTTGGAGCCTGCTGCAAACCCGGCATCCATGCATTTATTCGGGACTGTAACTTATCACCTGGGTGTATTCTGGACACGGCTCTACTGGTTCTATGTCTTCCAAAATCTGTTTCATTATATACAGTGTTTTGTACAGTGTGTTTGCCATAACTGAAAAAAAGGGTTTATTTATTTTGTAAATGATAAAGTAATTGTGGAAAAACATCTACAAGTCTAAGCAAATCATTTGCTTGCTTTGTCTACAAAGCTCCTTTGCTACACTTCCCATATGTAGCCAGGAATTCTGGGTAGGACATGCAAATGATGTGCACATTTTTTCATGTTTGTCTATCAAAGGTCTGCTGGGACAGACAACCTCCTAGCCAGTACAGTGCCATGTTAGGTGGCTTCCAGCATAGATTAGCGTACGCAATAACACACAAACAACTCCTGTTGTGATGCTGATTTTTGGAAGAAAATAAACGACTATTAATATTAAAAGAGATTGCCAAGAAAAAAATTCTCCCCTACGTAAAGGGTCATAAAAGTTCTCCGTGCAAAACAAGGATCTAATGTACTTAGATTTGCAATAACTTGTATGCTCTTGCAATTCGAAGTTGCTTTTTTTGCTTTCACACTGGGTATCCGTCCTGCTCCCTTTCTCCTAGAAGTGTTTCCCAAACCTCTCCTCAGGACCCTCAGCCAGGTCAGATTTTGCAGATCTCCTTGGGGAAATGCAGACTGAATCCTGCAATCACTGAGCATCAAGTAATATCACCTGTGCTGTGCTTCACATATCTGGAAAACCTGGTGAGGCGGAGGGTCCTGAGAACAGGTTAGGGAAACACTGCTCGACTATAACATGTACTTTATTTGAAATTTGGAGATATATTTTGTAGCTTTCTGTACTGCTGACAATAATATTATATATTCTTAATTGGACAGCTATGTAATGTGTACAGCAGAATTCCTGTAATAAAAATATTTCCAAAAATAAATGTTTTTTTATACCTCCTTAGACTTTTTTTGTTTGACTGGTGTAAGGACAACTTATGATGTAATGTTAAGATAATGAAATACGTTCTTTTATGAAGCTGTCATCATTTCAGATGCCTGCAATAACCTGTAAAACTTTTGTTTCCAGGCTGGTGGAAGAGTTCATGCTGCTTGCGAATATGGCAGTCGCACATAAGATTTACCGACACTTTCCGCAGGAGGCCTTGCTGCGCCGTCATCCACCACCCCAAACCAAGATGTTGAATGACCTAATGGAGTTCTGTGACCAAATGGGACTTCATCTGGACTTTAGCAACTCGGGGGCACTGCACGTAAGTTCTTGATGGCGAAGTACCTGCCTCGGTTTTGCTAGGTGTATCCTACAGCACATGTTTAGGCCATGCAGCCAAAGGAACCCAATATTACATCTTCTGATCGAGATTTCAGAGCATACCAGGCTTTCTGTTGTAACCATACATAAGCTAGTCATAGCAGTGAAACACAATTCTCGTGTCTCAACTTTATTTGCAGGTTTGTCGGAGCAGTTTTATATATTTCACTCTCATTGCTACACTGAAAGTTAATGCGTTGCCCCATCTGGAGGATTATTACAGGGTGACAAGCTGATTGTATGAAACAAAAATAAATCTTTTCTTCATCTTGATTCCGATGGTACTTTACTGTAAGATATTACAACAATAACTTGTCTCATTCAGCCCAAAATATTCATAATGAATTGTCTGTATGCTGTAGCTGACATATACAGGATGTGCATGCTTATATATGATTGTTTAAAAATATAAGATCTGTAACAGACGAGACATGATTTTCTTTTCTGAATTCCTTCTGTGCAGAAAAGTTTGAACGAGCAGTTTGGAAATGACGAGTACTCAAATGCACGGAAAGAGGTCCTTACCAACATGTGCTCCCGCCCAATGCAGGTAATGCCAATATATTGAATAAGAAACTTGCTTCGCAGCCTCCCAATTAAATTCTTAATGAAACAAAGCTTCATGGGATGCCAGAAATCAAAAGGGACATTATAGCAACACCACCTGTCTACCCACAATTAGCCATTAAGTATTCTGCGAGCTCACTGACCGGACTAGTCCACCTTCACCTCCACTTTCACAGATGTACAGGGCCATGGAAATTGAGGACGTCTTTTTCCTAGGGTTCCCATACAATGAGGAAACAACAATGTAAATAACTAGATGGCTTTCTAAATCTTTTATTTTTTTTAAATGTTTTTTGGGGTGTGTTGCTATGGCTCTAACATTCAAAAAGCTTGAACTGGCTATCGAAACTATTTGAGTTAGCTTTTTGTATATCGTCTGGCAAAACTAGTTTACAAAGAGAATGGTATCTATTCAGAACGATAAGAGGAATGGTGTGGAGGCTGTTATACAAAGTCAATTACTGGTGCTGTGCAGGGTTAAGTGGAGTAGACTGAGTGGATAATATTCAAGGTGAACCATGGCAATCACATCGAAGGCGGTACTTTCATTGTAAATTAAATGAAATGGAAGTGATATATATATATCTATCCAAAAAAAAGTTTATTGTTAAACCACTTTTAAATTACTATGTACATCATGCTAAGACTTTATTTTCACAAAGCGTGTGTTATATAGGCAAGGTCTAAACTCCACCTATATCAGCCACCCGACCGCACTGATACATTACATCCATTTTATTATTATTAATCTTTATAAAGGACCAGTATATTCTGCAGCGCTGTACAATGGGCAGAGTATAGACAGGGTTACAATACATTGAACAACATTTGACAAACCAGTACATGAGGAAACGAGGGCCCTATGGGAATTCAAGGGATGGGGGTGGAAACAGGAGGAGAGGACTGCAAGGGGAGAATAATGGACTGGTTGCATCAGTGAGTCGGGTGGTAGGATTCCCTAAATAGGAATGTCCTAAGGGAGCATTTGAAGGAAGAGAAACCAGGGGATAGTTTGACAGTACGAGAGAGAGTGTTCCAGAGGATGGGGGCTGCGTGTGAGAAATCCTGCAGTCTATCATGGGAAGAGGTGATGCGGGGAGAAGCTAGGCGCATGTCACTGTTTGACCTTAGGGAGCGGGCTGGGGTGTATTTGGGGATTAGTGAGGACAGGTAGTGGGGAGCTGAGTTAGTGGATGGGGAGCCAGTGAAGGGACTCGCAGAGAGTAGAGACAGAGCGGCGGGTGAGGTGGATGAGCCTGGCAGAGGCATTCAGAATGGATTGTAGGGGGAGAGAGGGAGGCCAGCTAAAAGATTAGTACAATAGTCAAATCGGGAGATTACAAGGGCGTGGATGAGTTGTTTTGTGGTGTCTGGTAAGAAATGGTCGAATTCTGGAATTGTTATGTAGATGGTAGCGGCAGAAGGAGGAAAGACATTGAATAGGGGGGTGAAGGAAAGAGCAGAATCCATTGAGAAAGTTTCTATTGAAAAAAAAACATATAAATTACTGACAATTTAAATGGAATAGTATAAAAAAGTAACCCTAATCCTATAGTATGCATATCCTTAGAAACCATACAAGGAGTTTTGTTATACATGACACTGCATTTATTGGACAGTAATATAGGTCTATTTTTTTTCATAAATAATTGGGCCAACAATACTATGGCTTGTCCCATGGGGCTGATTATTTTTATTTGTTTCTCACTTTTACTTTTATTTACCAAAAGGTAAGTTTTAATAAACTTGCTTTGCCACATGTGCTAATCATTAAGAGGTCTCTGGTGTGCAGACCGCTGCTGTGCTTCTTTGCATCATTGTTGTCAGAAGGGTTCATACCCATTTGAGGTGATTAGTAGTCAAGTCCGAGAGGAGGCCCTACTCCACCACTTCAGGTGAGGGTGCCATATATCTTTGTATATTGCTGCGGTCTACATTTTCAGCAAATATCCATGCTGCTTCTTTTTCTGTATCTCTAAATTGAACACAAGTCAAAATACTTTTTCCAACTGGAAAGTACGAGTGCACCTAATCTCTTGTTAGGTCACAATAACCTGCTTGATTTATAAACCTGGCTTTTTCAGAATAGAAAGTAAAACCTCTTAAATTAGTTAGCATTTGTTACTCCTGGCTGTGTCCAACAGTTTTATTACTTCTCGGGAATAGATTGTTATGGACATGAGCAGGTCAGAAGCTAATGTAGCGGTCACACAGTATTCATGTTGCACTTGCCAGGTTGGAACTTTGAAGTGTTGTAAAGCTAGATGTCATAATCTCTCCTTTAATGTATTTCTGCTGCCAATGAAGCTTCATTTTTTTTTTCTTGGCACCATGTATTTCTGTACTTCCCAAACTTGTCATCGGGTGAACTTTGCCATACAATTATACTTACTCTAAATCCACTGTAAAGATTGAATGAAGAGGTACGTTTTGCTATTTATAGGCAGTTATTTAATTGTACTAGATTACTCCTAATCACACACAGGATGGAGGAACTCGTAGGCCTTTATTTGCCATGTTTACCTTTCTCTCTAGCCTCCTGATTCAGGATGAGAAGATCATTAGCCAGGCTCCCCTGGACTACATTTTAGTGCCTCATGGATGGAATACAAATGTCTTTATCTTATTCTGCACCTTGTAGCATGTAGAATTGCAATGTATTTAACAGTTACGGCATTATGCGTTGCCTTTCAAGCACTAATGTATAATTCATTGTTGTCATGATGCTTCTTTCTGTAGATGGCAGTGTATTTCTGCACTGGAGCCATTAAGGAGGAAAGTTTGTTCCATCACTACGCACTCAATGTACCTTTGTATACTCACTTCACTTCTCCCATTCGGCGCTTTGCTGATGTGATCGTCCACAGGCTTCTTGCAGCATCAATTGGTGAGTATCTCCTAGTTCTGAAGAAAGCATAAACCTGCTTATGGTTCTGTTAATCACCACCACACGGTTTCTCCACATACCCAATGCATTTTATGTCGTGTATCTTTGTTGCAGGTTTTCAAAGTAGCTAAACCTCATTTAATTCAGCTCTTCCAAACTAGACCGTTGCTTGTTCAACGAATGCTGCTTGAACATGGGCACCTTGTCAGCAATTTTTATAATTCACATATACCTTGAGCGATTAAAAGCAATACAATAACCCTAAAAAGGAAAAAAAAGTACCTTCTATGTAAATCATTTGGGCGTTTGTACAATAGAATCTAGTCTACATGCACACAAAAGAAGAGTAGTTGAAGGAAAAATCTGATCTGTGTACGTGCAGATCTATAGAGTTGTGCAATGTGTAAAGATCAAACGAGTTCTCGAACAATGGCTAAGCGATGACGATACAGGGCCCTTATCATACTGTAGTTTTCTTTCAGATATTTGAAGTCATTAAATATAGAATGTGTCACGGAGCTGACATCGGGCTCGCCTCCGCAAACCGCGGAACCCAAACTGGACAAGTTTAAAGACCATTTTTACTCTTTATGTTCATTTATATCATGTGATTTTAAATATATTTTGCATTGTTTGGTTTTAGTTTAAATCCGTTTAGTGTAAAATGGCGTAGCTTTAGTTTTAAATATACTTATATTTCTTTAGGTAAAAATGAGTTTTTTTTGTTTGTTTTTTTAAAGATACTACCTGCAGCGAGTTCAAATGCTTTCTTTCGTATAGATTGTAAAATAGGTTTGAGTAATTTGTGATTAGGCAAAAGGGTTTTCTCTTTGTTCATCTGCTATCTGTTTACATGTCTCAGAGGTTGGGAGTCCCCATTGTCTCAGCCAAAACCTAACTGAGTTCCTTTACAATAGATTATGTAAATGATGTGTGATATGAAGAAAGAGGAATGTTTATTGTAAAAATCGGACATAATGTAATTAGCATTTTAGTAGGTCAATGTGGGTCATTTATGCAAATTATGGCTGTTGGATCTCAGCATAAATTGTGGCGTTTTTGTTCATTAAAGAGCTCAGACAGAGAGAGAATGCTGTTGGAACATACAGCCGCGTCTGGTGTCTCCTTCAGCTATGTTACACTATACACTCAACCTCCGATGGCACAGAGCGGCCTTCTGGAAATTCCTAACGGCTCCAGGGCAGAGAAACAGAAGCAGGCGGGTCAAGCTGCTCGAGGCGCTGAGAACCGCGCTCCCAGTAGCCGGCCTGACCGCAACGAAGGGGTGTCAGGACAGGCGGAAGAGAACGGTTCCGTCACAGAATGTATTACTGTTCACTGCCAGCAAAGCACATTAAAAGACCGTTATATGCCTGTTGCCCACTGATTGCTTCTGCCACGTGCTGTCCCATTTTGGTACATTTCTGTTTAAGCACTGTCTGCCGGCAGGGAAGCTCCTAATTATGTTTTTGTACCTCTTGTTGCCTTTACTCTAATGTCGACCTGAACCTGCAAATAAAGTTGGTTTAAAAAGACCGTTATATAAAAGTGTATCTTTTATTCTCCATTCATTTAAATGTCAATTTTATTTTCAGGCTGTGGGCCCCAGCTTCAGCTGCCCCAGGATGCTGTTCAGAAGCAGGCGGAGCACTGCAATGACCGCAAGACTGCGTCCAAGAGAGTGCAAGAGCTGAGTGCCGAGCTTTTCTTCTCTGTGTTTGTAAAGGTGAGAAGACTCCATTCCAACCAAAGTCTTTATACGTAATTGAAGTATATAAACCCATTTAAAACTAAAGAATTACTAGTTATTGTGATACTAGTTCTTACTTTTGCCATAATAATGATGTAGTAGGTACGGTGGCTCTTTATCATTGCGTTCAGATTTTAAAGGGCTGTTCTTGTATCACACAATTGTGCCCTAAATATATTGTATGTCGTACTGAATGCATCAGGACTCAATTTAAATGTTTGAAGTTTGGGCTCTGTTCCATAGTTAACTGTATAATGGAGACTGTAAGCTGTAAAATCTGCGCTTGCATAGTTTCCCTTACTGTCTATCGTTTTACAATCTTATTCTGGGGTAGGTGCTATGTTAGCATCTTGCCCTGGTATGCAGCACAAAGCTGCCGAATAGCAGCAGCAGTGCTACATGCCACCATGAGTATTGGCTAGTGTAGGACTCAATGGAGCTTTTCACCTCCTGGCCGCGAGCTCGCTCTTGTGAGATTGCGCGGAGTGATCATGGTGGGAGATGATGATCATGGTGGGAGAGTAGGAAATATTTGTTTCCAGTCTCGCTCTGCTCCTGGCAACAAAAAGCAGCCGATTGCACCACTTTTTGCACTGCAAGATGAGAGGTAAGGCATTCAATTGGGGAGGGGGTTAGAGAGTGTTAAATGATTTTGCATTTGCAAATCCTTTCTTTTAGGAGTCGGTATTTCACCCTAAAATACCATCTGTGGGAAGCAGGATACTTTGGAATAGCCTGTACTTCCACGCAGAGCTTACAATTAACATCTCCCATAATAAGTATATAAGAGCTGTTAATGTACAGTAACCTCGCACAGAGAAACGGCTACTTCCGAGCCATAAACTCTGCTTCCAGCAAGAATGGAATCGTGTTTCCCGTCCATAAACGAACTACAGGAGAAGTTATGTGCAACATTTCCTGTAGTTAACCATTCGTCAACTAGAAATATAACCCTTAATTTTTTGCTTTCTTAGCTAAAGATTTGAATGCCCTTTTTGTTACTCTGTAACATGATACCTATCCCCCTGCACACATTGGTAAATCTTACCCTCTTCTGTGAATATGGAAGATAAGGAGCTGAAAGCTGGGCTGCTTGCAAACTATCCAATTTTTTTTTTTCCCGAGTGACACCGTATAAACTATAGATTTTTACATGGTGGTTCTCATTTACTTTCAGGAGTGTGGTCCCCTAGAGTCTGAAGCCATGGTTATGGGAGTCTTGAATGAAGCTTTCGATGTTCTGGTGCTGAGATACGGGGTCCAGAAGAGAATCTACTGTAATGTAAGAATTTTTGACTTCAGTGTAGAAAATATGTGAAAACTCGCATGTAAACTGGTTAGCTTCAAAATGTTAGGTAAAATATGTCCGATTTCTGATGTTGGGTGATTCATAAATTATCTTGACCCTGTTTACTACCTGAATTTTAGTTTTGTTATTATGCACTGGAGTAACATTTTAACGAAGCCTATTCCATGAAATCGGACATCCATAACTTTTTCAGCAGGATTGAGTTTTTCCCTTGTAGATAAACTAAATTTTCAGTTGGACATCACCCCTTTTGACTGCAAAAAAACTGTAAAAAGCTGTCTCCCACCCTCACTGGAAAAAAAGTTCAGCAAATTTTACTGCTGCCATACAACAGCCAGGGTGAGAAGATGAGCTGTTTTATATGGTCACTCATTAAAGTACAGAATTGAGCTTCAGGTAGCTAGAATTCTTGAAAATCCCTGAACATTACAAATGCAAGTGTTAAAGTGTGCTATATACATATTATGTGTGTGTGTTGGCTTTCTGGCTGATACATATTAAGGAATCCTTTGAGCAATTCACGTTCAGTTTCATTGTTGCTCACGTCTGGTGGTGTGACAGGCAGCTGAAGACCTAGCCTGCATTGCTATCCTGATTGCAGAGTGGCATGCTGACAAGCGAGTCAGCAAGCGGACATCTCCTTTGAGGACCAGCCTCAAAGCACTGTACGGCAGCTCTTACAGTTCTGCTCAGAGAAGACCAGCAGGGTGGTGCCTGGTGTTGATACCAAGCAATTACAGCCTGCGATAATCCCAAGGTACGAGATATCTCATTGATCTATAATATCCCCCAGTGGGATATTAATGAGAAAGTAAACCTGGCTGGTACAGATTCACTTTAATGCAATTTCCATGTGCACCCATCAGGCACACAAACATACATTGTATCGGCTGGATGGAATAGAGGTAACATCACTGCTCTATAAAAGTGGATACCCAGGTTCAATCCCAGCCAGAGCACCTCTCCAGTAAGTGTCCTTGGGCAAGACTCCTATCAGCTGTGGAGTCCAGTGGTAACGTTTCTATCCTTTAACCGTGGAGAAGCAAGTCAAAGTCCCATTCAGCACATCCCTCCAATACAACTGTGGAGAAGTCTTGACTTTATAAGAAGCGGGTTCAACTTGCTCTGCAATCATGGAAAGACGACCTGATCCCACTCAGAAGACATAAGCGAGTGTCATCGAACATGACACCTAACGATATGGATACACCTACCGCACAAAATACATCTCATGTATTTATGTACATCTCATCGATTGTAAGTTCTCTTGGGAACAGGGTCCCCCTGAATCAGATCATCATCCATGTGTGGTATTCGAACGTATCAACTCCTTGTACACTGATCTTGTAAAGTGCTGCGGAATATGTGGCGCTATATAAATAAATGATAAAAAATAATGCATTACAATTTTTTATTCTAGTGTTTTTATTAAATTTTTTAGCTGCATTACTATTAACCTGTTTATGATCACCACAAATAGGAAGGGCAGGAGACCTGACCTGTTTGTAATTTGTAGCAAATTTACGGTTTTTGATATAAAGAACATTTCTGCCTATATTCAAGTAATGTAGACCCTGATTGAGATTGTGAAAGATAAGGGCCACAATCTGCTTTTCAAAATGTATCATCCCAGTATTTCTGTTAGAAATATGCAAGTTTAAATGGATTCATGACATTTATTTTAAGCAATAAAAAAACACTTGGCAGTGAAATGGTTAACTCTCCTCTTCCACACTAGGCACTGCCTTTATTGAACTCAAATTTCCAGCAAGTTGGGAAGAAGCCGGAGCTAACCCTGCTGTGGAAGCCAGATGATGATGAACAACCTGTGCGACAGGTAAAGGAATTCACTTTGTGGGTACATATGGCAAGGTTAATGTGCCAATACCGTAGTCTGACAGCTGTTGCTCTTCATATTCTGTATATGGCTTCAGACCAGATAAAATTAACTCTACTTATTTGAAGTTACATTAAACCTGGTGCCAGCTAAAAACAGCAACTTGGTTGTAATTGTCTGTAGCGCTCACTCCCGGAGGAGCCGCTGAAACTGAACCACGGGTCAGTCTCCCCGCACTAGGGAATAAATATACTCCAACACAGTTGTGAGTTTTTTATATTTATATAGTTTACTAAAATATTTGAGCAGATGTTAAGACACGGTATTCACAAGTATTTTTACAGTATTTTCGTATCCCGGTAAAACGCGTAGCGGAAAAGAAACGAAACACGAGGCTTCGTATTTCGGAAAATAAAATATTCGCAACCGAACATAAAAGCAATGCAATTTCCCGATAGTTCAGAAAAAGGGACACGTAGCAAAACCCCAAACATACAATCCCTTCGTATTACGGTAAACGCGCAGCGGAAAAAGAGAAAAATGTATTCGGAACGTATCTTTGACTTTAACCCCCGTTCCGATTCGCAAAAGGAAAGGAGTCCTGTACAAGTTAAGTTCCAGAATGTGAGAAGCGTATCTGTGTGTGTGTGGTACCCGGGTACTGTTCAACTGGCCAGTGAATTTATTAAAGGAAAGTCTTCGACTAGTCAGTTGGGGCCCTGTGAACTTAAAAGAGAAAAACAGCAGAGCGTCCTTTAATCATACAAACAGCCTTGGAGGCCTCTCACCCATCTGATGACTGCTTTAGGCTCCGCTGACCCAGGACGTCTCTCCACCCGATTTTGACTGGGGATACTAGCGGCCGGATCCGTTGTCTACCTTCATGCAGCTTGTCCAGCTCCCCGCCTGCTCTCCGTTCGATTCCGCCGGTCTGCAGCTGTTATCTGGGTACTGGCAAGTCTCCTTCTCCTCAGGTTGAGTGACCCAAATAGGAATTACAGGTCTCCCTCGGGCTTTGGCCTAGCTCCTCCAGCGGTCTCCTCAGTGCGTCTGCTTTCTCTCATCCCCTGGCGCGCTCTGGAACTTTCTCCACGAGGCAGAGGATGTAAGTATCCAGTCTCCACCCACTTCCTGGCTTCTTGCAAAGTATGCCAGTTATTGTAGTCCCAATGTCCAGTATCTCTGATTGCGATAGTCTCCATCTTGTGGCCAAAAATAGGTACTGTCACAGCAAGATTTTTAGCACAGCGCTACATGTCAAAATGTGTTTGTCTGCAAAGGCTGGTACTCCATAATCCGCCTACCTTTCATTATACAGTTAATTGAGCAGACGCTGACTAGTGCAATTACAGCAGTGTGGCACTTACTCGGCATTTAGTGAATGGGAGTCTTTAGTGATTTATTTAAACAGGTGATATTTCCGCTAACTCAGAAAATGTCTGACTCATTTTCATGTTTTTAAAGTTTACAAATCAAAATTGATTGACGAGTCTGTAAAAGCGGTGATCTTGATCTGTTTGCCAAGTCAACATTTTACAAAGCTGTGTACATATTGCTTAACGCCTGGAGAACGTGTGTTTACAGGATAGTCTTGCAGAGCTCCAGTTGAATCTGTGCATAGTCACTAATGATGCACAGCTCCAAATAACGGTGCTCACAGCTGCAGTGAAATGCTCACTTTAGTAATTGGACACCTTCTAAATATACCTGTGCAAATGTGTATTGTTTGGTTGCTTTACAATGGAGATTCCACTCAACCTTTTATTTCCAGTGAAAAGTTGGGTTCAGGTTCTAATGGCGTATGATTATCTGACATGTTTCAGGTTGGGGTTGATCTCCTCAATGATATGTGACTAATTCAAGGGTTTAAGGGATAGTTTTTCAGTGTTCGGATGTATCATAAATGTCACCTCTCTACAACCAAACTGTAGGAAACAAGCAATTGGTGATAGGGGAAAGGAAAATTACGTATCTTGAAATTGAAGTGCTGAAGCGGTTGCCAGGAGATGGTCTGTTGCTCCACACAGAAATAGAAAAAAACATGGGAACTTCAGCGTCTGAAGAAATCCCCGTTAGGTCTAGTAAATAAACCAGTAGGGTACTGGAATCGCCAACAATCGGAATGATGGGTAAGTAATCTGATAAAACTTTTATTCCAAAATAAAATCTCAATAGGTAAAAGGCCGAACACGTTTCGTCTATAAAATAGACTTTTTCAAGGGCAGTAGTAGTACACAATACATCAAATAAAATGATATCATTTTATTTGATGTTTACTACTACTGCCCTTTGAAAAGTCTATTTTATAGATGAAACGCGTTGTGCCTTTTACCTATTGATATTTTATTTTGGAATAAAAGTTTTATCAATTACTTGCCCATCATTCCATTTGTTGGCGATTCCAGTACCCTATTGGTTTATTTACTAGACCTAACGGGGATTTCTTCAGACGCTGAAGTTCCCATGTTTTTTTCTACAACCAAACTGTACGCTGGTTCTCCTAAATTTTTGAAAATTCTTTCTAGATATGTTTTTTTGTTTAAGCTGAATTACAGGATCATTTGTTTACTGCAGCCATCGACAATTGATTGATACATTGTTGACAGGACAGTAAATGGTTTCAATTGCTAAAACAGGTTAGGCTTACTTTAAAACCACAAGAACAGCCCTTTAACCTCCCTGGTGGTATTCCCGAGTGTGACTCCGGGTTAAATTTCACTACTGCGAACGGTAACCCCGAGCCACACTCGGGCTGGATGCATACTCACCTCCTCCTGGCTCCTTCGCTGTCCCCCGCAGTGTGATCACGGCGAGCTGCTTCCTGGTAAGGCTCCCTGCTAGTCACACGATGCAGGGGACGGGACCAGCAGCAAACTTAGGAAAAAATTATAAAACCCTGTATAATCCAAAGTGCAATGTTAATGAACGGCCGGATAAGAAACAGACCATACATCGTCTCACCCTTGTTTTCAGACAGATTTCAGTGTTTTTTTGTTGTATTTTATTGAATATCCTTTATTTGCATTATTTTGGATAATTATTTTTGGGATAATAAATTGTCAGGTTTCAAACTTTATCGTTTTTATTTTATTTATTTATAAAGGATTTTATCAGTAAGGACTCTTGCAGGATTTCAGTGCGTGATTCCTAATTATTACAGGCTAACTATGTACAAAAACACGTTTCCTTTAAAAAAAAATTGAGACGCTTTTAGACACAAAATTTGGAAAAAATTAGACCGCCAGGGACGTTAAGCATCACTACAGACTTAAATAACTCTCTACATGGAATTAAATTGCAACTTCTAAGCAATTCCTTAACCTCCCTAGCGGTATTCCCGAGTGACTCAGGGTTAAATTTTGCTACCGCGAACGGTAACCCCAAGCCACACTAGGGCTGCATAGTCACCTCATCCTGCGCTCCCACGCTGTCCCCTACAGTGTGATCGCAGCGACTTGCTTCCTGGTAAGGCCAGGTGCACACGGGATGTTTTCTTTAACCCACATTAGGTGCTTTAAAGAAAACCAGCGTCGCACTCGACCCCCGCCTTGCGTGATCTTCCATAGGAGGATAGCGGAGCCCTGTCGACGCGAATCCTAGCGCATCATCACTGTTGATGCGCTAGGATTCATGTCGGTGGGGCTCCGCTATCCTCCTATGGAAGATCGCACAAGGGGGGGGGGGTGGCGGGCGTCGAGTGCGACGCTGGTTTTCTTTAACGCATGTAATGTGCGTTACAGAAGACAGGCCGGGTGCACACGGGAGAACACTCCCTGCAAGTCACACGATGCAGGGGGCGGGACCAGACAGCAAACTGTAAAAAAGAAGAAAATATTCCAATGTAAATCCCCGGCAGCATGACCGTCTCATGAATGGCCACTAGGTGGCACTAAAGGATCAGAAACAGACCATACATACACATTCTAAGACTGAAATGTACTGTATATATAGTTTGAAGATCTCTTATATGAAAATATAATTATTGATACACTATGCATTATGAATGTTGCTGTATTTATAAGAGTGTACATAATTGAAATAATATATCATACCAAGGATGTGTGCGGAGGCAATATGCAGTGACTAATATTGCACCCTTGTGTTCTGAAAGATTTCAGTGTTTTTGGTTTGATTTATATTATTGAATATCATTTATTTGCATTATTTTGGATAATTATTTTTGGGATAATAAATTGTCGTGTTTCAAATTTTATCGGACTCAGTGTGTTTACTAGACTCTTGTTTGCACGGATTTCAGTGAGTTATTCCTAATTATTACAGGGTTACTATATAAAAAACACGTTTCCTTTAAAAAAAAATTGAGACGCTTTTAGACACAAAATTTGGAAAAAATTAGACCGTCGGAGGTTAATAGTGGTTTGTTTTTCTTCTCCAGGTAATTAAGATCTTCACCCTTGTTGAAGTGGTTCTGAAGTCGGATAATGTGCCTCTTAAATACACCGCGGTGCTGAAGAAACCAGGAACTGACTGAATTCTGGACAAGGCTTCCTAAGGTCACGAAAACCAAGCTCCTGGACACTTGATCTTTAAACTTTTTTTTTTTTTTAATTCGCAGAGCAAAATTTTTAATTTTCATACCATTTGATGGTCATCTTTTTTTATTTCTTTTTATTGGAGGCTTCAGTTTAGTTTAGAAGATGAGCATGTTTGTCCAGTGTGGTGTTGGTGCGCAAGAATATATACCTGCACCATATAGAAATGGATTCTAAAATGCTTTTAATGGCATGTGAGCTCCTTTTTATTTAAATTTTTTTTTTTTTTTTTTTTTTTTTTTTACAAAACACCTAGTTTTCTTGACAAGGCTTATAATATCAGCTTATGCTTCACAATCCCTCAATGTCTTGAAAGAAAAACTGGTTTTACCCGAGAGCAAAATTATTAACTTTTTAATGTTTTATTTATGCAGACCTGACTAAAATGCGCAAAAAAAAAACAGGTCTCCATTTTACAGCAATGTTTACATCTCTTTGATATGTTTTATTTTTTTGCACTACATTGAAGCTGCTTATGTATCAGTGATGCTACATCTTTTAAATGCGGACTCTTAAGTTTCATAATGAATTCATTCTATGGATTGCTTGATTGAGATGGGTATTTTCATTTTGTTTTGACTAGAAATGTCAATATTTCCATAACCACTTCTGATCATACGCTTTCTCTGTTTGACCAGTATAGGATTGGCATAGCAATGGTGGCCATTGCAACTGCTGTTTTGGCTATATCCCCAGTATATTAACTTATTTTTTTTCTGTCTGTGATGGGTCTTATGTTCAAAAGCGAATAGCAACAAATGTGCACAAGGAAGGTGAGATCCAATGATCACTGGGCATTTAATACTATATTGTAGCTGCTGTAGATTAGGTTTCCCTTGACCACCCGCTGCATAATAGCCGTGGAATCTACATGGACTGCAATACCAAAGGTTGAGCCTATCTTTGCCCTGCAGTCATGCTATCACCATTGACAGTTAAATTAAAAAATATATAATCCATATTGCCTTATCATATCTGCAGTCCATCCTTCAATAAAATGATTTGCTCTGCATGTGCGTTGATATCTTGTTCTTGTCCTTTAATCTATTTCACTGCATACGCAACCAGAGAAATCCTATAAAAGAATCAATTTGTCCTTGTAAAAATCTTGATACCAGTCATGAATCCATATACAATCCACCACAAAACACTCACCGCTGGTAGGTTAGATGTAAGGTAGATGCAGTGAGGTTTTTTATGCAGCAGCATTTTCAGCATGAGGCCAGATTATTTAATCCACCTTTGTAAAATGATTTATGACATATGACCGTCGTTATTGTACAGAAACTCATATAAGCATCAAACGTTTTTGCATATGTTAAATATATTTTTCACCATTATTTAGCATTTTCTGTTAATACTAGGGATGCACCGATACCACCTTTTTAAGACCGAGTACCGATACTTTTTTCAGGTACTCACCGATACGGAGTACCAATAATTCTATTTAATGTCCTGTGACCACTTTTCAATAAGAACAGACATCCTATATACATATTGCCCCCAGCTTACATATGGATGGATGTGTGTATGTATTTCCCCCAGTGTATGTGTGAAAATTATATATATAGATAGTTTACTATTGCAGAAGCCACTTACACATCACAGCAATTCGATGAATTGCATCCCAGAGCTCCTGTGCCACATTCCCCATATGCAGCAAGGAATTCTGCAAATGACATCTGTCTCACATTTATGCATCCTGGGTCTGTTATTACTCAGAGCCCTAAAATCAATGCTATGCCACACTGTGGCTTTTGTAGCAGAGATAAGGTTTATGCAACTGGTCAAAGCCACTCCTAGGACAGTGCTGTTTCGGGTTTGTTGGACCCTCATCAGCTAGGAGCTAGGCATGATGACCAGTTGCAGTGGATGATTGGGACCCACAGGGCAATCTGTATCTACAAGGGTTGTGGTGGACAAAAAGTGAGATAAAAGGCCTCCACACTATAATAAGTGTGTTTACTATTGCAGAAGCCACTTTCACATCACAGCAATTTGATGAATTGCATCCCAGAGCTCCTGTGCCACATTCCCCATATGCAGCAAGGAATTCTCGGTAGGATATGCAAATGACATATGTCTCCAACAAACCCGAAACAGCGCTGTCCTAGGAGTGGCTTTGATCAGTTGCATAAACCTTATCTCTGCTACAAAGCCACAGTGTGGCATAGCATTGATTTTAGGGCTCTGTGTAATAACAGACCCAGGATGCATAAACGTGAGACAGATGTCATTTGCATATCCTACCCAGAATTCCTTGCTGCATATGGGGATTGTGGCACAAGAGCTCTGGGATGCAATTCATCTAATTGCTGTGATGTGCAAGTGGCTTCTGCAATAATAAACACACTTATTATAGTGTGGAGGCCTTTTATCTCACTTTTTGTCCTCCACTACAACCCTTGTAGAAATATACTGCCCCCATCATATATGTATATGTGTATGTATGTATGTATGTATGTATGTATATATATATATATATATGTGTATATGTATATATATATATATGTATGTATATGTATATGTATATGTATATAATATATGTAAGCTGGTGGTATTATGTACCGGCTGTGTGGAGCAGAGGTAACATCCACTGCTCTGAGACTGTGGAGACACGGATTCGAATCCCAGCCAGAGCACCTCTCCAGTAAGTGTCCTTGGGCAAAACACCCAACTGTACATACTCTCCTTACAGGACATACTTAAAAATGAGAGAAATCTCGGTGTATCCTTCCTGGTTATATATATATTGCCAACAGCTCATATATGTTGCACCAAGGCTCATACCCACAGACGTGTGCAGAAGGGAACTAAAAGCAATGGGGGAGGTGGATCCCGACTCTATCAAAAGAAGGTCCCAATCAGTCTCTCCCACTCTGCCAGGCCCC
The DNA here is from genome assembly GCA_009667805.1 of Leptobrachium leishanense. NCBI lineage: Eukaryota > Metazoa > Chordata > Amphibia > Anura > Megophryidae > Leptobrachium > Leptobrachium leishanense. The sequence goes on along the minus strand of CM019066.1, from coordinate 150,169,877 downwards.
TCCGAGTGGCCTTCTTTCGAGTGGCTGCAGGCAAAGGTTGTAGCCCGGCTGCTTGTTGGGAACCACACACAAGCTGCGGTCTCGCGAGATCTCTATCGTGGCTGGTGGTTCCCAAGCAAGCCACTGGGCTACAACCTAAGGAAGAAGGCCACTAGGATGGGCCTGGCAGAGTGCCAATCGAGCACTGTCCCCTTGGACCCCAACCAGCAAGCCGGCCCAGCGCTGGCTTCCGTTATCGGTTGAGGTATCTGGGGCATCCACACGAGTACCAAGTACTCCTGCAGATCCCAGTATCTGCATCGGTGCATCCCAGTTAATACTGTGTTTATCTATGTAATATGTATTCCACATTAATGCAGATAACTCCATAAAGGACACCTCCCAGTCTCAGTGAAATTACAATCAAAACAATTGAATGGCACAAACAAAATAGTGGGATTAATCCAAACCAAGGGTGCACAATCATGGCCCTCCCAGATGCTTTGGAACTACACTTACCACAAAGCTGTGCCAACCTAATTATTGGCTGAATATCAAGGAAGATGTAGTTCCAAAACATGGACCGAGGTTGAGTAGCTGTGTGTGTGTGTGTGTGTGTAGATGGATAATATATTACAATACTACGGTTTTCATTGCATTATACTCAGTGATAAAAGATATGAGAAATAATCTTACAATGTATTTATTTTAAATTGCATAATTTAAATCACAATACAATTCCACTCACAAAGACAGATCCCATAAAGGCATGCTACACCTTGGCCATAATGGTCCACAGCCTTTAGATAGGGCTGTCCATACCATGGCACCCCAGATATCGAGGCCTACAATTTGCAGACTCCTTCAAATGTAAAAGATGGCCAGGGATTCATGGGAGTTGTAGTCCAGAAATATTTGGGAGGCTGGGTTTTGACAGTCTTGCTCTAGAATGATATTCTCCGTCCCACTGTGTCGCTGTACCTGCACAGTATTCCAGATATCCTAATCTCAAGAAAATGATGGTGCCATGCCAGGAAGAAATAAATGAAAAATCAAAGCAAAATAAACCTCACGACTCTCAGGGGTTTTAACTGATTGAAACAGACTTCATCAGAAGCTTGTGGTGTGGAGAAATAAACTTATGTACTGACGCATGCATTCTATAATTTTATTGGTTTCCTTATAAAAGAATCTATAGGAGAAAGTAAATTTCTTGTGTTTTTTTTTTACCATAAATACATCTTCACATTTAAAAATGTATGTGTCTCCTTTTAGATAGCACTATTTCCCTGATGTTGTGTTATTATGCAACACTCGTTTCGTATACATATAAGCTGATATTTTTCTATATGCTTGAATGTCCAGTGGTCACCTAGTATTTTAAAGATCTGTTTCGGTTTATTGCTTTTTCCTTTGTTTTATACTACACAAAGATTATTTCTTGTGATAGAGAATGTATTACAATATTATACTTCTGATTAGATTTTCCCAACAGAAGTGTATATTTTCCTCGCCAACTATCATATACTCTGGGCGATCATCTGATTTGGTCCTACGCGCTTTGTGTCACTATAATTCAATGCAAGAATTACCACGAGGTTGGGATAATAAAGGTTCTCTGCAACAAATTGCATGGCTAAACCTGTTTTTTATGTTTAACACTATACCAAGGTGTGGAAGACCTGGCTAAAAGTCAAGAAAAGGATTCTTATGCCTATAACAACACTTCCTATATTCTACATTTGCAAGGAGATGTAGCAAAAGCGTTAAAACCTCTGCCTTACAATCAAACTGATTACACTTTATTTGTATCAGTGTGTTTTCATTATAAAGGGTTTTTATTAGAGAAACCTAAACTGCATGTTCCTTATGTACCGAACATTCAGACAAGTTATGCACCAGAACATTTGTAGAGGCCGAATCTTACGCATGAATATTCCTGGGGTCTTACGTAATGACTCCTCCCTTACGTTTCAATAAAAGATGTGCGCAAGCTCTAAGCAGTGCACAGAGATAACATAATTGTGTGTGTGTCTCATTTCTGCGTCCTGATATTGGACAAGGCCATCAGCAGAGGCCAGGTGGACAGAGTCGCTGCAGCACAGGGAATCTGTTAATGAATAGAAGTTCCTCAGTTTAGGGTCGATTCCCTATGCTGACAGTAGAGGTTCCCCTTTAAGGGTCCATAGCCTATTGTCTTCCAGTTCAGTTGGATAGATTTATCCAACATTATACAGTAGTTCTTTGTGACCGACTCGGCTGTCTCTGGGCAGTTGGAGGAGCCATGGGGCTAGCTTCCTTCCTACGGACTATGTACCAAGGTGTTACCTGGGGTTTGCCAAATGGATTGCCCAAGGAATCCAGGATTTATGTTGAACTGTGTGTAATATTCTCTTATGTATTAGTGTCATGTCGTGACATGACATCCTCTCTCTGTATAGTGTACACTCCCTCTGTGTTACTATCCACTCTATGTATAGCATACATTCCCTCTATTACTATCCTCTCTCTGTATAGTGTACACCCACCTGCTGTAAGAGTATATTCCTTTATTTTCACATGCTCTGCTCCCACCACCCCTTCCCTTCCTCCCAAGAACTAGCCGGCAGTTTAAGATCAGGTTGCCTGTGTAAACGATTGTTTTGAATGTACCTTACCATTGTCCTGTTATTGGATCTGTTAATGGTTTCTGTAATTTATTCATGAAGGGGGTTGTCCCTCAACTGTTCATAGCTGTATGTTTTAAAATAAAGAGTCTTGTTTTTCCACGCTAAAAACACTGGTCGTGCCTGGTGATTTTTAAGGGAGGTTTTGGGCTGAGAATCCTTGATGTTGCAGTCCGGCTTGGAGAAAGCTAGAGTTTGACAGAGGCACACAGTCGGTGTGCCAGGCGGTCTGTCATAGCCTTCTATAAACGGATGTTTTTCCACATAGTTTGTAATAAAATGAAACTTGCTCTTTCCAAAGTTTGATATATTGCTTTTCCTGGAGCAGTTGTGTTATTGAGTAAACAGTAGCATATGGGTATGAGGGCATTAATGTGTAAAGAGTAGTAAAAACTAAAGTCGAAAAGCCGAGGTTCCAAACCCTGGTCCTCAAGCACCCCTAACTGGCCAGGTTCAGAATTCCCTTGGGAGGGCAGACTGAATCCTGCATTCAATGGGCAGCCAATCGTATCTCCTATGCTACAGATATCTGGCTAACCTGGCCTGTTAGGGGTACCTGAGGACCAGGCTTGGCAACCACACTCTTAGGCTAGAGTCAGATGAACGCATTCTGTGCGTCCGTGCACATCGGACGTACTTTCTGACTGATGACAAGGTAGTGGCCACACAGTCTGTTTTTGTGACTTTTTTTGACGGATGTAGATGGGAAATAAAATTTAATATGAAAAACCATTTTGTCCGTCAAAAATGCTGGACGTCAAAAATGCAATCTGTCTGACTACGTTCCATCATTCACACACAAAGCTATACAGACGTTGCGGACATGGCGCACTCCACACGTCCGTTCTACCAGTTTTACGTTCTTGCCTAACTTGCGTCCCTTTGCCACGTCCGTTGTGCGTCCCCACTTCATGTGTGGGTCTCTATTGATCATAATTGTATGCTACCACGGACGTTAAAATGTGCAGCAACACGGACGTGATCACTGCGCTCGTCTGACCCGAGCCTGAAAGTATACAGTATGTATGTATACACCTAGGTGTGCAGTAGGTGAAACTGAATTTGAAGGTGTAGGTTTCCTGTGAACAATTGCTAAAGATGACCAGGTTCCAATATTTTACTATTAGAATTGGTTATTTTAAAGTCCGTGATTATCTGTGTCCAGCAATACGAATTGCTCAGACACAGCATTCAAGAGCAATACATATCGATGGACTTTTTGTTGATTTTAAATAAGCTACCTTTGGTAACCGTCATTTCAAGAGCATGTCTAATCACTTGTTAAGGTATGGTGTAAAATGGCAAAGAAACCACTTTTCCTTTGTGAATTTCCTCTTGAGAATTGGTTATGCCATCATATACTGTGCTTTACACAAGAGTAAATGGCTTTCATGGCCACCTTTTGATCTTCGTATAACTATAATGAAACTATAAAGTGTGCCTTACTGCTTATTACAAAACAGGAATGGCCTGGCAACTCAGAATGTTAAAGGGACCCTGCCAAAAAATAAATGATTTAGTTTATGTTGCTGATATCTTACATGTACATTGGTTTTCTCATTTTTAGTTCAAATATTTACTCTATCAGGGTTATTCACAGAGATCCGAAATGTAGCCGGACACTGAAATTCAGCGTACAGTGACATTTCGGGGCCATTCGGCTTGCAGAGAGCAGGCAGTTCGCCAAATCTGGGCGAATTCCCTGCACGTACGGTGCTGTTCGAAGGCAGTAAAATCCCCATAGAGAAGCAATGGTTCGTCTATTTAGAGAACGCCGAACAGCAGAGAAAAGTTGCCGAAATGCCCTGCTGTTCGGTGGTTTCATTCTGCAGGTTTATTCAGGCGAACCCCATAGGCTTCAATGTTAATAATAATCCCATTTTTATTCCATATCTAATAAACTGTTCATTATTTTATTCTGCTGTAAAATGTTTTTAGGATCTTTTAGGCATTTTTCAGGATTTATTTCGGCAACATTTTTTTTTTTTTAAAAAGCGTTTCTTTTTTCTGTAGCAGACCTTTTTAGTATCATTCATAGGATCTTATATTTAAATTCCAGACCTTTTAGTTTTTTTGCAAACAGCATTTACATTTTGAAACTTTCAAGCGTAGTTTTTTTTTTTTTTCTCCACATTAGTCTGCTTGTCAGGTTTTTCTGGTGGCTGCGCTGTGATCGGCGGCTCGTCTGCTTTTTCCGACGTGTTCGTGGGGTTTTTGCGGTGTGTTTGCTGGGTTTTCGGTGAGTGTTCTATGGGTTTGTGGCGGGTTTTTCCTGCACTACGGGGGGCCCTGCTGTGCTTGCTGAATACACTGCAGGGTCGGCGAACTAGAATCGCCCAGAAGTGCGGGGAACGAAAGGTCACCGAACGTGCGGCGACATTTCAAATCTCTCTGAATAACTATACATACAAAACCCCAAAAGGTTGCAATCAACCTCAAAACTAAGCGGTGCATCTAAGACCTAAAATACAAAACACCAAGAAAGAGCATTTCATATTGACCACCTTCTTCCATCATTTTCTGTGGAAAAAAAAGTTTTAAAAATTATCAAAAAAACCTGAGGTAAAATGATGGGGACTCAGTTCACAAAGTTATGATCATAATTTGCTTAAGCCTGTCACAGTCACCAATCTAACTTGACCGAGTCCGTATATATAAAATATATATATGTCACTGGCTGCATCCATTTTGCGATAGTTTTGTTGTACACTGTCAATCCCCCACAGTTCTTTACAGCTCTTGCTCCTCACTGTGTGACACGGAGCACAGAATGGAGTGAGTTGGTCAGAAGTCCCGAAAACCGATTTAAATAAAATTTTACTTTGCATACATCTCCAGGGGTAAAGTAGAAGTCCTTTAAACTCCTTGTCATATCTCATTCAGCTGGCATCTCTTATCTCAGGTAGCCTAATCTAAACCTTCACTCCTCCACCCCATTGCCTCTTTACTGCTGTAGTATCACTTCTACAATATTAAAGTGAAACTTTTACACAGATTTTTGTAAATGTTGCATCATGGGGAAAATCCACCAAATCGAAACAGATAAAAATGTGTTTTTGAAGGTGTTTTTTGTTTGATTACTTGTGCATTACAAGTTATGGCTTGCGGTAGTGTCCTATTGTTAAGATTTCTTTTTGCAAACTAAGAAAAAAAAAAAAACTTAAATATTAATTTGAAGAAGAAAAAAAAAATCCAAGGCAAACCTATTGTATATCCCAGTTCCCCTGAAGATGCTCGCGAATAATCATACCTAACGATTATACCTGTGACACGCCTTATATTTAGAAAACCGTTAAAGCTTTAATTTCCACTGTTGATCCACTCTTTCCAATAAATTATATTTCCGTAGAGACTGGGGGTTATTCAGAGAGAGACGATCTGGCCCTGAAATGGCAATGAACAGGGAATTTCCCCGTACGGTGCCATTTCAGGGCCATTCGGCTATTCAGAGAGCAGGTAGTTTGGCGAACTGCTTGGCAGTACGGTGCCTGTTCGAGGGCAGTGAAATCCTCCATAGAGCGGCAATGGTTAATCTATTCAGAGAACACCGAACAGCAGAGAAAAGTTGCCGAAATGTCCTGCTTCTTGGTGGTTTAATTCAGGTTTATTCAGGCGAATCCCATAGGCGAGAGAGGTGTGGCAGGTATCCCTGACAGCGCATCAGTAGTGCAAAACACTAGAATGCAATTGAAACATTTGCATATGCATATTGAAATAAAGTGCATCAACAGTAGGCACAATAGTGAAATAAAGTGCAACAAAACAGTACAGTGCAGCAGTGCCTTAAAAGAATAAAAACAGGGCATAGTGCATATAAGAGGATACGTAGATAATAATAAAGTGCACAAATTAAATGTCCAATGCTAATTCGATGGACATGCACAAAAAGTTCAAAAAGTGTCCAATGTTTCAATTGAGTGCATATAGCAGTCTGTGAAAATGGAAGATAAAATACTCAGTCCCAATGTTTGTGGTGCTCCTTATTCCGGTGGAAAGTTCGTCACGTCCTCAATTTCATAAAAGAGAAGGGAGAAGCACACGGGGAAATCTTTGTGCAGGAGATCTTATGACAAGTTGGACCAAAGATTATTACTGTTAGAGGTATATACCACTCACATTTAAATGAGCCTAAAGGTTTCCTGGCTCTAGGTTTAATCGCCTATGGCCATTGTGACATAAGGGAAGGTCATTGAGGGGCGATATATTTCCCCTCGGTTCCTGTCCTAAGTACAGGACTAGTGGAACCCAGACCGGGTTTTCGTGCTAACTTTGGGTCTGGAAAATCCGGGTTTTGTGTCTCTCTCCTGGATTGTTAATTAATTGTTTATCCAGCTGAGATCTTAAACTCCACCCCCCCCCCCAAGATGTTTGTCTACAATTCCCAGATTTTTTTTAAAGCAATATAGGGCCAATGAATCGTAGAAGTGTAGTTCAGCAATATCAAAGGACCCGAGTTTGGGATCCCTGTTCTAAAGGAACCTACAAGCGGAATCAGCACGGACGTTGACACGGCGCTGGTGAATACTCTAGGCCTAGGAGATAAACCCAATATCACTCAGATTTACAACTTTACCAAGTTCATATGGTTACAATGCCCAGAAAGTGAACACTTTAATCCATACAATTCAAAAATGCTTTGTCTGAAAAAGAAATTACTTGGCTTTATTTACCAGCTCCATATGCAAAATAATTTTTATTGTAAGTTACAATAAATCAACCATTCAATCTCTCCCATACATCTGAAGGTCAATACTGCTGTTCTGTTGATCAAATTTGTGTCTCTTGCCATCGATCATTACACTAATAACATTTACTTTGAAGTTTGAACTCTTGTTTGGAAGATAAAAAATGGAAAGTTTTGCTTCATGAAACCTGAAAGTTTATAAAACCTGGTCCAAAGGTAAATGGGAGAAGGGTGTACATTTGATAGCCATGTGTATAAATGTAGTTTAATAGGAGCACAAGCAATCGGCATACTCAAGTCGAAAAGATGAGGAGTGCTGCAAGTGCCACACTTCTGATATGTCTGGCTTTCCTCCGGACATATGTAGGAGCAGATCCTCTCTCCTTGGGTAAGTAGATGTCCCATCATAAATCCCAATTTATACTCCGTGCACACTGTAATTTGCACCATAATTGGATGATTGGCCAGTTTCAAAATTTAATTGCTTAATCAAGCTTAAGGTCCTTGGACGAGTCTACCTCAATACAAGAATTAGAAAGATAGGGCAGTATTACAATGTTGGTGCTAACTTAACCAGAGCTGTTGTAAACTTACCATAAGAGCCATTATAGTCTATGGAGTTAAGTTTACAGCAGCTCTGGTTAAGTCAGCAGCAACTTTGGAATATGGCCCAATATGTTTGATTAATCCCTGGAGACCATATGAAAGTAATTCAGAGGTTGCACAGCCAAAAGTGTAAATTAATTTGAATAAAAGTTTGGTCCATTCAGACGTTCGTTGCTTTTTCCCCAACTTCTCACCAGTATACCTCCTGCCCTCACTGAAATCTATTAATTTGGTCTCGTAGTGATTCAAATAACTTGTTACATGTAGATCATTTTACTTAGCATGTACCATGTAACATTATAAAATAACTATTTAAGAGTTGACAATTGTTGATATCTTTGTCAACCACTTAAACGCATTCAGTGCTTTAACGTTTAGTGACTGCAAAATCTGTCAAGCACTGAAATCCCCAATATGAGCGGCACATTGCTTGGAAATCACACTTCCGCTATTGTCGCCTGCTTGTCAGGCCAAATAGATTGGCAGAAGCCAAATGTAGGGTTGAAGGCTGTGGTACTACTTTGAACTTTAGCCATTCGAACACACCTCTAATGATGTATGAAAAAGTAAAAATAAAATACAAGGCATGAGGAATTCCCACTTTCCGTACAAATCTCCGAATTTGAGTTGCGTTATCATTTTTTGACAATATAAAAAAAGTAAACGGACTACGTCTTTTATCAAGTACAATGCTCAATTATAAACCTATATGGAACATAACTGTATATAATGTGTGGGAGTGCTCTAAATAAAGCCGAAGACCACAGTTGAATGTGTACATAACAAAAATGACAACATTGCTCTGGTCTTTAATGTACAGCAAGGCTAAAAAGCCATCCAGGTCTATTCAGAAATGGTGAAACTCTGTAGAATTGGCAGGAGAAGTGAAAATTCTAGATCAAAATAGCCAAACCAGAAAAATACTGCCATTTATCTTGCAGTCAAAATCTATTTGGTCTAGATTGTTCTCCTCTTCTGCCAATTCTCCTGTCTTCTGTGATTATTTCCTGTTTCTTGCAGTACATATTCCCCAAATATGTTCTTTGTTGTGTGTCTCTCGGACAACCACAAGTTTTATGATAAATCTGAGCAGAAACCACCTTAAAGGAACAGTCAATGTAAAAAAACGGGGGGGGGGTGTTATTAAATTTATCCATATTACCTTAACCCTTTAAGGACGGGAGTAATTTTACAACTTCGGCGCTCTTTCGGAAGTGAAGTTTGCTGAAGTTTTTGCTCATCATGTTTAAACGCGGTTTTAAGTAACGTATTATTATACCACCCAGACAAATTATATATCGTTCTTTCCGGCAGACTCGGAAGATTAATAATATATCATAATTATATATAAAAGTCATGTCCTGCCAGACTGCTATAACAAAATATGTAAAAAAAATTGAATTTTCAATAAAATTTCAATCATCCACAGTGTATAAAGTGTTTTTTTTTTCACATTTTATTATCCGATCCTTTGCGTTTATATTCTATGGGGTAGACTTGGGAACCCTTTTTTTTTTTTTCTTTTGGGTGGGGGGGAAATTACGTGATTTTAGCTAAACCCCCCCCCCCCCCAAAAAAAATCATTGGTGAAGCATCATTGTTCACATTATAATTGAAATGTGAACAATAATGCTGCATCAAAAAAAAAAAAGGCACGTTTTTATTTTTTTAATTGTTTTTTTATTTTTATACACTTTTATTTAACTTTTTCCATTGTCATGTTTGATATCGTTGGAAAGGCCATGCTCAGACCTTTCCATCGATATCAGGCATGACCCCCTAGCTGCCACCGATCAGGAGATAAAGGGGTTCAAAGAACCCCCCTATCTCCTGCAAGGGATTTCCATAGGAAATCCCTTTGCAGCTAGGGGCTTCCCCAGTTAACTGACATCATCGCGCATGGCGCGATGAGTCAGTTGACGCGGGGGGGACCCAGAGGTGGGGGCTGCCATCCAAGATGGCGGCCCCCACCGGAAATAGGCCGCGATCGGGCACAAATTTGTGCCCGGTCGCGAACCTGGCAACTCATGGGTTAACCCCAATACATCGCTGGAAAGGTCAGGCTGTGACCCTTCCAGCGATGCTGGCCACAGCCTTGTAGCCCCCGGCGATGGGGAGATAGAGGGATCCGAAGGATCCCTCCCCTCCAGGCGCTTCCCCTGCTCTGGCGGGGGGGGGGGACGCCTGAAACTGACGTCATCGCACGCCGGAGGAGGAAACCCTGCCGATCTGACTCCGTGGGACTCAGATCAGCGAGGGAGCTGCCAGAGGAGGTGAGTATCTCCCGGGGGGGGCTGAAAACGCCGAGGACGTACATTTACATCCTGCGGCGCCAAAGCCCGCCTAATGCAGGGCGTAAATGTACGTCCTGCGGCGTTAAGGGGTTAATAAATAGGTAGGGATTTCTTTTTTTTAACTGTAATACCCTAAAATCCACTTCTTTCCAACGGCGTTTTTTTTATACTCCCCTCCCTCCTCTTCCGCTCCCGTCCTTGTTCCTTTCACTTGGCTAATGGTTTACGTGAGAAGGGCGCATGCGCGCCTCTCACGTAAGCCAGGCAATCGGCAGGCTTCCTCCCGGCTCCATCTGCTGAGGATTAGTGTTGCGCACAAGAGGATGCGCGCAACACTAATCCTCAGGCTGCCGCCAGCTACTGCGGCGAGTTGGAGACGTCATGGCGCTGAAAGCGCAATGACGTCTCCTACTCGGCAAAAGTCGGCAGAAGCGGGAAATATGAATCCCGCTCTGCTGACTGACAGCTGGGAGGGCGGAGTAAAGTCCTCTGCGTCTCTCAGCTGTTTTCAGCTTTTTCAGCTGATCGGCTGAGTGGAGGGAGGGGAAACAGAGGGGGGCATACTCAGGGCATCATGACCACCTAAAAAAGCTTAGGTGGTCATGTTGCCTAGAGTATCCCTTTAAGATTCAACCAGTTGTGACTAGAAGCTTCACAGTTGATGACCTTAACCAGGCACTTATGCAAAAAGTCCCTTTTCCAGTATATTTTCCTTACTGCTACTTTAATTCTTCATATGTTAATTTCCCCATAGTGGTAGCTAGCATTTGCATAAAAGCGCTCATTCACACTAACAATGTTACATTTCAGAGGCTGAGAAGACCAAAGAGTTCTGGAATGATCAGGCCAAACAGACATTGATTTCGGCCCTAAACTTGCAACCGAACAATGACCAAGCAAAGAACATAATCATGTTTCTTGGAGATGGTGAGTGATATATAGGAGCTGTGTTGTAAGAGCGTTTTGCAGTTTTATTTTTTGGCAATGAGTTCTCATGCATACCAAAGACCACTGCATGTCTGCAGATGTAATGCATAAAATGTTGCTACGTGAACAGCAAGAAAGTGATATCTATTCTTAATTGTTCTTCAATGATATTTAGTAGAAATGAACACTTTTTGGTCTGATGATCCTTATCGTCTTCAATACCAAGTGTTTTTTTCTGTAAAAATATAGCGGTTATTTGGAAAAATGGGGTGCGTGATTAACAAATATAGGGTAAAAGGGTAGTTTTGCATAGAGATTGTTCAAAAACTAAAATATAAATTTGCCTATGTTTAATTTTTCATGTATTCGTTTATCCTTTAGACCAGTGATTCCCAACCCTGGTCCTCCAGTACCTCTAAGGCTGGGGTCAGACGAGCGCATTGATTGAACACAGTAACGGATGCACTTCATAACGGATGAGATTGTGGTTACATTGTATAGAAATATATAATGTAAATATATATATATAATGTAAATATATATACATTGTAAAGAAAAAAAAACTGTATGCAGGGGTTTCTCTACGTCCGTCTAGCTTTTTCACGCCGATGCCATTTTGGCGTGTGTTGCACGCGCATGAAAAAGTGTGCGCTTGCTTCGTGTGTTGTTCTCTATTGACGCCTTTGAAAAACTGCGATGGACAGCAAACGATACGGTCAGGCGGATGCAAAACGTACACTTGTCTGACCCCAGCCTTACAGGCCAGGTTGGCCCGATATCTGAAGCACAGCACAGGTGTTATGATTTGCTGCTCATTGATTGCAGAATTCAGTCTGCATTTCTCCAAGGGAATCCTTAAAATCTGGCCTGTTAGGGGAACTTGAGGACCGGAGTTGGGAACCACTTTTTTAGACTTCTTGTTGGAATGAAAAAGTTCTAAACTCCTAGATGTCTCTTACTGTGCACAATTTCAAATGGGGTCTGTATTATTGGCATACAGGCAGAAATGGCCTTTGTGTAAAAGTCCGTAAATGTGATAAAGATAAAATGCTGTGATATGCAGTTTATGGGGATTTGTAGCTATCATAATGCGATTATTAGCAATGCACAAAATCAGCAAAACACCATAATATAAAAATATGTGCGGCATATGGAGATTACAGTAACACTTTGTATCTGTACTGTACAAGGACTTTCAGTAATTCTAACCCTCTGAATCTTATCCCTGTAGTGAGTGATCCCACAGCTCTCCATGTATTCTGCCCTCTCCTGACTTGTAATGCAGCAGTAAGGTCTGCTGAATGTTTTTTGTTTCTTCTCAATGACAAAGTGATAGTGAGATCTGAGAATTTTGTTTGGTAAGTCCCCTGGGGACAATCTTGCAATATAAAGGTATAGGAAAGTGTTTTTATATGCTAGTTTTGGCTTGTCATTGTAGGACAATGTAAAATTGAGTTCGCACAATTTTAGGCTAGGGTCAGACGAGCGCATTCTGTGTGGACTGTGCGTCCGGGCACAACGGACGTACTTTCTGACTGACGACAAGGTAGTGGCCACACGGTCCGTTTTTGTGACTTATTTTTTTTGACTGCTGTAGATGGGAAATAAAATTAATATGAAAAACCATTTTGTCTGTCAAAAATGCAGTCCGTCTGACTACATTCCATCACTCACACACAAAGCTATGCGGACGTAGCAGATGTGGCGCACTCCGCACTTCCGTTCTAGCGGTTTTACGTTCTTGCCTAACTTGCGTCCGTTGCGCACTTCTGTGCAGACGTATTTCGTATGTGGGTCTCTATTGAACATAATTGTATGCTACCACGGACGTTAAAATGTGCGGTAACACGGACGCAGGGCCGGCGCTAACATAAAGCAGGACAGGCGGCCGCCTTACTATCTGGCTTCCTGCCAGTTGAGGGGGTGCCGGCCCGGGGTGGGCTTCAGATGCATTCGGAAATGGGGGGCAATCGCAGCCGCTGGCGTTCTTCTACGCACTCAGTCCCTAGGCTACTCGAGGCGAGTGGCCGCTGGCATGCACGTGCAGCTTGGCCGCTCGCCTTGGATGGGACAAGCAACCACGTGACCTGACCCACACACGAGAACGCGGCTGGTCAGGTGGTTCCTGTATCACATCCCAGGCGAGCGGCAAAGCTGCACGTACATGCCAGCAGCCGCTCGCCTCGAGTAGCCTAGGGACTGAGTGAGTAGAAGAACGCCGGCGGGGCCTGGCAGGCAGCAGAGCAAAGGTGAGAGCTGCTGGGGGCAAATATACCCATATATGAGCTGGGGCAAATATACCCATATATGAGCTGGGGGCAAATATACCCGTATATGAGCTGGGGCAAATATACCCATATATGAGCTGGGGCAAATATACCCATATATAAGCTGGGGGCAAATATACCCATATATGAGCTGGGGGCAAATATACCCATATATGAGCTTGGGGCAAATATACCTGTCACGGGATGGCCCAGCACCCTCAGCCAGGGGCGGTGCACAGTGACAGTGGTGGCTATGGACACTTAGGTGCGGTGGCACGCACCTAGTTTTTCAAGTACTTTTATTTAGATGTGATTATTGTGTGGTGTAATAAAGTGTCCCCTGTTGGTATTGTGAAATGTAATTCCCTTTGTCTGCCACGCCCGCCGCCATTTTCTGATCACCTCGTGGTTCAGATCAGAATACTCGGATCGTAAAATGGCCGAATCGGCAACTCCCCGATTCGTAACGGCCAATACGAATCGGGGCCAGGGTGCCTCCTGCCAGCGAGGGCCAATGGGACTTGTGTGGGCAGGCAGGGATCCCCATTGTATTCATAAGTGTGTAAAGTGATAAATGCGTGTGTTGTGAAAAATAAAGGGAGATTTTGCAGTGCATCCAGCTTTGACTGATGTGTCTTTGTCTCCGCCGTATTTCGCATCTGAGTGTCCCCCGCGATCTCAGGATACGGTGACCACCCGATACGATCCGAATCGAGCGCTCTGCCCCTGCATCGTGTATCAGGGCAGAGGCGCTGCGTATGAAGATTCGGTTCCCAGATTGCTTGGCAGAGATCCGAACCGAAGGGCGCGGCCGTGTACCGCGCTCCGGTATTGCGAGGGATTGCGGTAAGATCCGAATCCCTCGCCCAACCCAGCAGATCCGAAGATTCCTTCATTCCCGATCCGATCCGAAAAGTCATCCGCTGGAGATCCGACTGTTACCCGCACCGAGATCGGAAACGTTTCCCGCGAGATCCGAAACGTTTCCCACAACCGATACGAAGATTCCTCCGCGGCAGAACCGATCTCCACGGACGTCCCACACCCGCAAGGTCAGTGAACCAGTTGCTCGGGACGCTGAGTGCTGTATGGCTCAGTGGTCGGACTGGTTCTAGGCAGGGGTCCCCTCCACCGCCCGCTAACCCCTTCCCGGGGTCACGCCAGGCCGCACGAGACGCCGAGTGCGCGTCACTCGGTAGTCGGGCCAGCGGTAAGCGACGGGGTCACGCAGATTGAGCACACCCGCAGGCGGAACACCATCCCCATTCCGTCATAATACCCATATATGAGCTTGGGGCAAATATACCCATATATGAGCTGGGGGCAAATATACCCATATATGAGCTGGGGCAAATATACCCATATATGAGCTGGGGGCAAATAAATCCATTTGAGCTGGGCAAATATACCCATGTGAGCTGGGGTAATATATCCATGTGAGCTGGGGCAAATATATCCATGTGAGCTGGGGCAAATATATCCATGTGAGCTGGGGGCAATATATCCATGTGAGCTGGGGCAATATATCCAAATATATATATCCATGTGAGCTGAGGGCAAATATATATATATATAAGACCAACGTTAAACATCCTTTACTCTCTGTGTGAAGACACCAAACACTCGCGTTAGAGATTTTTATGCATCTCTATCCTGATTGGCTTGACATGACACAGATGGGGGGGCACCAAAATGCACCTTTGCCTAACTAGACAAAAAAGCTTGCACCGGCCCTGCATGGACGTGAACACTGCACTCGTCTGACCCCAGCCTTAGTAGTGAGAGGACTAAGCTCTATAATTTTGTTTTAAAAAGTGCAATTCCTTTGCATTTCTCAAATTCACTGCAATGGCTCATGAAAAGCTGCGGTCGAGACTGTAAATAGTTGGTAGTAAAATTAATCCATTCAGATTCACACAGGAATGTTCTGGTAGCCCTTCATGGTTGAAGTTGCACGTTATTATGCTAGGGCTGGTTAAGGCATACATGCTTGTGTTACTGGCATAAAATTTTGGAAAGTGACTAGTCAGAATCAAACAAATAAGAGTATTCACGCTCGTGCACTTGTGTTGAAATAGCTAGCTGATAGTTTATGGTATATATTGTATATATTTCTCTTATGCAGGAAATGCCAAGTATGAATACTTTGAATATGTCTGTATTTTTCCATAGGAATGGGAGTGGCCACAATAACAGCGGCTCGTATATACCAGGGACAGCTAAGGGGAGAACGTGGTGAAGAAAATGTCATGGCAATGGAGTCCTTTCCCCACGTGGCGCTTTCTAAGGTGCAATGCAAAATATGTTTAAAATTAATGTACACCACATTCTATATATATACAGTATATAACTTTTTTCCCTGCTAAATACATTTGTTGTAAAACTAAACGCATTTTATCCTAATGCACTGGAAGCTTGTATATTGAAGTGTCTGAATAGCTCATTTGGTGCAAATAAAAATGCAGCTACAGTGGAACGAATCATTCACACATATATAGAGCACGTTTTTATTACAAAACCCATTTCCAGTTTTATGGATTGATGAACATAATGCACATCAGTGTCAACTGTCAAGCCATAGAAAGCAGTGAACCTAGAGCTCCTATAGAGCAGATCACGATGCGCTACAGTATGACATTGATTTTACAGTTTATAGAGTGGCTAAACACACTTTTTTCATAAGTGTAATGCACATGAAAGCCAATAAAGAAAAATACATGACCAATTCATATCTAGCCTGTAGACAACTCTAACAATCCAGGACAACAGTTTGGCCACTCCGAAGCAGGAAGACGTTATGTCATTAAATGGCGTTCACGAGTTTGAGGAATTGTATACTTCTTTGTACTGAAGTGGAATCAGGCTGGAAGATGGTCGCTATTATGAGCCAAGCGGCCATCTTGTTCAGAATATTGGTTCACTTGCAAATAACTAGATAGATTTCACTAGACACTAGAATGAAGCTTACATAAAATCTTAGGAATGTGGTAGATTAGCAGAAAAGCAATAAAACGGAGGGAAAATCCGGCCAGCTCTTGGCACGGAAAGACAGGATGACAGATGGATACTGCAAGGTCACTGAGACCTGCAGAGAGACAAAGAGAGCGTAGAAACCAGAACATGCTAAGTACTAGTGTGCTGACAAATGAGATTTTCAGGTTGGGCATCTGAGGGTGTAGGAGTATTAGCAAGTGAGAACACGCATGCAATGACTGGTTCAACAGACTTAATAAATTTATTAATAAAAACAAATGCAGTCAGAAGGTTGAAAAAGAAAATACAATGCTGAACTAATGCTGAACATAAGACATAAAATTGCTACTTGGTTTAGATAATGGAAATCTATTAGCGGAGTCTCCGTTATGATTACTCCAGGTATACACAAAGCATGGTCTGCACAACCTACTATAGAGGGCAGGGGAGAGCTAAATATGGACCTAGTCTTGCTTCAATCCACCAAGGAGGACCTTCGTAACTACTGAAGGGAAAGTGTCCTTCCTGGGGGCAGTAGGTGGGTGGGGTAACTGGGATATGTCACATCCTGTCAAAGCATGTGTCATTCAACAAACATTGTCCTTTTTTCTCTTGGGAGACAAAGTGAGGATATTACTTTTTTAATGACGCCCCTTGGTTGTCACAGTAATTGCATGGATCTCCACTGTAATATGCCATAAGTTAACAGTAAATGTCACATTTACATTGTCTATGTGAAGTATAGCTCTTCAGAGATATTCATATCCAAAACGTTGGGTCCTGTTCAGGAGGACCAGGAATGCCTTAAAACGTTTGTTGCCAACTGTGACCTGACCTATATCCACATGGAGACTAGTGGTTCCCTCAACAAGAGGGATCTCTTGCATCTAAAAATCTTCAGATAGCACTTCTGTCCAGATGTCAACCTCTCCTAGGACCAATATGCGGTTGAATACTTTGGTATCAAACGGCAAAGACATTTTCCATTCGCAACGGAACACGGATGAATTGTGCTTGGCAAAATCTCTCAATTTCTGAAAGTAAATTTAAAAATTGTGGTTTCTATCTGCCTCTTGAGGAGAGGTTTGCACAATGAACTCCCCAGTCAGACATTGTTGATAATGATGTCCAATGAGGACATAAATAAAAATTTTGTTTTATTTCTCATTACATACTAGTGATGAACAAATGATTGCATTTATCTTGATGTTTTTGTCCAAAGGGATTTCAAAACATGGAGCTTCTTTAATTTCAGTCATTGTAGATTGTGCAGACATACAGGTCTATTCACTAAAAGGTGAAACTCAAGAGCATTGGCAGGAAAAGACAAGAATCTAGACCAAATAGTCAATTTGGAAAATGAGATTAATGGGGAAAAATTTCTGTTCTGGCTATTTTGACCTAGAATTTTAACTTCTCCTGCCAGTTGTCCTGAGTTTCACCTTTTAGTGAATAGACCTGTAATTTGTCTATTTGAATAAAACAATTACTATGGCCCTGCATTAATGAATGAATTATCATTCCATGAGGGTGGCTAATGTTGAAGGCTACTAAAGGGTTTAAATCGTCAGCTCCAAGACATATGAACTAGATCAGTGGTTCCCAGGCCTGTTCCTCATGTCCCCCTAACAGGCCAGGTTTGCCAGATATCTTTAGCACAGCACAGGTGATATGATTTGCTGCTCAGTGATTGCAGGATTCAGTCTGCATTTCCTCAAGGAGATCCTTAAAATTTGGCCTGTCAGACCTATCTGAGGACCAGGGTTGGGAGACACTGATGTAGATGGTAAAAGATTGGCTTTTTCCAAAAGTAGAACAAAATTAGATTTCAGAACTTCTGTGAAAACCCTAGACGCAGACCAAAAGACAAAGCATTTCAACTGCCTTAGAAACGGACAAGTTTTATACTGCTTCTGCTATAGGCATTTACCCCCGGGTATTTCTTGCATACATAAACCACTGCAAGAAATACAGGTGAGAAAGTATCCATAGGCCAAGGCTTTTGAAGAAGTATATGTTTTAAACATGCCCACTAGCTGGCACATATAAATATTTTTGTTGTCCCATTTCTATCCACCACTCTAAACCACATAGAGCGACAACCCACAGATTACTAGCTCACCCTTACACGACACGGTTTTCTTTATAAAATCCTTGTTTTTTTCTCCTTTTCTAATTATTCCCACGGTGATTATTTCCGAAGGATGGTACTTTGTGGTAGATGGCATCTTTGCTTGTCCATTGACCTGGTCTATAATATGTAAGAACTGAAGTGTGATACCACGAGTTTACCAAGCTTTAGATTATTGCTAACATGAAACTTTGAACAGTGTTTCCTAGTGTTCCCCAATTTGAGATGCTACTTTTTTTTCCTATTTTTATTTCTCGCTTTGTTTTCAAAAACCACCGTTCTCATGCTTTTTCCAAGGTTTACAACGTAAACGCCCAGGTCCCAGACAGCGCAGGCACAGGAACAGCTTATTTGTGTGGAGTGAAGACCAACACCGGGCTCCTCGGTGTCACAGCAGCCTCGAGATACGGAATTTGTACTTCTGCCAATGGGAATGAAGTTGATTCCGTACTCCATAGAGCAAAAAAAGCAGGTGAGGTACTTTTTCAGTTTAATGAGCCTTCCACCAACAGACATTTTGCATAATTACTAAACTAATTGTCTTCCTGTATTTAATGATACACACGTTTGGTTAAATAATTAATACATTAAAAATATTCACAATTTATAAATTTCAGAAACACGATCTAGAAATTGATTGTAAACTAAATATCATTACTGCCCCCTTTAGCTATATAATACTGAAGGTCCTTATTCCACTGCTCTTTCTGGTCTAGATTAATATCACTTTTTGGGATTTTTAGAAGGAAATTGCAATCTATATAAAGCTATAACCGTCTTATATTCCACTAAAATATACCTCAAATAGATCATATAGAATATGTAATACTTTTGTGTAAAAAAAATGGGACCACGCCACCTCCAGTGAAAATGCTGTTTCAATGAATTTCTTCAAAAAGGTTATATAGGTTATAACTTCTATATATGCACACACAATGATCTTTCACAACTGCTATTTCTGTTTTTGTGTGTATTTATTTTTTTAAACTATTGCTGCCTTCTTTCTTCTTCTCATTGTGGAGACAGAATAAACACTGCTTTACATATCAAGAGGCAACATATTCTGTGTCTTTAATATATGGTCACGTGCTTATGGCTTTGGAACTATTGCAGGAAAATCTGTGGGTATTGTGACCACGACTCGTGTTCAACATGCCTCTCCAGCAGCTTCCTATGCACATTCTGCTAACCGGGAGTGGTATTCAGACAATGAGATGACTGCCAACATGATCAACAGTGGCTGTAAGGACATAGCATACCAGCTGGTGCACAACACTGATATCAATGTAATTATGGAAAATAATGGTATTTTCTATGTAAACAAAATAATATGCATGACTTTATTCAAATGGCTTTATAAGAATAATTTACTTTCTGCTGGAAGGTAATTCTTGGAGGAGGAAGGGTATACATGACTGCAAAAGGATCACCAGACCCAGAATATCCAACAAGCACATCAAGCCAAGGTGTCCGAAAAGATGGACTTAACTTGACAGATATATGGCTGAGCAAGAGACAGGCAAGACATTTTTTTTTTATTCACGTATAAAGTAAAAATGAACCATTTGAGTGGACGGTGTGGGCTGTTACAAAACTGAAGTCTAGGTGGCAAGATATCGAGGGTAAAAAGTAATGCAAAAATGAGCATAACCTTTTGTCATGGAGCTGATGTAACGCTCCATGCTTCAAACCCCAAGAGACTTTATGTTCATTTATATCGTGTGTTTTTTAAATATATTTTACATCGTTTGGTTTTAGTTTAATTTAGTTTAGTGTAAAATGGCATAGCTTTGGTTTTAAAAATACTTATATTCCTGTAGGTAAATGTGTTTTTGTGTATACAGTAAACAAGCTTTACTGCTGTGTAATTTATGCACCAGGGCTTTTCCCATTATCTAGCTGCATGTTTAATTCAAGGGATCTCTGATAGTGTGTGTTTAATCTGATGTGTTAGAACAATGGATATACAAATGTTGTGTGAGCTGAAGGCTAGAGAATGTAAAGAATGTTTATTGTAAATAACTGAGATAATGTAATTAGTATGGGTATGCAAATTATGACTGTTGGACTTCAGCATAAATGGTGGCGTTTGGTTCATTAAAAAGTCAGAGAACTCTCAGAGAGAGAGAATCCTGTTTTAAAGCATACAGCCGCGCCTGGTGTCTTTATTACAAACTACGCTACACTCCACACTCGCCCTCAGAAGGCAGAGAGCGGCCTTCTGGAGATTCCTAACGGCTCCAGGGCAGAGGAACAGAAGCAGGCAGGTCAAGTCACTCGAGGTGCTGAGGACAGCGCTCCCAGTAGCCGGGCTGACCGCAACGAAGGGGTGTCTGGAGAGCCAGGACAGACGGAAGGGAACGGTTCCTTCACACCTTTTTATTAACTAATATAGGTAATTCAAATTGTACATATTGTTGGCGTAACTCCTCCTCTATACAAATGTACTACTCCACTTGGTCTACATTACAAGTATACATGTTTGTCCCGTTGAATACTCACCCCCTCATGATTATTCATATCAGTGGGCGCAGCTGATGGCATCCCACTGCATGGTTTATCTTCAATACTGGTTTCCTTTCTGTAAACCTCTTCATCCACCTGTGCACATTGCTCTTGTCCTGATATCATCTCCGTACACATTCTGTTGCCTTCTGTGGATGTCGGACAGCATGTACACCCCTCTTTAATCAAGAACCCAATGACCACACGTTGCTTCTGCATGGTATCCATTATTCACCTGCAAGGAAGAAAAAGATTCTGAAATGTTTATAGAGTATCTCCAACATGTGCAATTTGAATAACCTACATTCAGGCATGTACTTGCCATAGGGAGTCTTTAGGGACTACAGGGAGATTCCCGGTGGGCCAATGTGAATGCTGGTTCACCGCGTGGCTCGCACAGCCCTTAATGGGTGAAGTGAGAACTTACTGTCTGTAAAACCGATGCAGTCTGCCGCAGTCTCCTATTGGGGCCACCGCTGCGCATACGCCTAACCTTAAGACATGGTGCACTCAACCTAAGTGCTGTTGTGTTGCTTTACCCAGTCACTCTGCAGCAACTCCAGTATCTGGTTGGTTTATGTACTATTGGTTGGTATATGTACTGGTTGGTTTATGTACTATTTTTGTGTGTGTGTACATAATTAAAGAGGGCCGTTCTGGATGAAGTCCAGGGCTGATTTTTCTTTGTCCCAGTCCAGCCCTGCCTACATTAGTTAATAAAAATGTTCTGCCCACTTATGCATTGCTCTTCAGTACAGCCCTCGTACCAAAATTTCCATTTTCCCTCTTACTTTCTTAGCATTAATTCACTGGATAAAACCGACTACAGTGTGGTGCTATGAGTATGTATTTAGTATTATCTGTATTCAAGCTACAGAGTAAGTAGTAAAGGTGCTGGCCTTTAACATTTGTGAAAAAATAAAAATGGTGAAGGAAAAGGAGGGTTCAAAGGGGATAAACACTTGCCTTCTTGTAATTGTGCATGCTTTTTCCCCCCCACAACAGAATGCCAGATATGTGTGGAATAAAGAAGACTTTGATGCCGTGGATGCAAGCACCACAGATTACCTAATTGGTAATAAATACACATTAAGACATTTTGAGGGAAGTGGCATAACCCATGATGCATGAGAAATAACTTTAATATATCTGGGAGAAATAGAACACCTAAATGTTTTCTTAAAAAAATAAATGATATAAAATACAATTTGCCATTAAAATGTTTATCTTGTATCAGTATTCTAAACAGAACTCTTTTGTGTTGTACACTGTTGGCTTGTAGGATTGTTTGAGCCAAAGGACATGAAATATGAGTTGAATCGTGACCCTTCCTCAGACCCATCTCTGGCTGAAATGGTTGAGAAGGCAATCAAGATCCTAAGCAAAAATCCCAATGGCTTTTTCCTTTTTGTAGAAGATGAGTATACATTCTAAAACTCAAAATTTTATATCTCCACATAAATAATTTTATACTTTCTTTCACACTACAGAACCAAATAATATAGTCTTTACAACATACCAATTTATGTGTAGTTTGCATATATTCACAACAAGATGATGGACATTTCTTGATTAAGAGTATTGTATATGGGGGGGGGCGTGGCTGGCCGTGGAAGGGAGAAGACGTGTCTCGCATTGGACCCTCCTGCAAAGGGGGTTTTGGGTTGGTTTTTTTCTGCCGAATTTTCCCTACATTGGTCCCTCCATGTCTGGCCATAGGGAGACTCAGTCCGGAGCCTGTTACGTGCCCCCCTCCGGACCAGAGACTCGCGTCCTGGACGCGGCCATTGCCAGGGATATTTTGCCAGTGGCCATCTTGCGGCCTAGTTCCTGGTGGCCCCTTGCTCCTGCTCGACTGCCTCCTTTGAGACTTTGTTCCCCTAGGGCAGGGGTCAGCAACCTTGGCTCCCTGATGTTTTGGGAACTACATTTCTCATGTGGCTCAGTCTGCCTAATGGGTGACTGAGCATCATGGGAGATGTAGTTCCCAAAACATCAGGGAGCCAAGTTTGCTGACCCTCTGCCCTAGGGGGACCTTGCTACCAAGTGTGGAGATGGTGGGCCCACATCTCCCGGTCGACAATGCTGGCTGTGGAGCTTCGAATGAACATGCATGGGAAAGTGCATTGTGGGGCCTGGTGAGTGCCTAATGCTGCTGTCGGGGAATGAGAAGAGCATACTCACCAGAGGTGTTTGGCATCGTATGATGGCCGTGCAGCGGGCCTGCCGGACGCCGCGAGGAGCAAGTGCGGTCAGGTCTGAGATGTCCCTGCTTCCTGGCTCCGTGGATGACGGGCTGATCCCTGAGGACAACGTGGAGGGCGATGCTGGCCCTGGCGACCCGGAGGTGGAACTGTTCCTGGGTCCCTTGCCTGAGGAGGAGCTCTGGGACTCTGCCGGAATGTCACCGTCGCAAGTCTACGGGGCAAGGCGGATAGAGGCTTCAGCCGGAGGGATCCTCTGCCGTTCATGTGGAGAATGTTCCCGCGGTGGAGACCGCGACCCCGGAGCAGTTCGATGGAGAGGTGTTGCTATTTGAAGGACTCGGTGAGGAAGCAGCAGACCCCGTGCAGCGCACCATGACCCCCCCAGCCTCTCGGAGGCTCTGTGTGCAGGCAGGCTGCGGTGTCTACTCGGGCCTGATGAGTCTGGGGGGAGGCTGCTGCGTAGATCCTCCTTGTTGTCTCTCCCTCTGAGGCCGTCGGCGGCCCTAGCTTGGGAAGAAGGAGATGGATGCTGCAACGTGGCTGGGGCTTGTATGACCTGCTTACCTCGATTGTCTGCGCCAGACCTGGGTTCGCCGCTGGCCTGTCATGCCACGCCCTGCCTGTATCGCACCTACTGCCCTTTCGTGACGCTGGCTGAGGTGATCCCTTCTTTTCTCCCTGTATGAAGCCTTATTTTATGAGACTTCCCGTTTTCTGTTGTGACCCCCCCCCCCCTACGTTCTGGGACATTTCAGACACTTTCTGAGAGTTGTTTTTTTTATATATATATTTATTATTTTTTATACATGTTCGTCTTATACAGCGGACTCCTCACACTTTTTCTATGTTGCAGCAGAAACAGCTGGCTTAGGACCCCCATTGATGTGGTTGTATGCTTCTCACTATGTGCCATTCGACTAGATATGATAATGCTATCTGTTTTCCTGATGTTCCCAGCTGGAGATAACTTTTTAACCAAATCCTTTCCCCATATCCCCTTTTCTTTTTTTTCCCCATTTTGGCGTATCCGGGATCTCTTGGGGTGCGTCGCTGCGGCCTGGTGCCCAGATGGGCCACCGAGTACCTGGCCTTGTGCAACTTACCACTCACGGCCTCCCTTGGCCTTTGACCTCTTGGAATAACCCCGGGGACGGCACTACTATGGCCTTCGCCGTCCCCCCCCCCCCCCTTGGTTGTTTGTTTTTTTTCTCCCATCTCCTCCCTATACGTTTTTTATTTTTCTTACATGTGTACCGTTTGCAGACCTGTTGTGGCTCTGCGTGGCCGTTGCCCTTTATATGCTTGACGTAATGCTGACATTGTTTCAAAATAAAATTTTGAATACTAAAAATAAAAAAATAAAGTATTGTATATGAAAAGTTAATTTTAAAGGTGATCATCATGTTGGTGTGATGGTCTCGGATTCTTAACATGTCTTACCTCCTATGTTAATAATTCAATCATTGAGACATTGCGTATTCATAATAATTTCATGATTACTTCTGCATATAGTAACTCAGAACACACAACAGTGTTCCTTTCTGCCCTTTCAGTTTCATGAAGACAAGAAGAGCAAATTCAATTCCTTGGCTGAAAAACAATCTCACCACTTACATGTTACAGTTACAAGTTTTTATAAAGCACTAATAAGTTCTGGTGCACTGTACAATGGGAGGCAGAATAATAAATATTACATACAGGTTAAGCACAAAACACTAGGAGAGAGGACCCTGCTCAAGAGCTTACAACCTAAGAGAAGAGGGGTGACACACTAGGTGAGGGTAAATAGCGGGGTGCATGTGGGCTGGGTGGGAAGATGGAGTAAGAAATGAACAGAGGGGGATTATGGAGTGAGCCGACAGGCTTCTCTAAAGTAATGTGTTTTTAGAGACTTCTTGAAGGACTGGTGAAACAGGGAGAGTCTAAGGTTGCGGCAGGAGGGAGTTCCATAGAAAGGGGGCAGCTCGGGAGAAGTTGGGGGTGCAGGTCCGAGGAGACGATTATGTCATATTACTGGCAGAGCGAAGTGGTCAGGATGTGAAGCACCTGTTAATAAGGGAGATGTAGTCAGGGCGCGGTTATTGAGAGCTTTGTATGTGAGCACCAGTATTTTGAAATGGATTCTGAAGGGAACAGGGAGCCAGTGTAGAGATTGACAGAGAGGTGTGGTGTGAGAGGTGCGGGAGTTGAGGTGGATGAGCCTGGCACATGCATTCATAACAGGCTGCAGAGGGAGAATCTGGGATCTCTTAAGGCCAGAGAGAAGGAGGTTACAGTAGTCAAGGTGGGAGATAAGAGCTTGGGGGAGCATTTTATCAGAGTCCTGATTAAGACCGGAGCAGACAAGTGCAATGTTTTTTAGGTGGAAGTAGTTGGATTTGGTTAGTGACCGAAAGTGAGGAGTGAAGGAAAGATCAGTCTAGGAGGACACCGAGGCAATGAGCCTGTGAGGTAGAAGTAACAGTGGCACCTGTATTTATAGTTGTATGTTTCAACCATTGTTACCTAAAGCAGAAGTAATTTTGTTCTAATTTTAGTTCGGCAGAGTGTAGTTAGATGTTGAATGTTTGCATGTTAAATATCTGAGATCTTGGTAAATTTTGACGTCAAATGAATAACTTATCGTTTTATAATGTATTTACGTGGCAGAATTGACCATGGTCACCATGATGGGAATGCCAAGAAGTCATTAACTGAGGCAGTTGAGCTGGACAAAGCTGTTAGCAGGGCTGGCGAGCTTACTACTGAAAGCGATACCCTGACAGTCGTGACTGCTGACCACTCACATGTCCTCAGTTTCGGGGGATATACAGACCGTGGTAACAGCATTCTTGGTAAGATGGCTTTTCCAGTTTAACAAAAGGCACTTAGAGTAAAGCACAATTATATTTAGTACATTACTCACTTTTTTAAATGGACATTGTCTTGGTTTTGTCTTTGTATTTTTTTTTTGTTTATATATTTTAAAGCCTAACACAAAATCGGATGTTTAATTTTATTTAAGAAATAACCATATACTGTATATGGCATAAGTCACTGTTTTATCTGAAGACCCATTGTTGGAACACCTTCGAAATACACCTGTAATATATTTTATTGGATTATGTAACTTTTATATAACCTGGATGATCTACTAACAAACATTCACGGTTAATCGTGGAGATTAAACATTTATATTATTTTACATTGAAGGTTTAGCTCCATTAAGGGCAAACGATTTCAAACCTTATACCAGTCTGTTGTATGCAAATGGTCCTGGATTCAAGATTGAAAACGGAGGACGAGCGGACATCTCAAATATTGATCTAGGTTAGTCATGTCAGATATCAAAAATGTGAACAAAGCACTTGGGAGAATCAACGAAGACTATAAAGTATATAAATATGCTTTAAATCAGTGTTTCCCAAGGACCAGGCCAGGATTGCAAAATATCTGAAGCACAGCACAGGCGATATGATTTGCTGCTCAGTGATTACAGGGTTCAGTCTACATTTCCCCAAGGTGATCCTTAAAATCTGGCCTGTTAGGGGTACCTGAGGACAGGGTTGGGATCATTGCTGTAACTGATAAAAGTATAAATAACAAATTGAAATTTGATGTTTGAGGCCCACTTGTTTTACTTTGTAACTCTTAAACTCTGCCATACTACATGACATAGTTTAGCATTGTAGGATGTTAATCCATCACCAGGAGCTCTAATAATATTCAAAAGAAAATGCATTTGAAAGATCGAGTAACTAATCTAACTCCTTTGACAGATCAATACTTCTGCCTTTATGGTGATTTGCAGACCATGTTTGAAATGTTAACATGAAGGGCAATTTGTGGCATTTCATTCTAACTTCTTTATCTGTACATTAACACACGGATACACACACACACACACACACACTTACACACACACACTTCCCCAATCGTCCTGCACAGCTTCCAGTATTCTTTCCATACACGATGGTGCTTCGCCAAAAATATATAAATAAAGAGAAGTAGATAGTGGCGGCACTCAGAAATTTTGATAAAAAAAACAAATTTTATTGAGCCATAGTTAAAATAGGGCCAACGTTTCGGCTCGCACAGGAGCCATTTCAAGGTATATATATATACCCAAGGAGAGCAGCACTCAACATTTACGAAGCTTAAAGGGCGGGTGCTTCTTGTGACAAATAGACACAGTACACCAAGGGGGGAGCATTCCATTACAAAAACGACACCATGTTAAAGTTTAAAGACATTCACAGTTTTCAAAGTTTTAACAAGATTTTAAATAGGTTGTGGAAATGGTTTAAGAATATATGTAATAAATGATTAGCGATTAGTTCACAAAATATGATCAGATCTTGCTCCAGTCTCTCATAGTGTCAAAGAATTCCATTATGACAGGTCCTAGGCTAAAACATCTCTTGACGGCATTTATGGGATTTACTCCCCAAGGACAGAAACCTTTCTGCTCCCAGTGATTCATGGTTAAATAAAACCTTCAGATGGTACACGTGTGGCAGGGATGGGGTTTGTAATCTAGATTACATAAACACGTGGGCTGTGCGGACTTTAGGGACTTGAATAAAACAATAAACCCTTTCCTAATCAATTAAAACATGAGTCCAACATTACAGCTCAAACTGTGCTTTTCCCAAGTGTGTGTGTTGCACATGTATTTGTTTATTGGTCTCAAAAGCACCCTCATAAATTCTTGTCATGGATGAGTGCCACTCTGCCTGGTTGTGTGTGTATATTTGTCTTTCTATACGCACACACATCATTAAGGCTAGGGTCAAATGAACGCATTATTTGCAGCGACCGTCAAAAAGTGAGTCCGAATGCATTGATATATTTTTTCACGGAATGCGCGAAAACGGTCATACGATGCGCATTTTTGTGCGTGATTTGTTACGGATCCAAACCAGGAAACTTTGGGTGTCTGGACGTTATGTTGGCCGGACATGAGCAGCGTCTGACGTCTCCTAATCACGCATACACGCCGCTATGCCACCTCAGCGCACTCTGTACGTCAGTACTAGCGGTTCTGCGTTCTCGAAAAAATGCGTTCATTTTCCACTTGTGTTGTGCAGCCGTACTTCGTATATTGGCCGTCATTGCGCGTCATTTGCTGCTACTGCGGCCGTGATTAAGTGCGCCTAGACGCACTTTAAAAATGCGTTAGTCTGACCCCAGCCTTAGATATGCAGTTGCTGTGTAACAGGATTATCATAATATTATAAATTTTCTAATCTCTTCTTCTGGTGGTTTTCTCAACAGAAGCTGAATCTTATCAACAACAGGCAGCTGTCCCTCTATCATCAGAAACCCATGGTGGAGAGGATGTGGCTATCATGGCCAAAGGTCCCTTTGCACATCTTTTCCATGGTGTCCATGAGCAAAGTTATATTGCCCATGTCATGGCATTTGCAGGATGTTTAGAACCCTACGAAGGTTGTAACTTGAAACAGAGGTCCGTTTCTGTCATGTCAGGATCTGCCATGTACTCGCCAACTTTTCTGCCACTGCTCATGGTTTGGGCAATTCTAATGGTCTGGTGGTAAGAATGAAATTCATTCATGCTTAATTCTCCTGAATAATGAATCTTTAATAAATCTTTAATAAATACATATCATGCTTTGAAAGCAGTCTCTTGGTATTTTTTAAATACACATCATGCTTTGAATGCAGCCTCTTAGTACCTGAAATCCTATCCAATCATCTCCCCCATATATATCAAATTATGTTGTAAAGAAGGGGCATCATAAGAATTGGGGTCTTACCATTATTTGTAGAAAAGGGTAAGGGTCCTAGTGGCGCAGTGGGTGCTTCCAAATATGGAGCAATCTAGATGAGTATTTCTAAATGCTGATATTATGGCTCAACTCTATTTATTGTTCAACTCTTTGCTTTGAAGCAGTGTTCAGCTGGACACATACCTCCATGGAGTAGGGCAATTGCCATGTCTCCAACCATTGTATACCAGATTTTGAAAAGCTATTCTCATGTGAGCCAAATAATGGTAAGAATTACAAGAGTGGGTGTCTGTGGAGGCGCTTACTAGGTAACTGTGGTTCCTTAAAAAAGGGGGGGGTGCTGCCTACAAGGGGTTGCACATAAATCTCAACCTAAATGTGCAAATAAATGTGTAGAAAAGAGTAAGGGTCCTAGTGGCACAGTGGGTGCTTCCAAATATGGAGCAATCTAGAGGAGTATTTCTAAATGCTGATATTATGGCTCAACTCTATCAGGTGGTGATAGATAAAAGTACTCAAGTGAGTCAATGTTACACTAGTATTGTGCAAATAGCAATTCTGTGCAAAAGAACAACCTTGCGCAAAATAAGCAACAACAATGGTGATAAATCCTTAAATCATGCGTACAAATCTGCTCCTATATACGCAAAGTGTACAATAATCCACATGTGCAAAATGCATATAAAGTTCATATAAAGTGCATGTGC
Organism: Leptobrachium leishanense; assembly: GCA_009667805.1. Taxonomy (NCBI): domain Eukaryota; kingdom Metazoa; phylum Chordata; class Amphibia; order Anura; family Megophryidae; genus Leptobrachium; species Leptobrachium leishanense. Next base: position 150,140,199 of record CM019066.1, on the reverse strand, counting down.
TCATATATCCTATTCCATTCGTAAAGTGCAGACACAAAATTTGTGTTGATGTGACATCAAAAAAGTCATAAGACAGTCCTTTTATTAGGTTATCTGATAGTCTCTGGATGGCCTATCACTGTATAAAGTGCACGTGAAAAAGTGCAAATCTCAAAATGAACAAGGTCCGTGACTCCTAGTCACCATACAGTATGTAGGTCACACTTCAGACAAAATGTTCCAACGTTATGCTTCCTCTCCTCAGTTGGTAGATTCCGTAGCATATATGAGGAAGACAAAAAGAGAGAGACAATAGTGCAGACTGTTGTAATTTGTGAAGTGAATATATATATATATATATATATGAAAATCACTCACAAATTATAGAGCCTAATAAGTCCTGGCTCTAGGTTGGAATGCCTCACGTCAAATACAGGGTGACGTTCCTCCTTTTCCTGGGTCTTCCAGTTATCCTCAAATAAAACACATACAGAGAGAGAGCGCTCCCATAGCGTGACACAGTACGTATATTCTGAGTAATTGCAATTTTTTGTTCAACTCACCGATGTTGGAGCCTCGGTTTTCTCAGGCTCAGCTTAAAGGCAAATGGTACTTCTTAATTAGGTGAGTACTTTACCCCTCTCTCCTGCAATGCCTTTCAGCTTCTGTCTCCAGCTCTGTATTACCATACAGATGGGGACGAGGGAGGAAGAGAAAAATTCCTCTGCCTTCACCTTTAAAATATTTTCCTCACTCTAAAGGGATAAAATAGTAAGGGGGTATCCCATAACAGAGTAAAACCAGAGATGAGAATCAAGTTAAAATATCAAAAATTTATTCCAAAAAAAGTGTGTGTGGGGGGGGGGGGGGTTACTGGACGCGTTTCGGCACTACACCTGTGCCTTCTTCAAGCAGTATAGCATAGGGGGTAAAACCCCATAGAGGAATTTTTCTTCCCCCCCCCCCTCCCTTTTTCGTCCCCATCTGTATGGTAATACAGAGCTGGAGACAGAAGCTGAAAGGCATTGCAGGAGAGAGGGGTAAGGTACTCACCTAATTAAGAAGTACCATTTGCCTTTAAGCTGAGCCTGAGAAAACCGAGGCTCCAACATCGGTGAGTTGAACAAAAAATTGCAATTACTCAGAATATACGTACTGTGTCACGCTATGGGAGCGCTCTCTCTCTGTATGTGTTTTATTTGAGGATAACTGGAAGACCCAGGAAAAGGGGGAACGTCACCCTGTATTTGACGTGAGGCATTCCAACCTAGAGCCAGGACTTATTAGGCTCTATAATTTGTGAGTGAATTTATATATATATATATATATATATATATAATTCACTTCACAAATTACAACAGTCTGCGCTATTGTCTCTCTCTTTTTGTCTTCCTCATATATGCCATGGAATCTACCAACTGAGGATAGGAAGCATAACGTTGGAACATTTTGTCTGAAGTGTGACCTACATAATGTATGGTGACTAGGAGTCACGGACCTTGTTCATTTTGAGATTTGCACTTTTTCACGTGCACTTTATACAGTGATAGGCCATCCAGAGACTATCAGATAACCTAATAAAAGGACTGTCTTATGACTTTTTTGATGTCACATCAACACAAATTTTGTGTCTGCACTTTACGAATGGAATAGGATATATGAGCACATGCACTTTATATGTACTTTATATGCATTTTGCACATGTGGATTATTGTACACTTTGCGCTATAGGAGCAGATTTGTACGCATGATTTAAGGGTTTATCACCATTGTTGTTGCTTATTTTGCGCAAGGTTGTTCTTTTGCACAGAATTGCTATTTGCACAATACTAGTGTAACATTGACTCACTTGAGTACTTTTATCTATCACCACCTGATAGAGTTGAGCCATAATATCAGCATTTAGAAATACTCATCTAGATTGCTCCATATTTGGAAGCACCCACTGCGCCACTAGGACCCTTACTCTTTTCTACACATTTATTTGCACATTTAGGTTGAGATTTATATGCAACCCCTTGTAGGCAGCACCCCCCCTTTTTTAAGGAACCACAGTTACCTAGTAAGCGCCTCCACAGACACCCACTCTTGTAATTCTTACCATTATTTGGCTCACATGAGAATAGCTTTTCAAAATCTGGTATACAATGGTTGGAGACATGGCAATTGCCCTACTCCATGGAGGTATGTGTCCAGCTGAACACTGCTTCAAAGCATAGGGTTGAACAAACTAGGGCTTACATTTGCTAGGCAGCTAGGATGGCAATAAGATTGAGGCCTGCTGTTGTGTGGGATATTACTTGATCAAAGATGAAAAAGAGAAAGATAAGTAGGAGACTAGGAAGGTTGGGGGGGGGTATAGTGTCTCCTTATATTGCTTTGTTTCAGAATATTGGTGTCTTCCTAACAAAGACCTTGTAAAGGTCAATACACCATCTCATTTTCTAGGGGAATAACACCCTTTTCTTCACACTATCAGGGTTATTCAGAGAGAGGTGAAAACCAGGAGAATGACTGGAGAAGTGAAAATTCTAGGTGATAATAGCTGATTTGAAAAGTGGGTTAAATGGGAGAATTTTCCTGCTTGGCTATTTTGACCTAGAATTTTCACTTCTCCTGTCATTCTCCTGGTTTTCACCTCTCTGAATAACCCTGTATGTGGCTTGAGTATTTTATTCTCTGCTGTATCGAGTCCTTTGAGTGAGGATCTCCTTCAGCTGCGAAGCTAATTATAGGGCAAGAGCGTAGTCCTTCATTCAATGAATTATAAACAGTTGAAATGCTGGTAGAAACCTCTTTGAAGTCTACACAGAGCACTATGCCTGCTACCCAAGCAGGAACTTACTCCAGAAGCAGCTCACTAAATAGTGGGTTCATCGTAGTTAATCCTCTTAAAGTCTTAACCCCCCTGACGGTTTTCCCGATCGTGTCTCGGGGTTAAATTTCACCGCTGAGAGCGGTAACCCCGAGACACACTCGGGCTGTATACATCACTGCTCCCTCGATGTCCCTGCAGTCTCCTCCGGCGATCGCGGTGTTTTACTTCCTGGATTCCTTCTCGCGAGGAGGGAACCAGGAAATATGAGGGTCGCGATCGCCGGAGGAGACTGCGGGGGACATCGAGGGGGAGCGCAGGGTCAGGTGATATATCCAGCGGCATCCCGAGTGTTGCTCAGGGTTACCGCTTCCAGCATAGAAATTTAACCCCGAGCCACACTCGGGATGCCGCTGGGGGGGGGGGGGGAAATAGAGCGCTTTTAGATTAGAAATTTTAAAATAGACTGCTAGGCAGGTTAAACCACCATATTTTTCTGTGAAAGAATGTTGGTTGGTGAATAACCTTGTAAGCATTTGCATGCTGGTCTAGCCCCTGACGGACCAACACTAACAGGGTTATTCAAAGAGAATCGAAAAGTCACCGTACGTTCGGTGACTTTTCGTTCTCCAATTCGGTGAGATTTGGCGATCCCATTTCCACGGCCCTGCGGTGTATTCAGCAAGCACCACAGGGCCGTCATACTGCAGGGAAAAGCCACCACAAACCTGACGAACACTCACCACAAAACCCAGCGAACGCACACCGAAACCAGCAAAAACATCTGAATTAGGCTAGGGTCAGACGAGCGCGATTTCTACGGACTGTACGTCCGTGCACACGGATGTACGTCAGTACGGAAGACACAGTAGTGGCCACACAGTCCGTTTATTTACTGATGTATATTTTGACAGATGTATGAGAGAAAATAAATTAAAAATCAAAACCATTTTGTCCGTGAAAAATGCTGGACGTATAAATGCAGTCCGTCTGACCACGTTCCATCACTCACACACAAAGCTATGCGGACGTTGCAGACGCAGCGCACTTTGTGCGGCCGTTCTAGGGGTTGTACGTTCTTGCCTGCCTTTCGTCCGTGGGCCGCGGCCGTTGTGCGTCCGCAGTTCAGTGCGGACATACTTCATGTGTCAGGCTTCAATGGGCTTTCTGTCATGCTATCACGGATGTACTTTTAGGCGCAATCACGGACGTGAACACTACGCTCATCTGACCCCAGCCTTAACCCTGCCGAACACGCCGGAGAAACCCGAGCAGCCGCCAATCACAGCACACAGCAGCTGCCAGAAAAACCTGACACCGCAGACGAATGGAGTGAAAAAAGAAAAAAAAAACAGTACGTTTGAATGTTTGAAAAGTGAAACGATGTTTGCAAAGAAACTACAGAACGAAAATGTCTGAAATTTACATATAAGATCCAATGAATGATAATAAAAAGGGCTGTTACAGAAAAAAGAAAAAGATTTATTAACAAAACAGATTTTTTTTCGCAAAATAAAATAAAAACTTTTTACTGCAGAATAAAATAATAAACCGTTTATTAGATATTGAATTAAAACGGGAATATTTGTAACATTGAAGCCTATGGGATTCTCCTGAATAAACCTGTCGAATGGAACCACCGAATGGCAGGGCATTTCGGCAACCTTTCTCAGCTGTTCGGTGTTCTCTGAATAGACGAAGCATTGCTTCTCTATGGGAATTTCACTGCCCTCGAACAGGCACCGTATGTGCAGGCAATTCGCCAACATTTGGCGATATGCCTGCTCTCTGGATAGCCGAATGGCCACGAAAGGTAACCATACGCTGAATTTCAGCGTTCAGTTAACTTTCGGCCACAATTCGGAGCTCTTTGTATAACCCTGTAAATCTAGTTACACTGGGACCCTCCCCTGGCAGAAATTGTGGGGTTGTACAAAACTACAGTACCGAGGTCATTATATGTTCAGAGTGGGTCATGTAGTTGGAAGTTGATCATTAATGTATGGAGATGGAAAATCCACACAGGAGAGAACCATCGCACCTGTATTCTCCTGTACTACTTACACAAGGTGAACCACTGTATAATACCAAAGAAAATGAAACTCCCACTGGAAGGCAGAAAAAAATAAGCAAGTGTTTAGATCTGGCAAAAAAAAAAGTCCTGCTGAGATTCAAGCTCAGGACCTCCTGCTTACTAGCCACGTGATTTAACCAACTGTGCCACAGTGCTGATTCACAAGCAATGGCACAAACCTGCCTAGTGAGAGATCGCTGCTGTAATCAAATGGCCGTGGCCAGCCAAGGAGAGTTGTGGGAGGCTGCACCCCTGCCCCCAATGTACCTGAAGAAAACAGCTGTCGATACGCTTTGTGAAATTTGATATTTTATTATTAATAAATTGGCTAACATGGTGGTCTTATTATCTGTATCTGGTGTGTAGTGGTTCCCTCCTTATGCAGTCTGCACTGGACGCAGCATATTACTGCGGACACCCTAAGAAGTATCAGGGAAGAACAGAATATCTGTTGGTGGTGAGGATACAGGAGTGTCTTATCACACATGCTATATAAGTCTAGAGCCAACTATTTAATGGCTCAGAAATGAGTGAGTTTTTATGCAAAAGATGTAGATATTTGGAATTCAGGCCTACTGCGCAATGTGTGTCTTTTTATTGTCTTCACTCTAGGCTATACGAGGAGCAGAAGAACCCCTTGTGGACTTTCTCATATATGCGCAAGGACTATATATTTTTTGTTGTTTCCTATTTTGCTGTATTTAGAGTGAGTGCTATATACTCTGTCCAGGGCAGCCATCAGAAATGATGGGCCCCTTACTGAACCTCACGATGGGGCCCCCCGTGCACCTCCTCAACCCTTAACAGCTTTACTGCCCCTTGCAAAACAAAAAAAGGCCATAACACAGTTCCACAGCAATAAAACTCACAGTAATATGCGGTGTGTGTATAAGCCTATCACAGAGCTCTCCACAGCCATAAAACTCACAGTAATGTGTGGTGTGTATGACCGTATCACAGAGCTCCACAGCCATAAAACTCACAGTAATGTGCACTGTGTATGAACGTATCACAGAGCTCCACATAAATAAAACTCACAGTAATGTGCTGTCTGTATGATGGCCTTTGGGCTTGGCTGGGCACTGGGGCTTGGTTGGGCCCTGGGGTGTGGCTTGGCCCTGGGGTCTGGCTGGGCCTTGGCTGGGCCCTGGGGTCTGGCTGGGCTTTGACTGGGCCCTGGTGTCTGGCCAGGCCTTGGCTTGGCCCTGGGGTCTGGCCGGGCCCTGGGTTCTGGGTGGGGTCTGGCTGGGCCCTGGCTTGGCTCACCGCTCCGCCACCCTCTGTCCCGGTCCTCTGCTCCTCTCTCCCTCTTCTTCTGCTCTCTTCTTCTCCCTCTTCTCTTCTTCTGCTCGCTCTTCTTCTTTTCATCTCTTCTTCCTCCATCGCAGCTAATCGTATGTGACGCGTGCGTCACACGCGTACCTGGAGGGCAGCGCCAAAGCAGCGTGCTTGGGAGGCACACGCACGTTGCTTGGCCCAGCCAGCCTAGGAGACAAAGTACAGCTCAGGATTCGGACTCAGAGTCCGATACTGGAGCTGATAAAAAGGGGTGCCGCCAACAGTGGGGCCCCGGTCGGTCCAGGACCCTCTGGGCCCCTTACGTCAGCATGGGGCGTAATGCCCTGATGGTGGCCCTGACTCCGTCCTTGCAGCTGTTCTAATCATTAGTGCCTATATCACCACCTTTTTCTTCCCATTTATATGGCAGAGGTTTTTGCCAAATGCAAAATTCTTTTCACTCAGTGACCGTTTAATGATTAACTGCTTGGCTGAGGTGAACGCACTTAGAGCACGTCTTGAACGCTCCCAGCATACGGACGACACGCTGAGTGCGCCCTCACTTAGCAGCCTACAGACCCCTCTCTCCCCATCAGTAAGTGCCAGCAAATAAAGGCAGGCATCGCTGGAAAGGGCAGTCTATCTTTAACCCCTTAGGGGCTGGATCGCGATTTGGCACTGGATGGTGGTCCTCTCACGGTGGCGGCTGACATCTTGAATGTCAGCCAAGCCTCCGGGATCTCCCTTTGCCCACTGACGTCATTGCGCATGGACACAATGACATCAGTTTGAGAGTTAACCCCTAGCTGCCACTTATGGTGGAGGTAGGGAGTACAATGGACTCCCTAATCTCCCGATTGGTGGCAGCTAGGGGTTAATGTTTGGTGTCATTGGAAAGGCCAGAGCAGGTTAAAAGTAATAAAATAATGTGTTTTTTGTTAGTAATTATTAATGCAGCACTATTGTTCACATTTCAATTATGTGAACAATGAAGCTGCACTAATGATTTTTGGTTTTTTTGCTAAAATCATGTAATTTCACAGAAAAATAAAGTAAGCTTCCAATTTTTTAACAAGCGTACCCCATATAATATATAACCGCAAAAGCTTGGATGATAAAATGTTAAAAATTTTTTTTACATGCTGTAGATGATTGGAAATCACATTTGTTTTACATTATTTATTATAGCATTCTGGCAGGGCATGGTGTATACACATAATAATGATATATTATGAATCTGCCAAGTCTGCTGTAAAAAATGATATATAATTTGTCCGAGTCGTATAATAAAATGTGACTTCAAATTGTGTTTAAACATGATGAGCTCAGCACATAGAGTTGAAATGGCCCAGCAGTGAAGGGGTTAAGCATCCAGGTATACAATAATATCCGTATTACACATGGTGCAGTTTTATCATGTATTTATTTTGTTTTAGGACTCCAAACGAGAAACACCGCTTATTAACACCTTTTTTTGTTGAAACGGGTTTGATTTTTAGCAACATTTCCATTTTCTGTAGACATACCAATTCCAAATATATGCTTACTTCAGACATATTTATGCAAAACGTCCATGTGTACAACATATGGATCATACCAGAAAAATGCATTGTTAGAACAAAGTGCCACATTAGGTGCATGGTTTATGTCTAATTTTGGATACATCTATGGTACATGGATTATAAAATGAGTACTTTTTTTAAATAACATACTGATCCCATTACGGGTGAAAAAGAAAGGTGGTGTGTTTATGTGCTTTTATGACTCCTAGTGATGAAATGTCTAGTTTAAAACAGTGATCATGACACTATGTATTTTCCAAAAGAAAGATGTTTATTTTCAACTGACAGTTAAATGAAAGTCCATTTCAGAGTCCTACTTGGATATATGTTCTACAACACACATTTAGTTATTTGAAACTATAACTGATGAGCACTTTACAAATACATCAGACTCTCCCCGTCTCTCCAGTCCTTCAAGAAGTCTCTGAAACCATATTACTTTAGAGAAGCCTATCATCTCACTCCCTAATCCCCCTCTGTTCATTTCCTACTGCATCTTCCCACATAGCCCACGTGCACCCCGTTATTTTGTTCTCTATTAACCCTCACCTAGTATGCCACCCATATCCTTTTAGATTGTAAGCTCTTGAGCAGGGTCCCCTCCCCATCTGTACTGTGTGTTGAATCTCTGTGTATATTTGTTGTTCTGCCTCCCATTGTACAGCGCTACGGAATTTGTTAGCGCTTTATAAAAACTTGTAACTGGAAACTCGGGAGCATGAGAGGACATATCGTAGATACAATTTAACCTTGTTTAGATCAAATTAAAATATGGCAGCTATCCCAAAGTCATGAATATGAAATCCTATTTATTTACGTGAATCTTGACAACAAATGGACACCCAGTCCTGGACATATCACTGTGTCTATCAACTATGAATCTTTCATTTTCCAGAAGGAATTCTGGGTAAGATTAAACGTCTCATACAACCAATAGTTAAGAAAGGAGCATGTACAATTCTGGATTTTTAAGCCTTACTGGTTTGCCTGGTTTCTTTCAGTTTTGCTTTTCACCCATATGAGATTAGTCGGATGTCTGAAGGTTCTGTTTCTCAGGCATAATTTCCCCATATGTTAAGTAGAAGACCTTATGACTTCTGTTTAGCGTGTGTAGTATTGCATTCATTTACCAATTCTATCCATCATACACTAGAGGTCGCTCTGACACCAATCTCTTCCTATAATGTGCTCAACTGTTAACACTTTGATATCCATGTTTTAAGTTTTTGGAACCAATTCTTTCAGAATGTTATACAGTTATTAAAAATCACTCTTTTTCTAACAAACTGACCTATGTATTGGATTGCCACCTGTGATTCTGTTTTGCCTACACTGTAATAACACATGACTTGTTCTGTTCCAGAAGCACAGGCTGCTTAATGATAGACAAACTCCACAGAGAGGGGTCTTCTAGTCACTTTATAAACTTTATTCTTCAGGCATTCTCAAAACAACAACTGACGATTCCTGAAGAGATTCTTCTGAGGAACAAGTCAGTCCCTTTCTTGTAGTGTGAAACAAAGTAATTTTCTTTAGGTTAGATTAGACTAGAGAGCATAAACTCGGCTCCGTCTTAGATTATAACTTAATGAAAACAACCCCTGACCAATCAGAGATGCTGATGTGACCATGTGGAATAAACTACCTTTCCCAGAATGCAATCCCTTAAGGGGACAGTTCTTAGCTGCTGTTTACTACAGCCAGCACACTACCCGCATGGAATTATAAAATTCCACTATTAAAATAAACAGGCATAACAATAAATAGGAGAGATACAAGGCATGCATAGCTCGAGGTTCAATCTTCAAGATCGGTCTTCCTTAGCAGCAATACCAGGTCAGTAATTGGCCGATTGTAAAGCTTCTTGGTGAAAGTCTGTGAGTTGCAACATGACTCTTGTGACTTCCGATCTGAACTTCGACTTGGCGAACTAGTCCATCAGAGCTGGGTAGAACTTGGTGCGCAAGCCCCATGGGCCACGAGTTCCTTCTCTGAAGTGTTGGCCTTGATGGTGAACGGTTTCGTGGTAGTGTTGGACTAGCAAGTTCGTTACATGTTGATGAGCAGGAAGGGTGACAGGGTATTTGATATTCGAGGCTATTTTAGCTTTATCTAGACGTCCCCCCTACTCGAAGTAAGCCGTGTCTGTCAAGGAACGGGTTCAGCCTCAGGAGTGGACTAGACTTCGAGATAGGTTTCATACAGGGTTATTCAGAGAGCGGTGAAAAGCAGGAGAATGACTGGAGAATGAAAAATTCTAGGTCAAAATAGCCAATTTGGAAAGTGAGATGAATGGGAGAATTTTTCTGGTTTGGCTATTTTGACCTAGACTTTTCCATTCTCCAGTCATTCTCCTGCTTTTCACCGTTCTCTGAATAACCCTGATAGTCTTTAAACGCTCAACTACTACCGGGTATGCATCTTGTTGCACGCTTCGTAGAATCCTTCTTTCTGCTTGTAGACAGCTATCTGGAAAGCTTATGTCGCAATGCAGGAAACGAATGGTGACTGCTACACCCGATATGAGTGGTCTCCATCTAGAGAAGCGTTTGTTTATTTATATATTTGAAAAGGATTTTACCAGGAAGGATACATTGAGATTTCTCTCTTTTTCAAGTATGTCCTGGGTTCAAGAACATTGAGTGGTTACAGTTGTTACAGAAATACAAAGTAATAAAATGCAAACTATTAAAAACAAAACACAAATATACAGATTAACATATCATGGGAAGGGCTAGAACCTTGGGTTAATTAGGGTGATTTGCAAAGTGGAAGCAGCTGGAAAGTAAGCTACAAATTTCAGACCAGCACTGGGTGGGACAGCAGAGTCCAGAAGCAAGCGCTGTGGCAGAGGGTGATGTGAGCTTGTAGCAGGGCTGTTGAAGAAAGTTTGAAGCGAGCTGGTTCTAGGGGATGGCTTAGGGGCAGTTTCCCTGTCTCCTTGACCATTGTCGACAAACAGCTGACCTGAGTAGTCGTCTTCTTGTCTTGTCTGGGCAATTCGCTGGGCACCTGAGTTCTAATATCGGCATCTTGATCTGGATCCAGAAGCTCATGATGTTCTGATCTTTGTGACATTAAGGTATCTGGGCGAGCTAAGAACTCCGGACCTTTTAGCCAGGTTAATGCTGATAACTGAGATGCAGGAATAGAGCGTGTAGCATGATCCGCTGGGTTCTGGTCTGTCGTTCTCGTTAAGCCTGCGAGTTCTACTGCTAATACGGCACCACAGAGTTCCAATCTTGGTATGGTGTGACCTGGTTGTGGTGCTATGTAAATGTTGTTCTCCCCGCCATAGACCCTGATGTATCCTACGGCTGCTATTGCATTCGTTGACGCGTCTGAGAAGATGTGCAATTCTTTCTTCGATGCAGCGGCGGGTGAGACACGAACATAAGTGCGTCACACACGGATGCTTTGGATACACCTCCTGGGTACGCAAAAGGGTAATGGGGCTACCCAGCTCCCGGTGGCATCTTGTTGAAGTTCCTTGTACATGAGCTGCAGGAATTCTTTGTCCTCTAAGTCATTGTCCTCTTTGCTGGTCTGAAACACTGATGCTCCTAAGACGGGGTTGCTTGTCGAAATCGTAAAATTTTCTTGGCATGGTTTCATGTGGGATGCTCTTCCATTACTGAGAACAGACGTCGCAAAGACATTCACCTGGGTTGGGGTCTGCAGCCGATCGACACAAACCGTTCCTGAGATGACCCATCCGAGTTCTGTCTTAAGGGCGAGTGGGGAGCCTACAGGGCCTCTCACCATTCCGTTGGGTGTCCACTCCCAACAAGAGCAGGATTTTGGCTTCAGAATCTAAGGAAGGAAAGTGATTAGCCATGTGCTTCAGGTGAGGTATGGTGCTTGCTACTTCTGGTGTTGAAATCTGACTGCGATTATCTGGTAAAGTGTCCCATTCTAGCAAAGGCGACAGCGGGAAACGTGAACTCCCACCTAATGATTCTATGCAGAGTCCAGTAAATTTCTTCCCGGCCGTGCGCTGAGGCCCAGTGCACGTTGATATTGAGAAGTGCGTTTCCTCACTTGGGATGTCAAACAGGTCAAAAAAAGCTGTCCTCGCTAATGAGTGATTACTTTGCGTATCCACTATTATATACATCGTCACGGCCTTTTCTGGGCATCCAGCGGGGTAGACTTTAGCTAAACAGATTTGATGGCATGAGCGAGGGAATGGTGAATCACTGCATACAGGCATGCAATTTACACTCGCAGTCACCTCTGGGTGTGCTTGGGTATCATGCTGAGGTTCCTTGGTTGAAGGAGAGGTAGGAGTTGCCAGTTGTAGCGACTCAGAGTCTGGATGCAGGGCGCCTGGGTGTCTGTCACTTTTGCATAGGTGACACTGCACCTTGGCTGGACAAGCTTTGGCCATATGTTCCGTAGATGCACAACATTTGTAACATACTTTGTACTCCCTGATCAAAGCTTTTATTTCATCCAAGGTCTTCTTTCCGAATTCTCTGCACTTGTTCAGCGCATGCGAAGTCTTGTGGACAAATCACATTTTTCTTGATGTCAGAGGTTTATGTTGAACTTTCTTAAAAGATTGTTCACCTGAATTCTTCATGGGCAAAGTAGCGACTTCTGTCTTATACACAGACACAGAGGTTTTTTCCTTTGCAGTTTGCGTTGAACACTTGTTTGAGCCAGAGTTTTGGCTGGTCTTTCTGGCAGCCGGAAACCATTTTTCTCTGAGACGAAGGTTTTGAGGGTCGTTGCATAACTTTGCCTGATGAGCAACAAATTCTTCAAGAACGACAAAGGTGGGGTCTCTACCTGTGTTCTTCGCCTTGTAAACAGTAGATAACTTGATCCATTCCTCACATAGCTGTAGTGGTAGTTTTTGAAAAATAGACTTTTGCGTCCTGAACTGGTCAAGACAGATAAGTCCCGGCAAGGTGGGATCTTCTTGTGCTGTCCGCAGCTGTGTAAGGCGGGCAGAGAATTTCCATAGCTTACGTGGTTCATTGAGGCTGATGTCAGGGAAGTCGTAGACACGATCCAAGAGTGAGGATTCTGTCAATATAGATGCGCCATACTGCTGATGAAGCATGTTCCAAGCTCGTCTAAGGGCCATGACAGGGTTACCTAGTTGGGCTGAGTAGATGTCTTTCACTACTTCTGCAGATTCTGTTCCTAGCCATGCTATCATATATCGTAGCTCTTCGGCTGGCCTCAATCCTTCGTCATGAATGACATTCGTGAAGATATGCTTCCATGGTAAATATTCTCTACCCGGCTTGTCAGAGAATTTCTGTACGCCACCAGATGCCAGATCCAACCTTCCCGGACGGGGTGACCATTCTCTCGTTCTTCTCCAGGCTGTTGGAGGATCAAACAGGGCTGTATTTGAGTTCTAGTCCGGGTGAGGTGGTGTGGTGTGCATTATGGAATCGGTAGGAGCGTGAATAGGAGCTTCCCATGGATTCTTGTAATCATGTTCCCCAGGGGCAGGAGTACGCGCCAAAGATTGCTGGAAGTTTTCTGCAGAGTGCTTCCTGATGAGCTTACCTTCCCATGACACAGGCAAGGGCTGTCCTCCTTGCTGCCAGGCAGGCAGACTGCATTCGTTGGGCAAGAAGTCTGTATACGAATTGCCGCGAAGGTCTGGTAGGAATTCCCTTGTTTTCACATTGAGCTTGGAAATCGCAGCTTCTTGAATGGGAACTTTCTCTATTGCTTCTGAACCAAGCTGCTTAACCCACATCTTGATTCGTTGGAGTAAGTTCTCTAAATCCTAAGGGAAAGTCTGGTGGTCCATATCGCAAAATGTCAACTTTCTGACTAGTTTGCGGATCTGGTGGTTGAAAGTCTCTTACTTGGCTTTGAGAATTTCGCAAATAACTGTCCTTCTTCTCCCTCTTCGTGCTGTAGCACATTCTGATCATCCACGTAGGACTTGACTTGACTGTGCAGGCTTTCTCTATCTAGCTTTCCTGAATTGTAGCTGGGGTTGGCACTTTCAGCCTCCTCCTGTAAAGCTGCAGCACGTGTTGCCTTTTCTACTGCATCTCGTTCGTGCTGAAGAAACTCAACTCAAGGTTGGCCTGAGCTTTGGCCATTTCTTCCTTTTGCAATTTCTCTGCCTTTGCCACACGTAAACTGGCGTTGGCCACTGCGGCTTCAATTCGTGCCTGTGCAGCTTGGCGGCGAGACTCTCTGCCCTTGAGATCCTAGACGACTGGCTGTGACGAGAAGAAGCTTTGGAAAGATGGTAGGAACTTACGGAAGAAGAATGCTGTGAAACACTGGTACACGCCTTAGACTGTGTTGGCTTACGATGGAAGGAGGAGGCTTTCTTAGAGGGGTGAGAGGAAATCTCATATGACCGCTGAGACGAAGTATGCGAACGATGGGTCATGTCGGACTCCGACTTCTCGCTCTGTACGTCTTCTGTCTGAAGAACGGCTTGAAGATAATCTGCTTTGAAAGAGCTTCATGCGTTCTTTTTTAGCGTTTCAAGACGTTGTGCTTCCTCTTCGAGCTTTGAGTCTGCTAGCTGTGACTGGATATGAATGAGTTGGTATTCACAACCTGTCCATTGCTTGAAAAGCCCCTCCCTGTCCTCTTCCAGCGAATAGATACGTTTGAGGGAGAACTTCTCTTTGGGTGTGTTGCATAGCTGTAGCAATTTATCCCAGGATTTTTCATGGCGTCGATAGCATTTATCCCATTCCTCCCGCAGGTGTGACTGCTCGGCTTCAGTAAGCTTTCTCTGCTGCCTTAAGCTGTAGGATTTCTGAGACGTATCTATCTGTTCTGAGTTTTGGACAACAGAATCCGCAATTGTGTCGAGGTTTGATGGAAGGAACAGCTCTTCCGGCAGTTTAGAGGGATCTGCCATGATTATAGAGGGTGAGCTCGAGTAGACACAAAATGGCACTGCAACCTTAGATCTAATGCTTGGATTAAACTGCGTAATGGTGACTTCTCTTTGATAAGGTTTGCAGGGCTGGCTGTCCTACTTGGACTGATGCCTTATAAACTCTTAAGGAAGTGTTGCTTTACCAGTTTTCAAGCAAAAATCAAGGGAAGAGCTGAATAGTAATTTTAAACAACTGCTGAATGTATTTCCTGATCTCCTTTATAAGCGTTCCAATGCAACAGAGTCCTGTAGGAGATTAGCTTTTTATAGGCAGAGTGAGAGCCTCACTGCTGGAGCTGCTTGTTATGCAATGCTTAGGGATCTCTCTTATTCACTCCCATAGGAATCCTCTAGATTGATCTAAAAGTCTCTCTTATTTCATGCACAGAGAAGGATGTAAACCTATCCTTGTCTGCTAGAGAAGCATCTTCGTTTCACTGTTCTGTTCCAGAAGCACAGACTGCTTAATTACAGACAAACTCCACAGAGAGGGGTCTTCTAGTCACTTTATAAACTTTATTCTTCAGACATTCTCAAAACAACTCACGATTACTGAAGAGATTCTTCTGAGGACCAAATCCATCCCTTTCTTGTAGTGTGAAACGAAGTAATGTTCTTTAGGTTAGATTAGATTAGAGAGCATAAACTCAGCTCCATTTTAGATTATAATTTAATGAAAACAACCCCTGACCAATCAGAGAAGCTGATGTGACCATGTGGAATAAACTACTTTTCCCAGATTGCAATCCCTTAAGGGGACAGTTCTTAACTGCTGTTTACTACAGCCAGCACATGACTCTAGATGTGTGTGTAGCGCTGTGTTTAAATCCTTGTCGTGGCAGTACCTATTTTTGGCCACCGGAGGGAGACAAGCGTGATGAGAGACACTGAACTTTGCATTGAGACTACATTTCCCAGCATGCTTTGCGGGCGGACACAGGAAGTGGGTGGGACAGACAGCGTTACATCCTGAGCCTCGTGAAGATAGCTGGCAGAGCGCGCCAGGGAGTGAGTGAGACAAGACGTAGTGCTGCAGAACACAAGAGTGACTAGGCCGGAGCGCAGGTGCGGCCTATCAGAGTCCCAGATCGGGTTGTTCAGCCTTGCAAGAGGGAGACCCAGCGACCCACCATCTTACCCAAGCTGCTATTGAGGAAGCCGGAGGACCCCGAGTTAGGCATACCGCAGGTCGATCGGATTTGGAGAGCGGGTATCTACAGGTGAAGTTGGAGATCGGATCCGAAGTCATCGGACAGTCCGGAGGCTGTGATGCATTGGCCATTGTGTGTCCTCGACCCTCAGGTGCCAACAGAAGTTCCATGATAGTGGGGACGAACACTGATTTGGTGCGGCGTCTCCTGACACCTATCGTATTGGAAGAAGGTTCTACCCAAGGAGTACACCCAATGTTACGTCCAGTCTATCAGAGGATGGTCGAAGAACAGAAGGCACCTGCCGAAGTGGGGCGCCTATGGAGATTAGAAGGAACAGAGAAGGTTCTACAAGCTGGAGAAGTGGCGAGCTTCCGGGCTTCAGTCAAGTTGAACGGATCGCAACCAGGCCCCTATGTGGTGCTGGAAACGGATTTTAATGTGAGTGAAACCGGAGTCGAAGTAATCCCTGAAATAATCTCCACTAAAGCTCTGAAAAGAACACGAGGAAGAGTCTCAGTCAGCGTGTGCAATGTGTCTGATTCTCCAGTAGTCCTTAAAGCACGAATGCCTATCGGGCAAGTAGCGTCCGCTACGCCCCTCTCTCCTACCGATTTAGGAGGGGGAGTGGATAAAGAGATTCCAGATGAAAGATTCTACCCCAAGGACGCTCCCATTTCATCCGAGTGGAAGAAACGTCTTCAGTCTCAAGTTCTAAAGTGGAGAGAATTGTTCTCGAAAGATGAGTTCGACGTAGGCTTAGCTAAAAGTACTGAGCACGTCATTCGATTACAAGAAGACAAGTCGTTTTGTGAAAGGTCAAGGCGAGTTCCGCTGGGAGACTTAGATGATCTGCGAGAACAGCTGAATGAATTGCAAAGAACCAAGGTGATTCAAGAGTCCAGGAGCCCATACGCATCTCCAATAGTGATGGTCCGGAAGAAGAATGGTTCTGTCCGCCTATGCATAGATTATCGCACGCTGAATCGGAGAACCATCCCAGACCAATATGCTACTCCTCGGATAGAAGATGCCTTACAGTGTTTGTCTGGAGCAAAATGGTTTAGTGTACTAGACCTGCGAAGCGGGTATCACCAGATACCAATGCATCCCGAAGACAAAGAGAAAACTGCGTTCATCTGTCCACTGGGGTTCTTTGAATTCAACCGAATGCCTCAAGGCCTTACGGGGGCTCCAGCCACGTTCCAACGGTTAATGGAGAAGACAGTCGGGGACATGAATCTGATCGAAGTGTTAGTGTACCTGGATGACATAATAGTGTTCGGGAAGACTCTGGAAGAACACGAGCAACGTTTGGAGAAGGTTTTGAAGAGGCTCCATGAAGAGGGATTGAAACTGTCTCTGGAGAAATGCCAATTCTGTCTGCCGTCCGTTACATATCTGGGACATGTGGTCTCCGCAGAAGGTGTTTCGACAGATCCTCGGAAGTTGGAGGCCGTAGCTTACTGGCCTAGACCTCGAAACGTCACTGAACTTAGATCTTTCTTGGGGTTCTGTTCATATTATCGAAGATTTGTAGGAGGATTCGCGAAAATAGCTCAACCACTGAACAAACTCCTACAGAAGGAAAGTACCGAAGAAGGCTGCAAGGCCTCTGACCGAAATCCGTCCGCTCCAGGACCAAGGAAAGCTCGAGAGTCCATACAGGGCGAATGGACTAGTCAATGTGAAGGTGCTTTCTTGAAGCTGAAAGAGAGTCTAACTCAAGCTCCTGTCTTGGCCTATGCGGACCCTCACAAGCCGTATGAGTTACATGTGGATGCCAGCAGAGAAGGTTTAGGAGGAGTCCTGTATCAGGAGTATGGTGGACTACAGAGGCCTGTAGCGTACGTGAGCCGGAGCCTTACGCCTTCAGAGAAGAACTATCCTACCCACAAGTTGGAGTTCCTAGCCTTAAAGTGGGCAGTGGTAGACAAGTTAAAGGACTATCTGTATGGAGCCGAGTTTGTGATAAAGACGGATAACAATCCTCTTACCTACATCCTTACTACTGCGAAACTGGACGCAACAGGACACCGGTGGTTGGCCGCTCTGTCAGGGTTTCGGTTCAGCCTGAAGTATCGCCCTGGGGTGAATAATCGAGATGCTGATGATTTATTGAGAAGACCCTACACTACAGAATGGACTCAGTTAACTCCAGACGGGGTACAAGCTTTGTGTCAAGGAGCAGAGCGCCGGGTCAAGGGAGGGATTGAAGCAGAGGCCATAGGAGTCATGGCTGCGGCTGTTCCTGAGTTCTACTGCAATCCTACGCAATTGAGGGATGAAAGTCTACCTACCTTTTCCAAACAGGACCTGAAAGCGGATCAGGCCAGAGACCCTTTAATTGCATTGACCATAAAGGCCCCAACTGCGAACCAGCGGGAAATTCTGCTGACAAATTCCCCAGATGGAGCCAGATTGGTCTACAAAGAGTGGGAACGGTTGAAGATGTTGGATGGGGTGGTCTACCGAAGGGGCCCCTCAACTAACGCTGAAGAGACCCAACAGTTGTTCCTTCCCACTAAGCATAGAGAGAGTGTGCTGCGATCACTACACGATGAGCATGGACATTTGGGTGCTGAAAGAACTTTTAAGCTGGTGCGAGACAGGTTCTATTGGCCTTGCATGAGAGCTGAAGTGGAAAGTTATTGTCATTCATGTCTGAGGTGTATTCAGAGGAAGACCCTACCGACCCGAACCGCTCCAATGAGCCATCTGCAGAGTCAGGGACCCATGGATTTGGTGTGCATTGACTGCAAGCCGACTTGTTGGACAATTATTGGGAATCCAAAAGACCCGAACTACACCATATCACCCTCAAGGTGATGCTCAGCCTGAAAGGTTTAATCGCACGCTGCTAAATATGCTGGGGACACTGTCAAACACAGAGAAGCAGAGTTGGAGTCGCCATATAGCTACTCTGGTACATGCATATAACAGTACGGAGAGTGATGCCACTGGATACTCACCGTACCGTCTTATGTTCGGAAGAGAAGCTCGACTGCCAGTTGATTTGGCATTTGGGTTATCTTTAGACCAGACGTCGGTAGCTTCCCATAGAAATTACGTGGATCGACTTCGAAAGAACCTGGCCTCTGCGTTTGAACAGGCCCGTTTGACCTCAGGAAACAGGGAGCAGAGGAACAAAAGGAACTATGACTTAAAAGTTCGAATACAAGATCTGCAACCCGGTGATAGGGTTTTGTTGAAGAACTTGGGTGCTGCTGCGAGGCAAAAGTTGGCGGATAGATGGAGTTCTCAAGTATACATTGTCTGCAAGCAACTGCCGGGTCTGCCGGTGTATCAAATCCGGCCGGATGGGAAGGCTGGGCTTCTTAAGAACTGGCACCGGAATCATTTGTTACCTTTGAGAGAGGCTGTGAGGATACCAGTTGGGGACGAACTTTCTCTGCCGAATCCGCCTGCTCCACGTTTGCCTCCTGTTACTCGGTCTCAGCAGACCCGGGTTGTCGAAGAGAGCAAAAGGGACAGTGAGGAAGAGAGTTTTTGTCTGGACTGGATGCGTTCACCGGAGCCTGAAGAGGTTGTCTCAGTTCCTGAATGGTGGGAAAGTAATTTGAGGCCTGAAGCTCCTGAATTTCAGTTAGAAATCCCTGAAGCTCTTGAATTTCAGCTAGAAGTTCCTGAGACTGTTGGAATCCCTATAGCTCCTGAAGCCGAATCTTATGACTACAGTTCTATGCCGTCACTGGAGGGATCATACTCCGAAGAGATGTCTGCTCCAGTGGCAGAAAGAAGGACTGAGCCAGCACCTATAGTACTTCCACCTGAAGAGGAACTGATTGATCCAGAACCAAAACGCTCTGTTCGACTGCCCCAGCGACTCACCTACGACTCACCAGGACATAGCACTGAAGAGGCCGTCACCACAGTGAGAAGGTTGCCCGAAGTGTCTGCTATGTTAGCTGAGGTAGCCCAAAGCATGAGTCAACTTGAAGAAGTGTATCTAACCCACTGTATGTTTGCTGCTGAACCTGTATATGTTATCTAAACTGTGTTGAAATGTAATGCAACTGTCATACCTCCTTGGAGAGACCCAAGAGTTCTAGGAGGGGGAGAGTGTAGCGCTGTGTTTAAATCCTTGTCGTGGCAGTACCTATTTTTGGCCACCGGAGGGAGACAAGCGTGATGAGAGACACTGAACTTTGCATTGAGACTACATTTCCCGGCATGCTTTGCGGGCGGACACAGGAAGTGGGTGGGATAGACAGCGTTACATCCTGAGCCTCCTGGAGATAGCTGGCAGAGCGCGCCAGGGAGTGAGTGAGACAAGACGCAGTGCTGCAGAACGCAAGAGTGACTAGGCTGGAGCGCAGGTGCGGCCTATCAGAGTCCCAGATCGGGTTGTTCAGCCTTGCAAGAGGGAGACCCAGCGACCCACCATCTTACCCAAGCTGCTATTGAGGAAGCCGGAGGACCCCGAGTTAGGCATACCGCAGGTCGATCGGATTGGGAGAGCAGGCGGTAAGCTGGACAAGTCACGGCCGGAGCAGAGAGAGCCAGACAACGGATCCAGTAGCCGGCACCCCAGTCAAAATCGAACGGAGAGACATCCTGGGTCAGCGGAGCCTTAAGAATCTGGCGGATGGGTGAGAGGCCTCCAAGGCCGTTTGTGATTAACGAAAGCACGCTGCTGTTGTTTCTAAAACCCACAGGGCCCCAACTTGGCTAGTCGAAGACACCTTTTAAGCAATTCACTGGCCAGTTGAATAGTACCCGGGTACCACAATACACACACACATTTACATTCCGGGACTTAACCTGTGCGGGACTCACTTCCTAATCTCCGAAAGGGATTAAAGATTCGTTTATTTCTTTTTTTCCGATACGCGTTTCTCGAATTACGAAGCATTGTATTTTTCTGTTTCCACTGCGCGTCTCTCGAATTTCGAAGCATTATATTTTCTGTTCCGATGCGCGTTTTCCCGAAATACGAAGCCTCGTATTTCTTTTTCCGCAGCGCGTTTCCCGAAATACGAAATACTGTAAATATATCTACGAACACCGTGTTATCTATTATATGCCATTCATTCTAGTAAACTATATAATTTATAAAATCCACAACGGTGCCAGAGTATATTTATTCCCTAGTGCGGGGAGACTGACCCGTGGTTCAATTTCAGCGGCTCCTCCGGGAGTGAGCGCTACATGTGCAACAAATATTTAAATTGATCTCCTTTCCCCAGGTTGCAGTTGCAGAACTGGCTACATCTAGTTCCAGAGGCAAGGCCTGTTTAGCTGGAATCCACTGGATCCATGGCTAGATTGGAGGGGGGGTGAATACATCTAGGACAAGAAACAACAATAGGGAAACACGTAGCATACACAACACTCCTCAATGAACACACCAGGAAACAAAACAACACAGACATTAGGGAGAAGGACACAGAACACAGGCACCCTGCTGTACCTCCTATAAGGGCTACAGGGTGACTTAGACATAAAAGAGCATTGTGTTCAATATAAAATATGAGATCCACCATAACCCACAGTCCTAATCTTCCTAAAAGCATCTCTAGGTCTATGTAGTCCAGTTTTTGGGGGTTCCAGTTGCAGCTAACTGATTCTGCAGCAGTGGAATTAGTTAGCATCAGCACTAAGCTATAGCAAACTTTTTCAGTTAGCGACAGCGGGGTGTAATTAGCGTTAGGACTTTCTGTTTCTAATGCTAATCACACCTTGCTTACTCTTTTCACTCATGTTAAGTATAGGGAGAGCAAAGCACAGTGAGCTCACGTTAAAAAGCGCTAATACCGATACGCTAACAGATTTCTTAACCTGTTAGCGATCGGGGGGTGATCTGTGTGGCACACTAACGCTCAATTATGTGCGCGCTAGCATCGAGAAGGTGATAGGACTCCAAGTCTTTATTGACTACTTTCAGAGTACAAAAAGGAGCGGGTACCTGCTGCGGCACAGTATATAACTACAAATAGTCACTATGTTGCCTTAAGTGGCCCTCCCACTGAAGCCTTTTGTACCTCAAACTTTGTCATCCCAGACAGAAGCCTCTTTTAAAGATGATGCACAAGAAAGCCCGCAAAGTGCAAACAGTTTGCTGCAGACTAAGGACTACTGGATTACTGGAGCCATGGCCTGTGGTCTGATGAGACCAAGATAAACGCATTTGGTTCAGATGGTGTACCGTGCGTGTGGTGGGAGTGTCATGGTTTGGGGCTGCATGAGTGCTGCTGGCGCTGGGGTGCAGTTCATTGAGGGGACCATGAATGCCAACATGTACTGGGCAGCGGCATGCAGATGGGGGGGCCGGCGGGGCGGTGGCCCCGGGCATCCACTTCAGGGGGGCATCCAATATTGCCGGCGGCTGCGTGCCAGCATAAAGCTCTGCCGCCGCCTGGGAATCTATACACCAGCCAGCCGCAATCTCAATCGCGGGGTTCACGTGAGCTCCGCGATCTCGCGAGATCGCAGCTGACTGGTGTATAGATCCCCAGGTGAGCGTTAGAGCTTTATACTGGTGGCCAGCTCATAGGAGGGAAAAGCACGCGGCCACCGGCAATATTTTCTCGGGGAGAGCAGACAGGAGAGGTGAGCTGGGGGCAAATATATTCATGTGAGCTGGGGCAATATATTCATGTGAGCTTGGGCAAATATATCCAGTGTGAGCTGGGGCAAATATATCCAGTGTGAGCTGGGGAAAATATATCCAGTGTGAGCTGGGGGCAAATATATCCATGTGTGAGCTGCTGGGGCAATATATCCATGTGTGAGCTGCTGGGGCAATATATTAATGTGAGCTGCTTGAGCAATATATCCAGGTGTGAGCTGCTGGGGCAATATATCCACGTGTGAGCTGCTGGAGCAATATATTAATGTGAGCTGCTGGAGCAATATATCCAGGTGTGAGCTGCTGGGGCAATATATCCACGTGTGAGCTGCTGGAGCAATATATTAATGTGAGCTGCTGGGGCAATATATCCAGGTGGGAGATGCTGGGGCAATATATCCAGGTGTCAGCTTCTGGGGCAATATATGAATGTGAGCTGCTGGGGCAATATATCAATGTGTGAGCTGCTGGGGCAATATATCAATGTGTGAGCTGCTGGGGCAATATATCAATGTGTGAGCTGCTGGGGCAATATATCCATGTGTGAGCTGCTGGGGCAATATATCCATTGTGAGCTGCTGGGGCAATATATCCATGTGTGAGCTGCTGGGGCAATATATCCATGCGTGAGCTGCTGGGGCAATATATCCATGCGTGAGCTGCTGGGGCAATATATCATGCGTGAGCTGCTGGGGCAATATATCCATGTGTGAGCTGCTGGGGCAATATATCCATGTGTGAGCTGCTGCGGCAATATATCCATGCGTGAGCTGCTGGGGCAATATATTAATGTGAGCTGCTGGGGCAATATATTAATGTGAGCTGCTGGGGCAATATATCCAGGTGTGAGCTGTTGGGGCAATATATCCAGGTGTGAGCTGCTGGGGCAATATAGCCAGGTGTGAGCTGCTGGGGCAGTATATTAATGTGAGCTGCTGGGGCAATATAGCCAGGTGTGTGCTGCTGGGGCAATATATTAATGTGAGCCAGGAGGGGGGTACTGTTACATCCTCAGCCCCTGCTGTGCTTCCTGGAGGGTCTGGGCAAGGTTCGGTGCCAAGGGCTGGTCAAGTGCCAGCACCAGGTAATGGCCAAGCGGTGTCTGAGGAGGCGGGGCCTGGTGTGGTCACGAGGAGCCGCCGGGTTTAAAACTGGGCACGGGGAGAAGCCTCATCGCCCTGACGTGGAGTTCTGTTCCCGCATCGCTAAACTGATTCTATTGTTGATTTAGTTGCCGACCCATTTCTGTATACGATTCCTGCTCCTGATTTTGACCCGGCTTGTATTTTACCATTCTGTTGCTGCTATGATTTACGGTCGCCAGTGTTGTGTTTTGGTGGTTTAACCCCATGTTTGCCACTGGGGCTTTCACTCGTTATTTGGGTTTTGTCCCATCTCGTCTTGGAGTATCGTCTGTGGCCACATTAGGTTACTATACCCGACCAAGGGCTCATGATTCTTTACCACGAATGTATGTGAAAACCGCGATCGAAAAATATTGTTCATGTTCAGCATATGTTCATTGTGCTCAAACCACCAAGTATACTCGATACTGTACCAGCTGTAGACCCCTATGTGTGTCAGTCACCTCTGATAATTATAAGCTACCGTTGTCCTGCTCTAGCTTATCAGACAACGCTAAATCTGCACATTTTCTGACTGCCCTGCAGTCTGTACAATTCGTTCACTGTCTGAAGTATCTTTGTGTTTCTGAACATGCTATATCGGTCTTGAAACCTTTAGTACTTAGTAGCAACTCAGTTGTTCTCTCATACTTCCTGACTTTAGAATATAAGTCTGAGTATACCAAGTATTGTGTAAACGTCAAGCAGATATTTCGGTCCTTAAAGATCTAAACCTCGCTACTCCTGTGAGCACTACTGTGCCCATTACAGGTACCCTGGGCCCATGGTATGGAAAGGGTTCGCAGGGCTTTTCTCACATGCCTTACTACTAGATCTTGTACTTTATTTGGGGGGGGGAATGCAATCAAAGGGTTGGCCCCAGGCATCAAAAGCCCTCTGCATGCCACTGGTGCTGGGACATACTGAAGCAGAGCATGATCTCCTCCCTTCGGAGACTGGGCCGCGGGGCAGTATTCCAACATGCTAACAACCCAAAACACACCTCCGCGACGACTACTACCTTGCTAAAGAAGCTGAGGGTAAAGGTGATGGACTGACCAAGCATGTCTCCAGACCTAAACCCTATTGAGCATCTGTGGGGAGTCCTCAAATGGAAGGTGGAGGAGCGCAAGGTCTCAAACATCCACAGCTCTGTGATGTTGTCATGGAGGAGTGGAAGAGGACTCCATTGGCAACCTGTGAAGCTCTGGTGAACTCCATGCCCAAGAGGGTTAAGGCAGTGCTGGAAAATAATGGTGGCCACACAAAATATTGACACTTTGAGCCCGATTTGTTTATAAACAAAATTTTTATTTTCAAAAGTAAAGAACATACAAACATACATATAAACATAAACAATTTGTCATTTATTCAGTGTTGTCACATGAAAAGATATAATAAAATATTTACAAAAATGTGAAGGGTGTACTCATTTCTGTGAGCTGGTGTATATCTCGGCATGTCAACCAATAATAGAAATCTGCATCTAACTTACACTGATACACATCCAGGTCTGCTGAAGCCATGATAATATATGAAAAGGATTGGAGCAGGATAATCTAAATGGACACAGCAAGATAAAGATACTTACATCCACAATTCAGTTTAAATGACTATTTGAGGGATGTAGTAATTATGTAGTTTTCGCAATTGATTTAGAAGCCCATTCCACAATTCCCATAGAAAGACGGCATTGTGAATTAAGAATCTGTTACATATTCTTGATGCAAACACACTTCCACAATATATATTAGTCAGCATTAAGCATTAGACAGGGGAAAATGATTCTCATTATTTTGTACAGGTCTAAAAAAAAAAGTACTTAAAAATAGTCCCAAAAATACAATTAACCTATCGCGTATGGAAATGAATGACAATGATTAGCCTTTAAATGTCAGATTTTAAGTTACACATTATGCTTGCAAATATAAATGTATTGAAAAAAGTCACCATAATTTCCAGGGACTTTTATTCATATATCTAAGACAAAGCTAATATACCATTTATAACTGGAACTGAAATCCCATGGGATCATTTTGTTACTTGATAACGATATTACCAATATATGTTGTAATTTCTGGATACGTTTTGGTGTTTTTAACAGACACAAATGCATTACTGCATTGTATAAATCGAATTCGTGTGCGTTACTGCAGAAACCGTGTCTCAGTGTTTCATGATTTTTACTGCAAAGTGATTTTCCAGAAATCCACTGCCAGGAAACAGTGGACTTTTGAAATGGCACCTTTCATTAATAGTAAAGTGAGAATAGCCCCAAGATATATTTAATGCATTATTTACTGTACTAGTCCTATTTGGCAGGTACTCATCGCCATCTGCTGGCTAAAAGGAGCTATTGCAGCTGGGGCTCCCTGCTGCAGCAAGTGAATATCTCTGTTACATAGAGATGTTTATTTGTAAGATTGTTGTAGCACCTCCGGTGTCATGTCTCAAATGCTAAAGCTTGGATGCACCTTGCGGAGCCCAAAAGCAAATTTCATCTGAAGCAATAGCGAATTTGATTTGCGTTGACACAGCAGAGCCCCAGGCCGTGTTAACATGATCTTGGGCTGCTCTGTCTGCTACTGCTGATCATGTAGAATCATGGTAGTGAAGGGACTAATCAACTGATTATTTTTCACAGGGATGTGCTGGATGTGCACATTCTTACTTTAATGCAGAGGTCAGCAACCTTCCCCTCTGGATGTTTTGGATCTACATCTCCCATGATGCTCAACCACTCATCAGAATTGGACAACCTTGGTTCTCCAGATGTTTTGGAACCACACTTCCCATGACGCTCAGCAAACCTGCCTTAATGGATTGACTGATTTGTCAACTATTTATGCTCGTAATGAATGATTTTAGTCAACATATTACTGATTGCAGAATAGGCCAGACACTATCTGTGAGAGCATCTCTAAGGGCACCTGTCTGAGGGTGCTCGTGAGTTTTGTAACTATGTCTGTAGCCATGGAACAATCATATGTTTGTCGGTGAGAGCGCCTGAAAGTGTATTCAATTATTGAATTTTGAGAGTGTTTTTTAAAGCCAACATGTCTGAGAGTATTTGAATATTTTCTGTAAATATGTTTATGTAACAGCTTGTATCTGAATGTCTAAGCTGCAAAAGTGTTGTTGGACAAACAAAATGTAATAATTTGCCTGAGTGCATTAGTAAGAGCATCAGAGTGTATGTAACCATCCCCAATAGTGGTTTTGAAATTAAAATGTTTGTGTCATTTTTTTAAAAAAAAAAGTATAATATATATATATATATTTTAGGATAATTGCCTTTTAAACGTTTTTAAAACACATTTAAAAGCCACTTATCATAAAAAAAGATCTGGTGGTGAATGTTGCTATCTATATTCCTGGTATCCCAGGAAGGACTAAAGCTGGCTCAGAGTCCAAAGGTAAAAAGAGGATTTTTCTATATGATACCCAACCTTATATATGGGACTCTCAGAGAACAGTATTAGCAAGTAAATCAGCAGGTGCAGCTGGAAGATGAAGTGGACATTTGCAACTTCTTTTGTCCTAACTTTGCTGTTCATCAATATTTTGAAATGTACTGCAGGCGCAGCTTCCAGAAGTAAGTGATCACTTTGAGAAATCTATTTGAGATTTTAGTAATTAAAATTTGAGATGTGTGTGCATGTTTGGAATTGTATTTTCATCCTGCATGCACTCTGGTATCATGTCCTTGTAAAATAGTGTGGTCCTCGAGGACCACAGTTGGGGACCACTGCTCTAAAGTACCCCCAACAGGTCAGGTTTTCCAGATATCTGAAGCACAGCACAGGTGATATGATTTGCTGCTCAGTAATTGCAGGATTCAGTCTGCATTTCCCCAAGGTAATCCTTAAAACCTGGTCTGTTAGGGGTACTTGAGGACCGTGGTTGGGAACCACTGCTCTAGGGTATTGCATAGCCACAGCCTTTTAGTGTCAAAACAATTACACAGTTGATACTTTGTGCAATCTTTGCAGTCCATTCAGCAATTTAAACATTGACTTTCCATGCAAAGAAAAGCCTAGCTCATCTGAGCACTAATGAACAAACAAGGCATCCATGACTATTTGATGTTACCCAAAAATAGAGACCGTATCGGGTCAGTGCCTTCAGGCTATTATCTGTGCCAAGATGTGTTCTATTTTCACACTGTGGAATCTCAAAGAAAAGACTAAACCGATACGACCAAGTGGAGCTGTATTCTAAACTAGTCTGATATGTACATCAGAGTGGCAGCCAAATGGAAACTGGTGTGGTGGTACTGAGCCAAATCTAGGTTCCCCATCACCATGTCTATGGGTTATCTATGGTGCACCCAACAGCTAAATTGTAGTTGGTGATTATTCCATTAAGTAGGCAGCAGTTTATCAAAACACATTTTGCCTGGAACAGATCTGGCTTCCTCATTACAACACATGCTAATATGATAAACATTAAATTTAAATTAAGAAGATTTTAATAAATGTAAGAGTGTTACTTTCCAGACTCAACTGGGCTCATTCTCACTAGTTTCTGTAATACTACTGTAATATATGCTGACCAATTAATGTAAAACCTATACTACATGGACAAGAGTATTGGGTCACATGTCTTAATTGTTGAATTCAGGTGTTTCAATCTGACCCACTGCCACAGTTGTATAAAATTAAGGCCGTAGCCATGCATTTACAAATATTTGTGGGGAACAAAATGGGTCCTTTTGAAGAGCTCAGTTAAATCAAGCATGGTACTAGGATTGGATGAAATTTGATCCCTGCTAGATATTCCACGGTCAGCTGTAATTGGAATTTTTGGAAAGAGGGAGTGTTCACGAACAGCAGAGGCTCATCCATGAACCGGAAGACCAATAAAAGTCAGAGTGGGGTCACGGAGTGCTGAGGTTCATGGTGTGTAAAAGTTGCCAATGTTCTGCTGATTCCATAGCTGAAGAGTTCCACACTTTTACTGGCATTAATATCAGCAAAAAAAACTGCAGCGGGTGCTTCATGGAATGGGTTTCCATGGCCAAGCAGTTGCATGCAAGACCCAGATCAAGTACAATGGCAAGCATCGGATGGAGTGGTTTAAAGCACGCTGCCACTGGACTCCGGAGCAGGAGAAATGTGTTCTGTGGAGTGATGAATCACACTTTTCTGTTTGGCCCTGATGGACAAATCTGGGTTTGGTGGAGGCCTGGAGAGCGTTACCTGTCTGAATGCATTGTGCCAGCTGTAATGTTTGAAGGAGGGATAATGGTATGGAACCGTTTTTCAGGAGATGGCTTAGGCCCTATTTTATTCCAGCATGGCTGTGCCCCAGTGCACAAAGCAAGGTCCATATAAGGCATGGTTGTATTTGAGTTGAGGTGCAAAAGAACTTGACTGACCTCAACCCCCACACAATACTTTTGGGATGTACTCGGCTCTCTCTTTCAAGCCTCACATTCAAAATCTGACCAACACAGGCTGCTTCCACTTGAGCAACATATCCATAAATCTGTTTTTTTCTAACACAAGACAACAAAAATCTTAGTCTCTAGTAGACTACTGCACCTACCTCCACATTGGCCTTCCCCTCAACAGACTGTCCCCACTGCAATCCATACAAAATGCTGCCGCACAACTCCTCCTCATTCCACCTCTGCCTCCCCACTATTCCAATCTCTACACTGATTCCTGCTGCCTTACAGAATCAAATTTAAACTGCTGTCACTCACATATAAAACCCTATCTGACTCAGCTCCCTCTTATATTTCTCAACTTATCACCAAATACTCCCCAAGATGCCCACTGCGCTCAGCGTCAGATTTTGTCCCTCTCTTCTCCTCCTATTCACGCCTTGAGGATTTCACACTGTGGAACTCTCTCCCTCCAAAATATCAGACTGTCACCCGCCTACCAAAGATTTAAATCCTCAATGAAAACCTTTTTAGAGACACTTACCAACTGCACAATAAGCCGCCACATGATCTACCCACTCTCCAAATCAACCTGTGTAGCTGAAGACTTTCCCTTGTCTGTCCCCAAATCCCTCTAGATTGTAAACTCCTCTGGGAGCAGGGCACGCTCTACTTTATTTCAGTGTTACTATGTGTTACCCTAACTTATTGTAACCTCTGTACGATGCTGCAGAATATGTTGGTGCAAACAAATAAACGTATAATAATGTACTGGAATGGAGATTGGCCTTTTCATCCAACGTCAGAGCCGGTCCTGACATGCTCTACTCAATGGGCAAAAATCTCCAAAGAAACACACCAAAATCTTGTGGAAGCTGTTGTAGCTGCAACGAGGGAACCAAATCCATGTCATGCCCACCGCTGTAAGAGGCAAGTATGCGACGTAGCAGCAGAAGGGTACTGGGAATTGAGGCATAGTTTACAAAGGGCAATCCAGGAAGTGAAGTCAGGGGCAAGCCAAGTGTCGAGGACAGGCGAATAACAAGCAGAGTTGAAGAGAAAGCCAAAGGGTCTGGTACACTGCGTTCGATAGGAAAAGGCAGGGAACAACCTGAAGACAAATGACGGCCTCACTACTGAAGGTGTGAGTTTAAAATGGGAGCCAGTCAGAACTCCCCCCCCCCCAGAAGGAGCCCCAGCTTCCAGTAGGAGTCTCCAAAGGTCAAGGGAGCATCAGGTTGCCATAGCAACTTCTCCTGATTTGGGCAGGAGCCACACATCTTCAGGACAGGAGATGCTTCCCTCTGCCACTGCTGGCCCCTAGCATGAGAGGCCACGCCCCCACACGGAGACCGTGCCACCAAAATCCATGTTGGGCGCCTCGGTCTCCCACTCAGCAGGCCGTTGAGAGGAGCTCTTGGCCGACACCCCGCATGCCTACCATGCAGAGGTGAGACCTGGCAATCCATATTCATTTATTTCAATGCGATGTCATAAAAGTCCCTGTTGTAATGGTTAGATGTCCCAATACTTTTGTCCTTCTAGTTTGTACTGTGCAAATGTGAAATTAGACATCCAGACAAAATTACGACAATATTGAAACATTTATGCATATTAACCCCTTCACTATCAAGCAATTTTTGTTGAAACTTTTTATGATAATTGTTTGAAACAAGGGAAGTAATAATTAACTATAAGGTAAAATAGAAATTTTGCACATACCATGTTGTTCTGAGATCGTAAAAAAAAATGTGCTCATTTTAATTTTTTCGTGTATTTTTTCAATCCATTACAGCAGTGGTTCCCAACCGCGGTCCTCAAGTACCCTCTAACAGGCCAGGTTTTGAAGATTACCTTGGGGAAATGCAGACAGACTCCTGCAATCACTGAGCAGCAAATCATATCACCTGTGCTGTGCTTCAGAAATCTGGCAAACCTGACCTGTTGGGGGTACTTGAGGACCACGGTTGGGAACCACTGCATTACAGAAATATTGTTTGAATAGAAGATTGTGAACTCAACATGGTGTCCCTTATCTTGCACAATGTCACATAGGATCAGCATACAGGCAGAGATGGCCTTTGTGTCAAATACTGTAACTGTGCTGAAGATACATAATAAAATGATCAGATCTCCTGATTATGGGGATTTCTGGTGATAATGAATTTAATAGCCGTGCGGCTTCCAAAAAATGGGGTTTGTGAGAGTCCTGAGAACGAGCAACAGCGCTGGTAGCCTGCTCTACAGTGGGTGCCCGTTCAGGTGAGTGACCACAGAGCTCATCCTGTATTCTGCCCTCTTCCTGGATGTTGTGCGGCAACATTAATATGTTTGGACTTTTTGTTAGTGAGGTTTGGAGCTGCTATATGCAGCTTGCTTTATTTCTCTGCAGGGTGCCTGGACCAAGATAAGACAGTGGAATTTGTTTCTTTGCAGAGGACTTATCTGGTCTTAAAATGGTGTGGGGGTTTGTTTGCTAATGAGTGCTTGTCAATGTATTACAATGCATAATTGAGATAACTCGACTTTAGGGGAGAAGAGATTAAATGGACAAATATGATCTTCGATAATGTACAGATTCCTGTTTTGGTTCCCTAACATGTAATAAATGGTGTTAAGTCTATATTTGTGATTATACCAGAATGCATTCTCATCACTCTCCATTGTGTGTTTTTTATAATTTTTTGCTTCGTAGTCTTGTGTGGATTGTTTTCCATTATTGTCTTTAATAAAGTTGTTCTTTTCGTTTTCTTTATTCATGTAATAGAATGACATTAGGTAAGGAAGTTTGCACTGATATGAGATATTAATTAATATCCATTAGTATATCATGTTTTTTTCTAGTATGTGTATGGCAACAGACAGATTGGTTAGTCCTCAGATGTTATTTAAGGGCAAAACAACACAAAACTAGGAGTGTCTGATAGCTTACGTTGTTATAAATGTTTATTATCCCTGTTTTTCACGAATAAAACATGCTAAGCATATTTTACAGAATGCAATAATTACATTGCTAACTGAATACATGAGCCATTCAAAGTCCACCAAGTCCAACTTAATTACCTATAATTACCCTTGTAACACTGTTATTTATCTTCCCCTAGAAAAAGCTTGCTTAAGGTGATTACCGCGGTGTAATTACACTGATCAGCCACAACATTAAAACCACTGGCAAGTGAATAACATTGATTAAATAGTTACAGTAGCACCTGTCAAGGCTTTGGATATATTAAGCCGAAAGTGAACAGTCAGTTCTTGCATTTCATGTGGTGGAAGCAGGAAAAATGGCCAAATGAAAAGATTGACTTTGACAAGGGCTAAATAGAGATCGCTAGATGACTGGGTCACATCTTCTCCAAAATGGCAAGTCTTCTGGTTTGTTCCAGGTATGCAGTGGTTAGAACCTACCAAAAGGGGTCCAAGCAAGGACAATTGGCAAACCGGCGCCCGGGTCATTGACACCCAAGAGTCATAGATCCATGTGAAGAGTGAAGGCTAGCATACATGGACCGATCACAGAGAAAAGCTGCTCAAGCTGAAATTGCTGAAAATCTTAAAGCTGGCCATGATAGAAAGGTGCTTCAGATCCTTATTTTTCCTGAGTATAATAGCCCCAGTTGGAAGACGTAAATCAGACGTGGTGGATTTTCACCAAAATCAAATAGGATGATCAGGTCGGGAAGGTGAATAAATGAATAAAATTTATTGAATATATAATCATGTATAATCATAAAATGCCCAACATGTTTCGTCCTAAGACTTTTTCAAGGGCTATTACATTATTTTATGCTTTTTATTTGACTTATTACTGCTGTAATGGATTGAAAAAATACACGAAAAAATTTAAATGAGCAAATTTTTTTTACGATCTCAGAACAACATGGTATGCTATTACATTATTTTATGCTTTTTATTTGATTTATCGCCATTGAAAAAGTCTTATTACGAAACGCGTTGGGCATTTTATGATTATACATGATTATATATTCAATAAATTTTATTCACCTTCCCGACCTGATCATCCTATTTGATTTTGGTGAAAATCCACCGTTAAGGCATAGAGACGTCTGATTTACGTCGTCCAACTGGGGCTATCCTACCCAGGAAAAATAAGGATCTGATGCTCCTCAACAGTTTATCTTGTGGCTTTGTCTTGAGGAGAGTGGGAATACCTCCACGAGGAGCGGACCCGACCTTGAAAAGCTAAGTACCCTGCACCATATTTTTTCTTGTATCATGATAGAAAGGTGTCAGAAAAGACTTTACACATACCACCTACATAGACATTGTTGTGGTTCTATGATGACTGTGGCCTTTTTCAGCAGGATAATGCACCCTGCCACACTGTAAAAATTGTTCAGGAATGGTCTGAGGTACATGACAAAGATTTCAAGATGTTGCCTTGGCCTCCAGATTTCAATCCGATTGAGCATCTGTGGGATGTGCTGGAACAACATTGAAATTTTTCTACCTTTCTGTGTACATGTCACTGCAACTATCTGTGTCCAATGGGGATGAGCCGAACACCCCCGTGTTCGGTTCGCATTCGAACTCGAACAATTTCAAAAGTTCGAGTTCGAACACGAACCGAACTCCATGCAAGTCAATGGGACTCAAACGTTCGATTTTTAGAGTGCCCTGCAAGAGGGCATATATGCAAGATATTTGCCATAAAAGGTGTATGGGGGTCCGGGTAGTGCCCTGGGGGACAGGAAACAAGTAAAAAAAGTAATAAAAAAAAAAGTTTTTAAAGGAACAGTGAGTTTTCCATGAAATAAGGGTTAAAAATAAAAATGAAAAATTCCTTCAAATATCGTGCCTAGGAGGTCCCCATAACCTACCCGTGAAGTGGCGGATTTGTAGGATGTATAGAAACATTTAAAAACAAAACAATGACGTTTCAAATGACGGTAAACGGTTTTCCTTTAATCAACTCATAAACATCTGCTTGGAGCGGCAGTCTGTATTAAAAAAGGAGACATTTTAGGATACGCAGAACAAGTTTAGTGATTTTTTGGCTAGATTATGGTGAAATTTATGCAGGCTTTGGATGAAAGTAACAATAGGTGCTTTAAAATTGGGCCTTTAGTGTCGGCAACAGTGCCGTCATACCGTAACCCCTCTGTGGTATTGTGGAAGAGTGCAGGGTTGGACCCTGCGGTCCAAAAAATTTAAATGATATGAATCTGGTAATATAGGTGTCAGTGTCAGTGCAGCCAAATATTGTGCCTTTGGTGGCAGCAAGTGCCTTCACACCGTAACCCTTTTGTGGTATTGTGGAAGAGTGCAGGGTCGGACCCTGCGGTCCAAAATTAAAATGTTATAAATCTGGGAATATAGGCATCAGTGGCAGTGCACCCAAATATTGTTGCTGGCAGTTAGAACACAAAGATTACAACAATTCCCAGATATTTTGTAAAAATGAGACCCCCCCCCCCAATAGCTGCTAGCAGACTGGCAGTGAGAACACATGCTAACAATCTCCTCTCAAAAAACACATTCTGGGGCTGCAAGGGACGCCTTATATAGTGTGCTGCGGGACTTAGCTCTGTGAGCCCATGATTGGGCAAAATTTGCCCAATCAGGACTCTGAGCCGTGATTGGCATAGTCTTGCACCTGTCTTGCACCTAAACTGTGGTCAGGTGCAGGCTGTAGCCAATTACAAGCTTCAGGCCAGAGGAAAAGTGCATTGTGGTGCATTGTGGGCGAACATGCTGCGAACAGCGGAAATGTTCGAAGTTCGCGAACATGCGAACTGGCGATGTTCGAATCAAACTCGGAACACATGGAACCGAACAGCTCATCCCTAGTGTCCAACTGGCTTAAGTAAAATACTATGTATTGGTCTTATCTTCATTTATGTGATCGTCTATAAATTTAAGGCAGTACTCTGATCTTTTAGAGAAAAGCACTTCTCTAAGGAATGCTACTCAATGTGTCAAATTGAATACTATTGCAGGTAATAAGGTTTCAATAATGGCTGTGAATGTGTTATGTTGGTTAAAGGATTTTTAGAAAAGGAAATTATTACTTTCACATGGCATAACAGACCACCTCTTCAGTCAGGTTATAAATCATAAGAATCGGTTTAATCAAGATTTAGAGCAATCTCCGTAATGACTCCTACGGTCAAAGGGCTCCTTTGTAGAATGAACATTTATATTTCACGTATCTGCAGACCAAAGCAAAGTTCAATAGATCTGAATGAAGATAAACTACCCAGTCATTTTCATATCTGTTCTATTTAAACTATAATACTGACAGATATAGCTTCCACACTGTGCATGAAAATGATCATTTTTACAGCCTTAACTTGATTGAACACATGTAGTATGCATGTTTATCAGAAGCTCCTATGACACCAAAACTCGCCTTTTCTGTATAAACATCTTTTAAATTTGTTGTTCTGGGAGTTAAGATAAATCATGGAAATAAAAACTGAGTTTGCTTAATACAGATAAATATGTAAGCAGTTTTAACCTACTCACATGCTTCCTAAATAAGGGTTGCCAGTCTGCAAGCAGTGTAGGACGGATAAAATGCTATCCGTAAAGTCGCTTGAGTGATAAGAGCATTACGGAGTGCACATGACCTTTCAGTATTTACCAGGACAAGTCCAAAAGTAAGGTTAAAATCGATGAAATAAACTATTTTTTTTTAAAGCTTGTTTGTTCAGCATTTCTCAACATATTCGTTTCCAACTTCCACATGTTTTTTGAAGCTGTGCATCACTTCTCAAAACATCCCAAAAATACTTTGTCAGGGTAGCTTTACTTCTGGTGAAAACGGTCTTGATGTTGTCCGACTTCCAATCTTCAAATGTGATGGGGAGCTTTTTGGCAAACTTAACTCGAGCACTCTTTTGTTCTGCATTTAATAAACACGGACCCCAGCAGGTGAGCTTCTCCGACTCCTCATGAAGAACCCTCAAAATGCTTGTTTTTGAAATGTCATACTCTTCCACAAACTTTATGAGAATACTATGAGGTTCCTGATCCAGAAATTCCTTCCAAATTCCATCTGTAGACATGCAGGTCTCCCTCTCTTGGTTCATCACAAACATCAAACCGTGAATCTGCTAAATCACCTTTTGGAAACTTGGCTTCATTTCCAAGATTGTTTTTGAGGTCTTCAAAGTATTGTTTTGCAGAGAAACCATGATGAAATTGTTACAGTAATTCTGCGTGCTAACCACTGCCACGTTTTGAGTCACATCGATTCTCTGTGACCCTTGGGGGATTTCATTTTTTTACAAGTATTACATGGATTAGACTTTCTTTTTTGAAGAAAAAAATGAGTTGGCATCATTATTACATTGATTTTATCCTTATTTTTGAACCACCCCTTATATGTAGGTCCTTATTGTATTTGTGCAAAATACTTCTTTAGCTAGTAGTATATAGTGTACACATCAAATTTACTCATGAAGCCACTTTATGTACATCACGTTGGTTGATATCATTACACATTCTAAGAAACTTCAATGTAATTGTAAGCATCACGCAAGTCTGGGAGGTGTTCAAAATGGACCATTGATGTTAGGGAATTTAATAATCATTGAGCAAGATTCTCACTGTTCACTTACAGAACACTTATCCATCTATTTTTTTTATAATTTAATCATTCTGATGGGCAGTGCATAAAAAATGCCACCCTGTAGCATGTATAATACATAGATTAAGGAGGAATCACGTCTGGGCCCCCTGGATGGTAGGCGGCCGGCGTCATTGACCTCACTGCTCTCAAGGCATCAGAAGAAATCTGTTACAAATTCTAGATGACCTGCCTTGATCTCCTTTCTCCAGCATATGAATTATACATATAGAAATATAATAATGACCAATTCAGTTAGATGCAGCATTTGATTTGACAAGGTCACTGTGTGTGAGTCTTGGGCGCTCTAAGGAACTACTATTGATTACCCTGCAATACTGCAAAATTGACTGACAAATCTGTCTGCTCTATATGACTGTTGGACCAGATATCGGGGTCTGTTTTGAATTGTGTCTAACTGCCTCTGTCTCCTATTAAGCTTTCTCTTTCACTCCCTGCAGGAATTTCCAAATTGTCCCGTTGGGTCTAAAACAATAAGGAATGGTTTTGGGCATTTGAGGCTCTATACTAATTAACTATTCACTCTACAGGCAGGAAGTGAACTGTCACTTCGATGGTGATTTGTTTTTATTGTTTGTGGTTGCTATATGTATGTGACACAATGTTGTAGTCATGATCTGTGTTCTTATTGTTTTTAATGTGTTGATTGATTAAAGGTTACATTTTAACTCCGGTAGACACCTTGATTCTCCTTGGTCAATCCAAGGGGTTTATTTATATTGTTCTATCAGCGATAGACCCATTAGTCTCCTGTGTGCATTTTCCATGCTTGCTCATGTACATGGTTTCGTTTTCTATTCAATCCATGTTACGTATTACTACTAAGTTAGTCAAAATATATATGAATTATACATGTTGCAAGGCAGCACTTTTCCCTGTGTTCCGCTCTGCATGAAATAGTAATGTGTCCAGGAACACATGGCCGACCTGGAAACCCTAGAATTTAATTTGGTCAGTGTGTGTGTGTGTATATATATATGTTATATGTTATATGTTTTGTTGGGTCGAAACATTTTCACTCTGAGGGTGAAGCCTGCCCAGGAGTCTTTGGAACCTAACAATGCCCCTGATCTATACTCCACATTTTTTTGAAGGAGGGGGGTTGTGTCG
This sequence comes from Leptobrachium leishanense, assembly GCA_009667805.1. Taxonomy (NCBI): domain Eukaryota; kingdom Metazoa; phylum Chordata; class Amphibia; order Anura; family Megophryidae; genus Leptobrachium; species Leptobrachium leishanense. Next base: position 150,102,624 of record CM019066.1, on the reverse strand, counting down.
TAGCCTATTTCCTGAGAATGTATCTACCTTGCAGATGCTGAGGAGAACACTGCTAAGTACTGGAATGAGCAGGCAAAGGACTCTCTGGAAGATGCTCTAGAACTACAGCCCATTACAAGAAAAGCCAAGAATCTCATCATGTTACTTGGAGATGGTAAGTTAAGACAAAGGAGTCATATGGCTTTAGTTAAGCATATTTTTAAATCAACATTCTTCATAAATAATGTTTTAGGCTTTAAATTAATATCCTTAAATTTACTTGGGTATTACTGATTTTTGCTGGTACGTCTTGTGTGTATAGATATAAATATATATTGATATTTGTTTTATAGACGAATTATATGCTTTATTGAAAAATAAGAACATGGAGGGGATGCTTGGAACGGCGCTATAGCGCTGCCCCAAGCTTCCTTGAGCCTAGCGATCGCTACGGGGCAGGCTGCTGGTGAAACCGGTCTATAAAAGGGACCTTAGAGAATCAAACCAATTGGACATCAATCCCAGTGTGAGCGCACAAACTCTTACCCCAGTGGTATGTATGTCAGACTGGAGAAACACTTATCTTGTTGTTTGAGTTCTCACAACAACTCTCCCGGCAATAGAGATTATCCTATATTAAGACAGATCTAAAAAAGACCATATGGTGCAATAGGTTGCGAACCACTGACCTAGACTATGCTCAAACTGTGTAGACATTGGAATACAACGGTTTTTCCTCCGTGTCTCGTCTGCCCCTGGCTCTAAAGAAATGTATAAGTTGCATGGCCCAGCATGAATGGAGCCACCACCTGGAATCTTCACATATGACTTTACTGAATTCATACAATTGAGCAAATAAGAACATAAAACTATGCAAAAATAATAAATAACAGCAATAGATATGAAGTACCGAATATTATAGTCTATAAATCCGCACAATACTTTTAGACTGGGTTTTTCCCTGGTGCGCCCATGTATTGTGTATGCACAGAGCGCTAAAAAAACATTAATTCATTTATAAAGGATTTTACCAGGAAGGATACATTGAGATTTCTCTCATTTTCAAGTATGTCCTGGGTTCAAGAACATTGATATTTTTACAGTTGTTACAGAAATATAAAGTCATAAAATGCAAGATATTAAAAACAAAACACAAATATACAGATGAACACAAAAAATAAATACTGTATGTAGGAAATAAAGTCATTACGTTACATCTTTACAGGTGCATTCTATATTGAGGTATGTTAATAGGGAGCTCTTGAGTGACCTAAGACTGGGGGAAGATTTGATGGAGTCTGAGAGGTTATTCCATAATTGCGATGCTCGGTAGGAAAATGAGGACAGAGCCACTTTCTTTTTGTTTTGTGGTTTTGCAAGTAAGGTGCTGGTACTGGATCGGAGGTTATAGGATGAGGGAACTGCTAGGGGAAGCAGCCTATTCAGGTAGGGTGGCAGCTTCCCAGAAAACCTCTTAAACACCAGGTTGGAAAGATGCATCTAGATTCCAGCGACGGCCAATTTAACTCTTTTAACATGTCACAGTGGTGGGTCATGTATTTACATTGTATTTACTTTAACTCCATCATTTAGAATAATAAGCAAATTAATATTACCCACTATTCTCACACTTCTAGCAGTCTTGCACGTCTTATACAAATATGCAATAGGATAATAGTCTTGGAAACTCGAATTAATGGTCAACATCTTTATACCAAGCTGACCTGTAGCGATTAATGCAGCACATCGAGATTACAGAGCTTTACACAGTCAATGTTAGACTTGGAAGTTTTTTTAATGCTGTTTCGTGCAAGCCTTCTATGATTTGTTGCTACCCCAAATAAATACATTTCAGCCACATTGGCAATCAATCCGTTCTACTTGTTATATTTTTAGGAATGGGAGTTACTACGATAACAGCTGGCCGGATATACCAGGGGCAAGTGAAAGGGCAACCTGGAGAAGAGAATATTCTGGCACTTGATGAGTTTCCCTATGTGGCACTTGCTAAGGTAACTTGTCTCAAAGAGCTGGGTAATGCACATTGGTCATGTTGTTTTCCATACTGATTACAATCTGGCAACCCTACCAATAACAGCCTGAATCCTTCTTGGCACCACAAGGTGGCTAAAGCATTTCTGGACTCTGAGCCGGTGTGGCTATAACATATCCCCACCATTCAGTCAGTGTGGGGAATAAAATTTTTATGACAAAGCACTGTATGGTGACATACTCTGTCATCTGTGATTATGGGGAAACTCTTTTTGTTCATCCTTTTGCTCTCTCATAGGTATACAATGTAGATGCCCAGGTCCCGGACAGCGCTGGTACGGGAACAGCTTATTTGTGTGGAGTGAAGACCAACAGTGGAGTACTGGGCTTGACAGCAGCCACGCAGTTTGCAGTTTGCAACACTTCCTATGGGAATGAAGTGAAATCTATATTACATCGAGCAAAAGAAGCAGGTTAGTGTTAAACTAACGAGTTACCGTAAGTGTTTTGGGTGCATTCAAACAACATGATTAAGGAAATGCAAACTACGCACAGAGCAAATATCTGATGTATTCTGAAACCTGCTGAAGAAATCTAAACTCCTTGCAGATTGAAAATAAGTTAATAGTAGGGAGGAGCTTGCCTGCTGCCTTTTGGAAACTATGGGACTGATTCCAGCCTAGCAGTTAAGCTCAGGGCTAGAGCCATTGGACAAAATAAGTTAACAAGTTTGCAGTTGCTCCACAGGAATTTAAATTAAGCATGTCCAGATGTCGAGGAGAGCAGCAGCCTTTCTGCAGAGCTCTGTGCTTGACCGCTGAATTCTCAGTTTCTGGAGACTTTTTGCTGCCTTAATCTCAGTGCTCTCTCCTCGGACGGACTGTTGATTGGCCCGGGAAGCGTCCTGGCGCTATTCTGAGACCGAGGTCCCAGTATTCGTTGCTGATCCGAAGCAATTTTCTTCTGCGGCCCATTGTATGTGGCAGCCACCTTGCGGCCTGTATTTAGATGCCCACAACCTCCATATCGCCGAACCCATGGGGAAGAAGCAGAAGAAGGCTGAGTTGACGGAGAGCCCTCGCCTCCCTGACATCAGGTTGTCACTGGGTACAGGGCGTGCTAGTGAGGCCCAAGATCGCGGACTTGGTACGTCGCTGAGCTCGGAGACCCCGTCGGCCATTGTCCCGCCACTACTGCTGGGAAACCTAGTAGCTCAGGAATCGGCGCCGTCGCTCACGGCTGCGGATCTGCACCGAGTGAGTGCACGTGAGTTCCCTGTGGCATAAGGACTTGCAGATTGCAGAGGAGCAGACCCGGACCCAAGTGATGGAGATGGCACAGGTGGCTGCTACTGTCCCGATTGCAGAATTACAGACACAAGTCACTCACCTTGGCTCTGCTGTCTTGGCACTAGAAGCTCGTCACCGGCATAGGAACCTTTGATTGCGGGGAGTCCCATAAGAGGTTGACTGTGGGGGGCTTCTCGAGTACGCGGTGGGTCTGGCGGCCCATCTCCTTAAGGGAACACTCTAATAAAAAATCCCCCCCCTCTGTTTTTTTACATTAATTTATCCCTATTACCTTAATAAATAGGTAGGGATTTCTTTTGTTTTTTTAACTGTAATACTTACCCTAAAATCCACTTCTTTCCAACTGCGTTTTTTTTTAATACTCACCTCCCTCCTCTTCCGCTCCCGTCCTTCTTGCCTTCTGGTTTATGTGAGAAGCGCGCATGCGCGCCTCTCACGTAAGCCAGCCAATCGGCAGGCTTCCTCCCGGCTCCATCTGCTGAGGATTAGTGTTGCGCGCAAGAGGATGCGCGCAACACTAATCCGAGCCGCAGGCTATGCTGGCGGCTCTCTGCCGCCAGCTACTTCAGCGAGTTGGAGACGTCATCGCGCTGAAAGCACAATGACGTCTACTACCCGGCAAAAGTCGGCATAAGCGGGAAATATGAATCCCGCTCTGCTGACTGACAGCTGGGAGGGCGGAGTAAAGTCCTCCGCCTCTCTCAGCTGTTTTCAGCTGATCTGCTGAGCGGAGGGAGGGGAGACAGGCAGGGGAATACTCAGGGCATTATGACCACCTAAAAAAGCTTAGGTGGTCATGTTGCCTAGAGTATCCCTTTAAGTCTGATTGGGACAAGTCAGTTTCTTTGATCCTGTCGGCTGTGCGACTGTGGAAGGTGGCCACTGCCCTGGTGACGGCACCCCAAGATGTACTTGTGGTTACCAGATATGTGGATGTCCACTCTGGGAACCTGGCTGCAGTGGGCAAACCGGGTCACCTATGCCTGGCGCTGGTGGCCTGACGTCACTTTTGGGAGGTTACCTCCGTGATGTGTGCCCGTGAGATCCGATACCGGTGGGGGTCCCTGATCATCTGCCATGGTGGCAAGCAACTCCCGACATCATCCCTGAAAGACGCAAGAGTGATCATTGCTACTCTGGAGAAAGCCCCAGAGCCGCTGCTCCCGCTTACTGAGCCCGGCTGACTGTCCGTTCTCCACTCTTGCCTTTTTTTATTTTGATTGATTTTGATCTGCCCCGGAGCGCTGTTACATCAGGGGAAACTGACCCTTGCTGTATTCCTTGATCCCCCATCCCTGACTGCCATCTTGTAGTAGTCCCCCCCCCCTCAGATGTTTTGTCCTGAGCAAACTTTTCCTTGAGACTGACATGGGAGCGTGTTTGCGGATGCCGACTTTCCAATTATTATTATTTTTTGCGCAATTTAGGGGGACATTGGGTAGTCGCCTGGACGAGCCGCTAGGACAGCATCCTAGGCCCTTTGTGTCCTCTTGGCCCCAGGTCTCCCGGCCCTGTGGTGTCTTTCCTGGCCCCCGGTTTTCTATCGGCTGCCGGGGTGAGTCGGGATGGTCGCACTGTATTGGGCAGTCCCTTGCCCTCTCCGCCCTCCTTTTTTTTTCTCTTCTCCTTTTTTACTCAGTGTTTTTACTGCTCCTACCCTGTCACTTTTTAACCTTGCCGGCTGGTTATGGTTTCACTCAACCTCTCCCCCCTTTTGATATAACCCTTTATATATGTTTTTGATTGGCCCACGTGGCCATTATTCTGCACTGTCCTATTGTATTGGTGACTTGCTTCCATAATAAAAAATTGGGAGATAAAAATAAATTAATTAAAGGCTCCTATACTTTGTATAGAAGCTGTTTATTTGTGGCTTCCTGGACAAGAACAAGCTATTCCAGTTCTCCTCAAAACAAACTGGTATTCATCAATGAATATCAGCTCTTAATCCGTGGTGTTATGTCATTCTTCTTTTGTAAAATTACAGAACACCTCAGTTTAACCCAGCGTAAAATTCCTTACCTCACATACTGCTTCCTTTGACTACAACGGAGAACTAGGAGTCTCATGATTCCCTGCCCATCTCCTGCAGTCAAAGAAACTTGGGAATTGTAGGCCATCAACATCTGGGGGTGCAGAGTTTGAGATCCCTGCACTAGACCCTTTGGTGCACCTGCTGGCTTGTCCTTTGCAGGAAGATATCTATGGAAATAGTCAAACTGACAGCTGTCATTAATGACATCCCAAAATCAGTCCATATGATTTGGTACTCTTTGGCTATGTTCACATCTCCCACCTTCACTCTGCTCTAAAGGCTGGACCACAGGCCAGACGCAGATACCCTGCATTTATTCTGTCCTCGTGGTTCGTTCATTCTGTCTCTCATAAATTAATTGTTATACTGATGCACATGCATGTTAATGTTCTTATTCTATTTTCTTGCGTTGTTTTTTGTTTTAATATTTGCAAACGCTTAGATAAAGATTGTTACACTATAAGTTTATATTCAATTGCTAAAATGCTTCTTATCGAGGCTTGCTTTTAAAAATCACACCACTGAATCCTTTCAAATGGGGTGAGGAGCACAGATTGTATATGAGAGCTAGTCTGCTTGCATGAGATAGGGTGGAAAGATGGTGAAATGGCTCAGTGTTTTATAGGAAATACAAATTTTCTGTTGCAGAGAAATTTAAAACCCAGGTACCCATATGTTTCTAAATAGATTGCTTTATCTTGCATTTGTACCAGTTTACTAAGTTGTTTTTGTTTTTTTAAGTGAAAACCTAACAAAAAATCCTTTTAATATATGACGTATTTATACAGAGCCCCACTATGAATTATTATATAATCAGGAGCTATGCTATAATTCTGTAATTTCGATCTTAGAGACTCTAAATATGCTGGATTGTAGTCATTCCACATGAGCTAGCGAATTACTGATTTTGAGATGAATGCAGTGTTAAATAAAACTCTGCAGGATTTATTTTTTTATTTGTCCTAATTATAAATATTACCTTTGTTTTGCAACAAAGTTAAACTTCGTAAATCAAGGAATCGTATATTTTGTAATGGTTTCAATTAGTGAAACTTGGAAACAGAACTTGAGCCTTTCTTGAAATCCATGCACCTCATGTCATCGATAGTTTCATGTAATATTTGATGAAGAATATAACCATATAACCTTAACTGCATAGGGCCTCGAGCCGTTCAGCAGTATGTTCAGCTGAGCTAATTTTTAATGGTATATTCTATCCGTGACGCAAGCTCAGCTTGCGTCTCGGATGTAGCATCAGATTACTGTACATTGTGTTCTCCTTTACTTTGTATGGGAGATGCTAATGTGACCCCAGGAGATGGAGAACAAGCTATTCCAACCAGCCTGTTCTCCATCTGCGTCTGAAGTTATTCTGAAAACAATACCGTCTTTCACAGGCTGGTGTTATGTGATTGTGATTCAGTGCAATTACATAACTCATTGATTTAACCCCACCAACAAATCCCATACTCACCTTAAACACTTCAGTGGCGAGAGTGACCTGATTCGCAGCTTCCTCGCTCCGCAGTAGCGGATCACTCCGGGTATCACTGGACCTATGGACTCCTGGAGCTGATACACCAGCGCATTTATCACGGCTGGTTTTATCATTTAACACCTTGGCAGTATTATGACTGGAGTTGCTGAGAAAGCAGCTCATTCATAATACGGTGTTAAATAGCAGGTGCTACTGGAAAACAGCAGATGCTCCGGTGTTCCATTTAGCACCATCATTGGAATAGGGTCCATAGTGTTTCATCTGGATGTGTAATTAAATGATCTATATATAGGTTTGGCCTACTGAAATGTACAAACAATGAATTAATATCTGTGTCTGTAATGTCCTTCATAGGTAAATCTGTTGGCATAGTGTCTACAACCCGTGTGCAGCATGCGTCACCAGGAGCCGCGTATGCGCACAGTGCCAGCAGGTCGTGGTACTCTGATAGTGAGATGTCTTCAAGCAATATCAGGGATGGCTGCAAGGACATTTCATATCAGCTGGTGCACAACACAGACATTAATGTAATTGTGTAGGAAAAAACAACCTACTTGTCCTCTTAAACTCCATAACATATCCAGTGTCCATTCCTATGTTTTTATAATAACTTTGCTCTTTACTGGCAGGTAATCCTTGGTGGTGGGAGGGTATACATGAACCCAAGAGGGACCCCTGATCCTGAATATCCAACTAGTACAAGTAATCAAGCTCTCCGCAACGATAACCTAACTTTAATAGACACTTGGCTGAACGCAAGACAGGTAACAGAAGCTGAATTGATACCGAATGGTGTATTGCCTAATCAACAGAACATTACATAATCAGCTGAACACGAAGTCGATTTGTGTAAAAGCAAATGATTAACTTTATTGACAATAGTATAGACAATATATATGTATATTACTCAAAGTATTAGGCAATTACACAACAAACCTCAAAGAAACACCAATTACATAAGACCCCTCTAAGACTTCCCTTCGAATCATCACCACAGATAGTTTACTGTACAAATAGGAAATCCTATATCGAAACATCACTACAAGAAATTACCCTCATTGCAGGAAATTATGTATCAAAGCAACATTGTAGAAATTCACGAATGCATCGAGCGTCAAATGTAAATAATGTTTACTTAGTATAAACAACAACATAAACATAGATGGTATTAAACTCTGGTTAGCAATGATTATATAAGTGTAAATGATAGACACACATGGTCATATTTTGGTCACTTTTCCCACATAATTATGCAGACTGCTGAAAAGCAGTATATGGCTAATTCTGGATTGAGTGTTTGCCATGACAAAAAATATATTAACTCCATGTTATCCGTTAATCTTTAGAGACAATAGTCAATACCTAACCAATCACCTCTTAATACAAATGGTCAATATATTTGTTTTCAGAAGGATCAAACATGAAATTCATATGTATGGATCTATAGAACCAGAAACACCAAATTGTGTGTATTGGGTTAATGTTATAAATACAGATAACAAACGTTCACGTGTTTTGAGATCAATCAAACATGTCAAGATATTGGGACGTTAATTAAAACTGCTCCATTTTATGCCATTTTAGCCATTCTCCGTCTAACCACATTTTCCAGTGGAACTCATGAGGAGATCATCTTTAAAGAGGAGGTTGAGATATTGTCATCTTTTCAAGGGCTGTCATTGGCCCAATGTACAGAGGTACAGGCACAAGACAGAAAGAAAAGGCCTTCCTTGTACAATTTTCATTCTGTTTTACTTTAAACATAAAAGCTCAGTTGTCGCCTTGCTGTCACAGTTACATTTGTTTGAGGGTTAGAGAGAGAACAGAGGTATCAGAGTGAAAGCAATCCCAAGAGAGTATAACTTTTAAATCCTTGGACATTAACAATTCATTATTTGTTCTGGTATCTGAAATTCAAATCCAATAGTAGTGTATAAGGTTTTGATCACTGAGCAATCTAGTTCTAAACTAGTTGACTTGTATCCCTGGGAGATTGTCCGCCCAAGCCAATAAATGTATGGATTCCTGGTTCAAAACAATGTGCTGGATGAATAAAACCTGACAGATTCACTCCTAGTCATGGTTTCATTAAAAGGATGTGTTTGGGTTGTATGGAGCATTTATATCGACATTTTCATTTTTTGGTGTATGGAGCACCATGTAACACATACCACAAAACCATTAGAGTTGAATTCACTGTGTATTTTGATTTTTAAAGTGCTTGTAAACTATTATATATCGCTAAATATGGACTTTATTGAGATACACATGGGTCAAAATTCAGTGCCCCACCTTCTAAAAATGGCACCAGCCACCACTGGTTTTATTTACCATCGTTCCACTGCTACATACAGGACGAACAAATGCAAATAGTTTTTTTTTTTTTACTTACACAAAAAAGGAATTGCCTCAATCCAATATTAACTTGTCATGAGTTTTTATGTGTCCAAAAATGTTTACACAGTATTCTAAAGCATTACAGTGTTGTCATATCTTTGTTCTTGCAGAATGCCAAATATGTGTGGAATAAAAGTGACTTTGATGCTGTGGATGAAAGTACCACAGATTACCTAATGGGTAAAGTATCCATTAACAAGCATCTTTTAAATGACAATTTTAATAGACATAGGGTCTATTCACTAACCTCCGAACTTGCCACCGAATTATCATTAACAGCATTCCGCTAGCAGCCCCCTCGACTGGGCCATGTTCCCCAAACGCTGCCTGCTCCCTGCGCAGCCGCCGTCTTCAGCCTTGTGAAGGCTGTGACACAGCCTACTGCCGAGATCTCACGAGATCGTGTCATAGCCTCCAGATCAGAATAAGCCGGCGGCCGCATGCAGAAGCAAGCTGGAGCTCGGTAGAACATGCGGGAGGAGGTCTGTCTGGGTAAATATAATTCTGGGGTTTGCTGGTACATATAGTTCTGGGGTCTGCTGGTGCATGAAATTCTGGGGTCTGCTGGTACATATAATTCTGGGGTCTGCTGGTGTATGAAATTCTGGGGTCTGCTGGTACATATAATTCTGTGGTCTGTGTACATGAAATCCTGGGGTCTGCTAGTACATGAACTTCTGGGGTCGACTGGTACATATAATTCTGGGGTCTGCTGGTACATGATATTCTGGGGTTTGCTGTGTACATATAATCCTGGGGTCTGCTGGTACATGAAATTCTGGGGTCGGCTGGTACATATAATTCTGGGGTCTGCTGGTACATATAATTCTGGGGTCTGCTGGATATATATAATTCCAAGGTCTGCTGGATATATATAATTCCGAGGTCTGCTGGATACATATAATTCTGAAGTCTGCTGTGTACATATAATCCTGGGGTTTGCTAGATATTTGAAATTCTGTGTTCTGCTGGATACATATAATTCTGGGGTCTGCTGTGTACATATAATCTTGGGGTCTGCTAGATATTTGTAATTCTGAGGTCTGATGGATATATATAATTCTGGGGTCTGCTGGGTATATATAATTCTGGGGTCTGCTAGATGCTCATAATTCTGAGGTCTGCTGTATATATAATTCTGGGGTCTGCTGTGTACATATAATTCTGGGTTCTACTGGATATATATAATTCTGAGGTCTGCTGTATATATAATTCTGGGGTTTTCTGGGTATATTTATAATTCTGGGGTCTGCTTCTTATATATAATTCTGGGGTCTGTGGCTGGTATATATAATTCTGGGGTCTGTGCTGGATATATATAATTTAGGGGTCTGTGCTGGATATATATAATTCTGGGGGGTCTGTGCCTGGTTATACATGATTCTCGGGGGGGATATATACACGTCTGTGGCTCAGGACGATACCTGTCGGCGTTAAGCCCACCCGTCGTTAAGGGAATAAACGGGTGAATACCATAGGATTCAATGTAAAAAAGTAATATATTTTTTTTAAGACTTTTTTTCCATTTTCAGCAAAAAAACTCTATATTTTTTAGAACATCTTTTTGTATATTTTAGACAAAATTTTTATTTCCCAATTTTTTTAAAAAGCCTTTTCTTTCTTCTATAAAAGACTTTTTTAAATCCTTTATTATCTGGACAAATTTTAATACATTTTTATTGGTTTAAACACCTAATAGGAGAGTTCAGTATTTTTTTCATTATTTACAGTTTGGTGGATTTCACCAAGGCCACTTCTGCGCTTTTAGGTAATGTTCAGCGATGTTCTCCAAATTTTTGTGGGGCTTTGGCGACTTTATCTTCACTACAGTAAACATTCTCTGAATAGTGAATTCACCAACATTTAGGCGAAATGAAATTGCCGAGATGCACCGAATTGTGCCGAAGTGAAAAAGACCGAATGTTCACTGAAACTTTGGTGCTGTGTGAATAGACCCTTATGTGTATCTGATTATGATGCATTTCAATGTTGTGTTAATTAACATCCTGGGGTTTGCTAGATATTTGAAATTCTGTGTTCTGCTGGATACATATAATTCTGGGGTCTGCTGTGTACATATATTCCTGGGGTCTGCTAGATATTTGTAATTCTGAGGTCTGATGGATATATATAATTCTGGGGTCTGCTGGATATATATAATTCTGGGGTCTGCTGGATACTCCTAATTCTGAGGTCTGCTGTATATATAATTCTGGGGTCTGCTGGATACATATAATTTTGGGGTCTGCTGGATACATATAATTTTGGGGTCTGCTGTGTACATATAATTCTGGGTTCTGCTGGATATATATAATTCTGAGGTCTGCTGTATATATAATTCTGGGGTCTTAATTAACACAACAGGAAGCTGCCTTCCAGGAAGCTGTTAGGTGTTTGTGTATCTTTTTTAATGCATGAACTACTGAATAGCCCACATTCAGAAAATGTTTCCAAAGACACTCTGCAGCAGAGAATCCAATTCAATAAACAGGTTGTGATATGTATCCCACCAATTGCTTCCACAACCACCAATGGCGTTATATATTTTACATTCAGAAAGTATTGGGACCACCTTAAAATGGACAATACCACTTAAATAAACTTTGTCTAGATTGCTTGTGCATTACAAACAAAAACACATTATAAAACACATGCTGCTGTTTCTTTATTTTTCATTTTACATGCAATTAAACATTCAAACTTAGTTTTTTTTACCATCCATTTTGTGGATTTTTCCCATGATGCAATATTTGCCATTCAGTGTAAATGTTTTACTTTACTGCGGTGTTTAACAGTTAATGAAGTGGAGGAGGGAATGTTTAGATACGGAGATCTATTGTTCTCAAGGCTACCAGAGATAAGAGCTGGCAGCTGAATGAGATAAAACAGGGAGTTTAAAAAACATCTAATCTAACCACTGGTGATGTCCTTTGAATACATCCCACACAAAACAATGATTTGACCTGGTGACCGACACATTCACTCCATTCAATTGCCATTGCCACACAGTGAGGAGCAAGTGAAGTAAAGATACTATGAGGGGCAGTTTACAACACAAAAGATCACAAAATGGATACACCCAGTGACACATACAGAGTGATATATTTTCTTATATAACATCTAACTTAAAAAACAAAAGCGAAAAAACTAAGTACATGTAAGATATCAGCAACATAAAATAGACAACATCGTAACATTTCATTTTTTGGCGGTAGTGGCCCTTTAATTTTTTTATGTTGCATCCTTATGCTAATATTGTTTAATTATTTTTTGTTACATCAGTCTACACAATGGATCTGGGATGTTTCTGCCATGAGGACTGTCTGTGGATTGCTGCTTTCAAGCCTCTGCAGAGATACTCAATTAGGTTCAAGTCTTGGCCGCTCACTCTTCTGTTGTTGTATGTGCGTAGGGAGTTATATGTGTATACATATGAATATCGAAATTTAATTGGTTTCTTCAACTGGGGTGTGTGCTAACCTGAAATGCCTGCCTGTTAGACTGCAAGACATAGCAGACCATAAAACACTCAGGGCCATATTACGTTCTAAATGCGCCTGCAGGTTTCTCCTTTGCATCCTCGTTTTAGCGTGATACTACGGTAAAGGCACTAATCCAGCAGCCTGCACCGTAACCAGACACTAAGCCTCGGGATTCTCGCGGCGGCGCTAAGCGCCGCCACGAGCATCCTCTCCATGGAGTCCATAGGACTCCATTGAGGCTAATGCTACTGGTCACATGACCTGCAGGATCTCGCCTCGTGAGATCCGGCAGGTCGGCGTAGTGATTCGCAGAGGGAGACTCGGGGATATTTTCCCCCCAGTCTCTCTCTGCTCCCGGCGTCCAGAAAAAGCAGATCGAGCCACCATTCTCCCCACGGGATGAGAGGTAGTATCTGATTTTTTTTTGGGGGGGTTTTAGCTGATGCGGAATCAGCACCAGGTCATAGCTATGGTTATATTTTGAGATAACAGCAGCGGAACGGTAATTAGTGTTAGGATTACAAACGCTAATTAACACTTTGCGCTCCCTATGCTTAACATGGGGAGCACAAAGTACAGTAACCTCGTGCTGAAAAGCACAAGCTCCGAATCGCTAACGGGTTTCTTAACCCGTTCGCGTTCGGAATGTAATATGGTCTGTCCATGTTAGGGCTACGCTCACACAGCTGAGCTCTAATGCTAGCGTGATGTATGCAATAGGGTGTGATCTACTAAATCTTCTGGCATGCAATACTCAGCTTGGCCACAGTGGCGTTGTTCTGCAGCTCTCAGGAGATCAGTGACAGAGAAAGCAGAGGCCTTTTCGTGTGTAACAGGACAAACCTAGAGGGGCAGGGTCTGGCTTGGGGGTGCAGTCTAAAGGGGTTATTCAATAACTTCCAAATTGCACCGAAATCTGCGTAGAGTGCGAAAAAACAAAGCCTTGAAATTGCTCTTAAGAGAAAAAGACCCTTAAGGGTGCAAAGACAAGAGTAGTGTGTGAAACAGCTTTGATGTGTGAATTTTAAGAATGCTGTCACAGGAGTGGAGACAGGAAAATAAATTTCAGGAGGGCAGTGAGGGGTAGCAACAGGATTGATCATTGATGTTAAACATTTAGGGGTGTAGGGACACGGTAAGGAACAGGTATGATAAGGGAAGGTTTAGGAGTGGAGGGACAATAGTAGAAACAGGTCTGATTGGAAAACTTTAGAATTCAGGAACAGGTTTAGGGTAACTGTGAAGGCATGCAGTGACCGGTTTAAGTTTGCAATTACAGAAATAGGGTATAAACAGGTTTAGGGGTCAGTGAAAGAGTATTATGACAAGTTTAGGGGTGAAGGGATATGTTTGGGGGGGGACCGTGATTGATAAGTAATGGGTGTCGAAATTGATGGTGACTAACTTTTAGTTTTCACTGGAAACGTAGGACACAGAATTAGAAGCCCTGTATCACATGTCATCTATTTATCATGTGCTTTTGCAGGTTTGTTTGAGCCAAGGGACATGAATTATGAACTGAACCGTGATCCTACAACAGACCCATCACTGGAAGAGATGACTGAGAAGGCCATCAAAATCCTGAGCAAGAATAAAAATGGATTCTTCCTCTTTGTAGAAGATGAGTAGTATAAACCTGGGACTAAATGCTGACTGTGACTCCAAATTGAAGTACTCATGAAAAATACATATTTAACAAATGCATTTATGGAGAAAACTCTAGGATTTACCTTGAAGTGCTTATTCATGATAGTTATAGGTTTTGAGTAAGTGGTGAAATATTTATGGTCAATAATCAACTCCCATACCTCTCATGAGGGAAATAGAGGACTTCAAAAGGCACTCCCTTATGGATGAGGCCAATACTAGAAGTAGTTTGTACAAACCACTTGTAGATATCATGAACAGCTGCTCCTATGAACTGGCTGGTTGAGGGTGCCTCACATATTAAAATTTTTAGCATTTTTGATTTCTAATACGCTCTGTAATATTGTAATTGGTGAATAACATATTTTTCTTGTTTACGTGGCAGAATTGATCATGGTCATCATGATGGGAGAGCCAAGCAGTCACTGACTGAGATGCTAGAGTTTGACAAAGCTGTCAAAAAAGCTGGAGAAATGACTTCAGATTCTGAGACTCTTACTGTAGTGACTGCTGACCACTCACATGTTTTCAGTTTCGGTGGATATACAGACCGTGGTACCAGCATCCTTGGTGAGAATTTTAAAACTGCAAAAATGTACTGAGATTATTCTTATCATTTATATAGCGCCAACAATATCCGTAGTGGTTTACAATAACCAAAGGGAACGAGATACAGATTAATAGACATAGGATGGAAACAATAAGTGTAGGGAGCCCTGCTCATAGGAGCTTACAGTCTAGAGCAGTGTTTCCCAAACCTGTCCTCAGGACCCACTGACATGCCAGCAGGTTTGCCAGAAATCACAGCACAGGTGACATAATTTGCTTCTCAGTGATTAAAGTATTCAGTCTGCATTTCCCAAGGTGATCTGCAAAATCTGGCCTGGTTGAGGGTCCAGAGGACAGGTTTTGGAAACACTGGTTTAGAGGGACTGGGGTTGAGGAAGACCTGGGGAGTTTTACTGGATGTCAGGAACATTAGTGGAACCGGTTCAGGAATGGTGGGGCAATGGAAGTAGCTTCAATCATGTGGGAGTAGGTGAGCAGGGGGTAGAGTTGTCTCAGTGATGTGGTGCACTAATCTGAAGAGATGGGTTTTGAGGGATTTCTTGAAGGCCTGTAGATTAGGGAAGAGTTTGATAGGGTGAGGCAAGGCATTCCACAGGACCTTGAGAAGTCTTGGAGGCAAGAGTTAGCAGTGTGGGTGTAGACGGAGTACAGGCGGAGGTCGCCTGCCGACTGGAGTTGTTTAACGGGACGTGCTTGCATAGTAACGAAGACGTGTAAGGGGGGTCGAGTTATTGAGCGATTTGAAAGTGAGCGTCAGTATTTTAAACTGTATCCTGAAATGTACAGGAAACCAATGGAGGGACCGGCAGAGGGGGGAGGTACGCGAGGTGCGTTTGGTGAGTAAAATAACCCTGATGCCTGGATTCATTACAGATTGTAAAGGGGCAATGCAGGCTTTGGGGAGGCCAATGAGGAGCTAGTTGCAGTAATCAAGCCACGAAATGACAAGTGCATGAACCAGCACCTTTCCAGTATCTTGTGTCAGAAAGGGGGTGGACGTGGGCAATAGTCTTGAGTTGATAGTAACAGGATTTGGTCACTAGTTGTGGGGAGAGAACCTTAGGTCAGAATCAAAAGTGACACCAAGGAAGCGAGCTTGAGGTGTTGGGCTAATGAGCATTCCATTTAGGCTAATGTCAGACGAACGCAGTCTGAGTGCACTGTGCATCTGTACATAACGGACAGATGTACTGACGGAAGATACTGTAGACACCACACGATCTGTTTTTCTTGAAGGACGTAGAAAAAAAAAGGGAACAATGGGAAATTAATATGAAAAATTATAAAAATTTGAAAAGGATATGAAAAGCCATTTCGTGCGTCAAGGTGCTTGACATCGCAAATGCGCTGCGTCTGACATCTCATCACTCACACAGAACGCTACGCGGATGTCGCGCACTTTACGGGTCCGTGGTAGCGGTTTTAGGTTCTTGCGTAACTTGCGTCCGTTTGCCACGTGCATTGTGCTTGCGCAGTTCAGTGCGCACGTACTTCGTGTGTGGGTCTCTATTGATCATGATTCTATGCTACGACGGACGTTAAACTGTGCGGCAACACTCACATGATCACTGCGTTCGTCTGACATTAGCCTTACTTGTAGCAAGATAGGTGACATTGGGTTTTTCTTTGAGGGAGGAACAACGAAAATTTGAGTGGGAAGACATCCAATTCGAGACGGCAGAGAGACAGTCAGTGACTCGATCCAGGAGAGCTGGAGAGAAATCCGGGGAGGAGAGGTATATTTGAGTGTCATCAGCGTATAGGTGGTACTGGAATCCAAAGGAGCTGATCAGTTTGCCTGGAGAGGCCGAGTAGATCGAAAAAAGAGGAGGGCCCAGTACTGAACCTTGGGGGCACCTCAACATAGGCTGCCGGGAGGAGGTACTTCCAGAAAATCAGACAATAAACGATCGTTGGGACAGGTAGGAAGAGAACCATGAAAGAACCTTGAAGGCCTAGATCACTAAGAGCTTGAAAGAGGAGTGAGTGGTCAACTCTGTCAAAGGCGGGAAAGCGGTCAGGAAGGATCAGCAGAGAATAGCACCCATTTGATTTGACGGTTACAAGGTCATTGGTCGGTTTCGCAAAAGCCGTTTCTGTCGAGTGCAGTGAGCGAAAGCCAGATTGCAGACAGTCAAGGAGAGAGTGAGTGATTAGACTTGTATCAGGGGAACATTTTATAGGGAATTTAATGAATTGAAATTCTTACATGGAAATTTCCAATTCAGAATAGAGTTAGAACAATGCGCAGATGTCATGGTGTTGAAACAGAAATGTGTGGTTGTCATAGGATCTATAATGCTGTGATATGTTACATTATGCTTAAAGACACACCTGCCATTTTTACATCTTGCATTATTCGAGAAGAGCACAAAGGTAAGAAGTTCCCCGTTGACCCTTCCCAGTGGCGTCACTAGGGTTGGTGTCACCCGGTGCGGTAACTTATGGTGTCACCCCCCCCCGAGTTTTATGGATTTTTTTTAACTACTCCTACTCCTAAATCAGTACTCCCATCTAACACTGAATGCTCATACACACAGCGCACATTACTGTGAGGTTTATTGCTGTGGAGCTCTCTCATATGCTCACACAAATTTTTGCCAACTGCCAGCAAGTACGGTGCCTGTTTGAAGGCAGTGAAAGCACACATGGATATATATTGCCCCCAGAAGCTCTGGATCTATTGCCCCCAGCAGCTCTGTATATATTGCCCCCAGCAGCTCACCCATGGATATATATTGCCCCCAGGTCACATATGGATATATTGCCCCAGTTCACAATTATATATTGCCCCCAACAGCTTACCCATGGATATATATTGCCCCAGCTCACATATTGATATATTGCCCCAGACCAGCTCACACATGGATATATTGCCCCAGACCAGCTCACACATGGATATATTGCCCCAGACCAGCTCACACATGGATATATTGCCCCCAGACCAGCTCACACATGGATATTGCCCCAGCTCTCATGGATATGCCCCAGGAGCGCTCATGGATATGCTCCAGCAGCTCTCATGGATATTGACCCCAGCTCATGGATATGCCCCAGCAGCTCTCATGTATATTGCCCCAGCTCATGGATATTCCCCAGCAGCTCTCATGGATATGCCCCAGCAGCTCTCATGGATATGCCCCAGCAGCTCTCATGGATATTGCCCCCAGCTCATGGATATGCCCCAGCAGCTCTCATGTATATTGCCCCAGCTCATGGATATTGCCCCAGCTCATGGATATTCCCCAGCAGCTCTCATGGATATGCCCCAGCAGTTCTCATGGATATTGCCCCCAGCTCATGGATATGCCCCAGCAGCTCTCATGGATATGCCCCAGCAGCTCTCATGGATATGCCCCAGCAGCTCTCATGGATATTGCCCCAGCTCCTCTCATGGATATTGCCCCAGCTCCTCTCATGGATATTGCCCCAGCTCCTCTCATGGATATTGCCCCAGCTCCTGTCATGGATATACTGCCCCAGCTCCTCTCATGGATATACTGCCCCAGCTCCTCTCATGGATATACTGCCCCAGCTCCCCTCATGGATATTGCCCCAGCTCCTCTCATGGATATACTGCCCCAAATCTCATGGATTTTGCCCCAGCTCCTCTCATAGCTATGCCCCCAGCTCCTCTCATGGATATGCCCCAGCTCATGGATATGCCCCAGCTCATGGATATTGCCCCAGCTCATGGATAATCCCCCATCTCATGGATAATCCCCCATCTCATGGATAATCCCCCAGCTCATGGATATTGCCCCAGCTCATGGATATTGCCCCAGCTCATGGATAATGCCCCCAGCTCACCTCCTGCGCCACGTGTTCTGCTCCCTCTGAGCGTCCGGCGGCATGGAGCTTGGGCGCTCACCTGGGGGAGCCACTTGACCAGCCGCGATCTCGCGAGAACTCAGCTGGTGATGTGTTTCCCCCAGGCGAGCGCCGAAGCTGCATAGCTTCGGACGCTCGCAGGGAGCGAACATGCGGCGCAGGGTGAGACACCCTAAGGGCGGGTGTCACCTGGTGCGGGCCGCACCCCCCGCCCCCTCGTTACGACGCCCCTGACCCTTCCCTCCACTCTTTCTCACAGTAAATATTCCTAAACAATTGACTCAAACTAAAAAAGAAAGATTTAGTTTACACGTGTTGCAGTCAATACATTTAAATGAATTTGTGAAGACGAGGAGAGGATTATTGTCATATTGATCATGTGACTGGTCATTGGTAAATAGTGTCAATTATTATCATCCTTCTATAGTTCCTAAATTGTATACAGTGATTTCCAATATAAAAATGGAATCTTAACCAAGGTCATGCAAGAGCTGCAAACGTTCTCACTAAAACATACGTATAACTAAAGAGAAACTGTAAGGTTAAATTGGAAGGAGGGTACAAAAGGGTTGGACATTGACCTGGTGTGACTGCCTCTGCACCCCCATCAGTTTTAACCCTTTAGTCTTTTATAAAACTC
The DNA here is from genome assembly GCA_009667805.1 of Leptobrachium leishanense. Taxonomy (NCBI): domain Eukaryota; kingdom Metazoa; phylum Chordata; class Amphibia; order Anura; family Megophryidae; genus Leptobrachium; species Leptobrachium leishanense. The sequence goes on along the minus strand of CM019066.1, from coordinate 150,083,243 downwards.
ACCTTAATTACAGCATTGGGCTCCCACAGTGCTGATCGGGAAGTGGCATGCTTCTAACTTACTATAAAGTTTAAACTGCTGCTGTTACATACTCGCAGGGAGGCTTGGCGCTCAAGCATCCAGCCAATACAATGACTCTTAATGATGTTTAAACCAATGGTGGAAGCTAGAGTTTGAAATCCCGGAAACTGATATCAGTGTTCAGGATTTTAGTTTGAAGTCTCAACTGTTGGAGGCCTTAATCAACTCTGAGACATTCTCCACAGGGTGGAAAAGGGTGATTGCACTCAGGATACTGTGTCCACTTAAGTTCCATTGCATGATCACAGTGCCTAGAGTGTCTCTTTAAGAGGAAATGTACAATAAAAGCAAGTGTAAGGACAGCATATTCTTACAGAGCAGAGATGGCGTGACACAGATCTGTATATACTTAATCCTGAGAAGGTGAGTGTTTTGAGGATTTAGATTAGAAAGGTATGTGAATGCACTTTGGAACTACAAGATATCTGAGGAGAACCAAGACAAACAGTTATGAAGAGGGCAATAACCAAACTTGTTTAGCTTGTATTGAGAGGTATAGTTGATGAGAGTTTTGAAGGTTAGAGACAATAGTTAATCAGTTTCTGGAAAATGGAGTATCAAGAAATGTGCAGTCAGACAGAAGAGCAAAATATCAAAACGGGCAAAGGTAATTGAGAATTGAAGGTATAAAAAGGGACTTTGGTATAATCCGAATTAATGCTTAATGAGGGAATTAAATTATCCAGTAAGGGAGAGGGATGTGCGGAGTATAACCTGGATCTGAAGTGTCAGAAATGTGATTTAAATCAGTGTTTCTCAACTCCGGTCCTCAAGTACCACTAGCAGGCCAGGTTTGCCAGATACGTGAAGCACAGCACAGGGGATATGATTTGCTGCTCAGTGATTGCAGGATTCAGTCTCCATTTCCCCCAAGGTAATCCTTAAAATCTGGCCATTTAGTGAGTCCTGAGGACCAGAGTTGAGAAACACTAATCTAAATTAAAATAGTAATGGGTTGACTTGTCTTCCTTGGGAATAGTAAAATGGTCATCATTGGTCATTGTCAAAAGATGGTTTCCAGGATTTTGGAAAACTCCATAACTGGATTGTTGATCCATTATTAATCAATAGTGCATCTAGGCCACTGTACAGGTGAAACTCGAAAAATTAGAATATCGTGCAAAAATTCATTTATTTCAGTAATGCAACTTAAAAGGTGAAACTAATATATGAGATAGTTCAAGCCGTGATTTGTCATAATTGTGATGATTATGGTTTACAGCTCATTGATAACCCCAAATCCACAATCTCAGAAAATTAGAATATTACATGCAATCAATAAAACAAGGACTGTACATAGAACAATATCGGAAAAGTATAAGCATGCATATGTACTCAGTACTTGGTTTGGGCCCCTTTTGCAGCAATTACTGCCTCAATGCGGCGTGGCATGGAAGCTATCAGCCTGTGGCACTGCTGAGGTGTTATGGAAGACCAGGATGCTTCAATAGCGGCCTTCAGCTCTTCTGCATTGTTTGGTCTCATGTCTCTCATCTTTCTCTTGGCATTGCCCCATAGATTTTCTATGGAGTTCAGGTCAGGTGAGTTTGCTGGCCAATCAAGCACAGTAATCCCACGGTCATTGAACCAGGTTTTGGTGCTTTTGGCAGTGTGGGCAGGTGCCAAGTCCTGCTAGAAAATGAAGCTAGAACTTTTGCGGAAGGGAGCATGAAGTGCTCCGAAATCTCCTGGTAGACAGCTGCGTTGACCCTGGACTTAATGAAGCACAGTGGACCAACACCAGCAGACGACATGGCTCCCCAAATCAACACAGACTGTGGAAACTTCACACTGGACTTCAAGCATTTTGCAGTGTGTGCCTCTCCATTCTTCCTCCATACTCTGGGTCCTTGGTTTCCAAATGAGATGCAAAAGTTGCTCTCATCAGAAAAGAGACTTTGGACCACTGAGCAACAGACCAGGTCTGTTTTTCTTCAGCCCAGGTAAGACGCTTCTGACGAGGTTTGTTGTTCAGGAGCGGCTTGACAAGAGGAATACGACATTTGAAGCCCATGTCCAGGATCCGTCTGTGTGTGGTGGCTCTTGATGCACTGACTCCAGCCTCAGTCCACTCCTTGTGAAAGTCCCCAACACGTTTGAATGGCCTTTTCCCTGACAATCCTCTCCAGGCTGCAGTCATCCCTCCTGCTTGTGCACCTTTTTCTTCCACACTTTTCCCTTCCACATAACTTTCTATTAATGTGCTTTGACACAGCACTTTGGGAACATCCAACTTCTTTTGCAATTACCTTTTGAGGCTTTCCCTCCTTATGGAGGGTGTCAATGATGGTTTTCTGCACAACTGTCAAGTCAGCAGTCTTTCCCATGATTGTGATTCCTACTGAACCAGACTAAGAGACCATTTAAAGGCTCAGGAACCCTTTGCAGGTGTTATGGCTGAATTAGCTGATTAGAGTGGGACACTTTGAGCCTAGAATATTGCACCTTTTCACAATATTCTAATTTTCTGAGATTGTGGATTTGGGGTTATCATGAGCTGTAAGCCATAATCATCACAATTATGACAAATCACGGGTTGAACTATCTCATATATTAGTTTCCCCTTTTAAGTTGCATTACTAAAATAAATGAACTTTTGCACGATATTCAAATTTTTAGAGTTTCACCTGTATGTGCAGACACACACAACCTATATCCCTGTCCATTTCATTTCATAATTTCATTTGTGGTTGTCTTTAATAGTGAAATAGAAACACATTTAATTCCTTTTATAATGAATTATCAAGTATCCAATTCTATTATTAATATAGAATTACTCTATTATTAATAGAATTAATTAAATCTGATGCTCCAATCCACCAAGAAGTTCTTTAATAACTGCATCAACCTAAGTCACAAACTGCGGGCCAATTAGTTAAATAGAGAATTTGACTTGAACATGTTTTTTTAAAATGTGTTTTGTGTAATGGCAGAATTGCAAACCTGCAGTGATGTACCTAATAACCTTCTTTTGGTTTTTTTTCATACTCCTCCCTGCTCTTCTTCTCAGCGTTGGCCACATTGCCAGAAATGGGAGTCCCTTTAATGTCTTGCAGATGGGTTGAGAAAAACATTATACACTGCCAAATGTATAAATAATAAATTGACCTTTTTCCTGCTAAGTATTAACATTTGCTTCTAGTTTACTGGCCTAGTTGATTCTTATATACACTACTGATGTTTCGTTTTGACATGTACTAGATCGGTTATATGGTGCATTCTATCTGGTTTTATTATTATGTTTAAGAACATGGAGCATGCTAGGAAATGTAGTTTGTGTGTTCCTTGATCCTCTTATTGTTTATTGTTTTCAAATTAGTGCTCTGACTGAGATAAATGTGTAAATAAAGCAACACTAGATTTGTTATGTTGTATGGCATGATTAAGGCCTTAAGGGCCGAAACATCGCCTTTATCCATACTCCAATAAAAATCCATGTACACTACAGCAGGAGTGCCTCTCATTTTCCTGGCATTTGTGTCTAGGACATAGAGGCGCCCTGTGGGTGGTGGTTGTGTAAGGAAGGGGCTCTCGCAGCTCGACCCTAATCACTTGTTCTCTGAATATAAGTCACAAGTCGTAACACTCTATAAGACTGCAAACTTTTCTTGCTTTCAGGTTTGGCTCCAGGAAGAGGTAGTGATGCTAAACCATACACCAGCTTAGTGTATGGCAATGGTCCTGGATTTCAATTAACAAACGGAACTCGGCCAGATATCACTGACGTCAATACAGGTATCAATAGCTCATTGGAGTTGCTAAAGTTATTTTTGTACCACATTAGAGTCATTACACCGCAGGACTTTACTGTTATTGAAATCAGTCGACCTAACAAAAAATTATGAATTTCACAATGGACTAATTTTATGCATGATTCCTAGCAAACAGTGGGACACGTAAGGATTTGTAAAACACAAGGAGCTAAAGCCATTATATATAACCGCTCCATCAGTTTAACTTAATGGTTGGAATTCCTATCCCGACCTTGCTGCAAGCTTTGTCATTATGCTCCTTAATGTAAATTAATGGCTCCTGTACTTTGTATAGGAGCTGTTAATTTGCAGCTGGGATTACAAGAACTAGCTTTTCCAACATACCTCGTTCTTCTCTTCTGGGGTTGGTATTCCAAAAGAAAAACCAACTCCCAGAACCTAGTGTTATAAAATGTTGCAAGAGCAGAATCTCTTAAAACCTTAAAATACCCCCTGTGTACATGCTTACTCTGTGGTTCCTGTATGATCCTGCTAACACAAGTTTGCAACAGGATATAGTGTTACTCCATGGAGTCCTATGGACACCAGGAGCTGTTAACAGCAGCAGTGAGCGGTGTGGTCTTCTGCAGCTCACTATTCTTCCAACTCAAGAAGCTAATACAGTGGCTGGGTCAGATGGGTACGGAAACACAAAGCTGGTAAGGGAAATTGGTTTGCAATGATTTTTTCACCAATGGAATAGGGCCCAAGATGCTTCACTACACATTATTATATAGTGACAGTTGACTAAATGGTACCAAAACATGTGAACAATTCCTGAGCTGTATTCTTTTTTTTTTTCCCTTTTCTTTTCTATAAACAGAAGCAAACGATTATCGGCAACAGGCACCTGTCCCTCTTTCTTCAGAGACACATGGCGGTGAAGACGTAGCTATCATGGCCAAGGGTCCCTTTGCGCATCTCTTTCATGGAGTCCAAGAGCAGAGTTATATTGCCCATGTTATGGCTTACGCAGCCTGTTTAGAACCCTACCACGCCTGTACCTTTAATTCAGCAAGTTTCACTCTGTACTCTGCCCCTCTGCTGCCATTACTCACCTTATGGGTATTACTGATGCTCCTTTGGTAGCCATTACTATATAATTTGGAAATGAATAACAGGTGTAAATTATTCTGCTTCAATCGCTGTCAGAAAAAATATGCTATGAGCTTTTTATATACTGAGTAAGAGAAGATGAGAAAACAACTGAAAAAAGGGAATGAGTGAAGGACAGATAAATATATATATAATTTTGCCTCTGTGAATGTTCAATTTATAGTATGTATATGAAATAAAACATTTTCTCAAATGCCTTCTCCTTGTGATTATGCTTTTCAAATACAATTTCTAAATTACTTTTTTTGTAACATATGACTGGGTAAACATAGCTGATCTTATCAGCATCTTATCAGGAGAACACGTTCTCAGTTGCCAAGTACTATTATACTACAGTATATTTCACTATATGTTTGGGTATATGCAGAGGTGTATTTAGGTTTTGTGCTGCCCTAGGCCTGACTAAACTCGTGCACCCCCTAACTTAAATTTGAGGCACCCCTTCCTGTAAAGGGCACACCTCTTCCTGGTTAATCCCCACCCTTCCTCTTTAAGCTCCGCCTTTTCCTCTCTTTATATTAAAAGTGGATACCAAGTGCCTACTTGTATATTTTGTATACCATTTCAAATGTATCTATTGAGATAAATAAAATTATGAAATGTTTAAATTCAAGCATTTTTACAAAGAACAGCCACGCATGTCAAGTATACTGGATCACAGCCGCTCTAATTGGTTGAACAATAAAATCCACAGAAACGTGCACTGCATATGAGTGTATCACAGAGCTGCACAGCAATAAAATCCACAGAAATGGGCACTGTGTATGAGCATATCAGAACTGCACAGCAATAAAAATCACAGTAATGTGCAGTGTGTATGAGCGTATCCCAAAGCTCCAGGGCAATAAAACTCACAGTAATATGCAGTGTGTATCACAGAATCCACAGCAATAAAACTCCCAGCAATGCAATGTGCGGTGTGTGTGTCAGCGTATCAGAATCCACAGCAATAAAACTCCCAGCAATGCAATGTGCGGTGTGTATGAGTGCATCAGAATCCGCTGCAATAAGACTCCCAGCAAACCGAGTGAATATGAGCACACAGCAATTATTTATTCTATATTTACCGGTCTCCGTCCGCGGTAGGGCTGTGTGCAGAGTCAGCAGGGACTGTGTACGGACTCAGCAGGAGGTCCCTCCAGGCCACGTTAGGATCGTGGCTGTGCCTGTGCGTGGAGCCATCTTGTCAGCAGTGGGGTGCCACTGCCAGAGGGTGCACCGTGGCTTTGATACCCTTCCCGGTGGGTGTTCAGTCCAGAATAGAGTGAGAGTCCGTGTTAACTGAAGGGCGGACTGCTGCGTGCGTGTCACGTGGTTCAGCCAGTCAGGTGGTACTGAGACTCAGTACCACCTGACTGGTCGGACCACGTGACCTGCACGCACGCAGCCTCACCAGGAGCCAGGCAGCTCAATGACAAATTTCTATCAATGCAGTGCTGGTTAAGGAAAGGTCCACTTTAAACAGCAGTAAGCAGACAGGGCTTCATATTCTGTCGATACCCCCCCCCTTTACCTGCCATTTACTGTCATCTTCTCTCTCTGCACACAAATCACATCCCCCTCCCTTCTCCTAGAGCTGCTGCGGGGCAGGGGAGGAGCTATGGAGGGAGGAGAGGGGGATTTTTATTCTATTCGATTTTATTCTGTATGCAAACGCCCTGCTCCGCTGCTTATTGTTTGAGAACACAGCGACAGTGGCACCTCCTAGTACCCCCTAATGACACCCAAATAATCACTGGTACCTGGGGTGATCCACCCCCTCCACTCCCCTAAGTACACCACTGCTCTGTGATATGCTCACACACAAGTTTGGCGAACTGCCAGCAAGTACGGTGCTGTTTGAAGGCATTGCAAATCCCCATAGAGAAGTAATGGTTAATCTATTCAGAGAACACCAAACAGCAGAGAAATGGCAGTGAAATGCCCTGATGTTCGGTGGTTTCAATCAGCAGGTTTATTCAGGCGAACCCCATAGGTTTCAATGTTAAAAATATTCCCGTTTTTATGCAATATCTAATAAACCATTTATTATTTTAATCTGCAGTAAAAAGTCTTTATTGATTTTTTTTAGTACCTTTTAGTAATTTTTCAGCAAAATTCCCCCCCCCCTTTTTTTTAATAGCGGTTTTTCTTTTTTCTGTAACGAAACTTTTTATTATCAATCATAGGATCTTATATGTAAATTCCAGACATTTTCGTTCAGTAGTTCTTTTGAAAACAGCAGGCCACGGGTTTGCGGTGGCAGCATTCAGCGGCCGACTCCATGCACTTTGGGGACCCTGCGGTGAATGGTGAATTCACTGCAGGGTGGGGAAATTTTATTCCCGAAGTGCAGGAAACTACAGAACACCAAAATGTTGGCATCATTTCGGTGCTCTGTGAGTAACCCATTTAGTGGTGAGGTTTTTTGCTGCCCCCTGGAAAGTGAAAGCCTAGGCCTTGCCTATCCAGGACATACTTGAAAATTTGTGAAATCTCAATGTATCCTTCCTGGCAAAATAGTTTGCAAAAGTAAAAATAAATAAATATTTTTTTTTGGGGTGGGGCCACCAGTGCGGGCTGCCGCCCCCTGGAAAGTGCCACCCTAGGCCTAGGCCTTGTTGGCCTAGGCCAAAATACACCACTGGGTATATGGCCTCTTAGCTGAGTTCTAGGTCTTAGGCTAATGTCAGACGAACGCAGTCAGAGCGCACTCTGTGCGGACAGACGTACTGACGGAAGATATTGTAGATGCCACACGGTCCGGTTTTTTTGACGGACGTAGAAAAAAAAGGGAACTATGGGAAATAAAATTAATATGAAAAATGATAAAAATTTGAAAAGGATATGAAAAGCCATTTTGTGCGTCAAGGTGCTGGATGTCGCAAATGCGCTGCAGCTGACATCTCAACACTCACACAGAACACTTCAAGGACGTGGCGCACTCTGCGCGTCTGTCTAGCGGTTTTACATTTTGCCTAACTTGCGTCCGTTTGCCACGTGCGCTGTGAAAGCGCAGTTTAGTGCTCACGTACTTCGTGTGTGGGTCTCTGTTGATCATGATTCTATGCTACGACGGACGTTAAACGGTGCAGCGACACGGACGTGATCACTGCGTTCGTCTGACACGGGCCTTAGATGCAGTCCTCCCTTCCACAGAAAAACCCTCTGCGACAGTTAAAAATAAAAAGTGGAACTGTATTTTTGTAGCCAACCCACCCCCATAATTGTTGCATATATTAACAGAAAAATTATAAGGTAATCCCAAAACACTACAATCTTTGGAGATTTTAGAGCTGCACTTTAAAAACACAAAATACTTTTACAGAATTTTGAAGCCATCCCCTCGCTAGACTGCAATATCAATGTTGTTAATAAATAAAAGGTCAAAGTCCCATTTAAAACCTGTTTTAATATGATTTTTTGTCTATCTAAAAAAACTATACTCAATCTAATTCTAAAGCAGTTCACAGCGTGTAAAATAAGTTTAAATTCATACACTAACGAGGTTTAATATCCTTCCAATTTTTGTGTGTGATGTCAACTTTGCATACACATGATTTGGGAAGCTCCGACAAAATTATAAAAACGAAAATGTGGTAAGCGCCCACAGTATGTACCACCACCGGATTACCAAGCTAGACCAGATGGTTAGTGGTTTCCCCCAAACCAAGAAAGAATAGAAATGGATACGTATCTGGTCGGCGCAAAATTCAACGCTAAGGAATTCAGAAGGCTCTCAAGATATCATCATCCACATGGATACATATCAAATACAGCAGAAAACAAAATACATTGGTGTACTATGTCTCAAAGTATACAATATAGTATCTTATCATAGGTCCACTCACAAAGCAGGAGCCCTAACACTGGCTCTGAGCGGATCAATGCCTCCGGGTTGTTTTCTGGAATCTTCTCAGGTAACCCACACATTGGTAGCGGAAATTCCTCAACACAATAGTTGATATATAGGACGGTGAAAAACAGAAAATCTCTTTGTGTATATCTGATGTTATTAAAATGACACACTCTCCACACTTATTCCATGAATAAGCATAAGCCATAAAAATACTGTTAGATATTTTATAACATACACAAATGGGACAGAGATTAAATGTATACATTGGAGAAAACCAAAGAAACACAACATACAAAACATCACCAACTGCTACTTTGAGTCTATATGGTTGCATTGTGATATATTTGTATAGAGGGCACTACGCACTGAGGAAGGGGCTGCGACCCCGAAACGTCTGTGTTGTGTATTTTCCTGTCCTCACTGGAAATAAATTGGGTGTCACGAGTGGACCCTATTCAAGCAGCGCTGGTATTGTATTACTTTGTCTTCCTATATATTTGTTATGATATACTTCTGCAGTATTGGAACCTACACAAAAACGTATAAATAAAGTAAAGTAAACGTGTCTCTATATACTGGCACTTACCTTAAATAACTAACTCAGCACTTGATGTAAAGATAAAATATACCATTTCTGACCTATTGTAATTCCGAACAAAATCCTCAATTAGTGGATCTTTGGGACAGTGTAACACAACTGTGTAAAAGGGGGTCCTAAGCGTCCAGTTCCAAATCCTCTACTTTCTATTTCCATGGATTTCACATTGGCCATACCTACCTTTAATCTTCTCTATCTGTCTACAATTAGAACCAAATTGAAACTTGAAGACAGCTCTTTTTTTAGGGTCTCCTGATCTCCTGCTCCACCACCTGTACCATCAGAGGCCACCATATGTGAATGGGTATGTGTGTCCTTTTTCATTAAAAGAAAACTAAAAGTAATTGCTAATTTTGTGTAAGAGTTTAGAGTGGTTGCGGGTTATAAATCCATTAAAACGCCCTAACCTTGGATGCATTGCCAAGAAATTATGTCAAAATCAAAGTTTAGTTTGAGATGTTTGATGAGAACAAAGTGCATTTCCCGAGAAATATTTTTTCTTTCTCTTGCACATTATGAGAGAATGACAAGCATGGAATGGAAACGGATTAAAGACTTAGTAATGGGACCACTTGTGCACTTCACTTTCCTCCTCCTGCTTGTTTATCCAGTGGCTTTTGGGGCTACTATTCCAGGTAGACCATTAATATTTATATTTTTTCAAATAATTGATAAATACTTTATTACTTTATCTCTAAACATTTTCTGGAAAGCCAAGTAATAGAGATTTGTATCTATAGACAATAAGGTGACTGGTCACACTACATAACAAAATTCACTTTGTTGATTTTTTAAATTTTAAATCTTCTACCAACAGCAGTTATTTAAGGAATGCATGAATCCAGACTTTAAGTAGACATCCCCCCATAGTCTTTATTGAGTTATTTTTGATTAATTTGCCATAGCAATGCAAGAAATTAAAATGATTTGCATTTTCTTTTTTCCAGTTGAGGAAAGCAGACCAGATTTCTGGAATGAAAAGATGGCAACTGCTATTGATGGAGCCTTGAAATTAAAGCCTATTGAACACCGAGCAAGGAACCTAATCCTCTTCTTGGGAGATGGTAAAAACTCAGTGGACAAGGTTTCAAATAGGACAGATCAGTCAAAGAAAATCTATCAAACTACTGCTATTCACTGGTAACATAGAAACATAGAAAAATGTCGGCAGATAAGAACCTTTCGGCCCATCTAGTCTGCCCAATTACATGGATACTTTACCTGGATTTATCTTTTGTTTAGGATAGCCTTATGCCTATCCCATGCTTGCTTAAATTCAATTACGGTTTTGGCCTCTACCACTTCAACTGGAAGGCTGTTCCATGTATCCACCACCCTTTCAGTAAAATAATGCTTCCTGATGTTACTTTTAAACCTTTGCCCCTCTAATCTAAGACTATGTCCTCTTGTTTTGCTACTTTGTTTCCTTTTAAATATACTCCCTTCCTCTACCTTGGGGATTCCCTTTACGTATTTAAATGTTTCTATCATATCTCCTCTGTCTCGTCTTTTTTCCAAGCTATACATGTTAAAATCATTAAGCCTTTCCTGGTAACTTTTCTCCTTCAAGCCGTACATCATTTTAGTAGCCCTTCTCTGAACTCTCTCGAAGATGTCTATATTCTTCTGGAGATACGGTCTCCAGTACTGCACACAGTACTCCAAGTGAGGTCTCACCAGTGCTCTGTACAGTGGCATGAGCACTTCCCTTTTCCTACTGCTAAGACCTCTCCCTACACAACCAAGCATTCTGGTAGAAGCACAGAATAAACCTATGCATGTAACATGAATGTATGCACTGTACTAGCTCTCTTAACTCTTGTAGGATCACCAGACACATGTCTGGAATAGGAGCTAAAAGTAGTCAACACCCAACAATAAAGTGCAAACAGCTTTAAGGAAAACAAATGTTCCCCATGAAAGTTTAGGGAGAAAAATAATATAGTGGGAAGGGAAGCGGTTTCACGCACTACTAATGATAGTACAGGGATTAATCCAACTGGATTGATGCACAAATTGAAAATAAAAGAAAAAATTGGGGGTAAAACAATTCTGAAGAAAAGACGAACCAGATTAAGGTTCCCCCAAGCAGTAGTTTGTCCACCTTTGTTAATTTGTTAAAAACCAATTCAGAAAATAAACCAAATGAACCGAAAAAGACAATACTAGAAAAATAGAAATGGAAATGGACAAACCTGCTAGATATCACATTTTAATTCCCTCAAACTCTTCTAGGAGTGGAGCCCATAAGGTATGATAAATATAGTAGCAACATTTCAGTTATAGAATATTGCTTGGTAAATAAATTTATTGGCAATAATTCATGCAAACATCATTAAATCTCAAAGCTCATTTAATGCAGCAAAGTAAAGGAGATGTACAATCTACTCCAGTAGGTAAAATTGTTTAACCGATGATTTGGTCAGCCACTACAAACTAGATGTTAGAAGGATCCAAAATTAGGGTTGTCGGGGTCCTAAGTTAAGAATAACAACAGAAAGAGAAGTGTCAATAGTTGAGTCCAGTATTCTGTTTTAAGATAAAACACCCTAAGGATGTTGAGAGGGAGTAGATTGAATGACCATAAAGAATTCTCTGTATGACACTCGTTTCGGAGTTAAACCGTTAGAGATTCTTTACACCAAACCTTCTATTCGAAGGTATGCTAAGGAGGGTCAAAGATCAGTTAAAACAGAACATTTATTAAATTCTCATAAAAAATTTGAAGAAATAACAAACAACATACCAACAGTGCACTGTTCAGACACCATTTAAAATGACTGTGGCTATATGTAAGGTATTGTATAGAGACAATGTTTAAATAACAAAAGACTAGACAGCCAATAAATAATTGAACTCTACTACTTATCTTCAATATCAGTAAGCCAGTAAGTGGTGTGGTGGCTAGAGAGCATAATGTGGAGAACGTAAGGGTGTCTATAGCTGATAGAGTCATAAAAGTGCTTAATATGACTAGCTTCTTGCATGTTTGGGAATCTCATATTGCAAACTTGGAGATCTTATTTAGCTATGTATATCCAGAACTATACCTCTCAGTGCAATATGCTATGCTAAGAGTTGTTTCATTATTTTTCCATCAACCATTCAGTGGAGATTAAATCAATATGTATTGTGTACCAGTATTTATAAACATACAGTGAAGATTGGCAACTGTTTCTATTAAGAACAGATCTTAAAGGATAACTAGTAATAGGCTCCTCTTCACCTAACCATGCTATACATGCTTGGATATCTTATACTAAATACTTGGAGAGCCAGTATAGCTAGGTATATTCAGAATTATATTTTTCTGCTGCAGCTAGTCATATTAACCACTTTTATGACTCTATCAGCTATAGACAACCTTACGTTCTCCACATTATGCTCTCTAGCCACCACACCATGGCTTACTGATATTGAAGATAAGTAGTAGAGTTCAGTTATTTATTGGCTGTCTAGCCTTTTGTTATTTACACATTGCCTCTATCTATACTATACCTTACAGTACATATAGACACAGTCATTTTAAATGGTGTCTGAACAGTGCACTGTTGGTATGTTGTTTGTTATTTCTTCCATTTTTTTATGAGAATTTAATGGTATGTTTTAACTGATCTTTGACACTCCTTGGTATACCTTCAAATAGAAGGTTTGATGTACAGTATTCTGTTTTGCATTAGGGTAGCGGCAAGACCTGAGGTTTTGGTAGCAGCTCATCCATTAAGGGTTTGTGATAGTGCAGTGAAAAACTGAATATTTTCATTAAGGTTGTGTTAAACAGTTTACAACATAGCATAGCTATACATTATCTGAAGTATTTTAAAATGCAATGACTAACTTTATATGTCATTGCAGGAATGGGGGTTCCAACTGTCACAGCCACCAGAATCCTAAGTGGGCAACAACAAGGGATGTTGGGCGAGGAGAATGAGCTAGAAATGGATATGTTTCCCTATGTTGCTCTCTCTAAGGTAACCTGTGCGTCCGAAGTAACATTTAATGTTTAATCTACGTGTAGATCCAAACTAATATAACTAAACAGCTAGAATTAAGACATGATTAATATTATGCTGGGTAATATACTTGATCTATAACGTGCAGAATCAAAAATATGAAAGCTATGACACTTACAGGGTTATCCAAAGAGATTCGAAAAGTCACCGCACGTTCGGTGACTTTTCCTTCTCTTCAATTCGGTTCCTTTTGCCGATTGCATTTCGGTGACCCTGCGGTGTATTCAGCAAACAGCACAGGGTCCCCGAATTGCAGGGAAAAGCTGCCGAAAACCTGACGACAACTAACCGAATGCACGCTGAAAACAAGCAAAAACATCTGGATTAACCTTCGAGAAAGCCGAACAGGAGCCGAACAGGAGCCGAATCACACAGAGCCGAAGCAGCTGTGACGTAGAGGAGGCAGTGAATAAATTAGAAAAACCATTTGTATGAATCTGGGAAAAAGAAACACTGTTTGCAAAGAAACTACTGAGCGAAAATGTCTGAAATTTTCACAGGAGGTCCAGGGAATGATAATAAAGAGGGCTGTTACAAAAAAAATAAGTTAACTGAAAAAAAAAAAAAAAAAAATCGGACTTTTTTAAAAAAAAAAAAAATCTGAAAAATGCTTAAAGTATCCTAAAAAATCTATAAATAAAGAGACTTTTTGCTGCAGAATTTTATAATGAACGGTTTATTAGATATTGAATTAAAACGGGAATATTTTTAACATTGAAGCCTATGGGATTCTCCTGAATTAACTTGCCGAATTAAACCACCGAATGGCAGGACATTAGGGGAACCTTTCACTGCTGGTTTGTGTTCTCTGAATAGCCGAAGCAGTGCATTTTCATGGGGATTTCACTGCCCTCGAACAGGAACCGAACAGGCACCGTATGTTCAGGCAATTCGCCAGGATTTGGCGAATTGCCTGCTCTCTGGATAGCCGAATGACCAGGAAAGGTAACCGAACGCTGATTTTCAGCATTCGGTTACCTTTCTCAAGCAATTCGGATCTCTTTGGATAACCCTGTAAGTTTATGAATGAGCCTATACTACACTGTGGAGCTGCACCTTGTATGATGAGACTGACAAAGCCGCTACATGACATCTTCTCGTCGAAGAGACTCAGAGTATTGTAATATCCCAAGTACATTGTGTGGGGCTTTTCAGCCTCCTTCCACAACGATACATGTATCTGTGATTTGCAATAATCACTTCAGCAATATGCTTGTTCATATCGCCCCATTGCTAAATTTATATCATGAGCCGAAGACCACTAGTAAGGCAGCAAAGAAGGACAATCATACATCCTCTATAAGTGGGACTAAGAAGGTGTCTGACATCATAATACTTTGAGGGAACTGTAACTATATTGGGGCCTACACCTGCCTAGGTTATCCAATAAATAAACAAGTGGAGCCCATCAGCATTGCCTATTGGATAAATACTTATCTGATTGAAAGTGCGAAGGAATTTCAGTCATTGTTTCAAGGAGAACAGGAGATCTAGCTGAAGGTGCAACTCAGGAGATGGCATTAGAGTCCAAAACAAATCTTGCTCTTTTTAATATTTAATGAGTGTTTAGCAATATTCATAATTATTAATTGATCATTATTTGTGAGTAGACTTCTCACCTGAAGGCTAGATATTGTATAGACAGTTTTATGAGGAAGTAATTTCATATGTAATTTCCCAACCAGCCCTGGTGTGATAGGAATCCCTCACCAATAATGCTGACATGGTATGGTGTGAATAGGAGATACTGATGTGAAATAATGCAATATACTAATCTGGATATACCAATATACACATCTGATTTCGTTATGATTTGAAATTCATAAAATGGTATTTAATTCAATGTTTGAAGTCCAATACAATACATATATCTGTATATGACTGCATTACCTTTTTAGCCAGTCGCAGTATATTAAGATCAAGGAAAAAATCCTCCTTGGGATAAAATTATCTTTATCAATTATAAACAATATGTAGTTATAATTTTTGAAAGTCCCTTTACAGTATGGATACAAGGTGATTCTGTAATTTCTATACACATGCCTTATGCCCATATACAAATATTATATTTATATTCGATTTCATTGCTAATAACCTCATCATTGTGATTACTGCAAATGCTCCAAAGCCGCACATTTCTGCCAGTATGTTAATACTGTAATGCAGACACCAACTGAAATTTTGCAAGAAGGATACCATCTAGTGTTTAGAAAGGTGGAATACATTGGTGTTTGCTGGCAGGCTTAAGCAATTCATGGCCATTTATTGTGAACCAAATTTCCACCATTTCCAACAGAATTTAGGGTTAAAACCTTGTAAAAAGTCTTGAATGGGTTAAGATCTGTTGTAATCCTGAAGGGGGTAAGAATTGTTGGAAGCTTTGAAGGGTTAAAATCTGGTAGAATCTTTGAATGTTTAAATGTATAAACTACTGTTACTGTGTTTTGAATGTGTTGACTGAAATGCTCGCTTCCTGGTTTGTTGTATTACATTGTCTTGGGATGCACCCACACTTTGTGCTTAGTAAAGGTTGAGTGTTACCCTCCCCGTGTATTATATATATATCATTTCTCAAGTGATAATGTTAAGTCACACGTCACACTCATATGGTCCAGAGTCAAAAATAGTGGGCAGTATTACAAAGCTGGTGCTAATGCTAACTTAACCAGAGCTGTTGTAAACTTAGCAACTCCATAAGCTATAACAGCTCTGGTAAGTTTACAACAACTCTGGTTGGGTAAGTTAGCACCAGCTTTGTACTACTGCCCAGTGACTCTTTATATTGTGCCTGCAGTCACTTATATTGGATGACATTTTCGTTTATCTCTGGTAGAATTTGCACAACCACATAAAACATACGCGAGACAGGGAGGCTTCCCATAGTGTAAGTCTGATAATAGTCAATGAATATGTATAAGTATAGTAGTTCTACTCACTGTTGCTGGAGCCTCTATGTGTTTGCTTCTTAGTGATACACTGATGACCCCTTTTGAAGGTAGAGTCTGACGTTTCTTCTGCTGCGTCTTCACACCTCACGGTTACCTCACAACACTGGCTCCTTCTCCCTCAGTGTTTCCGCCCCTCCTGCTCCCGCCTTCACCTGATTGGGCCAGATAGTGGCCGGGGGAGCAAGGGGGGCTAACTCAAGCCCCCTCCGTCCAAGCACTACAGGGGAATCAGTATTGCTGAGGCTTGCATCCAAGGTTCCCATGTAGGGATGTTGGCCTCTGCAATACAGAAGCATAAAGGTCGGACCCTACCTTCAAAAGGGGTCATCTGCATAACACTGAGGCACTAACACTGCATAACATATGTGAGCCAAACATATGTGGGCTCATCTACGATGAGTAGGACAACTAACCTTCTACCTATTCATTGTCTATTATCAGAATTACATTATGGGAAGACCTCCCTATATTGCATACGTTTTATGAGGTGATGCAAAGTGGCAGAATGAGTAAGTCTATGAAGGTGTATTATTGAATGTGACTTCACATTAACACTTGAGAAACGCTATCTATATGGCTTATACTATGATGTATCTTTATTTTTTTTCATTTCAATAAGCTATAGACTGGCTGTAGGCATAAAGTGAGAGAATTAAAGAAGTAAAATTCACCAGTCCTCAAGAACTAGCCATAACAAACTGGATGTTTGCTAGAGCATTCTCCCGTCCTGTAATGAAAACAGAAACCGTATGCAAATCGCATGTTCTTCTTATTCAAATTGCTATTTATATTTGTCCTTGGATATGCAGTTGACGCATATGGGTAACAGAAGTCATGTTGCTATCTCAGATCGGTTCTGATTTTTCTCTTTAGACATATAATGTAGACCGTCAAATTCCAGACAGTGCGGGCACCGCTACTGCTTATCTCTGTGGCGTAAAGGGCAACTATGGAACCATTGGACTAACCTCAGTGGCCAAGCGCTCTGACTGCAGCACAGAGAAAGGCAATGAGGTTCAATCAATACTCAAGAGAGCCAAGGCAGCAGGTACGGCTTGGGGTCGGTGTGCATATAAGGGTCCTCTATGCAGCATACAACTAATTTTCATCATTGGTCAGCTCAAACTAGCATGCGGCAATAGAAAGTAATTAATCATGCTTCATTTAGTTTCTTACTAGCGTTTATTTAAGCACTTATAACAGCCACTACCACCAAAAAATGAAACGTTCTTATTGTGCTTATTTTATGTTGCTGATATCGTACACATGCTTTGGTTTTCTCTTGTATGTTTAGTTAAGAAAATATTTTACAAGCCACATATTAAGTGTGCGGCTGGGTCTAAACAGACTTGGTTTGAACAATTGTGCTACCCAAAATTAGCATCTTCAGGGTTAATATCACAGATTTATGATGGGATTACACAAATTTTAGATTGGCAAGAATTATATGATAAGGCTTGGGCACGAGACCTGGGGTTAATTATGACTCTAGATGACTGGAATGAAATCAAAGCTAAAAAATGTCTCTATTTGCACTCAATTTCAAGAGCAATCACTGAAATGAATTTTTCGTTGGTACACAACCCCAGTTCAATTGAATAAGATGGGAGTCTCGACATCAACTTATGTTGGCGCTTGTGTGGCGAAAAGGGCACATATTTCCACATGTGGTGGACTTGTCCTGTTATAATGCAGTTTTGGACCCAGATTCAGAAAATGCTTTCTGAAATTTTTCAGTATACATTTCCCTTTTCACCTCAGTTGTATCTTTTGTCTAAACCTTTAGCGGACTTGTCTCAAGGGCATGATAAGTTACTTAATAAGCTTCTCTCCGCAGCTCGAAGAGCTGTAGCTGAAAAATGGCGAACAGGGGAAGAGTTAGGTCTAAGATTAGGGATTTTAAATTGATGGATGCACTAACTGCCAAAATTTATCACACTACAGCTGCCCACGATAACTTGTGGGCGAACTGGACAAATTATGATGTGTTATAGGATATGTTTCTTGTGTTCCTCTTTTTTTTTTCCCGTCTGTTTGGTCTTTTGTGTTTCAATGTTTTGTTATTGTGCGGTTTGTTTTTAAATATATACACCTTGACTGAACGGTTTAAAAATTAGGTGACCGTAAATTCCTTTTTCTTTTTTTTCTCAGCTTTTGTAGAGCTTAAGATGCTTTGTTTAGATAATGTTATCTATTATATGTCATTTTTTTCTGTGTATGTTTATTGCATTTCAGTCAATAAAGTAGAAAAAAATATATATATATATATATATATATATATTTTACTGTATGTGTGACACTGGGTACATCCATTTTGTGATGTAAAATGCCCCCCGTATCTTTACATCACCAGCTCCTCACTGTGTGGCAATGGCCATAGAATGGAGTCTATGGGTCATGCAGGGCACTCAAATCATTGTATTGTGTGGGATGTATTCAAAGGACATCACCAGGGAGTAGATTAGAAATCCTTTAATCGCTCCGTCATATCTCATTCAACTGCCATCTTTTACCCAGAGTAGCCTAGAGAACAATCTTATCCATACATTCCCTCCCCCACCTCATTAATTGGTAAACACCGTCTAAGATAAAGCACAGTCACAAAGCAAAACTCGCCATTAGATTTTACTAAATGTTGCATCATGGGAAAAATGCTCAAAATGGAAACAAGATACAGTCAGGTCCAGAAATATTGGGACATCTACACAATACTAACATCTTTGGCTCTATACACCATCATTAGGCTGAAGAAACGAAACAAACCTATCAGAGAGCAAGAACATTAGGCGTGGCCAAAACAACTGTTTGGAACATTCTCAAAAAGAAGGAACGCACCGGTGAGCTCAGCAACACCAAAAGACCTGGGAGACCACGTAAAACAACTGTGGTGGATGACCGAAGAATTCTTTCCCTGGTGAAGAAAACACCCTTCACAACAGTTGGCCAGATCAAGAACACTCTCCAGGAGGTAGGTGTATGTGTGTCAAAGTCAACAATCAAGAGAAGACTTCACCAGAGTGAATACAGAGGGTTCACCACAAGATGTAAACCATTGGTTAGCCTCAAAAACAGGAAGGCCAGATTAGAGTTTGCCAAACAACACCTAACAAAGCCTTCACAGTTCTGGAACAAGATCCTATGGACAGATGAGACCGAGATCAACTTGTACCAGAGTGATGAGAAGGAAAGGAACTGCTCATCATCCTAAGCATACCACCTCATCAGTGAAGCATGGTTGTGGTAGTGTCATGGCATGGGCATGTATGGCTGCCAATGGAACTGGTTCTCTTGTATTTATTGATGATGTGACTGCTGACAAAAGCAGCAGGATGAATTCTGAAGTGTTTCGGGCAATATTATCTGCTCACATTCAGCCAAATGCTGCAGAACTCATTGGACGGTGCTTCACAGTGCAGATGGACAATGACCAAAAGCAACCATAGAGTTTTTGAAGGGACAGAAGTGGAATGTTATGCAATGGCCAAGTCAATCACCTGACCTGAATCCCATTGAGCATGCATTTCACTTGCTGAAGACAAACTGAAGGAAAAATACTCCAAGAACAAGCAGGAACTGAAGACAGTTGCAGTAGAGGCCTGGCAGAGCATCACCAGGGATGAAACCCAGCGTCTGGTGATGTCTATGCGTTCCAGACTTCAGGCTTTGATTGACTGCAAAGGATTTGCAACCAAGTATTAAGAAGGGAAAGTTTGATTTATGATTATTATTCTGTCCCATTACTTTTGGTCCCTTAACAAGTGGGAGGCACATCTGCAAACTGCTGTAAGTCCAAAACCGTTCACCTGAGTTGGATGTACATACCCTCAAATTAAAAGGTGACATTCTGCAGTTAAAGCACATTGTGTCTGTTTCATTCCAACTCCATTGTGGTGATGTATAGAGCCAAAGATGTTAGAATTGTGTCGATGTCACAATATTTCTGGACCTGACTGTATAAAAAAAACCCTAGTTTTATTTTTCCTTTTTACATGGAATTACGTCAAAGAAAAAAACAACAGCATATGTTTTACAATGTGTCTTTTGTTAGTAATGCACAAGTAATCTAGTTACAGCTTAAGTGGTAGTGTCCCTTTAAGTCTTCAATTTGTGCAAAGTATTTGAAATGCCTGTAAAAAGACGAACTACATAAAAGATAACACAGATTGATCTGAGCAGTGAATTAAAGAAAGACATTTTAAAATGTTCCATTAAGTTGCTTACTCCAAACCTAACATAGGCTATTATTTATTCAGGGATAACTTAACCCACATATTGATTGGTTATACGACCTTTACAATAAAGAAAATGACTTCTTGCTTACAGCTTGTTTGCGGACTGTGAGTTAGACTGTAAGCTCCTATGAGCAAGGCCCTCTACACCTCTTGTTTCCATCATATATCCGTTTATCTCGTTCCCTTTGGTTATTGTAAAGCGCAGCGGAAACTGTTGGCAATATATAAATGCTGACCATAATAATAATAATAATGGGAAATTGACAAAGGATTGCATGTGAGCAAATTTCTAGAATTGTTTCTCCCAAAGATATTATTTTCAGGTTTAGTAAAGTGGCCTAAAGTTCTCATTTATGAAATAAATCCAAATCCTCTTGGATTGTGTAAATTTAGTATAAGAGAAAGTCAAAGAACTAACACTGATTTCTCTAGTGAATCCTGCTATAATAGTGTATTGAAGGTGCTTAAAGTATTTAATTAGGATCTATGTGAGGAGAACAGAAATAAGATTAATTTTCTGTCCTCTCGGCCACAGGAAAGTCCGTAGGAATAGTGACTACAACGCGTGTCCAACATGCCTCTCCGGCTGGGAATTATGCCAGCACGGCAGATCGAGACTGGTATGCTGATGCAAACATGTCCCCTGCTGCACTTTCATCCGGTTGTATGGATATTGCACAACAGCTCGTATCCAATGTAGATATTGATGTGAGTATCACTTATCATGTCATATATGTGGTGTTTAATAACAAAAAGGTGTTTTACAAGATAAAGAGTAATTAAAGAATTCCGATAATTCATCTATATCCTGCATAAGTATCTTATTAAAACTGATTTTATGCTGTACTGTTGGTTGCATAACTGCTTGAAACCTGTAAAGAAGACACATTGTTATACTGCAACTCCTCTAACTGTAAGCACTTCACTGAGAGCAGCCAGTTCCTGGGAAGCACTGAGAGCAGCCAGTTCCTGGGAAGCACTGAGAGCAGCCAGTTCCTGGGAAGCACTGAGAGCAGCCAGTTCCTGAGAAGCACTGAGAGCAGCCAGTTCCTGGGAAGCACTGAGAGCAGCCAGTTCCTGGGAAGCACTGAGAGCAGCTAGTTCCTGGGAAGCACTGAGAGCAGCCAGTTCCTGGGAAGCACTGAGAGCAGCCAGTTCCTGGGAAGCACTGAGAACAGCCAGTTCCTGGGAAGCACTGAGAACAGACAGATACTGGGGAGCACTGAATGCAGCCAGATCCTGGGGACCACTGAACCTACGTAGCTTGTGTATATCTGGCTCTGATACTAGCCAGTGCCTCACCAGCCACTGACCTCACCATACCTCACTGCTCTTGCATAATATACACATAATATAGAACCTAAAAACCCCTTCCTCTCTACTTTATGTGGAGTCATTGTGTTGGACTTTACTTTGGTTATTGTAGGTTGTTTAATTCTCTGCTGCCATTTAATTTCTTTAAATCCAAATCCTCTACGTATAAAGTACATTTAAAATCAAAACTTTACTTTAACACAACTAATTGGCAATGCAAAGCTACATTTACTTCACGTTTGGGACAAATTATTGATATTTTTTGTATTTAAGAAAACAAATCAATGTTACAGTATTAATATTTGGTTAAAATGTAGGTAATCCTAGGAGGAGGTAGAAAGTACATGACTCCAGTGGGAACTCCAGATCCAGAATACCCAATGGATGCAAAACAAAATGGAATTCGTACTGATAA
The DNA here is from genome assembly GCA_009667805.1 of Leptobrachium leishanense. Lineage (NCBI taxonomy): Eukaryota > Metazoa > Chordata > Amphibia > Anura > Megophryidae > Leptobrachium > Leptobrachium leishanense. Next base: position 150,060,936 of record CM019066.1, on the reverse strand, counting down.
CCGAAACCTTTTAAAGGAGTGGCTTGACAAACATAAGGTAGATATTAAGTAAAATAACAGCACTTCAGTCAATACATATATGGCAACTTTCTGCAAATCTAATGTACTGTATTTATTTATTTGCAAAGTATTTTTACCAGGAAGGATACATTGAGATTTCTCTCATTTTCAAGTATGTCCTGTATGATTAATGCTCACATACATTTACCTGTTGCTACACTCATGCATGAAATAATGCACATGAGCATTATACTGATTGCATAACAGTACTAGAAGTGTCGACATTCCTTCTACCTCTCTGTTACTAAAGCACAAGCAGCACTTCTACATTCGGCTAGTGCTGCTAATGGGCATATACTTAATTGTTTACAAATTAGTCTTTTGCTAAATTAGTTTCTAATTAGTTTCTGTTTGCTTGTCTTTAAAACCACTAGTATGGGTATCGGAGATGTATTTAGAGATATTGATCCATGAGTTCTTATGGATGAATTCAGTAGAAGAACATTTCAGATGTCTGTTCAAACTGACCTTTGCCAGCCCCAATCTTCCAGCTACGGGATATCTTGTATAGACCAGAAACTAACGTTTATGTTATAAATCTTAAACAACAAGAGTTTAAGCAAATGTACTACATCTTATGGTGAGCGCCTCCCATCACTTTTCAATACTTCATCATCAATAATTTGGATCTCCTACCTAATATTATCTGTTAAGGTGTCAATCATGCAGGGTTGGTTATGGTACACTCAGTCCTTCAGATAGCAGCACAAAAAGAAGAGCTGGTGTGATTGGGAGCGTGAGGTAGGCACACATTTTTGGAAATGACATGGTCCCCAAAAAAATGTATGAATTTTTGCCATCATTGACTCAAGTTGACGTGGTATTTCACGTCGGTTTGCTGGAAGTAACCCTGTGCTCTTTCAAAGAATACACCATTGGTTTCAATGGGAGTACTATTCTCGTGACCGTGCTATTGTCATGCCTGTGCTGACACCGTGTGGTGCTGGGATGTGCTCAGAATAAAAGGAGGTTGATTTCCTGAAACTGTCATGAATTTCTTTTCATTCATTTATCTTTGATGGTGGGCAGTGGTAAGTGAAACAACCAGCATGTATATATATATATATATATATATAAACACTGCATGGCTTTCATAATGCTGCACTTACCCCTCTCCTCACTCTCTAGAGAACACCATATTTTTTAGTAGCATTGTGTATCTATCAACAACACTTCTCTTGCAGTCTTTGAAATTTATGGGAAAACAGTAAAACCCAAATAATTGTTCCCGCATTCACACTATGACTTTAGAAGCTATACTGATGACATAATCTTGTTTCATACAGGGAGCACAGTATGTCTGGAATAAGGAGCAGCTGGACAATATAGACGAATCCACTACAACTCACGTCATGGGTAAGGATTCTAAAAAAATAGGATTTCTTCTGTTGTTAAAAATAGAAACTAATTAACATAAAACATATTGAGCTGTATTACAAACATCACACTAAAATGGGGACGCTAAGGAGAAAAACCTGTTAGCGTTTGGATTGTAATATGGTGCTCCCTCGCTAGGGCAACCAAGGCTAACGTTCACACAGGAGAGCGCTAACGTTAGCGTTATCCATGTAATCTGGCCCATTGAGTATTTGTATTGTGTATTTCATAAGGAAAAATACCTGATGTTACATGGGAAATAAGTCAATATTAATGCTCTGTTTAGATGGGTATGATGTATAAAATGATTGATTAAGCAATACACTAGTAGGGGATTTTATTTCTGAAATCTGGAAGATGCTGAAAACCAGAGTTTTTTTTCCAAAATCCTTCAACATAATAGGTACTCCCCTCCCCTGATGGGTCTTCCTTTGCTCCTGCGCTCCTCCGTGGGTTGCAGCACCAGCAAGGGAGGTGCTAGGACAAGCTGTGCATATCCAGCATGCAACATGCTGCACAGGGAAAGCAAGAGACACTTCAGCACTACACCGTATGTCCCTGACAATCGCTGCACAACCGCGCCCTGCATGTATCTTGCTGGTGCTACTGCAACATGCGCCTCATGTCTTCCCTACCACGTGACCCATCCCCTCTGGCTTTGGAATCTTGGCAGGATCATAAATTAGAAGACTATGATATAGGGAATGTTCAGTTTCCCTCCCAAGCAGTGGATAATTGGTGCTCAACCTGTGCTAGAAAAATTGATATGGTTAAGTAGACATGGCACCAATAACCCAGCTGACACGGGCATAAACATTTGCCTTCCTGCAATGTTGCTCTGCTGTGTTAAAGAGATAGAAGTTATAATGTAATGGATTACTGTTTTAGTTCTATAAATGACAGTTGTCATACGTTTGTAGGTCTTTTTGAACCAGGAGATATGAAATATGAGCTAAACCGTAACACGTCTTCTGACCCGTCAATCATTGAGCTAACAGAAAAAGCTGTCAAGCTCCTGAAAAGGAATCCAAATGGTTTTTTCCTCTTTGTGGAAGATAAGTCATTAATTCTTTCTAAATTCTCTGTCGTTATGATTGTTTCCATATTTCTTCAACCTACAAGAAAATGTCTTTGGATTGCTGCTTCTAGATATCACACCTAGGGGTAAAGGTTGAGAGATAGATGATAATCACCAGTTTCTGGTAATGACGGGTGTGACTGTCGTCATTGTAAAGTTAGAAAATACAGCTATAAAGTGTAAACCCACCTGATAACGAATAATGAAACCATTTCTTGTTACTAATATAAAGACCGCTAATACTTGTGAGGAAACTTGATTGTTTCATAAGCTATTTAATAATGTTGCGCAATGATAATAATATAATCTCACGCCCATCACTTCTTGCTTGTCTTCAGAAATGATAAACTTTTGCATCTCTCCCCATGTTCCGTTAAATGTTGTATGTTGCCTTTTAGTCCTTCATTTTGTTTCCTAAAAACCTCACTCCGTACACTCTCCTTCTGATTGGATTACAATTATTTTTTGTGCTTTAACTATGTTGTTCGTTTAAGCCATAACCCGGTAGGGACAGCACAGAAATATACCAAGTATGGATCAGTCTGTTGCAATTGGCAAACTCCCCCCAGGATGTGTGCGGAGGCAATGGTAATATGTGTGGATTCTTTCTGTGGTATTTACATTATGCTGCAAGCATTGCAGGCAATGAAACCTTGATGTTGGTGAGCGTTGGAATAAGAGTCCTTGGCCTGCTTGTGTGATAAGTAATAACCCTGTAGGATCAGCACAGCAATATACTAAGTAAGGGTCAGCCCATTGCAATTTTGGTCTATCATCTGCAAATTTGTCCCGTATGTGTGTGGAGGCAATGATAATACATGAATGGTTCATGGGATTTGCACTATGAAGCGAACATTGCAGGCAATGAGACTATGATGCTGGTAAGCTTCAGAATAAGGATTCCTGCCTTGTCTGTGGGAAAATCACTCATGTGGCTACAATAGATTTGATAAGGGCTAACGCCTTGGTTTGATGGGCATTGGATTCTGTGACTGGTGACCTTTTCACCAGAGGCGACAATTCTGGTAGAGTCAATAAATCTATATTGACCTGAACCGATCCAAATATAAACAGATTGCAATCTGATCTATCTGGTAAATTTGGAACTTTTTAAAATTTAATTAAAAAAAACTAAAACACAGTAACCCTAACTATAAGACAAGAAAAAATTAACCCTAACTGTAACCTTAATTCTAAAACATGCAGAAGCTTTAACCAGAACAGTAAGGCTAATTCTAACAGGAAGTCTAAAAGTAACCCTAATCCTAACACTAACCCTAACCTTATCCATAAAACAAGCAGAAACACTAATCCTAAATATATTGGTGTCCCGATCATCAAAAATGGCCGAATATAACAGACGCTTCTGATATGTCAAGTAGTTCTGATACAGAAATATGGGAAGCTTCTGATATTCTGAAGCGGCTGGTTCTGAGTATTTTAAAATCCCAAATATTCCAAACCAAATTTCTTGGCTCGGCAGATGTCTGCTATAGACAAGTCTATAACAAGGAAAAAGAGTGTCATCTGCGCTCGTTTCTATGTGTTCCATGTACAACAAAAATGGAGGTTTTTGTTTGTTTCAATGGCCATTGCAACGTAAGCCCACTCGCCACTTCAAGGCACCTCTTTAGAGTGGGTACCTAACAATTGTAACCAAAAGGCCGCTCTACTGAGCAGCTCCAAGCCCCTCCAGCTGCTTTTCAGCGAAGGAGAGGCAAAGATGGTGGCTTTTATTTATACACGCACCAAACACTTTCCATTTGGGATCAAAAACAAAAACATGGAAAAAGGAACAGCTGCAGAACGACGGACTGGTGTTACAAGCATGATATACATAAATACAGAAAAAATGGCGTCGCGCTCATACTCACTTATTTTCGGAGCGGCAGCAACTGCCAGGAGTAACAGCCCAGTCAATGCATAAACATAACAAGGAAAAAGAGTGTCATCTGCGCTCGTTTCTATGTGTTCCATGTACAACAAAAATGGAGGTTTTTGTTTGTTTCAATGGCCATTGCAACGTAAGCCCACTCGCCACTTCAAGGCACCTCTTTAGAGTGGGTACCTAACAATTGTAACCAAAAGGCCGCTCTACTGAGCAGCTCCAAGCCCCTCCAGCTGCTTTTCAGCGAAGGAGAGGCAAAGATGGTGGCTTTTATTTATACACGCACCAAACACTTCCCATTTGGGATCAAAAACAAAAACATGGAAAAAGGAACAGCTGCAGAATGACGGACTGGTGTTACAAGCATGATATACATAAATACAGAAAAAATGGCGTCGCGCTCATACTCACTTATTTTCGGAGTGGCAGCAACTGCCAGGAGTAACAGCCCAGTCAATGCATAAACATAACAAGGAAAAAGCTGCCGCTCCGAAAATAAGTGAGTATGAGCGCGACGCCATTTTTTCTGTATTTATGTATATCATGCTTGTAACACCAGTCCGTCGTTCTGCAGCTGTTCCTTTTTCCATGTTTTTGTTTTTGATCCCAAATGGGAAGTGTTTGGTGCGTGTATAAATAAAAGCCACCATCTTTGCCTCTCCTTCGCTGAAAAGCAGCTGGAGGGGCTTGGAGCTGCTCAGTAGAGCGGCCTTTTGGTTACAATTGTTAGGTACCCACTCTAAAGAGGTGCCTTGAAGTGGCGAGTGGGCTTACGTTGCAATGGCCATTGAAACAAACAAAAACCTCAATTTTTGTTGTACATGGAACACATAGAAACGAGCGCAGATGACACTCTTTTTCCTTGTTATGTTTATGCATTGACTGGGCTGTTACTCCTGGCAGCTGCTGCCGCTCCGAAAATAAGTGAGTATGAGCGCGACGCCATTTTTCTGTATTTATAGACAAGTCTATAACTCTCCCACAATATATGGACTCGCTAAAGGTCATCCCATACTATTAAAAGCATACTAGCATACTATAAATAATGCATAGGAAATTGGAAAATGTTAACATAAAACAAGTAAATTTTTGCATGAATTCATTCTTTATAGCATTTCTGTCCAGACCAGCCAGTTTAGAGTCACTCATTCTGATACATGGAGACCTTTGACAGAATAAGATGTCGTCGTCGTCCCCCCGCCAAGGAAGATCTTCTCCATCAAACCGCCTCCCTATGTGGCTTTGTTAATTTTTCTCTATTTTGAAGGAAGGTGGAAGCTTAATAGTTGATGGTTCTCTGGGCTTATTTTGAGGGGTGGTATAACCCTTATGTTAATCCAGCCATGAAAATAATCATGTCAATGATGCCAACACATGGTGGCATGGTGACAACGTAATGATGAGTCTGACAAAAAAAAAAAGACTGACGGGTATAATTATATGATTTTTGTTTGCACAATATGTAGTTTGATAAATGGCCCAAACTTCAAGATTGATCTATATAATCCACATAATGTTCTGCCTAAATACAAACCAATATGGTATGCATTAATATTAATACTCAAACACAATGAATTCATATTTAATTAATATTAGGTGATGCAAGCTAAAATGATTGCAAGTAAAAAGGACATTATGTGAAAGAACATTTGAAATTATGACAAACTCTGAATTTAAGTTCATTTAAATAACTTTGATGATTTGCATTAATATTTCAGGAAAGAATTAAACCGGTATAACAAAGTACAATAAAAAGTATTTTACATATATAAAAAGCAGACACTCCTAAACAAGATTCAGGAGCAGGACAAATATTAAAGATCTTATCAGCTGTTGGACTAGGAGACATCTGAACGCCTCTTCTAGATGTGGCCAAAACTGTCATGGAAAAACTACAGGGATCTTTTCTTTGTTTACATGTCATAATGCATGTGTCCCTGCTCAGGTGCCTCTTTACAACAAAATGCTATATACACTATATGGTAATAGGCTTTCGGGACGGTCCTAGCACTCTCATAGTATCAATGCGCTGCAAATGACACCTCAAAGGGCAGCATTTAGATATGCTTAGTTAGGGTCACCATACGTATTAGAGATGCCCTTTTAATGTTGTGCCAGCCATATTCAACTTTGTCTTAAGTCACAAGGAAAACTGAATGTTTCTAGGACAGAGTTCCATAAGTAGGACACAGCTTTAGAATAAATCCTGAAGGTCTGAGGGGTGTGGGCACTGACGTGATGGAACATTCCTACTTATAAGGGAGGAGATGTAGGTAAGCATATGGTTATGGAGAGTTTTATACATGAACTTAATTCTAAAAGAAACGGGGGGAGCCAGTGTAGAGATTTACCTAAGGGTGAGGTTATGCAACGTACAGGAAGTGAGGTAGAGGAGTCGGCAGAAGCATTAATTACAGACTGTAGAGAAATAATCAGAGATTTTTAAGGCCGATGAGAAGAGGGTTACAGTAGTCAAAGTGGGAGATAGTGGAAGCTTGGATGAGCATTATAAAGGGCCGGATACATGCTATTGTTTTTAGAGGAAAGTGACTCAATTTACTGAGTAACTCTATATGATGATTGAAGGAGAGGGCAGAGTCTGAGAGGACACGAAGACAGCGAGTCTGTGCGGTAATGGAGGCACCATTCACCAGAACGGAGACCGGTGAAGCAAGGAGTTCAATTTTACAACACTGTATCGCTTATAAGATACAATAAATGCTCAATACATCCCAATACATACAATAAATCCCACACATGCTCTTCCTCTTTTCTGCTATTTATCCTTGGCTTGTTGATTGCATTCAGAAACATTGTATGAAGTCTGATTTGCTTTTTTATACATAATTTTTTTTTAACAATTGTTAACTATATATGAATTTACTCGTTTCAAATATATTCTTTAATAGTTTATACTCTTACAGGTGATCATTATTGAAAGAAAAGATTTTTTTTAAAAAAAATTTTCAACATGTTATGAGAGGATTGGTGTGAAATTTTTCCAGTACAAATTACAATATTTTTTCAGATCCTCCTCCATTTTTGTAATAATAAATGTAAACTTTTAATTTCTCTGACCACTTTACCTATTTAAAGTGGTCCAGCTATGTGGAGTGCTCCCCCCACCTGGCAGAAAACTCTGGGAGGAGTAGTTTCCCCTGTCCACGCATCACCAGACAGCCACATTTTTGGATTTCCTGTCTGTTGGTCACCAGCTTTGTCCATTAGCAGCTCCAGCTCATCTGCACTAGGGTTCCACAGCTGCTTTTTTCCTTTCATTTTCTCTTTTACATTCCCTCTGTTCTGGAATTTGACTTTCACCTGTGTCTCATTAGGAGTTTAGTCATAGTTGCACATTATGCCATGAAATAGGCCTGACTCTCAAAACTTAGCTTTAAAAATAGAATTAACCTTTTGCAGGCAGGAAATAAGTAAATAGATTTTTAAAGCATTTTTTTATGATTTAATGTTTGCGGTTTGTTTTAACTATACACTTAAATGCTTTGCGTGCTTATGCTTCTACCACGCTTTATCCAGGCTTACTGTAAAACCATTAGAAAGACCCTTTAAAGCAGGTCTGCTCCACCTTGGTTGTCCAGATGTTTCAGAGCTACATCTCACATGATATTCAGTCACACATTGGGTTGTCAGAGCCTCGTGGGAAATGTAGTTCCAAGAGGGCCAAGGTTGAGCAAAACTGCTTGGCGCACAATGAAAGAGAATACCCAGTTTACATTACTGATGACATATTTATCCACCAATATATTTGACGCATGGCTCACCATAACAGAAATGAGCGGACTTGTTATCTGGCAATTATGGCAACTCATCTGATCGATCCTCTGACACCCTGCTTTACAGTGTTCTTTATAACTGGTCATTTGCGTGGTTGAGCAGTAATAAGAAAAGGTATTTATGATTTTATTAGTGACATGAAGTAACTTTTTCAGATGTACTTTGTTCTGTAAGATCTTTAACTACGAAATAATGAGTTGAGGCAATCTGGATGTTGTGACATTTCTTTGAATGTCCATCATCAATTTTCTGTATCTTATAATAGAGACATGATTGAGATAATGAAAATTCTACTCTGCATTAAAACCAATTTTTACAATGTTTTCTTGTTATTTTGAGAGATATTTTACAACAATGCGTCATCAGATCAAATTTTGGGATTTTATGTGACTTCTCTCAAAGTAGATTTTTTTCCCCTATTACACATTTACTGAATATCAATTTTAAGACACTTCTAAAGCATTTGATTTTTTTATGTGACTATAAGCTTCGTGTTGACGTCTATTTTTATCTTAAGTACGAGGTAGAATTGACCACGGGCACCATGATGGAAAAGCAAAGCTGGCACTGAACGAAGGAGTAATGTTTGATTTGGCCATCAAGAAAGCTGGCCAGCTCACTGATGAGATTGAAACATTATCAGTGGTGACAGCAGACCACTCTCATGTTTTTAGTTTTGGTGGATACACTTACAGAGGAAGCAACATATTTGGTAAGCACTAAATTTTAATGAATTTAGTTAAATATTATTAATTTGGCATAACTACATACCTGACGGTTCACCCTAACAATTAAAATGTATAATGGGAGTTGATTTATTTAAATTTAAGATGTAACACATTTTTATTTTGACGCATGCAAACTTTGACTTTACATAGAACACATCAGAAAGATTTAGAAACATAGAAAAATGTCGGCAGATAAGAACCTTTTGGCCCATCTAGTCTGCCCAATTACATGGATACTTTACCTGGAAAATTTTAAATATTATTTAGAAACAGGGTAACATTTTATTGTTCAGGCACCAAAATGCACTGTGAAATTATAGGACATACTTAAATACTGCTGGTTAACAAGCGTCTTTACTTACTCTCTGGCCTTATTCTTAATGCTGCATAATTTTTTTTTTTTGGGAGTGTGTAACATCCTTATTTTTTTCATTTCCTCTCCAATACACAAAGTAATTAAAGAATAGGAAGAGCAAATGAACAGCAAGATGTTTAGAGCATGCCACAGGAGTTAACATCTCAACAGCAGCCCATCCTGAATCAAGCTTGTTGTCCTCTACGTGGACACTGTTTGAAGCATTCTCTGCATTAACATGTAGAAGAGCTGATGTGTCAAGTGGCCAGCTAGAAATCTCACTTCAGAGTTACAGTTTCAACCAAACTGAAAATTTCAGATATACTCATCTATATGTATATTGTTACATATGAAATGCTCTGGGGGGGGGGGGTTTAAACTATGTTACCAGCACACTTAAGTAAAAATGTATTATGTGTGAGTAAAAATGTGAATTAAAACCCCCTTGTACAATTTGTAAAATCTCTAACCACTGCTCATCTCTAGGTTTGGCCCCTAAGAAGGCTGAAGATAAGAAATCCTACACATCCATCTTGTATGCCAATGGACCAGGATTCCGTATTGAACCAAGTGGACGTCCCGATGTTGATGATGTCACTAGTGGTAAATATACTAAAATGTTTTAGTTTAATGGGACATGCCAGGGGTATGTGTCTAAATTACGATAACAAAAAAAGATCCTATTCAGCATCCAGTTTCAATGTAGACATGGGACTGAAACAGAAAGTACAGCACACTGACTCTTCCTTAAACAATTTGGTTTCAGTATTGCTTACAGATGATGGTGAGCGAGTCACATGACCATGGCTGCCATCACAAATCTTTGGGGCATTTTACTGAACTACTGATCGGGGCACCACCCTTCCCCCAGCCACCTGTGACCTGTTGATACAGCACATGGTTAAAAAAGTATTTCCCTGAGGACCGGTGTGGGAGAAATCAGCCTGCACTTCTGGCTGGGGAAAAGCATATTAATTGCTCACTTGCAGCGCTAGTGCTCAATGATGAGTCAGAGTACTCTGACCCAGTGGCGATTGGTGACAATTCAAGTTGGTGGGGCGCCAGACTGGGAACATAAAAGTTTTTAATTATGAATACGAACATGTTTATGTGGTGCTACTACCTCCAAAATATGGGAATGATCCCATATATATGGAATAAACCTTATAGACTCATTCCTATTAATGAAGCAAATAAAATGGAGATAGATTCAATGATTACATGTTTAATCCAGAAATTAGCCACAAGATGTATACATAAAACATTATTCAGTATAAAAAATCTTACAGTGATAAAAGGGATTTTATTATTATTTTTTACAAATAAAAATTGAATGCTGATCCCACCCATTTTATTTTAAATACCTCTGAGTATACAAAACTTTAGTGTATGAAAGAAAAAAATTCTGTTTGCTATTGCACATTTATTTTTTTATTTGTATTTAGCACATTAAGGCAAATGTGGGGTGCATTTTCTGTCATTAAGGGGTTAAGGTAGGTTCCGGGTGTGTGAAGGAGATAAAATTTACATTCAAGCCTCAGACAGAGCTTGCTTTGGTTGGGTTTGTTTGACGCCCATCAAAGCTCAATTTGCCAGCAGCAGGGGGCTTGATAACAGCTATGGTCTATGATTCCTAACATCTACCATAGAGTCCTTATCAAATTTGTGGACACTGGTCAAATACACATAATATTTCGGTTTTTTTACTCGGCCTATGAACAGTTAAGGAGATAATGACCCTGCTTAAAGGGACATAACAAGTTTTATCAATAAGGCACATGTTAAATGAAAAAAAAAAAGATTTTTTTTAAAATGTTCTAATTTTTTTATTGCAAAAAATGGTAGAGCGCTGCCCCATCTGACCCTCTAGACAAGCCACCACTGCTCTGACCAGTATTTGATGCTGTGGTCCACTGGGAAATTTCAAGGTATCCTGGTAGGACAGTCCTGTGTGGCATGGAGGGATCCTTACACCCAGAGGCACATAGACAAGTTGCCACCAGGTTTGGCTGTTGCCCGGGTTCCTGGATCTGCAGGTCCCTGAATTAAATGTGTGCTGGCACCCTCTTCCTGATGGCAACCCTACACATGACAAGGTACCAAATTTGTGGGTAAGCTATCCTGGAACAAGCTCTGGGCCTAAGTATTATCATCTCTGAAATAAAATGTGCAGATATTATCAAGATAGTAGAAAAGCAGTTATCAGGTGTGAAAAATAGATATTATGTTTATTACTGTTCTAAAGGGACCAATGTAATGCATTACTGCGTAACTACTGCACTCACCTAACTAAAATATCACCAGGCATAGTGTTCCTATGACAAATTACAGTCACTGTGTGTTGATTTTGTCTTAATACTGACTGCATGTTCATTTAATAATCTTGTAATTCTGGTAACTGCAAAAGAGGCAATCATTCTTTACTTTCAAAAGCACAGACCATTTTCAGACCATCCACGGGGCTTGAAAATAAGCATTACCAGTATATCGCAGTGCATGTTGGTCGTTACAGGAACCTTGATGGAGTGTAAAAGAAATTCTTATGACTTTACCACTGGGGATGAGGCCCCAATCCTCTTTAATCTGTGGCCAAACAAATGTGGAACGTCCGTGAGAACGGACGTTCTTTGCCCACGGATGATCATGTGGTCACCTCACTGTGTTCATGTTAGGAGGCTCACGCTTTGTAGAGCTGATCGCACTATTGATGATTGCGCTTTGTAGACCCATCTGCCATCTGTTATATCGGCTTGCTAGGGGAGGAAAACCGGACACCCGTTGTACTGTGCGATACTAGTACGCATGGTACATTGTGTGGTCCTCCCAGTAGGGATGAGATGTTCGGTTCGATCAGTTCGGAGTTCGACTCGAACATTGGCAGTTCGAAAGTTCGCGAACTTCAAACTTTTTGGCGTGTTCGGTTCGAGTTTGAAAAGAGTATAAAAAATGCTTAAAAAATACAAAAATATCTAGAAATAAAGAGACTCTTTACTGCAGAATATTATAAGCAACGGTTTATTAGATATTGAATTAAAAAACTATCTAATGTCGTCTACTATAGGTGCAAAGATTCTCACCTCTAAATGACCTGTGCTCTCAAACGGCGTAAACAACAGGTGTTTAATTAGTGTTTGGAAATAACATGTGCTTCTAATTAGCAATTAGAATTTGATACATTGCTTGCAGACTGGGTGTGGCCTGCACATGTATGAACAAACACTGTTTGTTTTGAATTCTAAGAAGTGTTCATTTCTACTATATGATCCTCTCTGATATGCTGTTTAACCCCTCAAGGACCAGGGCTCTGTAAAGCCAATCATTAATGATGTAGATGTTATGTCATTTGTCATCAAGGGCTTAATAAAATCTTTATCACACTCCTTAGATTTAAACGTAATATTCCAGTATTTGTATGTCATGTACCTCTCCCGAATGGCCTATGTGAGCATACAATTATTATTGTGTTAGAAATGTCTATCATAAAGCGTACAAGCTGAGTCACTAGAGTCTCTGACTATCCATTGTCATATATACCTTGCTTTATACATATAAAGCCCCGTTCACACTGTGCGATTTGAAAGTCGCGTGATTTTCCGCACGATTTTCATATTCGCGACATAGTGCGATAATGTCGCATGATGTCACGCGACGTCGCGGTTTTGTGCAATTTTTGCAAAGCACCACCAATGCAAATCACAAAATCGAAGATAGCAAATCTCAAAAAAAGGGTCATGTACCAGCGACATGCTACCGCGACGTGCGACGTCGCGCGGCAAGATGTGAACAGCTCCATTGAAATGCATTGGAGAAGCTACACAGTGCTACGTCGCGGCAAAATCCGCGCAATTATTATTATTCTTTATTTATAAAGCGCCAGCATATTCCGCAGCGCTGTACAATAGGCACAGTATAGACAGGGTTACAATACAATACATTGAACAACATTTGACAACATGATAAATCGCACAGTGTGAACGGGGCCTAATACATTCCCTCATCTAACAGGATAGTAGCCAGTCCCTGTGCATTTTAACCCCTTAAGGGTGGCTAGGTGTCTTGTGTGGGTCTCTGATGGCAATGTTTCTATACATCCTACAAATCCGCCACTTCACGGGCAGGTAATTGGGACCTCCTAGGCATGATATTTGAAGGAATTTTTTGTTTTTATTTTTAACCCTTATTTTATGGAAAACTCACTGTTCCTTTAAAAACGTCTTTTTTTTTTACTTTTTGTCCTTGTTTCCTGTCCCCCAGGGCACTACCCCCATACACCTTTTATGGCAAATATCTTGCATATTTGCCCTCTTGGAGGGCACTCTAAAATTCGAACTTTTGAGTCCCATTGACTTGCATTGAGTTCAGTTCGAGTTCGTACTCGAACTTTTGAAATTGTTCAAGTTCGAATGCGAACCGAACACAGGGGTGTTCGGCTCATCCCTACCTCCCAGTCGAGAGGTCGTAACATTAAGACATGCTGGGAGGGAGTCATTATGGATGCACTTAGTACGCTTGTCCCATCTTTTTTTTTTTTTGAGAAAGTATTTTACCAGGAAGGATACATTGAGATTTCTCTCGTTTTCAAGTATGTCCTGGGTGGCGAGTATGTACCGTTAGGTGTCTTGCCCAAGGACACTTACTGGAGAGGTGCTCGTCGGGATTGAACCCATGACTCCACAGGCTCTCTCCACGCAGAGCAGTGATGTTACCTCTACTCCACCCAGTCCCAGCCTTAAAAGACATATTATCTTATGAATTTAAATCTTTTCTTTTGTGATTATTTTATTAGGGGTAGCCTCTACAGAGGTTTAGGGTTGTCCTCTGGAGAGTATGCAGGGAGGGTAACAATAAAAATAGAGTCTGAAATTGCATGCAGTTGTTTTTATCTTGTAGTTCTGATATTACTGAGAAAACTGATGTCAGAGATCCCAAAGCATGGTTTGAATTAATAACTTAAGGTTGCATTATTTGTATTATGTTAGATTATTAGATAGTCACTACCCTTTGCTCGCTTTTCAGATGAGCCAGACTACAGACAGCAAGCAGCAGTGCCTCTGGATTCTGAAACTCATGGAGGTGAGGATGTGGCTGTATTTGCTAAGGGTCCAATGGCACATCTCTTCCATGGGGTCCAAGAACAAACATATATACCACATGTCATGGCCTACGCAGCATGCCTACCTCCTTACAAAATCTGCCCTCCTGAGCGACCCAAGAACAAGGCTTTCACGCCTGTAGGCAATGCACTCTTGTCTTTAGTGTCCGTAACATGTGTTTTTGTTTTTTTATAGCTTGTGATATTCAGATATATATCCAGTACAATTTATGGTCTGCCATAAAAAAAAAAAATGTGGAAAATTATTTTTAAATTTCGTTAGACCTGGAATCGACCACAAATGTTTCTCACTCAAGGTGTGAGACAGACAACAACAAACAAAATGATTGTGATATCACCTTATCGGAGTACAGTGGCTGTAAAGAAAGGTGTGCAAACATTAACAGGTCTCCAATGTAACACTAAAATAAACATATTTTGACTGATAAATTCTTGTATATATTGTATATATCTCTTTCTGTTTATCACCCTCTTGTTCTTTTTGTTTGTAATTGATGGTTTGTAAGAACAGCCAGGTTTTTGATACTGCTTTTTTTTTTCCTCAGCCAAAAATTTACATTTAAGTAGAGGAAACATTATTTTATTAACCACAAAGCAAAAATGAGACCCAAATGGCCGTAGATTAGTTGACCAAATCTGGATGGTTTAAATTAGGAAGTAGTCTGTAAACCAAAATATGTTCTATCGAGAGAGGAGACAAAAAGACAAATAACCTAAACCATATGAATTATGTCATTTTTAAGAGTATCTAATCTTCAAGTATCTAGTGGACGACTATCTGCCATATTTTCGGGAAAACAAGTGTAGCTTTTGCACCACGCTCCGGTTGTGACTATGGTGCTAATTTGCACTGAAAAATATGACATGATTATGTGTTTTCACCCTAAAATTTATAATTTTGTTTTACAAATTATCTAAATACGGACTATTTTATGAAAACTGCTGCATTACTAATGGCTGCCATTAGGTGGAGACCTACTCAAAATAAATCTTACATGGAGAATTTGTACATGGCCCACATGCTACACTACAATATTTGGAATTGATTCTCTCGTGGTAGTGATAGAAAACAAGCACCTTTTCGCTGCACAACAAAATAATTTTTTTTTTATATAAAACTATAGGGCAGTGTTTCCCAACCCTGGTTCTCAGGACTAGGGATGAGCTGAACACCCCCATGTTCGGTTCGCATTCGAACTCGAACAATTTTAAAAGTTCGAGTTCGAACACGAACCGAACTCAATGCAAGTCAATGGGACTCAAAAGTTCGGTTTTTAGAGTGCCTTGCAAGAGGGCATATATGCAAGATATTTGCCATAAAATGTGTATGGGGGTCCGGGTAGTGCCCTGGGGGACAGGAAACAAGGACAAAAAGTAAAAAAAAAAAAGTTTTTAATGGGACAGTGAGTTTTCCATGAAATAAGGGTTAAAAATAAAAACAAAAAATTCCTTCAAATATCGCGCCTAGGAGGTCCCCATAACCTGCCCGTGAAGTGGCGGATTTGTAGGATGTATAGAAACATTTAAAAACAAAAAATTGACGTTTCAAATGACAGTAAACAGTTTTCCTTTAATCTATTCATAAACAACTGCTTGGGGCGGCACTCTGTATTAAAAGAGGAGACCTTTTAGTACACGCAGAAGTTCAGAGATTTTTTTGGCTAAATTATGGTGAAACTTATGCAGGCTTTGGATGAAAGTAACAATAGGTGCTTTAAAATTGGGCCTTTAGTGTTGGCAAGGTGCCGTCACATCGTAACCCCTCTGTGGTATTGTGGAAGAGTGCAGGGTTGGACCCTGCGGTCCAATATTAAAATGATATGAATCTGGTACAGGCGTCAGTGCACCCAAATATTGTGCCTTTGGTGGCAGCAAGTGCCTTCACACCGTAACCCTTTTGTGGTATTGTGGAAGAGTGCAGGGTTGGACCATGCGGTCCTATATTAAAAAGATATGAATCTGGTAAAGGCATCAGTGCACCCAAATATTGTGCCTTTGGTGGCAGCAAGTGCCTTCACACCGTACGTAACCCCTCTGTGGTATTGTGGAAGAGTGTAGGGTTGGACCCTGCGGTTCAAAGAATTACAATGATATAAATCTGGTACAGGCGTCAGTGCACCCAAATATTGTGCCTTTGGTGGCAGCAAGTGCCTTCACACCGTAACCCCTTTGTGGTATTGTGGAAGCGGCACTGAACGTCCTTTCAGAAAGTACGCTGGATGAAGGGCAACCTAGTAGCTGCATAGCATATTGGCTAAGTTCTGGCCAGTGATCCAATCTCAACACCCAGTAAGCCAGTTGATCATCTGCTGGAAAGGTATCCAGGTCTGCCCTTGCCCCTAGGTAGTCCTGCACCATACGGTGAAGATGCTGGCAATGGGTGCCTACATTTGACGTCCCTGAGCGTCGTGGACTAAAAATATTTAAAAATGCATTAGTCAAGCGGCACCGGCCCTCACCACTATTCCTCTGATCATCTGCAGCCTCAGAAGCACCGGTGTCATCACTTGGTAACCTACCAGTGCCTGGAAAGGTGTTACACAAGTGTCGCTTTAGAGCGTTCTCAAGTTTTTTCATCCTGTGCTCCCTCTGTGCGGGCAGGATGAGCTCTGCAACTTTAACCTTGTATCATGGATCAAGAAGGCTTGCCAACCAGTAATGATCCCTCTCCTTGATAGCACGAATCCTGGGGTCCTTTACCAGGCTTTGCAGGATAAGGGAGCCCATGTAGCGTAGGTTGGAGGTGGCATTCACTTCCGAGTCTTCCTGGTCAATGAGGAGGATGACCCCATCGTGCACTTCCTCCTCCCAGCCACGTACTAGTCCTTGTGTTTCTGGGCACCCAAAACCCTCCCTTGAGGAATGCCCACCTTCAATGCCCCCACTACTTAAATATTCCTTCTCTTACTCATCCTCCGCCTGTCTGATCTGAGGAGGACCCGCTGGAATGCTGTCTGCGGAAAGCCTGGGGCCTTGAGAGCTAGGGAAGGCCTCCTCTTCCTCCCGCTGCTCTGCCTCTAGAGCCACATCTATAATTCCCCGCAGAGTGTGCTCCAGCAGGAACACTAAAGGAATTGTGTCACTGATGCATGCACTGTCCCTGCTCACCATCCTCGTTGCCTCCTCAAATGGTGACAGTACAGTGCATGCATCCTTGATCATCAGCCGCTGCGGGGGGGGACCAAGCTGGTCCTTGTGCCATACTCACACAGGTACTCGTTGATGGCCCTATGCTGCTTGTGCAGACACTGCAGCATTGCTAATGTCGAGTTCCACCTGGTGGGCATGTCACAGATCAGACGGTTTGTGGGAAGGTGGAATTCTCTTCGAATTTCTGTCAGGCGAACACTTGCTGGGAATGACCGTCTGAAGTGGCTGCAGACTTTTCTGGCCTGGCTGAGAAGCTCTGCCAGCCCTGGGTACCTGGTTAGGAAACGCTGTACCACCAGATTTAGGACGTGTGCTAGGCATGGTACATGCGTCAACTTACCCAGGCATAGGGCGGAGAGAAGGTTGCTGCCATTATCACAGACGACCATTCCCAGCTCAAGCTGGCGTGGTGTTAATCATCTCTGCACCTGCCCCTGCAGAGCTGACAGAATTTCTGGCCCGGTGTGGCTCCTGTCCCCTAAACAAACCAGCTCAAGCACAGTATGGCATCTTTTGGCTTGAGCCATTGCGTAGCCCCTGTCACGCGTCGGTTTAACTGCCACTTCGACAGAGAAGGAGGAGGAGGAGGAAGAGGGAGAGGTGTTGGTGGAGCAGACAGACCTCATACAAGCAAACAGCTTTCTGGAGGCGTGGTGGATGAACAAGCTCCAGCACAGAGCCCCGTCTTGGATCCCTCCCAGCTGCAATCAGAGTTAACCAGTGTGCCGTGAAGGAAATGTAACGGCCCTGTCCATGCTTGCTGGACCACGTGTCTAAAGTCACATGCACCTTGCTGCTGACTGCCTTTCCCAATGACTCCATAACATTGTCTTCCACGTGATGGTATAGTGCTGGAATGGACTTCTATGAAAAGTAATGGCGTTTTGGAACCTGCCACTGTGGTACAGCACATTCAGCAAATTCACGGAAAGAAGCAGAGTCCACCAGCTGGAAAGGCAGCAGCTGTAATGCGAGTAATTTTGCTAAGCTGACATTTAGACGCTGTGCTTGGGGATGGTTGGGACTATATTTTTTCTTACGCTGCAGCAGCTGGGGCAATGTAATCTGACTGCGTAAATCTTCAGCTGATGGGATGCTGTCACATTGTGAGGAAGGACCTGGTACATCCATTATTGTAGCATCATCTCTGTCAGTGGAGGTTGGAGTCAATGACATGGCAGGACATATAGTGGGGGTAGAGACAGGTGTGGAGGACCTACGCAAAGTTTTGCACCAACGGGATGCGTGGCAGGTGGTCATATGTCACCTCAAGCACGTGGTACCCAAGTGTCCGGTGTCTTTCCCACGCTTGAGCCTCATCTGACACCGATTACAAATAGCAATGGTGCGGTCTACTGCACATTTCTTAAAGAACTCCCAGACAGCAGAGTTCCTGGATGTGTGCTTTGAGACAACAGCGCTCTGCACTTGAGCAGCTCTGACATCTGATGCCTTGGACTGGCTAATGCTACGGTTGGTCATAGAGGATGTTGTGCCTCGTGTTTGTTGTGCCTCCTCCTCACTTGACTCCTCTGTTCGATCAGGCACCCAGGTGGAGTCAGTGACCTCATCATCATTGTCATCACCCCCTATCTCCTCGTCACTGGAGCCAACTTGGCAGTTTGCTGCAGCTGCTGGGGCAAAATGAGTGCCAGTTATTTGTCTGTCACTGGCACCCCCTTCCTCTAGGTTGATTATACTCCCTTCCTCAACCTCAGAGATTGAATCAGAGCACTGTAGTTGCTGTGCATCCTCAAGCAGCATGTCACTGTCATTGTAGACAAACAATTCAGCTGACTCCTCCGTGTGCGATAGTGAGGCTACGGCAGGAGTAACTGTGGACATGGAGGCTGCATTAGATGCTTTGGCAGCTGAGGTGGACTGTAAAGCACTACAAGCCTGGCTGGCAGTGGACTCGGAGGATGGCCTGGTTAGCCAATCCACCAAATCCTCTGTATGTTGCTGCTGCTTAAGACGGCCAGCACCAGTTAGAAAGGACAAGCGTGCCCCTGCAGAGGATGCACCATGTCCAAGACGACCAGAGGCACAGCCTCCCGACACAGAGGCTGCTTGCCCTCGTATCTGTGTCTGGGAGCGTCTGCCTGTCCTTTTTGGTCTTTCTGTCATGGTGAGTGATATATAGATTAAAGATATACAGAACTCTGATTCATCTCTGTTATAAAAATTGGAAATATGCTGCAGAACTCTGATTCAACTCTGGTATAAAGATTAAAGATTTCCAGAACTCTGGTATAACTCAGACACCCTGATTGCTGGCAGCCAGTGACAAGACACAGATTACAATTCCCAGAAACCTTCTATAAATCAGTGAGACCCCCTGATGGGTAGCAGTGAGAACACACAGATTACAACAATTCACAGATATTTTGTAGAAATGACTGACCTCCAAAATTGCTGGTGGCAGTGAGAACACAAAGATTAGAACAATTCCCAGATATTTTGTAGAAATGAGACCCCCACAATTGCTGGTGGCAGTGAGAACACAAAGATTACAACAATTCCCAGATATTTTGTAGAAATGAGACCCCCAAAATACTTGGTGGCAGTGAGAACAGAAAGATTAGAACAATTCCCAGATATTTTGTAGAAATGAGACCCCCCAATAGCTGCTGGCAGACTGGCAGTGAGAACACTAACAATCTCCTCTCAAAAAAAACACGTGCTGAAGGCTGTGTGAAGCTTTATATAGTGTGCTGTGGGACTTAGCTCTGTGAGCCCATGATTGGGCAAAAGTTGCCCAATCAGGACTCTGAGCCGTGATTGGCATAGTCTTGAACCTGTCTTGCACCTGACCTGTGGTCAGGTGCAAGGCTTTTGCCAATTACAAGCTTCAGGCCAGTGGAAAAGTGGATTGTGGTGCATTGTGGGCGAACATGCGGCGAACACGCGGAAATGTTTGTAGTTCGCGAACATGCGAACAGGCGATGTTCGAATCGAACTCCGAACCGAACAGCTCATCCCTACTCAGGACCCCCTAACAGGCCAGATTTTGAAGATCACTTTGGGGAAATGCAGACTGAATCCTGCAATCACTGAGCAGCAAATCATATCCCATGTGCTGTGCTTCAGATTTCTGGAAAATGTGGCGTGTTAGTGGGCCCTGAGGACCAGGGTTGGGAAACACTGCATATGGGATTATTTACTAACCTCTGCAATGACCCGAAATTGCATTGAATGGTGAAATTCACCGTTCAGTGTAATTTCAGGCCAATAATTCTATTCACTAAAATACAGTGCAATTCACTGCAGTTCACTGCAATTTGGCGGCAGCTAAATTGCACCATAGAAGACTGTTGTGTCTTCTATTCATAGAACACCAAACTGCACTGAAATTCCAATGAAATGTCCTTATTTTCGGTGTTTCCGTTCGATACGTTTAAACAGACGAATCCCATAGGACTCTAAAAACGGAATATCATTTTAAAATATTTTTTTTAAAAGACCGTTTATTTTTCATTGTCAGCAAAAACCCCTTTTATTATGTTTATTTTTTAGAACACGTTTTTGTATTTTCTAGATGAAATTTTTGTTTTTCTAATTTTTAAAAGTTTTTTTTATTTCTGTAACAGACCTTTATATTATTTTTTAAATTACCTTTTTTTATTATTTTGACACATTTTAAAATTGCTCCAACTTTTTTGTGGGTCTTCGGCGACTCCGTCTCCGGTGCACTGCGGTGACTGTTGTGGATAGTGAATAGTGGATAGTGAATTCACCGAAATGTCGGCGAAATTGAACCGCCAAACTACACCGAACTGCGCCAAAGTGAAAAGCACTGAAATTTTGATGCTTTGTGAATTAACCCTTATGCCACCAAAATGTGAGTTTTATATATAATTGGACTTTGGAAATTCAAATTAGAAATATGCTGGATAACAATTGCTTATTGCTTTGGCCATATCTGTGGATAGATAACATGTCTATTATTTAATGGTATCTATCATATTCACATAGCTTCCCTATAGCATCTAGATTAAATATCATTTGGTTTTATTTTGTAACAAAGGCATCATTGTAAATGTATTTATGCTTTTCAAAAGAGTTAATCTGCTAGCTCTATAGAAAAGCTAATTTGTGGCAATTCTTTCACCTCCTATTTATGTTTATTGTAGCACTGACAAAGACTCTGCAGAGCTCCCGCTACGCAATACCAATTGGGCTCAAGTTCCGGGGATCGAGCATGGCCATTTATGAATTTGGTGGTATCCATCTTCAACATGTTGTGTAATTTAAGTCCATCTTATGGAGAGAGAAGATAACACAAAACAAGCAAACATTTAGGGCACTATCGGCAGCCCCTCACTAAATTCAGGACACTAAGGGGAAAATTTAGCGTTCACTAATTTCCGTTTTGCATCCCGGTTTCACCATCGGGTTACGAGGCAAGTGCTGAGTCCAGCAGGCTGCCATAGCGACCGCTAGTCTCACGGATGCTGGGGACAGCGCTAGTGCACCGTCCCAAGCATCCACTCAATGGAGTCCATAGAACTCCATGGAGGCTTCTCCTGCCGGGTCACTTGACCGGCAGGATCTCACCTCTCACAAGATCCTGCCGGTCGGCAGAGTGATCGTGAAGGGAGACTGGGGACTTTTTTTCCCCCAATCTCACTCTGCTCCCGGCAGCCAGAAGCGGCGGATCGGGCCGTTGTTCTCGCTGCAGGAAGAGTGGTGAGTATTTCATTTTTGGGGGGTCTTTTCAGCTGCTGCTCACTGATTTTGCAGCAGCGGAACCAGTTAGGACCAGCTCAGGGTTCTAGCAAACTTTTTTTGTTGGTGACAGCTCTTAGAAACTAGCTTTAGGACCTTGTCATCCTAACTCTAGTTAATCTCTGCTTGCACTTTGTGCTCTCCATGTTAAGTATAGGGAGCGCAAAGTGTAGTAAACTCGTGGTATAATACACGAATACCAATTCGCTAACAGGTTTTTTTTTTTTAAATTTTTATTTTGCAAGAAATAAAGGAACATACAACATCAAAACAAGTGGCCTCGCAGGACCAAGTTCAGTACTCACAGAAGGAGCACATAATACAGGAGGGGGGGTCATAAAGGGAGCTGCAAAACGGAAATAAAAATAGGAGGGGGAGAAGGGGACAATAACATGAGGGTATAGAAACTCGTCAGAAGGGCTGATCCAGATAAAAGAAAAGAACAATAGAGGTCGCTGAGGGGGGCACCACGGCAATTGAGGGAGAGGGGGAAAAATAAAATAATAATAATATATAATAGGTGATGAGGGACTGCCAAGAAAAACGTGGCATTCCTGGCTCACCTCAGCAACCCTGTGGGAACCGAGGGCCATGGAAGAGGCCACAAGGCCGGGAGACCTGGGGCCAAGAGAATGGACAGGACCTAGGTAGCCTAGCGGCTTGCCCAGGCCAGTTCCCAGTGTCCCGCACACAAAAAGAAAAAGGGGAAAAAGGGGATAGGAAGACCCGGTGGCAAAAGTTCGGCAGGCAAAACCGTAGTACAGGGGAGCAACAATTAGATGAAAATCAGAGGGAAATCATCAAAAGGGAGTTGGGGGGGGGAGTTCTCTTCCAGGAAACGGCGGATAATGTCAGCAGTAGAGATTAGAGGTCACAGGGCCAAAATGAGCAATAGAGGAAGGCAGCAAAGGGGAGGAAAAGTCTTAAGTCCAGAGAATCCAAAATGAAGGTCGTAAAAGTGTCAAAAAGAGCAAGTAAACTGAAAAAGTATAAACATAAAAAGGGGGATTCATCACACTAGAAGGCTCATCCACTTAAACAAAAAGAAAAAGAAAAGGCGTGAAGGGTGATGACAAACATTCAGCCAGGGTCAGACAACAGGTCCATCGAATCCAGAGCGATCCCGATAACGGCAAGAGTCGCCCTCGCCTCCTCTAGGGACGACACCGGTGCAATGGACAAAAGAGTCCGTCCTCGGATGCCAGTTTCTGTTCTAATTCGGTGGAGAAATCAGATAGCTTTGCGCATAAAGAAAGCACACAGACAATGAATACGTCTACGTGGCTTCCAAGCCAATGACATCTCTGCCTTTATTCGACAACTTACAAGCCTTTTTATGCTACTTTGCATGTACCGATAACAGGCTGTTGCCCAACATTCTATTCGTCATTAATATTGTGAAATTATAGACCCTGTTTAATAACAGTTAAAGAAAATAAACAACAGTGTCTCCGGATGTCCCTTTAGCCGTCAAGGATGTTGGTTACAGGACATTCTGAGATGTTCCAAAACATTCTCCAAGATGACCTCCAAGATGTTCCAAAACATTCTTTTCTTGAGACACAGAAACTTCATGTGCGTACAAAAACAATCAGCTAAGATAGCGTTTAAAGAATAATATGCATTTGATTCATAAATCTTGATTAACCATTTAAACTACTCAAATGAACATTTTTCTAGGCCTCCTTCTAAGCCTTTGAATATTATAAAAGCGAATATATATATTTCTGTCCACAACAGTCCCCCCTAAAAATGCACATTTCCCAAGTGTACCCCTGGAGACGAGCTGTGCCTTCATCCGTTCCCCTAATAGTCTCGCCAGCCATTCCAAATCTTCGCCGGAGGTTGAGACGAGAAATTCCTATTGAATAAAACCCCTGTGTAGTCCGGGCTTCCGTGCATGGTCGAGACTGGTGGGTCAAGAGTCGGGCTTCAACTCGTCTTGCAACGGGTCACTAACCTTGGCTTAGAGCAAAATCATAGGCGGTGTTCTCGAGATAGGGGATGCATGGACTCATAATTCTGTGGATGACTTGTTACAGGTGGGCGGAGTTCGTCATACCTCTTATTCACATGAACCCCCAGAAATTCTAGACTAGTATAGGAAGTGCCAATATTCTCCCCAGTGTCCCTACACACTTGATTAAGCAGTAAAGGAGTAGTGGATTCCACAGTTCTTTCGATAACCTTTTTAATGCAGGGTAAAACACAACATCCAATCACCGTCAACAGAACCATCATTACCAGGATAACTATCCCTATTTGTGTGAGGATCTTCTGCCAGGCACTCATCCAACTAAAATACTGATCCCATGGATCAATAATGCCAGAGTTTTTCTTCAGTTCTTCAGAGAGGTCTTCCAATCGTTTAATGGCTTTAGTGACTTTGCCATGGGGCCTGTGTTATCCGGGATAAAGGTGCAACAGGAGCCACCAGTACCTTTCAGCATCGTACAGACCCCACCCCTCTCTGCCAGTAGCATATCGAGGGCCATTCGGTTCTGGAAGGTCATTGCAGAGGTCGGGCCTAGCTGGTCGGCCAAACTCTGGAGGGCATCTCGGGTATAGTTAACAAACCTCTGTTGGTTGTAATATATGTAGTTAATCCAATCAACATTCTTGTTGATGGTTACCATGGGGATTAAAGATTCAAATCCCGCCTTTACCTGGTCTCTAGCTTTGAACTCATTAGGCACCCCCCTTGGGACTCCTATGACATCAAGGTAGGTAGTGGGGATCGAAACTGCCAGGTACAGAATTCGCCTCTCTCCTTTGTCTAGTGAGTCCGGGGGTGTGGGCATAAGGCAGATCATCATCAAAGGGCAGGATGTGGAGGGGCATGATGGCTTTAGCCAGAGCACACTCACCGTCCCACGCACCTACCAAGTGGGAGCGGACTCGCATGTCACCGCAGATCCAATAGACATCTCCCAGGGAGATCACCTGGTTTTGCACCTTCTCCTTCTCCACAGCGCTGTACTGCGCACAATAGCCTTCTGTGAAGTTTCCAACTACCCGGCCACCGGTTCCCCAAGAGGAGTGACCGGTGTAGTTCCTGGGGTAGATAGTGATACTCTCTGAGAGTCTGGGGTTTCGTTTCTGGAGGGGGTATTTGGACTTCCATTCTTTGCAAGCATCGTGACTTAGAGTGGTGTTGGTAAACAAACTGAGAAAGCATTCCTCGACATCCTCGGGGATATTGAGAGGTACCGTACCTAGATGAGGCCTAGCAGTACCACACACATAGCAATTGGTTCTGTTGTGGGACTGAGCGGTATATTTCATCCATTCTAACCAAACATTCATATCTGAGTATCCCATTTCAATGGCCATAGTATCCTCGAACGTGGGATCAGCGATGGCCACTATACCATTGGGAGAGATCATCATGTGGTGATTAAGGGGTTTGGACTGTTGGTGCGGAGGGACCCAGTCAGGGGCAAGGTACATGTCTCGTAGGCGGAATGTTCCCAGGGTCTGCGGATTCTCTTGTGGTTAGTTTGTGTTTGGCGGCAGTAGTATCCATTGCGTGGCCCATGACATGGGCATTGTCCGTCAGTTGTCCCAGGGCAGCTTCCACCTGGGCTCTGATAACCGCTTGTACCATATCATCAGCTGCCTGTCCCAGTAAAACAGCTACATTGTGCCCCTGGATTCCCACCCCCAAATGAGAAAGATATACACAATCATGTTTGTTTTGTTGTCTGGTCCGCTGTTGGTGTACAGGTCTTTTTACAGTGGGAGGCGTGGATCCAGGTGGCTTTTCATTCCAATTTTACTGAAGTTGCAGTTGTGAGGAGGACCTGGAAGGGACCGTCGTATCTGGGCTCAAGTGGATTCTTTTGAAGAAACTTCTTCACTAGTACCCAGTCTCCTGGGACCAGTTGATGAGTGTCGTGGATACTTTCAGGGTCTGGAATGCAAGAGAACACTTGACCATAGATATCAGTTAATATTGTTGAAACACTTGTGACATAATTTATTAGACAGTCGGACTGTAATTGCAACTGTTGAGGGAAACCGTATTCTGAAAGGTGACAGATTGTGTAGACCGATGAGAGCATTCATCATTGTATTTGAGAAGTGTGAGGGCCCATGTGCCTATTTTACTACAGCCGGATAGAGTGCCTTAGGTAAGCACACTTTATTTCTTAGTTCTGGGTTACTAGTAGTGTGACTAGCTGCTCGAGTTCCTTTTCCTGTGTCTGACTGAGTAAGTCTGTCTTGCTGCTTGGTCTGCAAAATGATTTAATATCAGCTTCTGGTGTACTAAACTTTCCATGTGCATTTACTTTTATCGCTGCAACCTGTGTGAGTGCGTGTAGCTGCGCTTGTTTTGTTTATTTTCCTTCTTCTGGCAGAAAGGGGGGGCGAGGGGGGGAAGTTGAACAGAATTGATTGAAAATCCCTCATAGTTAACAGCATCACCACCACCAGAATTAGAATCACAATAGAATCACAATCGGAACCACCCCCACCCCCCTCAGGAAAAGGAAAGAGAGTAGCGGGGTAAGACACAGAGAGCAGTGGAGAGCGACATTATCAGGGCGCAGGAGGGAATATCGCCGGCGCAGTAGGCTCGCATAAACGTCATGTCGCGCCAACACGCAGGGCTGCTGACCCCTACCCGTGGTGTGCAAATTAATAATTAATCAGCAGGCATCATTAGACTGTTGTAACTAATATTCTCAGTCATTAGTGAATCGGAGGTCAAAACTTTCCTGGCATTAGTAGCTTTATCTCGTACTTAGCAAGGTCACACTCCGTCTGCGGGGTCGTCAGCAACTAGAAAATCCTCTAAATTAACTAGGAAATAAAAACCTGCAATCTTCTGATACGGACAGTACACCTTATCTACTTGAAACCAAAATAAGCAATTGCAGCAGGGAAAAACCCGCTCCACGTTTAAACTGCATAGAGTTGAACATTCCCCTGTTCTTTTTTTGTTTTTTATTTTTTTCTCTCAGCAGGGTTAAAATATCTGATCTTCACGGTCATAGGAAAAAAGAGGAACCAATTTAATCTTTCTAGTTTCACTTTCTCGTCAGCGTCCTGTTTCCCTTTCTTTGTTTCCTTTTTCCACATAAAAAAACGTTATACGAGATATTTTAAAAGCCCACTTTTTTTCTTAACCCATAACACTTAATTCTACCCGGCTCTGTAGCACTCTGTCCTGTAGAGCAATACTGATAGAATACGGAGCCTCTCTCACCCGAGAATATTTCGTATAAAAATAGCAATCTGCAATTATAGATACCGTGTGCATACTATGCATCACAAACCAAATTAAACGGCATCTAAAGTACTATCGCAGGAGGTAAACAAACCTGCTCTATCTAAAATTGCATAGAGTTATACATTTGTTAACTTGCAGTTGCACCCCCCTTACTGGAGCTTCTGCACCCGCTGCCCCTCCTTCTCCCCCCGGCAGTAATCTCCATGGTTAGAACTCCAAGGCTAACAAACCATCCCCTGTTTTTTTTGTTTTTTTTTCTGGGCAAAATCCTGTTTACCCTCAACCAAATAAAACATAATGCAATAGAATACAGGATATTTTTAGTGTAACTTGTGTTCCATATTAAGGGGCATTAACAAATCTACCATGAGATTCAAACCTGGTGCAAAATTAGGTGGGTCTGGAAGATCACTCTACAATTATGCAGCAAAAATACACTTTAATTAATATATATATATATATATATATTATATATCGTAAGGAAAATTAGTAACCATCAGAAAACAATTTTCTTTGCATCTACAAAGCGCCAACGAGCGCCGTGGTGCTGCACAAAACCTTAAATATTTAAAACCGTGATCTTTTTGCAGAAAAAACCTCTTAACCCTGTCCTGCAGGGCAAAGCTGATATTAATATAAAGGTAGGGCGTTCACACTATAGACATACATTAGTAATTCAAGAATAACAATTTTGCATACAGATGTCTATACTTCACATATACACTATAACAGTAAACAACGCATAATCTCTTGGAAAACAACCAACCATGGAATCATGTTATAAACAAAGCAGGTGTCTTGTCTCACCTGTATATTCTGCTTTTGGCATACCGTGCTTTACATCTCTGACATACATACATACATGTCCTTCTTATTGCTCTTTACTGGCAAGCAACCTATAGTTGCCATATCTAGGATAGGCTTTCCTAACCTCTTCTCACATTGACTCATAAACTATCATCCGCATCTTCTAGATTATCAGATTCTGCTTTAAAATAACTTTCATCCCACTCATAAAAATTCATCATTTTGTTTGCATCCATTTATACGAGTCGGAACAGGCATCCCTGACCAACCGCCGATTAAAGCTATACCTTTTTATTGACTCATACTCTATACACATACACATATACATCCATATATACAAAAACACACACTATATACACAAAAATATATACAAAACACACAGTATATACACAAAAATATATATATATTGGTTGTTTGGTCAGACATCATCTTGGGGGAAAGGCCTAAGCCAGGGATAGTGGGTCGTGGGAAATTATCAGATACAATGGCAGTATCCTGCTAATGGTCATTGGCGGCATCTGGGCTTGGGTGGGGGCCGTGGCCTGCGGGGCGCTTTACAATCCCGTTTGAAATGGCCGGACTCTCCACGAGTAAAACAGGTTCTTGGTGGACGCCCCCCTTCCCCACCAGGCTCCCCTTCCACGGTGCCTGCTGTCATACCAAGAGTGGGCTGCTGTGTCCAGGTGATATTATTCTTGGGAGTCGGGGGTATGTCTTGGGTGTTTTGGTAGAAAGGACATCTGGTGTCTGTTTAGTGGGGTGGAAAGGTCATGAGGTCTTGGTGCTGGGGTGGAAAAGTCATGGGCTGGCTACGGGTGACCTGGGGTGTGGTTGCAGGTAACCCTATGTGGGACGTTAGGGAATCATCAGTACGATTTACTGAGTCAAAAAAAGGACTGGAGAAAGGTGGGTGACCCGGGTCACCAGTCCGGTCTATCGTGTGGATAGTGGTATCTAGGTTGGGCAAATGAGGCATTATAGGGTGTATTGTCGATACCTGGCTTGTGGCTGTTAATGAGGACGTTACAGGACGAGTGGTGTAGTACGACCCATCGATACATAAAACAGGGTAGAGACCTGTCGGCTGTTTTTGGGCATTTGTCGTTTGGGTTGGGGTTATTATTTTCTTTTTGGATACCTTACTATAGGAAGGAGGCTCAGAACCTGGAGTGAGATAATAGTAATTTGTTTTTTCCTTTCTTATTATCTATTGTTTCTATCCACCCTTCGTTCTCAATTTCTTTTGCAACCCTATACCAATCCTGTGCTACATTCCATAAACCATTATCAATCAACATTCCTTTCTTATTTCTCAACACATGTTTTCATTCTTCTACCTGTAATCTGGGATTATCTAATTCGCAAATCTTGCCTAACATCTTTAGGTTTGTCACATTACTTTTGCCTGTCCTTTCCTCAACTAACTTGCATGGTGACAACCAACCAGTATGGCTACTCTGTTCATTTCCCATTCTAGATTGTTAGCTTTGTTTCCTGATCACTTCTTCAATTCACTTAGTTTATCAACAGTCAGAAATGAGGATAGACCTATATCTATCGTGGCCTTTTTTACCACGACAATAAAGCGTCTCGTCCTCCCCTATATTACAAATATAGGACCCTGCAAGAAAAGGTGTAGCTAGCACCTCTCTACCGCAGCATATATATCCTACAGGTGCTTCCTTAACCGCGTCACCTGTACCTACTAGATATATATATTCCTGTGAGTTCCTAATAGATACGCCTAATGCATCATCTATCCCAGTACTCACAAAAAACCCTCTGACTGTCAATCAAACTATACTTCAATCAGAGATATATCGCATCCTACCACCAAGCTTGTGTTCACCTGTTACTGTTAGGAAAGTCCTAATACCAGGTATGCGCCTATTGCATCACATCACCTGTTACCGTCTGGAGATAGCTAACCAGGTACACCCCACTTGTTACCACAGGTCCGCGATAATCTCTCTGATTAACAACCAACCAAAATACAATTTCTATCAGGAAATATGCCGTCAATACAAAGAATCGTGAACAGACACGTACAAACAAGCAGACAACTGGCATGCGGTCGTGGGTCAGTATAACGGGCACCTGGGCAAAGTTAAATAAAACCCCACTTTTGATGCTTTTCCCAAGCGTCACACTGGGGCTTCCCGGGGCAGGATCACAGACCAGAACACGTCACCGATAAGATATCAAAAGGTATCTTACCTGTGAGGTTACGAAGTTGATCAGGCTCCGGTTCTGGTGTGGTCCTGCCAGGAAATCCTCGTCGGTGACACACTGGAGAAAGCGTAACCCAGGGCTCCACGGTGGGCGTCAAATTGCAATGGACAAAAGAGTCCGTCCTCGGATGCCAGTTTCTGTTCTAATTCGGTGGAGATATCAGATAGCGTTGCACATAAAGAAAGCACACAGACAATGAATACGTCTACGTGGCTTCCAAGCCAATGACATCTCTGCCTTTATTCGACAACTTACAAGCCTTTTTATGCTACTTTGCATGTACCGATAACAGGCTGTTGCCCAACATTCTATTCGTCATTAATATTGTGAAATTATAGACCTTGTTTAATAACAGTTAAAGAAAATAAACAACAGTGTCTCCAGATGTCCCTTTAGCCGTCAAGGATGTTGGTTACAGGACATTCCGAGATGTTCCAAAACATTCTCCAAGATGACCTCCAAGATGTTCCAAAATATTCTCTTCTTGAGACACAGGAAAAGAAACTTCATGTGCGTACAAAAACAATCAGCTAAGATAGCGTTTAAAGAATAATATGCATTTGATTCATAAATCTTGATTAACCATTTAAACTACTCAAATGAGCATTTTTCTAGGCCTACTTCTAAGCCTTTGAATATTATAAAAGCGATTATATATATTTCTGTCCACAACACCGGGATGAACTTGCCGCCATGACAGATGACCAGTGAACTGGAGGACCCCCAGCGGTAGCGTATCTCATGGGCACACAATGAAGATGTGACCTCTTTAAATCGATGGTGGGCCGCCAACGCCAGGAACGGTAGGTCACGGTAAATCAGACAGCTGTAGGCATAGGTGACCCGAAACGTGGGACCAGCAGCAGATAGGATTCTGGAGTGAACATCCACGTCCCTGGTGACCACACGGACGTCCCGGGGGGCCGCCGCCAGAGCAGTAGCCGCCTTCGTAGGTGCACAGCTGAGATAATCGGCTAGGCCGCCGTATCTCCAGCAGTCTTCAAAAGATGCGTCGCCAGACCCACCACGTACTCAGGGAGCCCTTCACGGCCCACATCCTCCGGGATACCCCGCAGTCTGAGGTTCCTGCGCCGGTGTCGAGCCTCCGGGGCCAAAACTGCTGAGGTGAGTAACCTGTGACTGCAACCCTGCGATCACAGCAGCAGCAGCCACCTGCGCCACCTCCATAGCCTGGGTCCGGATCTGCACCTCCTCAATTCGAGACTGCAGAGGTTCCAAGGCGGCTCTCACCTCCTGCAAATCCCGGTGCCATAAAACCCAAAACTCCTCCATATCACGGTGCAGGTCGACAGCTGTGAGCGGCGGTGGTGGTACCTGCGCCACAGCTGTCGCCAAAGCGTCCGGGCATGGTGTCTACTCAACACTACCATCGTGGGACGCTCCAGTACGCCCGGCACCCAGCGATATTCAGATGTCCGGTAAGCGACCCTCCACCTCCTCTGTCTTCTTCCCCATGGGGCTGGTAGTGCAGGATCCGACTATAGACTGCAAGATGGCCGCTTTCCACCTCAGACCCCAGCAAAAAACTGCTCTGGATCAGCGGAAAAACCGGGACCCCGGCCTCAAAGTAGCACCAAACTGATCTTGGGCTAATCAGACACCAGGTCGGGGAGAGTGCACCGAAATCAGCACAAAATATATTCGTCAGGAATAATAAAACGTTCAGACCCACACGGAGCTCAGCAGGATGGCTGCCACTCTCCTCGGCTCCGGACACGCCCCCCCCGCTAACAGGTTTTTTAACCCATTAGCAAATTGGAGGCGATCTGTGTAGAGCGCTATCACCTCCTTTAAGCTAGCGCTAACGTGAGCACTAGCATTAGCTTGAAGGAGGTGATAGAACCGCTAGGGTAGTCAACTAAAATGTTAATAAATGCCATTATTTGCAAACAATTTCAAAGATTTGAAGAGAGTCATTATGCATTTTGCGGTAAAATATAATTAGGGTAATTTAAGGTACTATTGAACACAATTAGAATATCCTGTTAAATTGTGCGTTTTGGGTATACTTTTAGAAACATTGCTTTCATGCGCCCTCTAGTGGTCACTGGAGGAGACTACAACTAGATATTCCTCACCCTTGGTGCTGAGCTATATTTTACTAGCTTTTTGTAACCGTTTTACCAAATATATTATTTTATGATAGACAAATTGTTTAAACACTGCTTCTTTTATTGATATTTTTCAGCGGTAGGTATACTAAATGTTGCTGTAAGATAATCCTTAGAGCTGGCTACACAAAATGAACAAAACTAAAATACAAACAATAGAGAGAATCTGTATTTCATAATATAAATCAAATGAAGAAAATCGTATAGACTGAACTTCACAAGATGAGAGTAGTAATGGATGCTACTCAGCTGGTGTGCCCCGGGAAGATCAAAATTAGGGGTGTGGATGGGCTCTGATTAAATATATAAACTGGAGCTTGTCCACACCCCTAATTTCGTTTTTTTTTTATTATTAATAGTTTAATATATGTAATAGCTTCTTTTGTGTTTTTACCTGGAGGTTCCTAGAAGTTTCTGAAAGAAGCCATTGTTTACTTTTGGGAGCTGAAAAAGTAACACCTGTTGTTACTCTCTTTGTATATCTACCAAGAAGAGGGCACTCGTTGGTCTTTATTTATTTGGCTGGCCTGAACCTTTATCAAGAAATATATGAATATGGAAAATATACTGATCCTTTATTGCTCCATTAGACAATGCTATTTTTCCTCCTCTTGCTCTATGATCAGGGTAGACTTACACAACCGTTAATACCATTCGTTATTCAATCTCCCCTTCTTTTTTTTTGGGATGTTGCACATGGTGAGCATCCAACCATTTGCAGCCCTTTGAAGGACATCAGGCTTAACATACCAACATTAACATGGGTTGTTAGTGGTGGGTATGTGACACTTGCTGGTGGAGTTAACAAGGTAAATGGATAGCAGCCAATTATTATTATTATTATTGTCATCATTT
The DNA here is from genome assembly GCA_009667805.1 of Leptobrachium leishanense. Classification (NCBI taxonomy): domain Eukaryota; kingdom Metazoa; phylum Chordata; class Amphibia; order Anura; family Megophryidae; genus Leptobrachium; species Leptobrachium leishanense. Next base: position 150,027,402 of record CM019066.1, on the reverse strand, counting down.
ACATAGCGCAACAGTTTCCGCAGCGCTTTACAATAAACGGACATAAGATGGAAACAAGAGTTGTAGAGGGCCCTGCTCATAGGAGCTTACAGTCTACTAATCAGTATCACTATGTATCACTCTGAGAGGAACGGGGGTAACTTAGCTAAATAGAAAGGGTCTGTGGTGGGGGATACAAAGTTTCTTAACTTTTATTGAATGTATTTATAACAAGCCAAATTGACGTTTAAACTCTGGACCACTAGATGGCCTCAGAGGACAGGAAACAATAACAATCAAGCTCTGGGTGAGCTTATAGACAAATAAAAAAAAACAAAAAACATAAGTGTGTCAGAACTGACTACAACCGAGGGGATACTTGTGGACATGTATTCATTAGTGCATACACTTTTAAGTCAAAATAAAAATAGTACAATCCTTTTTCCTTTGCTGCTTGTCCACAAGGATCACCACAATCTCCTTGAAATTAAGATAAAATGAGAAAGAACAGGACAGCGCAAGGTGGTGTCAAAACCGTAAAATCCGCCCACAGCGAAAAAATCTTTCAGCATGAACTTCAAAAATCCAACAGCTTCTTTTCCACTTTAAACCTGGGAAAATTAAAGCAAAACATGGTGTAGTATATCTAAAAAATGTTACAATTTATTAAAAGACAAAAAACAAACTTCGAGTCGCCAGCACATAACCAAATGTGCATATACGCATTCGTCTCATAGACCCAGACCTCCCGATCTTTATCCCCACAAGGTCCACCGACCGTCCACCGACCTAGGTTTGCCTCCTGGATCAATTCGGGTGTTGTTGCACCGGTCCGGATCTGAGTGGTCGCTCGACGCGTTTCGTAAGCCTCTCACTTCCTCAAGAGCATGACCACTACTAAACATGTAGTGCAGCGGAAGAGGCCAGTAGGCGAAACGCGTCCTGGATTATCCATTTACCTGTTTTTATATTTTTTTGTACTGTTCACCTATCCAAATAAACCCCTTTTACCCCCGATTCCTGTATCCTGTGATCACTGCGCAGCGGAGATCCACCAGCCGTCGCCCCCCACCTTTTGCTCGGTAAACAGACCAATAGGTTCTGGAGGCGACAGACGGACCCCTGCAGTAAGCGAGGACATCGGAGGCGGTAAAGAAGGGACACCGGTCACCTTGATGGACCGGAAAAGCGAGAAAGACTGAGCCTGGCTATAACTTAGGCTCTAAACCACGTGAGTATGAAATTCATATAATTACATCCATCTCATACCACAGTGTGCTCTATGTATATCTCCTTTGTATAATCCTAAGAGGTAAAGACCTGCTGTACGGGAAAAGGAAGGAGGACCGCAGATCTGTTTTTTTGTAAAATCAGCAACACCAATATTGACTTTAGCTACAAGGTGGCAGCAGCGCACCATACATAGACACTCGTGCATTTTCTCCACTGAAAACGTTATCCGAACTCAGACCCATAAAGAATATCATGCACCCACTTGATCCATATGTCATAATAGTGCCTAGATGACTGGTGGCAGCACACACCATAACAGCACACCCGATAATCTACACGTCTTTAGGTTGTCTAAGTTACCACTTAATAAATGCGACATAACCACATTGATGTGAGCAGCGCCCAATCACGGATAAGCCACAATTTCCTGATATATATATATATATATATATATATATATATAAGGCAGAGAAACAAAACAAAACAAGGAACCGGAATAGACAGATGGACCCTGGAAACCTGGAGGGAAAGGAATGGAACATGTGCGGAGCCAATGTTGGGTGAGACATTCCCAGAAGCCCCCTCCACTGCTTATATCCAAAAAGCAAAACATTTCCTTTGCGCATACTGTATTCCTTTCCCTCCAGGTTCCCGGTATCCGTCTCTCTGTTCCGGTTCCTCGTTTTGTTTCTCCGCTGCTGCACGTCTGGTCGCTCCATCCCCTTTGTCCTTTGTGTCCTGAGCCCTGTGAGGCCGCAGATCTGCCTGGTGAATCCTGAGAGGCGATCCAGCATGAGGGTCTGGGAGTAAGCGGCCTTCTTGACATGTACATCCCCCTTGGGAAGACTGTGGCAGACAGGTTGGCCCAATAACACTTGTAAGGTCTTCATAGGTGAGCTTGTAGCTCTCAAAGTGCAAGTAGTGGCTGCTATTTTCTAAAAGCCGTTTATGTGTATTGGATGTTCGCTTTTTCTTCTTGATATTCATGCGTGTCTCAAAAAGGTTGTATGCAAATAGAGCTGAACAGATTTGTGCATCGCCATATTGAAGAGAATATCAAAGGATTATGTAAGCATTACCTTATATATATATATATGGTTGTATGTGACTATTTTTGAAGCAAATTTTTTCTGTCTATTTTACTGTTACATTTTGCGGGATATGTCGCGATTCCTCTGTCACATTAAGCGCCACTGAACATTTTCTGTCTGTTACTCTAACTCACACTCATACACACTGGATATTGTTGTATCATCCTCAGCAATCGTACAGTAATGAGTGTATCACAGAGCTGAATTGCAAAAGCACATACATTATACACTGGGACTAGCTGCCCCCAATTTTTTTTTAAAACCTGTTGCACAACCTGTTCCGTGAGATTTTACACACAACCTTGTAAGATCTCACGGTAGTGATGGAGAGCCTCGAAGTCGTGCTTACTCACGGGTGCTGATGGCCTCGAGTCTGGGAGCCACGCTAACTTGCATATAATGGAGGCCGCAGACTAGTACATGATGTTTGCCGGTTTTGCATATACCACCAAAAATTGTTTCTATTACAAGGCTGACAAATGCTGGAATTTCACAAAACTAAATTCCAAAGTGCGACAGGAGAATATTTACTGTGATTCTTCTCTTGTCACTCTTCGGAGGGTTTTAGCTTTGTGAATTACCATCTATTGTTGGAGCTGCAATACCAGTAATTTGTGACTAACCCCTTATGTTTAATTGTATATATATATATATTATATATATATATATTATATATATATATAAGGCAGAGAAACAAAACAAAACAAGGAACCGGAATAGACAGATGGACCCTGGAAACCTGGAGGGAAAGGAATGGAACATGTGCGGAGCCAATGTTGGGTGAGACATTCCCAGAAGCCCCCTCCACTGCTTATATCCAAAAAGCAAAACATTTCCTTTGCGCATACTGTATTCCTTTCCCTCCAGGTTCCCGGTATCCGTCTCTCTGTTCCAGTTCCTCGTTTTGTTTCTCCGCTGCTGCACGTCTGGTCGCTCCATCCCCTTTGTCCTTTGTGTCCTGAGCCCTGTGAGGCCGCAGATCTGCCTGGTGAATCCTGAGAGGCGATCCAGCATGAGGGTCTGGGAGTAAGCGGCCTTCTTGACATGTACATCCCCCTTGGGAAGACTGTGGCAGACAGGTTGGCCCAATAACACTTGTAAGGTCTTCATAGGTGAGCTTGTAGCTCTCAAAGTGCAAGTAGTGGCTGCTATTTTCTAAAAGCCGTTTATGTGTATTGGATGTTCGCTTTTTCTTCTTGATATTCATGCGTGTCTCAAAAAGGTTGTATGCAAATAGAGCTGAACAGATTTGTGCATCGCCATATTGAAGAGAATATCAAAGGATTATGTAAGCATTACCTTATATATATATATATGGTTGTATGTGACTATTTTTGAAGCAAATTTTTTCTGTCTATTTTACTGTTACATTTTGCGGGATATGTCGCGATTCCTCTGTCACATTAAGCGCCACTGAACATTTTCTGTCTGTTACTCTAACTCACACTCATACACACTGGATATTGTTGTATCATCCTCAGCAATTGTACAGTAATGAGTGTATCACAGAGCTGAATTGCAAAAGCACATACATTATACACTGGGACTAGCTGCCCCCAATTTTTTTTTAAAACCTGTTGCACAACCTGTTCCGTGAGATTTTACACACAACCTTGTAAGATCTCACGGTAGTGATGGAGAGCCTCGAAGTCGTGCTTACTCACGGGTGCTGATGGCCTCGAGTCTGGGAGCCACACTAACTTGCATATAATGGAGGCCGCAGACTAGTACATGATGTTTGCCGGTTTTGCATATACCACCAAAAATTGTTTCTATTACAAGGCTGACAAATGCTGGAATTTCACAAAACTAAATTCCAAAGTGCGACAGGAGAATATTTACTGTGATTCTTCTCTTGTCACTCTTCGGAGGGTTTTAGCTTTGTGAATTACCATCTATTGTTGGAGCTGCAATACCAGTAATTTGTGACTAACCCCTTATATATATATATATATATATACAATTAAACATATCTATATTGATGTTTGAGTATAACAGTGCTATATATTGATCAGCCCTTTAACAACGGTTTGATTCTTCTCTTCCAGTTTAAACGCTGTATTACAATGTTTGCGCTAAAATGGGGACACTAAGGGGGAAAACCTGAGCCTGCAGGTTTCGCCTTGGCATCCCCGTTTTAGCACCATATTGAATCAGCGCCTGATATGAATTCACCTGAATCAGCGAATGCCCCATAATGCCTCTGGATAATCGCGCCACGCAAATGTGCTGCCGCGAGTATCACCTCCTGGTGTCCATAGAAACATAGAAAATGTCGGCAAATAAGAACCTTTCGGCCCATCTAGTCTGCCCAATTACATGGATACTTTACCTGGATTTATCTTTTGTTTAGGATAGCCTTATGCCTATCCCATGCCTGCTTAAATTCAATTACTGTTTTGGCCTCTACCACTTCAACTGGAAGGCTGTTCCATGTATCCACCACCCGCTCAGTAAAATAATGCTTTCTGATGTTTCTTTTAAACCTTTGCCCCTCTAATCTAGGTATTCTCCATAGGACTCCATGGAGGCTTCTTCTCCTGTGTACTGTGACTTGCATGATCTCGCTTTCACGAGATCGTGCAGGTCCGCAGAGGGAGACTTGGGACTATTTGTCCCCGGTCTCACTCTGCTCCCAGCAGCAAGAAGCGGTGGATTGGCCCACGTTTCTTGCCGCAGGATGAGAGGTAAGTATCTGATTTTTGGTGGGGTTTACAGCTAGTGCTGATTCCGCAGAAGCTGAATCCGTTAGCACCAGCTTTTAGCTGTGGTTAATTTTTCAGTTAAACGCAGCGGGGCGTAATTAGCATTAGTACTTTGTAATCCTAACGCTAATTACTCTTTGCGCTCCCCATGTTAAGCATGAAGCAGAAGCGAACTCAATCTCTGATGCGCTAATGGTTATTTTAACCTGTTAGCTTTCAGAATGTAATATAGGGGCATGCGCTACTCACTTAAGCTAGCGTTAACGTTCACATATCTGATCGCTAACACTAGCGTTAAGTTTGTAATAGTGCTCTAAGACCCTATACTTCAAGCTTGATGACTGGATCTTCTGGATCTTCTGTAGTTTTTCGTTTTCTATCAGCAACTGTGCCATTAATTCTTGTTCACCATCATGGTTCATGGTTTGATTTGTGCAACAGGAGCTGGATATTCCAGATACAATTCTAAACATAACGGATGCGGCTGTGAAGTAGAGGCCATATCATGAGGTATAAAAAACAATTAAGAGCTTTAATTCAGTGTTAAGATCAAGAGGCACATATACAGCGAGAATACATTTCTCACCCCAAACATTTAGAATGTACACAAAAAAGGCTTTAAATACAATCATGCACCAAATGTGTTGTGCTGTGCATCTCCTTGTTGAACGTGGTAGTGCAGTTTTCAGTTCTGATTTTTTGAGGAATACAAATGGTCGAGAATTATAGGAGTAGCAGTCCACAAAAAGCTGTAGAACCAAACCCATATACCTCACCCTTTTTATTGTTGCATTGTAGGCTGTACATTTCTTTTCCATTATATTTATTTTTTGTTTGACTTTGGGAATTGTGTAATCAATACCCTTAAAACAGGACTGTTACACATTCAGGTTCACACAAAATGCATTTCAGTTTTGCTCAAATAACTCAGCCAGGTAAGTGAAGTCTGCCTTGATATTTACACAGACATAGTATAACACATACACTAATAAATCTCAGTATGGATAGAATATTACCACTGATGATTGCACAGTGGAGAAAAGGTGCCAGTCAGCCAGCTGGGGGATCAGGGGGCAAAGCACACACTGTATAAGGAAGAATATAAAATATAATGTCAATTGGAACCCCTGAGATATTTGTCACAAGGTGTGTGGGTGACTGAGATGAAACAAGTAGGTACTATAAATCAAGGGTCAGCAACCTTGGCCCTCCAGATATTTTGCAACTACATCTCCCATGATGCTTAGCCGCACATTACTGGCTGGATGGAGTAGAGGTAAGGTAACATCATTGCTCTATAACCGTGGAGACTGGAGACACAGGTTTGAATCCTGGCAAGAGCACCTCTCCAGTAAGTGTCCACCCAGGACCATCTGTAGATACTCGAGTATACCGCTAGATTTTGGTGACAAAAATTTACCTTAAAATTGGAGGGGTCACGTAATATTCGAGACATCTGCATCGCGTGTAAAAAAAAAAAAAAAACTTGCCTTGCTCTGTATCCCAAGTCTCCCGGAAGTTCCATAGTCTCGCTGAAGTGAATGCGGGTCCCTGATCCTTGCAAACACTTCAGGAACTCTGGGATTTGGGAGAGGTGGGATCCATCACGGCTAGAGGGCACGCTCAGTTTAAGCCAATCATTCACCTCGCTCGCCTTCGCCGGCCATCTAATCGCTAGTAAAGAAGATGGGTGGCCGGCGGCTTCAAACTTAGTAACAACTGCAATCATTCTAGGGCAGAGCACCCTGGCCTGAGGGGGAGCCTGACTGTTAAGAGAACCTGGAAGGATTTTAATTGTTTACCGGTACAGTATAATTTTGTTCCTCGCGTTATATTCGAGTCTTGAGTATTCTCTCATTTACATATTAAATCTCTATCCATCGTGTTATATTCGGGTCGCGCTATACTCGAGTATTTACGGTAATTGAAAACAAGAGAAATCTCAATGTATCCTTCCTGGTAAAATACTTTCTCAAAAAAAAAACAAACAACATTAGGGTGAATGAGCATCATGTAACGTGTACATCCAAAACATGGGGTTGACCACATTTGCTGACTTTTTGCTATTAAAAGTAGGTACGGTCTCTGCCAACCCAGTTTTAAGCCCTGGTACGAAAACTACAAATATCGCAGAGCATTAAAAGTACATTTGCAAGGTTAATAATCCAGTCAAAGCTATCCGTTTTAGCAGTAAGTTTGATGTTAAAACGCTCGTGTGTAGGCAGATTTACTGCACGGAACGCTCTATAGCAATGTACTCAGATCCAACTGTGATCCGATACATCACGAATTTCCCAGGTGGTGAATTTCCCATGTTGATATCAACGTTTAGTGAATCTAGCCCAATGAGGATAAGTGAAGATTGCAATACTCATGAGCAAAGGTGAAAGAAGATATACAATAAGCAAAAAATGAAGAAGTGCATATGGCACATTTTAAAGAGGTGGCCAGCTTATGAAGAGAGTGGTGTTAAGTTTACCATGAGAACGTCTTCACCTTTAGGACGTAAATAGTAAAGTCATAGGGAAAAAAACTGCTACATTAAAAAAGACGCGTGAATAAAACAGCAGGTTAAAGAAAGTCATTATTCAACGCAGCTTTAATGGGATTCCAAAAATTTATACCAGTATTGCCTGAAGTTGATGCAGGCGTACCTCACATTAAGAAAATGACACAAGTAGGGGGGCACAATTGATGCTAGTATAAGATAAATACTGGTACCCTAAGTAGCGAGTAAACAATTTTTTTCTATGGAAATAGCTAATAAAAGCTAACCATAACCTAAAAATAAATTTTGGTGCGCTCTCGTTCGGTGCACATCGGCGAGTTCACCAACCCTTGGGTGAATTCAGAATTCAATGCAGGATCTCAAAAGTGCGCCAAATGGATCCAAACGCCGCTGATAAACCTGTCAAATAGACCACCGAACGCAGGCAACAATCCTACGATCAGCTGCCGAACAAGGGTAAAAAAATAAATAAGACCCCGGCAATTTTTATAAGGCGTTTAAAACAATATATATGCATGAACATACATGGAAATAATATATAAGGTCCTATGATTAATAATAAAAAGGTCTGTTACAGAATTTTTAAAAACGCCATTAAAAAAACTTAATCCTAAATTTCGCTGAAAAAATCCAGGAAATTTCCTAAAAAATTCTAAAAAATCTATAAATTAAAAGACTTTTTGTTGCAAATGAAAAGAATATATGGTTGAATAAAAAAAATAGTGAATACAGGATTTTTTTAAAAATTGAAACCTATGGGATTCGCCTGTTTGAACTTGTCAAACTGAAGTACCGAAAATCTGGGCATTTTGCCCACATTTCGTTGCTCGGTGTTCTCTGAATAAATTAACCATTACTTCGCTATGGGGAATTTCACTGCTGCCAAAGGTCGCCAAATTGCAGTGATCGGAGGCAAATTGCACTGTATTTCTCGCTGGCAATTCGTCAAATATTTGGCGAATTGCCAACTTTTTGAGTAGGCAAATTGCAACAAAATTGCAGTGTTTGGTGCAATTCAGTGGCAAATTCAGCACTCTTTGAATAACCCCTTATATAAACATTTTTAAGAAGATATTATTCTTAATATTAACTACTTCTAACTCTAACCAACAGATTCTGCTCCTGTTTTATACTTGAGTATGTTACGATGCAGTTTTTATTAATAAAATTTCCATACATTTTTTATTTATATAGTCATTTTTATGATGTTACTTAGGGTAGGTAATTTTTCTTCTACTAGAGTCATTTCTGCCCACGTCCATTTTGGATCATGCTTGTGTCAGGTTTCAGTTCAGGTCAGTTCAAACTGTTTAAAAAAAAGAAAGACTTTTTATCTATTTTAGTGATGCAACCTTTTTTTTCCTTTCTCATGAATTTACTATTCATGACGTAAAGGTTGCTCCACTACTATGGTATATCATTGTGTTGTGCATAGAAGTGGGATAATTATGAATCAGACAGAATGGCCTGCAGATAGACTGAAAGATTCCACGCATATTGGACATTTAGGTTTGGTGGTAATGTACTGCGGAAATTGCAACAAAATATTAAGTAAAGCTGAATTTTAGAAGTTCTCAGAGAATGGAAATGATCAGCTGTTTCGAGGGCAGGACAAACATGCTGTGCAACAGGGTCAGGGTAGGCAGGTGTTGCTTTGCAGAAAGTATAGCATGAACTAGACTGGAAACAACTTCAGGGTAGCCATGCAATCCGCCAAGGACAGGGTAAGTATTGCACACTAAAAGCAGGATACCATGTGCTCCACCAGGGACAGGGAAAGCTATGCACACTTAGGGCAGGGTACCATGTGCTCCACCAAGGACTGGGTAAGCTATGTGCACTGAGTCAGGATAGCCATGTGGTCCATCGACTAGAGCAGTGGTTCTCAAACCTGTCCTCGGGACCCCCAACCAGGCCATATTTTGCAGATCACCTTGGAGAATTGCAGACTGAATCTTGCATTCACTGGAGCAGCAAATCATATCACCTGTGCTGTGCTTCAGCTATCTGCAAAATCCGGCCTGGTTGGGGGTCACGAGGACAGGTTTGAGAACCACTGGACTAGAGGATGGTAAACTTGATTTTGCCAAGAACAGACTCTGTAATTTAAAAAGTCTGGAGTAGCCATGCACAGAGGTGAGTGAACTTTAGGTAATGGTTGAGGTGAGTGTGGTAACTACTAATTGGATATCCACCATGTTTCCCTACACACAAATCAAAAGTTCATATGCTCAGGTAAAGGAGATTAATCATAAAGAGAACAGGTTGTTTCTTCCTGCAATGTCTGGATGCTCCACAATATATGGCAGCACGAGAAACATGCACGATTTTGAATTGATTTGTGTCCAAAAATACATTGTGGTCCAGGCATCCCGAGTGGTAATAAATAAATCCTTACTTAGCGCTGAAAAATGTTTGGGAGTTTTACACATAATTTAAATGTCAATTATTAAGATAAAAATAGTTGCCAGAATTTAAATTTAACTTTTTATATACATTGCGTTGAAATAAAATATAGCGCATTGGACCTCATGTCTTAACTAGTGTGTGCAGTAGCATTAACCATTTCTCTACCAAGCACGTTTTGTTAAAAAAAATATAACATTTATTTGGAACGTTGGATGCATAGTAAATGCTTAACCCCTTCACTACCAAGCACTTTTGGTTGAAAAATAATACCATAACATTTATTTGAAATCTGGGATACAAAGATAACAAATATAGTGAAAAATAGAAATTTTGCACAGAAATTATTGTTCTGAGAAAAATTAAAACCATGTAAATTTGCTAATTTTTAATTTTTCAAGTATTCGTTTATCCTTTACAGGAATATTGCTGGGATAAAACCTTTTGAGCTCTAGATGGTTTCCCTTATCTTTCACAGCGTCACACAGGGTCTGCATTACTAGCATACAGGCAGAAATGGGCTTTGTGTCCAATACAGTAAATATTATAAAGATAGATAATAAAATGGTCAGATCTCCTGCTTGTGGGGATTTTTTACTGATCATAATGAGATTATTAGCAATGCAATGTCTAAGAAATACAAATAGAATATAAAAATAATATCTGCGTGTGGTATAATGCCTGTGTATGGAAATTACAGTAACACCTTGTATCTGTATTGTACAGGGATTTTTCTATAACCATCTGACTCTTAACCCTGTACGGCAGTGAGACTCCCAGAGTTTTCCCTGTATTCTGCCTTCTCCCTGGTGGTTGTAGTAGAGCAGTAATGTTTGCTTGGTACAGTGGGGGCTTCTTTACAGTAATACAGGGTGACAGGAGTGGGCGCTCACTGAGAATTTCGTTTCTCCCATGGAGAACACCAATCTTGCATTAAAAAGGTATGCAAATTGGGTTTTATATCCAAATAATCATTTAACATTGAATTACAACTTAAACTCATGTATACACATTTTTGATAGAGAAAGGGTTAATCAAACCAAGCATCCTACTGTTTCACTATCATTTACTGATCCACTTGAAAAGTCCAAATTTGTTTATTTCACTATGTTCCCATTATAATTGCTGCCCTTGATTGCACTTTATGCTGGTGGCACACCATACAGCGGTGAGCCCTGTCCAGAGGTAATGAGTTTCGGTACTAATATGTGAGCCAATTAGTGGCAAAAAGCATAATGGGTAACATATTACTGCAATGTGTTGTGTTTTGCCGAAGAGCAATTGGGCAAATTTATAGTCTTTCCCATTCATTGTTATTTACTTCTTAAAGGAGTGCTAAATAATGTGTACATCACAACAACATATACACCTCCTTTACTTGCTATTATACTAAGCCACTGATGTTATTGCTTGGTTTTGGCACTAAACTGGTCATGTCATTGATAATTTAACATTAAATTGTCTTAATTTTCAGGTATGCATACTAGAATAGACATTTCTTTCAAAATTCGATATTCCTGTTCCACGGTCTGAATGAAGGGGCTCTGTACATCTTCCTCTGCAGTTGTGATGGCTTCTGGATCCCATCTTTTGCAGTAGGTAGTGCAGAGAGTTATGCTCTTCAGGCTTTAATAGAGCAGCAATATGTCCTCCGCGAGTTAAAGGAGCCCAGCAAGACATCATGCTCTTTAGTACACATATCAGCCTCTCTTCTCCTGTATGTTATGATGTTAGGGGCTGATGGATGGGAAGATCTGGATCCAAGACAATCTGTATCACGGTCACCACACAAAGCATTTGTGAGAGGGGTTCATTGGGGAATTTCTAGGACAGTGGAACACTCGTCCAAACTCTTCAAACTGAGACACACTGCCTATGACCCTGAGAGAGAAAGACAAGCAAACACAACGTTGAGACACAGTGTATGAGATTACATGACCTCATGATAGTGGTACACTCTGTATGAAGTTCACCATCATAGAAGAAGTAGTAGTAGTCAAATCTAGGTATTTGGACAAGAGTAGTTTGAAATTAGCCAAACACATATCCTTTAGCTACATACTAGAACATGAGAATATCCGATGGATCTGGAATTAACTGAGGTCACAAGCAGTACTTGGATAAAGCAAAGGATCTGGAAAAATGCTGCAGCACATGGAGCATGCCATGGTATAGGCCTCTGATTGGCACTATGCATTGATCAGGATTCATGTAATAAGGCCATGGCCATTCTGTATATGAGGACTAAAGCAGGAGAGAGGAGAGGAAGAAGATGATGTGACAACAAATTATGAGACCACAAAGCATCAGCAATGAAACAACCAGAGAGAAAGGCTGCCAGAAATTATATTATTGTACTATTTGGGTCACATTATGTGTCTGCAATCATAGGCAGCGAGCAGCATCAAAACATGTTGCATGTAATCCAGAAGAATTGTTACTGGAAAAACTTTGGCAAAAAGAGTTGGTTTGTACAGTATGACTTGCACACAAATAGGCTTGAAATCAAGACATAGATGTGAGCTGTGTGATATAGCTACCTCAGAGACTGTTTAAGTGTTTGAAGGTGAATTTATTATTCTGGGCATGAACAGCATCAGGCAGAGTTTGCAAGTGAAAATACTAAAACGCAAATAAAAGCCTACTCCTTCCTAGGAGTCTAACTAAACAAGTGTCTTTCCCTCACTAGCAGCACTGGGCAGTAAGGTTGCTTACCAACTCAAAACAAATCAAAGAAAAGGGTTTGCTTAATTCTCTTTTGCTGGGGACAATATGTTTACTATCAGGTCTATTCAATAAAGGTGAAACTCAGGAGAACTGGCAGGAGAAGTGAAAATTCTAGGTCAAAATAGCCAAACCAGAAAAATTCTCCCATTTAATATCTTTCTTTCCAAATCGGCTATATGGTCTAGATTGTTCTTTTCTTCTGCCAATTCTCCTGAGTTTCACCTTTTTGTGAATAGACCTGTCTGAGTTTATTTGAAACAATCACTAAACCTCATTTGTGCACGTAATGTGATTTGAAAATTTAAAATCGTTGATAATTTTAGACCAAAGTGTTTTCGTGAGACAAATCAACTCCGAGATGGATATACAAAGAGCTGTAGATGGAGAAATAGAGATATATGCTAGAGCTCACCTATATGGTTCGGGAGCATGTTTGTCAGCAAGGACCTGGAGATATATGGACTGGGATCTTCTTTTTATGCACCAGTTCTAAATACATATATATACACAAAAACACAAACATTTACATTTAGCTAATTAATGTTGTTAAAATGCAGTTATTCCAACAGCTCCCAACCAAACAAGAGGAGGACACAGATCTCTTACAGGGTTATTCAAAGAGAATCGAAAAGTCACCGCACGTTTGGTGGCTTTTCGTTCGCTTCAATTCGGCGCGATTTAGCAATCCTATTTCAGCGACCCTGCGGTGTATTCAGCAAGCACTACAGGGTCCCCAAAGTGCAAGGAAAACCCGCCGCAAACCCGATGAATACTCACCGCGAATCTGCCGAACACTCGCTAAAACCCGCAAAACAGCTGGATTAACCCTGCTGAATATGCCGGAGAAACCCGAGCAGCTGCCGATCACAGCGCAGAGCAGCCGCCGGAAGAAGTCGACACACAGACGAATGGAGTGATAAAAAAAACAGCTTGCTTGAATGTTTGAAAAGTGAAACGCTGTTTGCAAAGAAACTACAGAACGAAAATGTCTGAAATTTACATATAAGATCCAATGAATGATAATAAAAAGGCTGTTACAGAAAAAGAGAAAAAGCGACTATATAAAAATTCCGTTTTTTTTTCCCGCAACAAAAATCCTGAAAAATGCCTTAAAGATCCTAAAAAAAATGTATAAATAAAGAGACTCTTTACTGCAGAATATTATAATAAACAGTTTATTAGATATTGAATTAAAACAGGAATATTTTTAACATTGAAGCCTATGGGATTCTCCTTAATAAATCTGCCGCATGAAACCACCGAACAGCAGGGCAATTTGGCAACTTTTCACTGCTGGTTTTTGTTCTCTGAATACACGAAGCATTGCTTTTCTATGGGAATTTCACTGCCCTCGAAAAGGCACCGTATGTGCAGGCAATTCGCCAGGATTTGGCGAACTGCCTGCTCTCTGAATAGCCGAATGGCCAGGAAAGGTAACCGTATGCTGAATTTCACTGTTCAGTTACCTTTCAGCCAAATTTGGATCTCTTTGAATAACCCTGTTTGCGTCTGCTGTTTAAAGCATCAAACAAAGAAAGAAAAGACAACATACTCATCTTATATATGTGTTGGGGAGAGAAGGCGCATTAGAATTGTGGGTTTCATTATGACAGCGAACGTATATTCACTTATTATTACCCTCAGCATTTGTACAATATTTTTGTGGTTTCATCCTATGTTAAAATACCACTGTCAGTTTCCAAAGTGCCTAACTGTATAGAGTGGAGAATTAAACGAAAAAACATATTACACAGATTCGAGATGTGTAAAGGGCCCGGCCCAGGTGAGCTTGTAATCTAGAAACATTGGGTTACAGGAAAACAATAGAATTAAGAATTTATTTGTACTAAAGATCCTCAATTATACGGTGTTTAACAAAAAAACCCTAAAATGTGCATATTGGATGTAAAATGGAAAGATAAGAGAGTGAAGCAAATTGTAAAACCAATAGTGATGTGAGTGGAGGAGGTAAACACACAGAGTCTCCTCTCTTCTCATGTACTCATCTTGATGGTTATACAATTTATATCTTGGCTGGATTACCAGTAAAAATTCACAGCACATTAAGAAAATTCTGTAGGACACTGTGTATCTGGGATTCTAACTATCTTTCTTTTTTTAGCAAAATGAAATCAAGTCAATCACTCAATGAACAACTGACTGTGTCTCCTTTTAGAAGACATCAGTACCGTTGGCCGTGAGCAAGACAGGAGATGTCAAATGTTTACTAGAAATTCACTTTAAAGTGCTTTGGTATCATTAAAATACCTTTAACCCCTTCAATACCAAGAATATCGCTCTCTTTGAAATAACCTGCTGGTACTGTGATATTGAACATACTTGATAATGCTGGAGCAGTGCATAGGACTTTCGTTTAATGCAAATGAAATTCATTTGCAAATGGCTCCAGAACATGCCTATGAAATTTCCACACATGGGACATGACTGCCAATGTGCTGAAATTATTTGAAAAGCTGTGAGATCCGTATTTCCTACATGGAACCACGAAGCTCAAGCTAAAATTCAACAGTAGTACCGCTTTATGGACAGTAGAGGGAGACATCTACTTGTCAAAATGAGGTTTACCTGCAGTATGTGAACATATACAGTGGGACACCTCAACATATGTTTACTATGTAGGTAATGGTAATATCCATCAAGGTAGTGGAAAGTCCTTTTCCATGAAACCACGGGGTACTGCCAGTGGATTTTTGGAAAATCAATTGGTGTTGAATCCGTTATTAATTTTTTAATATTCCTTCCAGGGCATGTGCGTCACCAATATTCTGACCATTTGAGTTTTTCATAATTTCCAAATCATTTTAACTGTGACATAAAATTGTTCTTGCATATCAACACCAACTGAAACATTATTGTTTTAAATTAGAACTTCATTTTTGAATATAATAACAGAGCTAAAAAAATGTTAAATTTGTGTAAACTGGGAGAAAAAAATAAAGAAATGGAGGAAATGCACTTGCTAAGTGTCAAGGCTTCTGCAAGATATATTTTACCTTTGCCTTAAGTGCTGCCGTCTCCCCTTCAGGATATAATAAGTATTTTGAGATATAATCTTTTAGGAGCACTTTCTATTTATTTTGCCAGAAAAGACGACATATCAAGCAGAGAAAGTATGTTTAAGAAAGCCTTGAGTTTTCCATCTGTGAATCATTACTGGCCACATATTTATCATTCTAAAGGTCTGTAGAGTCAAGTGCCAGTTACACGAGATGCAGAGATGGTAAAGATCTAGACCATAGTTTGGAGGCCACCTGTCCATGAGAGATCAGGATGCATTATAGACTAGAGCATCTGAAGGGCGAATAAGAGAACATGAATTTCAGATTCCTAATAGAATTTGACATGTTTTAAAACCGATAAAGATATCAAACTTGGTTCCAGCAGACTTGTAAAACCGTATCTTAATAAAATCAACACTAAGAAATCCCCAGAAAATTCTGTGGAAAATACTTGACTTCTTAAGGTTTACCATAAATCTGCTATACATTTTTATAAGGTATTTGTACATTAGTACATGATGATATATATTTTATACACGAAAGAGCAAGATGTAGATGGCTCCAACTTAGGCTAATGTCAGACGAACGCAGTCTGAGCGCTCTCTGCGTGCGTGCACAACGGACGGACGTTCTGACGGAAGATACTGTTGACGGACGTAGAAAAAAAAAGGGAATTATGGGAAACAAAATTAATATGAAAAATAATAAAAGCCATTGTGTGTATCAAGGTGCTGCATGTCGCAAATGCGCTGCGTCTGACATCTCATCACTCACACAGAACGCTATGCAGATGTAGCGCACTCTGAGCGTCCGTCTAAAGGTTTTAGGTTCTTGCCTAACTTGCGTCCGTTTGCCACGTGAGTTGTGTGTGCGCAGTTCGGTGTGCACATACTTTGTGTGTGGGTCTCTACTGATCATGATTCTATGCTATGACGGACGTTAAACTGTGCGGCAACACGGATGTGAAAACTGCATTCGTCTGACGCCGGCCTTAGAGGATGTGAAAGTTTTGCTCGTTGTATAACTTTTACATGTGAAGAACAATACAATATATATTTTTATTTAGTGACTTAGGGCCCTATTACATTCTCTGCGCAAATGCGCTCGCGCAGCGCAATTATTTTTGTGCAAATTGTCCAGCGTTATCGCGCGAAAATTAACATGATATTCGGAGCTGAACGCATTTTCTCATCCGTCAAAAAATAACGTTAGTAAAAAAAACACGCAAAATGAAGTGTAATACGCGTGCAGTAATTTTGCGCATGTAAATAAGAGCGCGGACTGTTTTTTTCGCGGGATTCAGCCAATCAGAATTAGAAACCTTAATTGACATCAATTCCCCTTAATTGACTCACTAACGTTTTTGCGCCTGTCAAAATAAATCTGAGTATACATGCTGCAGCAATAAAAAAAATATGCACGAATTCACAATTTTTTTGTTTGGGTATGTGTAGAATGTGTAACTATACTTTGCTATATTTTTTTTTTCGTGCGGATGTATTTTGTTTCGGCCAGAACGTTCAGATTTGCAGTTAACACCAGGTTTTCAAAGACGTTAAAATTATGCGCGCAAACGTCGTTCGTAGGAAGTTGCGCATCTATTGAAATACCATCCGCTTAACGCATATGCGCTCACAATGATAAGTATAGGACGCGCACAGTTCATCACGCTCGCACAAGTCCATCCGCGTTAAACGATAATGCGCATAGTTTGCGCGAACGTCAAAATACGACGTTCTGCTTAAATGGTTTTGTCCTCGCGCATTTGCGTGCGCGCAAAACCGATGCACGAGGAGTGTAATAGGGGCCTAAGAGTATTAAAACATATCTTTTACTGCAATGTAATAAAAATAAAGTTGAGACTTACTGAGAACAAAATGCGATCATGATCAAGTTAACAAACAGCACACATCTAAAATCTTTCTGTCCCTCTATAGTATTCCACAAGAAGCATAGATTGGTTAGGTAATAAGGGTAACCTCCATGAAGCACTACTGACGAGCCTTGATGGGCGACACGTGCGGCGAGTGCATGTAGTGCTAGGGACAAATTTAAAAATGTATATTTAGGTCACACCGTTGTCGCTGGGACGATATACAAATTCTCAAACAAAATACCAGGGAATGATGCTAGGCATCAAAGAGGTCTGTGAATGCACTTCACCGTTAAACTGAACCAGTGTGTTTGGACATATTGGCAGATATTTGAGGGTCTCTAGTATGCTTCTTTTTGTTTTTTTCTGTCTGCGCTGCTTCCACAAAGAAAGAAGTGGATGGCTATTATGCCATTGTTGGTTGACAGTAGTAGAAACATAGAAACATAGAAAAATGTCGGCAGATAAGAACCTTTCGGCCCATCTAGTCTGCCCAATTACATGGATACTTTACCTGGATTTATCTTTTGTTTAATACCTTGGATTGCGAGCATAATTAGTTCCGGAAGCTTGCTTGTAATCCAAAGCACTCTTATAATCAAAGTAAATATCCCCATAAGAAATAATGGAAACTCTGACGATTCGTTCCACAACCATTAATTCATATGAAAATGATTACAGTAACAAAAAATACTGTACAGTATAAAGTAAAAATAAAACAAATTAACCTGCACTTTACCGTTGAGAAGAATCAAGGCTGGTGGGAGGGAGGGAGAGGAGGAAGGATATTGTGCAGGATGTTTATCACTAACTGGATCACTGCTACCTGTTGGGAGGGTTTCAGCACATCCTGTGTAATATACAATACTATTACACACGTTACACCGTGTGGCCCTCCCCGTCAAGCTGTCAGAATGCTGAGATGGATGCAGGGAGGAAAGGTCACACGGACGCACTCAATGCACATTGCGTGACCGCAGCCTCATTTGTGACGTAACGCTCAACAGACAAAGCGTACGTACTGCTTGTATTGCAAGACATCACTTGTTTATCGAGTTAAAGTTTATAAAAAATTGTTGCTCTTCTTGCAAAACGTTGTCAAACCAAGTAATTCTGAAGCCAATCTTTTACTGTAGATTCATACGGTTACCCTTATTACCTAACCAATCTATGCTTATTGCAAAATACTATAGCGAGACAGACAGATTTTAGATGTGTGTCGTTTGTTAACTTGATCATGATCACATTGTGTTGTCAGTAAGTTTCAACTTGATTTTATTAATGTCACACGGGCACCCGGCGTGAGCCAAGGTGGGCCCTTTGTACTGGGTGTTAAGCCCTTGAGGCAGGTTAGCTGCTGGCTGCATATATACAGAACACAACACAAGAGAAATACAGAATTGAAACAGCAGGAAATAACATGAGGACAGAACTAAAGGGAACCCTAACTCTGGGATAAAGGTCCTTGCAATGGTCTCTATGCTATGAAAGGGAACCTCACAAGAAATACACAGAAACAGGAGGGGTGAGGGTTAAACAAGATACACAATAGACAACACAATGGCATACACGAGGAAACCCTGATCTGGGGCAAGGTCCTTATACTGGCCTTCTAATACTAAACAGGATACAGGGCACAAGGAATAAATGATACAGAAATATAAACAGGGATTATCAAGAGAGTACTCAGAGGAATGCAAGAGGAACTATCGCCAGGGTAGTGTGTCAGCCATATGCCAGGAGTCAAGAGCCAGGAGAGCAGGTCATACAAGCAGAGGTTGTTACACAGATAGCAAAATACAGAGTACTGGGAGCAGACAACAGAATAGTCAAAACAGGCCTACGTCATACACAAAATAACAATGAATAGCATACAGGGATAATCCAATAGAGTTGTCAAATACCAGACCAAGATCATACAAAGAGTAACACAGAACATATACAGCAATAGCAGAAACTCAGGAAACAATGACCCATGCAGGAGCCAGGAGTTATTGCACGGCTTGCAATATTTATGGGAACAGAGCAGATCATGTGACCTCAGGCCAGGTCAGCCACAAGGAGCAGAGAACAACAAATACGTAACTGGCGGCGCGATAAATATCGCTGTAGGATCTTATGGTGGTTCTCTTGTCTTGTCTCGTTCACATATGTGGTAAAAAAACAAAGAGAATACAATAGTGCAGACGAAATTGCAACGGTGGTAACTCTAAATACTGTATTGTTCCCACTCACAAAAGGAGAGCCCCAGCACTGGCTCTGAGTGGGTCAGCGCATGTGGTCAATGGTTCTCCTCTGAAGGGGATGACCTGTCGCCTTCAGTGATTACGGTTGGCTTCCGATATGAGTGTGAGGGGAAACATGTGGAAAGAAGAGAAAAACTCCTTTGCGTAGATCTATTAGACACACAATATAGTATTGATGAAGGAGTTACACTCACGTGGGTTGGAGCTTAAAGCCAAGCTCTAGGACAGACCGCTTGTGGACTTATTGGAGGAAAAGTCCATAAAAACCTCTTTAAACAGCAAACACACCAGGGACTGATGCAGCGAAAAATTTAATAGAACTTAAAACATAATATAAAAATATAAAAGCAATATCTGGCTCAGCCAGTATACCCAGACGCGTTTCGCCACAACATGTGGCTTCCTCAGTCGGTTTACAGGTGGGTGAATGAGTCACAATATATACAATGCAGTATTGATTGTCCCCAGGTGTGTTTAACTGCTGGGCGTGGGTTACACGCCTTAGATTAGCGAAATGCCGGTTCCTCCGCAAGTCCGCCATCTTGCGCATGCGTAGTAACGATGTTTGCGTTTCAGAATGGATGTCGGCCATTTTGCGCATGCGTATTATAAGTTCTACTCCTTCCGATCAGCGTACGGCGGTATAGGTCGTCTCCTTGATCCCTAGCAAATAGAAAAGGGGGCTAATAGATCGAATGTGGTGGGGAATGGTTGATTGTATCCCCTAAGACCTCCTAAAGTGCCTTATATAAACGCAACAAGGCGATACCAAATTGCACAGTGAACAAATCAATGTAGTGCGTTACTCGCCCTCCAAAGAGAATTGAGGCTTCCCACATTACACATTTTAGGAGTGTTAAAGAGTAGACTATAATGAAATAAATAAATAAAGCCTTCTTCTTAATTTGGTGAACTAGTTGGTGTTGTGCTACCAATTATCTCACTGTTGCTACAATGATATATAAGTGTTATATATAATGAAATGGTCTTGTGTTAGAATTGCTATGTAAACGATTAATGGCTGGACAAAAGTGAAAGTAATGGCACTACGTGTAAATGTAGTTGCAACCGCAAAAAAGGGGGAAGTATAGCTGGATCTGTTATGTTATACTCTGTAGGGAGGTACTATGTAATGCTTAACAATGCTGGAAAATAAATAGAGATACCGTCGTGCCTCCGATGGATAAATGCATGCTATACAGAAAACGGCCTAAATGAGGAAGTGTAAGGCTTAAAACATTCCCCATCTTAAGAATGAAGTAAAATAAATGTATTATTTATACAAAATAGTGTAGTGATGAATTATCGATGAGAACACTGTTGAACCAGTGTTATATTTGTGGTCAAAGAAATCATCATAAATATACTGACTAGAGTGGCAATAAATCTATAAGTCAAATGTATACATGGAAGTGACAACTGTGTACTATAAATGTAAATTCTATGAATGAACGACATATGGACTGTGAGCTATCTTGTATGAGGATAGCAGGGAAATGCATGTGGACTACAGCAATGGTGTGTATGTGTTAAATATGGTAGGAAACCTATGCATCAAAATATGATAATAACCATACGTGGCTAAACTGAAGTAAAAATAATAAATTAATGTGCAAGGGTCGCAACTCGTGAGAAACAAAGTGTAAGCGGATTTTATTAGATAGTGCCTATCAAGGAGGTAAGTATTATGTGTAACGATAATACTCAATGAAAAGGTGTATGGTCATGCCTGCAAAAAGCAGGTCCATGGAATACTTTAAACGGCCTTATAAAGGAGTATGAGGCTCGTTACGTATGTCTAATTCTGAAATACATTATGTATTAATATAAGTGAATCACATCTTATAAAGCGTGTGGTGAACTATAAGGTATAGTAATACCAGTACAGCTATATTATTGATTATCGGTGACGACTATATAGTGGTATTGATAATATGGATAGATTCTATTTATAAGTGGCCCAAAGGTTATATCCTATCCTTTATAAAGATAGTGGTGGAAGAAAATGTGTACTACAGAAGAATGTGAAATTTGCCATTACAGGAAGATGTCGCATCTAAATGCTGTGTGGCTGATGTAGCCTCGCCCTCATGTCCAGCAAAAGGACAATGTATATGAATATGATGGTATAGGAAGTGTTCTGCACATTACAATATAAAGCCCTGATCTCAGATGATAGTGAGGTCTGTGTTGTAGAGTGTATCGCGCGATATCTTAAAATTGCCCAAATGCGGAACCTAAGAAGCCCCCATTAGTCTCAAAGAAAATGTATGACTTCAAAATCATCATTAAGCCCATTAGGGACCATAGTACCATGCTCAAAAATATGTCTCATTTCGGCCTTGCCTAATTTGTTGTGGGTAAGTTTTCTTCCATCTCTACTTTTTTTATCTGTTCTAATGCCCAAAATTTGATCCCAATGGGAGAGCTATTATGGTGAATCTTGCAGTGTAAAGAAACTGAATGCTTCTCATAACTATTTTTAATATTCCTAGCATGTTCTGCTATCCTCACATTAAGGGCTCTTTTAGTGCGCCCTATGTAGCCTAATCCACAGGGACACTCTAGCATGTAAATAACGTTTTTGGAACAACAATTTAAAATTCCTTTAATCTGGACCTGTTTATGATATTTACGATTGGTGTATGTGCCTATGTAACTTTTCTTATTGGAAGTAGATCTACAGGCCAAACACATCCCACATTGATAGAAGCCCTCTTTTAGCCCGAAATGATTGGTATTGTTGCCCTCTTTCCTCTTGGGTTTGCTACGAACCAAATGAGACTTGATATTATTTGCCCCTCTAAAAACTATTCGAGGGGTAGGTCCTATAACTTCCCCAAGGTCCACATCATTTTTGAGTACCGCCCAATGTTTTTTTATAATCCTCTTTATCTTGTCTGCTTTACTGTTATAATCGCAAATAAAAAGAACCTCATTGGTTCCCTTGCTTTTGGGTTTATAATTGAGATACTTATCCCTATCTGCCTGAGACAATTCTAGAATTGTGTTGTCCAACTCTGCATTATCATACCCTTTATCCACAAAATCTTGTTTAAGGGACAGGGCCTGCTCTTTGAAAGTATCGTCATCGGAACAATTCCTCCTGAGTCTAGTAAATTGCCCTTTAGGGACACCTTTGAGCCAGGGGGGTAGTGACAGCTAGTACAGTCTATGAACGTGTTTGTGTCTACCTCCTTAAAGAAGGTCTTGGATTTAATGTGTTCCTCCTCTACATATATGTGTAGATCCAAGAAGTTAACTTTGTCCTCACTCCAAGTGCTGTCTAGTTTGATACCCCATTCTGGACTATCTAAACTCTCTAAGAATAGTAGTAGTGGCCCCTCTCCTCCCCTCCAAATAAAGAAAATGTCATCGATGTAACGCCTAAAAAGATGGACACTTCCTTGCGCCCAGCCACGCGACCCATACACGAACTTGCTCTCCCAAGCTGACATGTGCAGGTTGGCGTAGCTGGGCGCAAATTTAGGAGGTCTTAGGGGATACAATCAACCATTCCCCACCACATTCGATCTATTAGCCCCCTTTTCTATTTGCTAGGGATCAAGGAGACGACCTATACCGCCGTACGCTGATCGGAAGGAGTAGAACTTATAATACGCATGCGCAAAATGGCCGACATCCATTCTGAAACGCAAACATCGTTACTACGCATGCGCAAGATGGCGGACTTGCGGAGGAACGGCATTTCGCTAATCTAAGGCGTGTAACCCACGCCCAGCAGTTAAACACACCTGGGGACAATCAATACTGCATTGTATATATTGTGACTCATTCACCCACCTGTAAACCGACTGAGGAAGCCACATGTTGTGGCGAAACGCGTCTGGGTATACTGGCTGAGCCAGATATTGCTTTTATATTTTTTATATTATGTTTTAAGTTCTATTAAATTTTTCGCTGCATCAGTCCCTGGTGTGTTTGCTGTTTAAAGAGGTTTTTATGGACTTTTCCTCCAATAAGTCCACAAGCGGTCTGTCCTAGAGCTTGGCTTTAAGCTCCAACCCACGTGAGTGTAACTCCTTCATCAATACTATATTGTGTGTCTAATAGATCTACGCAAAGGAGTTTTTCTCTTCTTTCCACATGTTTCCCCTCACACTCATATCGGAAGCCAACCGTAATCACTGAAGGCGACAGGTCATCCCCTTCAGAGGAGAACCATTGACCACATGCGCTGACCCACTCAGAGCCAGTGCTGGGGCTCTCCTTTTGTGAGTGGGAACAATACAGTATTTAGAGTTACCACCGTTGCAATTTCGTCTGCACTATTGTATTCTCTTTGTTTTTTTACCACATATGTGAACGAGACAAGACAAGAGAACCACCATAAGATCCTACAGCGATATTTATCGCGCCGCCAGTTACGTATTTGTTGTTCATTGTTCACTGGTTTGGGGGAAACCACTGAGTGCTGGTTGGCTTTGGAATTTTGGTGGCGGTACAGGCGGGGGCGCCTACCACTTTTGTTGTGTTTTACATTGTTGGGATAGTAAATTCCCCCACTGGTTATTGGCAGCCCTAGCATGTCTCTCTTGGAATACAGAAATCGTATTGGGAGCAACGTAGAATCCTTGTTGGGAGGCACATTTGTGTCTTCCCAGTTGAAAGAATTTAGCAATGAAGGAAATAAAAAACCGTTGTTAGATTTGGAAAAAAATTTAATTAAAGAGATGAAAATCAAATTAGAAATAGCTACCTTAGAGAAATATAAAAAAGATAAAATTACTCCTAGGGGTCTAAGGTTCCAGAAGACACCATCCTCTGATAAAGATGATGCTGAGTTTATCTCAGGATGGAACACACTATTAGAAGGTTTTGCCGTCACGATGATGGATTATGTCATTCAGAAGAGGAAAGATAAGCTTCCCAATATCAATATTCTTGTTGAAGATCTGTCTAAACAGATCGAACACGAATATTCTAGTAGAGATTTGCTAGATATACATAAAAATCTAGGAGATAAATTGGAAAGATTGAAAAAGAAGTTCTAGTGATTAAAAAACGCAAATATGAGAGGGATGTGGAAGATTATAGGAGGGGGAATGTACATAGGAGACATGATGACACGAGAACAAACAATGGGTATCCTAACAATAGGATGGAATCCACTGATGATGGATGGACAGAAGTGAAACATAGAAGGTATGAAGAAAGGCCAAATCCCCATCGTAGGAATTGGAGAAATGGACATGATTATAGAAATGCCCATCAGAATAATGGTAGTCAATACAGAGCCCCATACAGAGGGATGCTCTGGATTCTTTTCCCGATAGACAACGATACAGAGATCGTGGACATCACAACCAACAAGATAGGCGGCAATGGGATAGACCATACCAGTATGGGCGTGATAAGGAAAGGCAGTTTCAGGAAAGAAATTATACAAATACTGCAAATTTTACTCCCATCCTACCTTCTAGGAAAAGAGAAAGAGAACCAATCGATAGCACTGTTCCTCTTAGAAATAGGTATGAACCACTAGACGAGCAAAAAGAGGAGGAGGTTTTTTGGAGGGACCCCCTAAACAAGAGCAGCGGGCAGGGACCTCACAGAGACCTAGATACCAGATTAGAAAGAGGGGGAGGGCAAAAGAGACCCTGGGAAAGGTCAGAAGAGGGTCGAGAGCAGGAAAACTTGTACGTGAGAGAAAAAAGAGAAAGGAAACGATCCCCATGAAAGGTATTTTTAATCTGAGCAATAAAATTCTCACCAGATCAGAGACAAGTGTCCTTAACAAGGGCCTCAAATTTGCCCCCTCCAATCGGCTTGATAAATTTGGGGTATTTATAGATTTGCAAAGATTTAAACGCAAGTTGAGCCTTAAGAAGTATTTCCTGAAACAACCAGCCGAAAGGGAGGCTGTGCAGAACTGTACCCCTACTGTACACACCACCCTTAAGAATAGATCCAAATTTTATCCGCGGCATATGGTCTCTGATGAGATTAAGATGTTCGAAGGTTTAGTCATGAAAGATATAGAGAAGTTGTCCACTAAATTGGATAAACAAAACCTTACGAAAGAAGAACGCATGGCCTTAAAAGATCTCCAGAAAGACCCCAATATCATTATCAAACCCGCCGACAAGGGCGGCGGGATAGTGATTTGGTCGAAAGAATCATACAAAGAGGAGGCCCTTCGCCTTCTGGATGATAATTCCACCTATACCAAACTGACAAAAGATCCAGTCAGTGAGATAAGGCATAAATTGATACCCTTCTTACAAGAAGGCCTCGATAATAATATCCTCAACAAATCTGAATTTGATTACTTATCTATAGAATTCACCAAAGTACCGCATTTCTATATCTTGCCTAAGGTCCATAAGGACCCCCTTAAACCCCCAGGCAGACCCATAGTGGCGGGGATAGATTCGATCAGCAGCCGTCTATCGGAATATGTGGACGTGCTCCTCCAGCCACTGGTTTGTAAAATTCCATCTTATTTAAAAGACACGATTAGCATGTTACAACTATTAAAAGGGGCCATTTGGCAAAAGGGAGACCTTTTGGTCACCTGTGATGTCCATTCACTATATAGTAGTATACCACATGACCTTGGCCTAATCAAATTAGAAGAGGAGATCTCTAAGACCGATTTGATCAGTTCCGACCATATGGGGTTCATTCTTGATGGCGTAAAATTCATTTTAAATAACAACTACTTTAAGTTTGAGGAGGATTTTTACATCCAACGTAGAGGCACAGCTATGGGCACTAAATTTGCGCCCAGCTACGCCAACCTGTACATGTCAGCTTGGGAGAGCAAGTTCGTGTATGGGTCGCGTGGCTGGGCGCAAGGAAGTGTCCATCTTTTTAGGCGTTACATCGATGACATTTTCTTTATTTGGAGGGGAGGAGAGGGGCCACTACTACTATTCTTAGAGAGTTTAGATAGTCCAGAATGGGGTATCAAACTAGACAGCACTTGGAGTGAGGACAAAGTTAACTTCTTGGATCTACACATATATGTAGAGGAGGAACACATTAAATCCAAGACCTTCTTTAAGGAGGTAGACACAAACACGTTCATAGACTGTACTAGCTGTCACTACCCCCCCTGGCTCAAAGGTGTCCCTAAAGGGCAATTTACTAGACTCAGGAGGAATTGTTCCGATGACGATACTTTCAAAGAGCAGGCCCTGTCCCTTAAACAAGATTTTGTGGATAAAGGGTATGATAATGCAGAGTTGGACAACACAATTCTAGAATTGTCTCAGGCAGATAGGGATAAGTATCTCAATTATAAACCCAAAAGCAAGGGAACCAATGAGGTTCTTTTTATTTGCGATTATAACAGTAAAGCAGACAAGATAAAGAGGATTATAAAAAAACATTGGGCGGTACTCAAAAATGATGTGGACCTTGGGGAAGTTATAGGACCTACCCCTCGAATAGTTTTTAGAGGGGCAAATAATATCAAGTCTCATTTGGTTCGTAGCAAACCCAAGAGGAAAGAGGGCAACAATACCAATCATTTCGGGCTAAAAAGGGGCTTCTATCAATGTGGGATGTGTTTGGCCTGTAGATCTACTTCCAATAAGAAAAGTTACATAGGCACATACACCAATCGTAAATATCATAAACAGGTCCAGATTAAAGGAATTTTAAATTGTTGTTCCAAAAACGTTATTTACATGCTAGAGTGTCCCTGTGGATTAGGCTACATAGGGCGCACTAAAAGAGCCCTTAATGTGAGGATAGCAGAACATGCTAGGAATATTAAAAATAGTTATGAGAAGCATTCAGTTTCTTTACACTGCAAGATTCACCATAATAGCTCTCCCATTGGGATCAAATTTTGGGCATTAGAACAGATAAAAAAAGTAGAGATGGAAGAAAACTTACCCAACAAATTAGGCAAGGCCGAAATGAGACATATTTTTGAGCATGGTACTATGGTCCCTAATGGGCTTAATGATGATTTTGAAGTCATACATTTTCTTTGAGACTAATGGGGGCTTCTTAGGTTCCGCATTTGGGCAATTTTAAGATATCGCGCGATACACTCTACAACACAGACCTCACTATCATCTGAGATCAGGGCTTTATATTGTAATGTGCAGAACACTTCCTATACCATCATATTCATATACATTGTCCTTTTGCTGGACATGAGGGCGAGGCTACATCAGCCACACAGCATTTAGATGCGACATCTTCCTGTAATGGCAAATTTCACATTCTTCTGTAGTACACATTTTCTTCCACCACTATCTTTATAAAGGATAGGATATAACCTTTGGGCCACTTATAAATAGAATCTATCCATATTATCAATACCACTATATAGTCGTCACCGATAATCAATAATATAGCTGTACTGGTATTACTATACCTTATAGTTCACCACACGCTTTATAAGATGTGATTCACTTATATTAATACATAATGTATTTCAGAATTAGACATACGTAACGAGCCTCATACTCCTTTATAAGGCCGTTTAAAGTATTCCATGGACCTGCTTTTTGCAGGCATGACCATACACCTTTTCATTGAGTATTATCGTCACACATAATACTTACCTCCTTGATAGGCACTATCTAATAAAATCCGCTTACACTTTGTTTCTCACGAGTTGCGACCCTTGCACATTACTTTATTATTTTTACTTCAGTTTAGCCACGTATGGTTATTATCATATTTTGATGCATAGGTTTCCTACCATATTTAACACATACATACCATTGCTGTAGTCCACATGCATTTCCCTGCTATCCTCATACAAGATAGCTCACAGTCCATATGTCGTTCATTCATAGAATTTACATTTATAGTACACAGTTGTCACTTCCATGTATACATTTGACTTATAGATTTATTGCCACTCTAGTCAGTATATTTATGATGATTTCTTTGACCACAAATATAACACTGGTTCAACAGTGTTCTCATCGATAATTCATCACTACACTATTTTGTATAAATAATACATTTATTTTACTTCATTCTTAAGATGGGGAATGTTTTAAGCCTTACACTTCCTCATTTAGGCCGTTTTCTGTATAGCATGTATTTATCCATCGGAGGCACGACGGTATCTCTATTTATTTTCCAGCATTGTTAAGCATTACATAGTACCTCCCTACAGAGTATAACATAACAGATCCAGCTATACTTCCCCCTTTTTTGCGGTTGCAACTACATTTACACGTAGTGCCATTACTTTCACTTTTGTCCAGCCATTAATCGTTTACATAGCAATTCTAACACAAGACCATTTCATTATATATAACACTTATATATCATTGTAGCAACAGTGAGATAATTGGTAGCACAACACCAACTAGTTCACCAAATTAAGAAGAAGGCTTCATTTATTTATTTCATTATAGTCTACTCTTTAACACTCCTAAAATGTGTAATGTGGGAAGCCTCAATTCTCTTTGGAGGGCGAGTAACGCACTACATTGATTTGTTCACTGTGCAATTTGGTATCGCCTTGTTGCGTTTATATAAGGCACTTTAGGAGGTCTTAGGGGATACAATCAACCATTCCCCACCACATTCGATCTATTAGCCCCCTTTTCTATTTGCTAGGGATCAAGGAGACGACCTATACCGCCGTACGCTGATCGGAAGGAGTAGAACTTACAATACGCATGCGCAAAATGGCCGACATCCATTCTGAAACGCAAACATCGTTACTACGCATGCGCAAGATGGCGGACTTGCGGAGGAACCGGCATTTCGCTAATCTAAGGCGTGTAACCCACGCCCAACAGTTAAACACACCTGGGGACAATCAATACTGCATTGTATATATTGTGACTCATTCACCCACCTGTAAACCGACTGAGGAAGCCACATGTTGTGGCGAAACGCGTCTGGGTATACTGGCTGAGCCAGATATTGCTTTTATATTTTTTATATTATGTTTTAAGTTCTATTAAATTTTTCGCTGCATCAGTCCCTGGTGTGTTTGCTGTTTAAAGAGGTTTTTATGGACTTTTCCTCCAATAAGTCCACAAGCGGTCTGTCCTAGAGCTTGGCTTTAAGCTCCAACCCACGTGAGTGTAACTCCTTCATCAATACTATATTGTGTGTCTAATAGATCTACGCAAAGGAGTTTTTCTCTTCTTTCCACATGTTTCCCCTCACACTCATATCGGAAGCCAACCGTAATCACTGAAGGCGACAGGTCATCCCCTTCAGAGGAGAACCATTGACCACATGCGCTGACCCACTCAGAGCCAGTGCTGGGGCTCTCCTTTTGTGAGTGGGAACAATACAGTATTTAGAGTTACCACCGTTGCAATTTCGTCTGCACTATTGTATTCTCTTTGTTTTTTTACCACATATGTGAACGAGACAAGACAAGAGAACCACCATAAGATCCTACAGCGATATTTATCGCGCCGCCAGTTACGTATTTGTTGTTCATTGTTCACTGGTTTGGGGGAAACCACTGAGTGCTGGTTGGCTTTGGAATTTTGGTGGCGGTACAGGCGGGGGCGCCTACCACTTTTGTTGTGTTTTACAAGGAGCAGAGAGCCTGGACTGGCTAGCCCAGACAATACAAGAGCTGGCCCGGATCACTCTCGCCTTCAGGGGGCCTGGCTGGAATGCGGAAACGTGACAATTAAATTGCAGTAAAAGTTATATTTTAATACAGGTAGAAACAGCAGTCTTGAATTTGCATGAACAAAGAGGTGTTTCAATAAAAACGATGTATTATGGAGTCGTCCGTACCTTGCAGAACTTTCGTTTCACAGTGGAAAAACAGCGAAAATAGAATGACACCTGAATAACGCTCTGTGATCCAGTTATTAAAAACTACAGACGTGTAGTTATAATATTAACATATTACCTGTGCAAATGCAATGAAAAATAGTTGATCGTGAGTGTATTTCAGACGGGGTAGTGGACGCTCCGGACCATTTTCTCTTACCCACTTTTGGTAGGCCTGGAAATCACACACAATGATTAAAGTTAGGATGGATAATATATGCTGGAAGCATACAGAATGTGAAAATGTAAGTATACAGAAAAAAGAAAGAATCAGAAGCCTAAACCCATGGAATAGTATGTATCCTCTTTCAACAGGACTTAACTCAGACAATTCTAAACACTTTTTAGATACTGGCTAAGACTTTAACAATAATCAGAGGATATATCAACTTGCATAAATTAAAACTTATTTTTTAACAAATTTTTCAATAAAATGTAACAAATACCAAAGCAAAATGAAAAAGGACATATTAAAGTATCTACAGAATGTGTGGTAATGATTCCACTGATGTAGGATACTGTTAGCAATATCCTCTTCTTCAATACCATATGCATATCAGTCTATCAACCAGAAAGGGTGGCCAGCAGGGCTGTCTTTAACGCAGGACAAAAGGGACAGTTGCCCCGGGCCCAGTAATTGTTGAGGGGCCCAAAGCAGCGGCACCTTGGGCACGCGTAAATCGTGGACGACCGCCACCGCTGCTAGCGGAATGCATTAATAGCATTCCGCTAGCAGCCCCCTTGACTGGCTGTGTCTTCTTGTGAGCACCAGCGTTCTCCCTCGCGTGGCCGCCTTCCTGTGAAGGCTGTGACACGGGCTACAGGTGAGATCTCGCGAGAGCGCGTCACAGCCTTCAGAAGCCAGCGGCCGCGTGGAGGAGAATGCTGGCGCTCGGAAGAACACACAGGTCACCTGATCCTGCGGTCTGTGCTGGGTAAGTATAATTCTGGGGGTCTGTGCTGGGTACATATATTTCTGGGGGTCTGTGCTGGATATATAATTCTAGGGGCCTGTGCTGGGTACATCTATTTCTGGGGGGGTCATTGCTGGATACACATATTTCTAGTGGCCTGTGCTGGGTACATATATTTGTGGGGGGGGGGGACTGTGCTGAATACATAAAATTCTGGGGGCCTGTGCTGGGTACATATATTTGTGGTAGGTCCGTGCTGGATACATATAATTCTGGGGGCCTGTGCTAGATACATATATTTCTAGGGGATCTGTGCTGGATTTATGTAATTCTGGGGACCTGTGCTGGGTACATATGTGTATCCAGCACAGATCCCCCAGAAATATATGTACCCAGCACAAGCCCCCAGAATTACATATCCAGCCCCCCCCCCCCCAGAAATATATGTATCCAGCCCGGCCCTCCCAGAAATATATTTCGGGGGGTCTGTGCTGGGTACACACATTTCTGGGGGGTCTGTACTGGGTACATATTCTTATTTTTGTGCTATGACTAGACTATATAGCTATTTGTTTTACACTTGAAACATAATAATGCTCATTTGCACTTTATCACTGAAAGTTATTAAGATATTAACATGCCTTTTCTCCCAAGATCATATAACTGTTAATAGAAATATATGAGAAAGAGCCTAGAAGAGGCTATAATTGGCTTGTACGTACTGTTACAGATCAATCTAAAGACTTGTTTGTGAGACAAGTCCATGATGTATTTGTGTTTTTTTTTGTTTTTTTGGGATGTTGGGGGTTGGGGGGACCATATTCGACCATAGCAAAATTATGTGGTGGGCTGACTTTTGGGGAGCCCCCAAGAAAATGTTTGCCCAGGGTCCAATCATTATTAAAAATGGGCCTGGTGGCCAGTACTGAAATGCCAAGGAAGTCCTCTCTGCATGAGAGATACAGCAACCCCCAACAATCGTTTAGGCCTTGTCAGGAGAGTATGACTGACACCCCTATAGGTACCTCGAGCAAGGGGTCCACATTACCGTGTAGACTTATAATAAGCAAAAACTAAATTTGTGAGAGTACTGACACCATTGAGCTAAAAGCTTGTAAGACTTGAGCAGGAACCAACTGTAGGACAGACCTCCAGTACTGTTGCCTTTTCTCAGGGCCCTCAGAAACCTTGTTTTTTATTTTATTTCAATAGTTTTTAGTGTGAATATATGATTATTATGTAAATTTGGTATTTAAAATGGGTTCTGCTTTTCCACTGTATAGAATGGAACTATTGGAATGTCTCAGATATGATAAATTAGGGAGATGATAGGATTAAGGGATGTTGTGATGAATGTTCTTTGGGTAGAGATAGGTAGTGTTTGGGTGGTTGTGAGGGTTAAGCCTGCCCAAGAAAGAACAGGATTTCAACCCACAGCACCCTGAAAATGGGTAACCCCTAATTCTACATTTCCCTTAACCCTTAGAACCCTGGAATGCTGCTTCCCCTTAAACCATTACCCAAAGGCCATTAGTAGCATCTGTCTAATGTGTGACAGCAATTTTATGTCAATATTGTTATTATACATCGAACACTAGTTCCCAATACGATGGGAACCACCAACAGGATTCATTTTTCAATTCAATTGCAAAGATATAATCTGTCCAAGGTGAATTATTATTTTCTGCTATCTATTCGGCAGCAAGCAAACCACACTCACGTGATATGCCAGTTTAAGACCACCCATGTCTGCGATATTCTCCCCCAACGTCAGCTTCCCATTCACCTAAAACATAACAACAAACAATTATGGAAATTAAATCTGTTACCTCTAAATAGCAACATTATCCAAATCACCAAACCTAAAGGGTAAAAGTGAATTACTAATTTTTGGGCATTATTACTCTATATAAGGCTACATAATATGGTATTGTTACACAGAGTAAGGGCTGAATTTACATCTCAGGAGCCTGTAGGCACAGAACTGAAGAGCGCCCCTCACCCCCTCAAAATACCAAAATTACTCTTAATGGAAAAATTAAAGAAAACTGTAAAACAGATTCCATCTATGTTCAAATCAAAAAGCCCAATAATTCAATGAAAATCTAAACAATATCTTATCAAACCCTAGAAATTTTTGGAAAATCATAAGTAACATACAAGAACCCCCCTATCCACTCCCAACCAGCTGCTGTCAGAGTAAACAACAAAACCCTGCAACACCCCCTAGATGTAGCAAATGCTTTAATAATTATTTTGTTGGATCCGCCACCACCCTGATTGCTAAGCTAACGAATGACACACCTACAGAAAGGCCGCACGCAGGTCAGGCCCCTCCAACCGTGCAAAGATCGCAGAGAAATTCAACTTTAGTCCAGTGCGCTGGTAATTGTAAATCCTGTCGCAACCCTAATCAATGAATCACTGGTGACTGGATACATACCCAAACTCTGGAAGACTGCGAGAGTGGTACCTATCCATAAGAGTGGTGACAGTACTTTGGTATCCAACTACCGCCGATATCATTGTTCCCTGTAATGTCTAAAATTTTGGAGAAATGTGTGTACACGCAATTACGTGATTATTATCAATGCTCAAACTATTTAACCCCAGATCAATCCGGCTTTCGTCAAAATCACTCAACTACAACCACCTTATTAAAAGTTTGCAATGATATCCAAGGTGGCATGGAACAAGGAGATCTAACTGGAGCCATCTTCCTTGATTTTGCCAAGGCCTTTGACACAGTAGACAATGGCATCCTATTACAAAAACGTAAAAACTCCGGTATTGGTGATAACACGCTAACCTGGTTTCAATCGTATGTATGCAACAGATCACAATATGTGTCCATTTCTGGCAGCTCCACCCTCCCCCCTCCCAGTCACATGCAGTGTACCCCAAGGCTTGATACTCGGCCCCCTGCTATTCACAATATTCATAAATGATCTGCCTAACGTCTCCAAAGCCTCAACTGTACACATGTACGCAGACGACACCAAATCTCCCACAGCTGGAGGCAGTGCTGCAAGAACAATTCACAGAGGTAGAAAAGTGGATCAAAGATAACAAACTTTTTTTAAATACTGACAAATCTGTAATGATGCTCTTTGGAACAGCACCTAAACTACATAAATTGCAAACTCCCCCATCTATGTGTCAGGACAATCTCAAATGACACGCTGACCACAGTCACGTCTCCCAAATATCTAGGTAGTATGTGGTTAGGCCTAAATCTATCCTTTGGCCCTCACATCGAAAAACTCTCATCTAAACTTTACCCCAAACTAGGTGCCCTGTACAGAAGCAAATCTTGCCTGAGCCCTGCGGTAAGAAAGCAGATTGTGTAACAAATGCTTATGCCGGCTATTGAATATGTGTGACGTTCTGGGTCTCTGGCGCCCCCTCTGGCAATACTGGACATTGCTTTTAGTCCTGGACATTTGGTTCACGTCCAAGCCTGATCAGTACCTGGACTCCATTGGTTCACCCTGGACCATTTTGTATAAATGGAGACCACTCCCTTAGTAGGGTGCGGTCTCATTCATCCTGGATCAGTCATTCAGCTCATGTCTGGTTTGCCTTGCTCTAGATTCATTCTGAATCATCCATTCAGTTCAGTCTGTCTTCAAGCTCCTGTCTGGTTTGCCTTGGTCTAATTCTATCCTGTTCAGTCTGTCTGTCTTCCAGCTCGCTCATGTCTGGTCTTTCCCTGGTCTAGATTTATCCTGTTAAGCCTGTTTTCCTGGTCATTCTGTTTACAGGCTCATGTCTGGTTTGCACTGTTTTTCGTGCCTTCTTGTATCATGTTTAATTCTGCCTCCCTGTTAGTTGCCTATTTTGTTTATACCTGGTTTTCTTTTATTTTCTTGCCGTGAGGTTAAAGGCTCTGTTTATTGTATTTAAGTTCTTGGTTCCTAGAATAAATTATATATTATTTTTCTAGTTCAGGCTCATGGTCTATTTTCACTGCTCATTAGGCTCACACCCCTCTCTGTCAGGTCAGGTCTCTGACCCCCATCGTGACATAATGAGACCGCCAGTAACAAGTGAGCTAGCAGTGATTCATGGTCTGTTGGAGAACCTGCAAAAGGTTAATAAAGCTGCAGAACAGCACCTGGAGCGGCTGAGTGCTATACTGCGGAAAACTCCCAGGGACGCCTTCCCAAAGGAACCTGTTCCAGTGAAAGATTCCAGAGGACCCCTGACCCTGGAGGAAAGGGTATGGAGGAAAACCCATGGCTTATGTTTCTACTGTGGTTCCTGCCTGCACAGAGTGGCAACCTGCCAGGTGCGCCCACACAAGGCCCTCATGGTCCAGCCTTACCAAACTTCCTTGACCAAGCCATGCCAGGCCGCAGTATCCATGTCCGCTGCCCTGCAACCCGCAGGATTTCCAGAGTCCGCTGCCCTGCAACCCGCAGGATTTCCAGAGTCCGCTGCCCTGCAACCCGCAGGATTTCCAGAGTCCGCTGCCCTGCAACCCGCAGGATTTCCAGAGTCCGCTGCCCTGCAACCCGCAGGATTTCCAGAGTCCGCTGCCCTGCAACCCGCAGGATTTCCAGAGTCCGCTGCCCTGCAACCCGCAGGATTTCCAGAGTCCGCTGCCCTGCAACCGCAGGATTTCCAGAGTCCGCTGCCCTGCAACCCGCAGGATTTCCAGAGTCCGCTGCCCTGCAACCCGCAGGATTTCCAGAGTCCGCTGCCCTGCAACCCGCAGGATTTCCAGAGTCCGCTGCCCTGCAACCCGCAGGATTTCCAGAGTCCGCTGCCCTGCAACCCGCAGGATTTCCAGAGTCCGCTGCCCTGCAACCCGCAGGATTTCCAGAGTCCGCTGCCCTGCAACCCGCAGGATTTCCAGAGTCCGCTGCCCTGCAACCCGCAGGATTTCCAGAGTCCGCTGCCCTGCAACCCGCAGGATTTCCAGAGTCCGCTGCCCTGCAACCCGCAGGATTTCCAGAGTCCGCTGCCCTGCAACCCGCAGGATTTCCAGAGTCCGCTGCCCTGCAACCCGCAGGATTTCCAGAGTCCGCTGCCCTGCAACCCGCAGGATTTCCAGAGTCCGCTGCCCTGCAACCCGCAGGATTTCCAGAGTCCGCTGCCCTGCAACCCGCAGGATTTCCAGAGTCCGCTGCCCTGCAACCCGCAGGATTTCCAGAGTCCGCTGCCCTGCAACCCGCAGGATTTCCAGAGTCCGCTGCCCTGCAACCCGCAGGATTTCCAGAGTCCGCTGCCCTGCAACCCGCAGGATTTCCAGAGTCCGCTGCCCTGCAACCCGCAGGATTTCCAGAGTCCGCTGCCCTGCAACCCGCAGGATTTCCAGAGTCCGCTGCCCTGCAACCCGCAGGATTTCCAGAGTCCGCTGCCCTGCAACCCGCAGGATTTCCAGAGTCCGCTGCCCTGCAACCCGCAGGATTTCCAGAGTCCGCTGCCCTGCAACCCGCAGGATTTCCAGAGTCCGCTGCCCTGCAACCCGCAGGATTTCCAGAGTCCGCTGCCCTGCAACCCGCAGGATTTCCAGAGTCCGCTGCCCTGCAACCCGCAGGATTTCCAGAGTCCGCTGCCCTGCAACCCGCAGGATTTCCAGAGTCCGCTGCCCTGCAACCCGCAGGATTTCCAGAGTCCGCTGCCCTGCAACCCGCAGGATTTCCAGAGTCCGCTGCCCTGCAACCCGCAGGATTTCCAGAGTCCGCTGCCCTGCAACCCGCAGGATTTCCAGAGTCCGCTGCCCTGCAACCCGCAGGATTTCCAGAGTCCGCTGCCTGCAACCCGCAGGATTTCCAGAGTCCGCTGCCCTGCAACCCGCAGGATTTCCAGAGTCCGCTGCCCTGCAACCCGCAGGATTTCCAGAGTCCGCTGCCCTGCAACCCGCAGGATTTCCAGAGTCCGCTGCCCTGCAACCCGCAGGATTTCCAGAGTCCGCTGCCCTGCAACCCGCAGGATTTCCAGAGTCCGCTGCCCTGCAACCCGCAGGATTTCCAGAGTCCGCTGCCCTGCAACCCGCAGGATTTCCAGAGTCCGCTGCCCTGCAACCCGCAGGATTTCCAGAGTCCGCTGCCCTGCAACCCGCAGGATTTCCAGAGTCCGCTGCCCTGCAACCCGCAGGATTTCCAGAGTCCGCTGCCCTGCAACCCGCAGGATTTCCAGAGTCCGCTGCCCTGCAACCCGCAGGATTTCCAGAGTCCGCTGCCCTGCAACCCGCAGGATTTCCAGAGTCCGCTGCCCTGCAACCCGCAGGATTTCCAGAGTCCGCTGCCCTGCAACCCGCAGGATTTCCAGAGTCCGCTGCCCTGCAACCCGCAGGATTTCCAGAGTCCGCTGCCCTGCAACCCGCAGGATTTCCAGAGTCCGCTGCCCTGCAACCCGCAGGATTTCCAGAGTCCGCTGCCCTGCAACCCGCAGGATTTCCAGAGTCCGCTGCCCTGCAACCCGCAGGATTTCCAGAGTCCGCTGCCCTGCAACCCGCAGGATTTCCAGAGTCCGCTGCCCTGCAACCCGCAGGATTTCCAGAGTCCGCTGCCCTGCAACCCGCAGGATTTCCAGAGTCCGGCCCTGCAACCCGCAGGATTTCCAGAGTCCGCTGCCCTGCAACCCGCAGGATTTCCAGAGTCCGCTGCCCAACAGGGAGAGACCAGGTGTAAGCAGCAGTTCCAGTCAAGAGTGCTGCCCTGCAGTGCGAACAAATCGGGTCACCCCTCCACAGTGCCAAGCCAAGGTGGTTCCCAAGCACTGTGAGACCAAGATAGCAGCTTCCGAGCCATGCTCACCCGAGCCGGTAGCTGCCAAGCCACGCTCATCCGAGCCGGTAGCTGCCGAGCCACGCTCATCCGAGCCGGTAGCTGCCGAGCCACGCTCACCCGAGCCGGTAGCTGCCGAGCCACGCTCACCCGAGCCGGTAGCTGCCGAGCCACGCTCACCCGAGCCGGTAGTTTCCGAGCCACGCTCACCCGAGCCGGTAGTTTCCGAGCCACGCTCACCCGAGCCGGTAGCTTCCGAGCCACGCTCACCCGAGCCACGCTCACCCGAGCCGGTAGTTTCCGAGCACGCTCACCCGAGCGATAGTTTCCGAGCCACGCTCACCCGAGCCGATAGTTTCCGAGCCACGCTCACCCGAGCCGGTAGTTTCCGAGCCACGCTCACCCGAGCCGGTAGTTCCGAGCCACGCTCACCCGAGCCGGTAGCTTCCGAGCCACGCTCACCCGAGCCACGCTCACCCGAGCCGGTAGTTTCCGAGCCACGCTCACCCGAGCCGATAGTTTCCGAGCCACGCTCACCCGAGCCGATAGTTTCCGAGCCACGCTCACCCGAGCCGGTAGTTTCCGAGCCACGCTCACCCGAGCCGGTAGTTTCCGAGCCACGCTCACCCGAGCCGGTAGTTTCCGAGCCACGCTCACCCGAGCCGGTAGCTTCCGAGCCACGCTCACCCGAGCCGGTAGCTTCCGAGCCACGCTCACCCGAGCCGGTAGTTTCCGAGCCACGCTCACCCGAGCCGGTAGTTTCCGAGCCACGCTCACCCGAGCCGGTAGTTTCCGAGCCACGCTCACCCGAGCTGGTAATGTCCGAGTCGCCGCAGAGCCGTGCTGAGGTCGCTGACCCACAGATCCGTGCTGCTGCCGCCATGTCCGAGTCACCGCAGAGCCGTGCTGAGGTCGCTGACCCGCAGAGCCGTGCTGCTGTCGCCATGACCGAGTCGCCGCAGAGCCGTGCTGCTGTCGCCATGACCGAGTCGCCGCAGAGCCGTGCTGCTGTCGCCATGACCGAGTCGCCGCAGAGCCGTGCTGCTGTCGCCATGTCCGAGTCGCCGCAGAGCCGTGCTGTTGTCGCCATGTCCGAGTCGCCACAGAGCCGTGCTGAGGTCACCATGTCCGAGTCACCGCAGAGTCGTGCTGAGGTCGCTGACCCACAGAGCCGGTGCTGCTGTCGCCATGACCGAGTCGCCGCAGAGCCGTGCTGCTGTCGCCATGACCGAGTCGCCGCAGAGCCGTGCTGCTGTCGCCAATGACCGAGTCGCCGCAGAGCCGTGCTGCTGTCGCCATGACCGAGTCGCCGCAGAGCCGTGCTGCTGTCGCCATGACCGAGTCGCCGCAGAGCCGTGCTGCTGTCGCCATGACCGAGTCGCCGCAGAGCCGTGCTGCTGTCGCATGACCGAGTCGCCGCAGAGCCGTGCTGCTGTCGCCATGACCGAGTCGCCGCAGAGCCGTGCTGCTGTCGCCATGACCGAGTCGCCGCAGAGCCGTGCTGCTGTCGCCATGACCGAGTCGCCGCAGAGCCGTGCTGCTGTCGCCATGACCGAGTCGCCGCAGAGCCGTGCTGCTGTCGCCATGTCCGAGTCGCCGCAGAGCCGTGCTGAGGTCACCATGTCCGAGTCACCGCAGAGCCGTGCTGAGGTCGCTGACCCGCAGAGCCGTGCTGCCGTCTCCATGACCGAGTCGCCGCAGAGCCGTGCTGCTGTCGCCATGACCGAGTCGCCGCAGAGCCGTGCTGCTGTCGCCATGTCCGAGTCGCCGCAGAGCCGTGCTGAGGTCACCATGTCCGAGTCCACCGCAGAGCCGTGCTGAGGTCGCTGACCCGCAGAGCCGTGCTGCCGTCTCCATGACCGAGTCGCCGCAGAGCCGTGCTGCTGTCTCCATATCCGAGTCACCGCAGAGCCGTGCTGAGGTCGCTGACCCACAGATCCGTGCTGCTGCCGCCATGTCCGAGTCGCCACAGAGCCGTGCTGAGGTCGCTGACCCACAGAGCCGTGCTGCTGTCGCCATGACCGAGTCGCCGCAGAGCCGTGCTGCTGCCGCCATGACCGAGTCGCCGCAGAGCCGTGCTGAGGTCGCTGACCCACAGAGCCGTGCTGCTGTCGCCATGTCCAAGTCACCACAGAGTCGTGCTAAAGGCGCTGCCCCTCCTGTCCTTGCCAAGGTGCTACCCAACCGGTCCACACCAAGGCGCTGCCCCACCGAGCCCAGCTGTCCCGGTGTCTTCAAGCCCAGCTGTCCCGGTGTCTTCGAGCCCAGTGGTTCCAGTCCAGTCGCTGCAGAGCCGTGCCAAGGTCACCAACCTACGGAGCCGTGCTGCTGCTGTCCCAGTCACATTGCCACAGAACCGGATCGCCACTGGTGCCATTTCCTGTTGCCGCAGAGCCGGGAGGACACTGTTGCTGTCCATTCCACGTCCCGTACCAGGGGGAGGAGACACAAAAGGACTGGTGCCAGTGCCCTCACACCTGGACCCAGTTTTGGCTCCCAAGGGGTCTATACCTCAGGTCCTCCAGCCCGTGAGTCGAGTCCTGTCCCTGCTGGATGTTTCCGAGCTTCTAATGGTGCTATAATATGCCTTGAGGACGAGAGGTGTACGAGCGCGCTCTACGTGCCTACAGGACCCATTGACTTTTTATTTTCATTTTATTGTCTTCTTTTGAGCATCGGGGTCTGCTCGTGGAGGGGGGGATATGTGACGTTCTGGGTCTCTGGCCCCCCTCTGGCAATACTGGACATTGCTTTTAGTCCTGGACATTTGGTTCACGTCCAAGCCTGATCAGTACCTGGACTCCATTGGTTCACCCTGGACCATTTTGTATAAATGGAGACCACTCCCTTAGTAGGGTGCGGTCTCATTCATCCTGGATCAGTCATTCAGCTCATGTCTGGTTTGCCTTGCTCTAGATTCATTCTGAATCATCCATTCAGTTCAGTCTGTCTTCAAGCTCCTGTCTGGTTTGCCTTGGTCTAATTCTATCCTGTTCAGTCTGTCTGTCTTCCAGCTCGCTCATGTCTGGTCTTTCCCTGGTCTAGATTTATCCTGTTAAGCCTGTTTTCCTGGTCATTCTGTTTACAGGCTCATGTCTGGTTTGCACTGTTTTTCGTGCCTTCTTGTATCATGTTTAATTCTGCCTCCCATGTTTAGTTGCCTATTTTGTTTATACCTGGTTTTCTTTATATTTCTTGCCGTGAGGTTAAAGGCTCTGTTTATTGTATTTAAGTTCTTGGTTCCTAGAATAAATTATATATTATTTTTCTAGTTCAGGCTCATGGTCTATTTTCACTGCTCATTAGGCTCACACCCCTCTCTGTCAGGTCAGGTCTCTGACCCCCATCGTGACAATATGGAGATGTAGTGTATGCAGCTGCCCCGCAAACACACCTTCAGAAACTTACTACATTGTATAACTCATTCTGCCGCTTTGTGCTACAATGTAACTACATGACCCACCATTGTGACATGTTAAAAGAGCCAAACTGGCCGTCGCTGGAATCTAGACGCACCCTTCACCTTTCCAACCTGGGGCTACATTACAATCCCCGCGTTAAAACGGGGGCGGTAGGGAGAAAAAACTGCGCCTGCAGTTTTCCCCCTTCCGCCCCATTTCAACGGGGGATTACAATGAAGGCGCAAAAAATGCTGCCTGCATTTGCAGTGGGCACTACGCCCTGGTATGCTCGCGGCAGCGCTGAACGCAGCCGCGAGCATCCACTCGATGGAGTCCATACGACTCCATTGAGCCAGACGGCGGCGGTCACATGACCATCGCTTCCGAGATCCGGCCGGTCGGCGTAGTGATACGCAGGGGGAGACTGAGGAACTTTTTCCCCCAGTCTCTCCCTCTTCCTGCCGGACGGAGGAGGCGGTTGGAGCCGCAGGACAGGAGGTGAGTATACGATTTTTTTATTTTTTTGGCTGGTGTTAACGGATTCTGCAGAAGCGGAATCCGTTAACACCAAGTCCTGGCTCTTGTTAACTTTCCGCTAACCAGAGCCGGACGTTAATCAGCGTTAGGACTTTGTAATCCTAATGCTGATTAACACTTTGCGCTCCCCATGTTAAGTATAGGGAGCGCAAAGTACAGTAACCTCGTGCTGAAAAGCGCAAGGTACCAAATGCAAATGGGTTACTTAACCCGTTTGCGTTTGGATTGTAATATGCGGTAGACACCGCAGCTAATGTTAATGCTCACGCAGGTGAGCGTTAACGTTAGCACATAGATTGTAATGTGGCCCCTGGTGTTTAAGAGCTTTTCTGGGAAGCTACCACCCTAACCGAATAGGCTGCTTCCCCTAGCAGTTCTCTCATCCTATAACCTCCGATCCAGGACCTGAACCTTACTTACAATACCACAATACAAAAAGAAAGTGGCTCGATCCTCATTTTCCTACAGAGCACCGCAGTTATGGAATAACCTCCCAGATGCCATCAAAAATTCCCCCAGTCTTAAGTCAATCAGTCAGGAGCTCCCTATTGACATACCTCAATACAGAATGCACCTGTAAACATGTAACATAATGAATATATTTCCTACAAATTTATTTTCTGTGTTAATCTGTATATTTGTGTTTTGTTTTTTTAATATCTTGCATTTTATTACTTTGTATTTCTGTAAAGACTGTAACATTTCAATGTTCTTGAACCCAGGACATACTTGAAAACGATAGAAATCTCAAAGTATCCTTCCTGGTAAAATCCTTTATAAATAAATAAAAGAAGGAGCAGATTCTTTTGCTTTAGTTGAGTTAGTGCAGCGGCACTGTTTGCTTTATAATTAAAAGCACACAATGCCTCTGACTTCAGAGAAAAAATAAATTTTGCATTTAAATTTTTTAAATTTTAAACAATACAAGGTCATATTTGGTATGGTTGGAAGGGCCAGACTCCGACCTGTCCAATTACACCTCATTCACTTGACCTTGTGTGGTGTAAAAATCAGAGATGCAGGTTCCAAAGTTCCCCTGTCTCTCCTCAATGCTGTGCCATTGTCTAGGTTGTTTATGAAACAATGCATTGTAGCATCACCTCTGCGCTTGCTGGCAGCTTGAGAAATAAGAAGGCAAGTTAGTACAGTCTTAATGTTCACTTTAGAATTGTTAAGTGAACAATAGTGCTGCATTTCAAAAAAATAAGAGAAAATTATATTGTTTTATTTTTACATAAACCTAACCTGGTCATGTTTGGTTTCAGTAGAATGACCATATTCTGTCCTTTCCATTGATACATTATATGTCCCCTCTACCCTGTATGGATCCAGAGATACCGGGGTCTAAATGATTGTAAGATGTAAATAAATTAATACTATTTATTATTTTTAAGAACAACGTGCCCCCTGTGGCAGGTGCCTGTAGGCAAATGCCTAATCTGCCTATTTATAAATCCGGTCCTGACTAGAGCGCAGATTTTTTTGTGTCATATCAGTGTATATGCACAATCTATTTAAGGAATCATCTATTCGGCGTATCTAAACCCTAGCATATGCATTATTGATTAATAATCAATGCTAGAATACCGAAAAATTATTGTTATATGCTTAACAAAGGCAAGTTGTATAACTTATATTGGTTTAGAAGGACAATGATCCCACGAGCAGGGCCATCAGTTAATTATGTTTTATTATTTATTATGTCTCATGTTCATGCTTCCCCATTGTACAGAGCTGCGGAATCTGTTGGTGCCCTATAAATACTGGTATTGAAACATAGAATATGTCTGCAAATAAGAACCTCTTGACCCATCTAGTCTGCCCAATTATATGGACACTTTCCCTGGATTTATCTTTTATTTAGGATAGCCTTATGCCTATCCCATGCCTGCTTAAATTCAATCACTGTTTTGGCCTCTACCACTTCAACTGGAAGGCTGTTCCATGTATCCACCACCCTCTCAGTAAAATAATACTTCTGATGTTACTGATATTGTTTATGAGCAAGTAGTGACTATAAATGGGCTTGGGGAAAAAATTCTAATAACAGACTTTATTTAGATGCTTAATGGAATAGAGGCAGCTCTGCCAGGAATATAATATTTGTCTCTTTCAGGTTCGACACAATAACGGCACAAGCCGCATTACACAAAGGACGAATATCTGTTATCTCCAGCTTCTAGTTTTGCATTATCTTATATTCTGACCTATTGTTAATGGATAGTCCGGGGAGATACATCAATTTAATTGATACAGCTCACCCTTTCTTGGTAGTATCTGATACACATTATTCTCTACATATTGTCTGATGTTCTGGTAGGGGAAGAAATATAAGAAAAATGCAAATTCTACTTTCTCATGTAAACATGTTATGATTCACAGTATGCATATTTTTGCTTTAACAAAGATATTGCACGACTATAAAATAAAAATTAATGCTGCATTGAAAAACTGTGGAAATCAAACTGACGTTCCAATGGCGCAAAATAAAGCAATCGTGAAATACAGAATGTGCACATACAAGTGCTCAAGTGCTGCGCAGAAAGTGAATAAAAATACTTCTATTGCTCAGTGTTTGTCCTCTATCACAGCACAGAGGGCCTCAAAAATGAAAA
This sequence comes from Leptobrachium leishanense, assembly GCA_009667805.1. Taxonomy (NCBI): domain Eukaryota; kingdom Metazoa; phylum Chordata; class Amphibia; order Anura; family Megophryidae; genus Leptobrachium; species Leptobrachium leishanense. The sequence goes on along the minus strand of CM019066.1, from coordinate 149,982,654 downwards.
TGTATAAAAACAATAGTGCAGTAGAAATTACTGATGAGTTACTAGTGCTTACACACGCAAATTCTAAAGAGCCTTAGGTAATCCTGGCTCTGGTTTAACTGTCTGGTCAGAATAGAGGGTGACCGTTCCCTTCTATATCTGGAATCGTTATATCACCGATGACCTCAAAGAAAAAGAAGCGGATACGGTGCTCCCATAGTGTAACATGCCCTCAAGCACAATATAGCACGCATAGATAAGGTAAACCACTCGCCTATGTTGGTGCCTCAGCAATATAGGCTAATAGGTTATCGCAGTGATACTATTGGTGGTCAGTATCCGACCTCTCAATGGTGGTCCCAATTGATATGGAGGCTCCCGATGGTAGACACACTAGTCCTTGTGGTCCAGAAATAAAACCCAAAGGTGCCCGTAAAATTATGTAGAAGTTGGGATGGATACATAATTTTGCGTGCATGTTTAGGTAGAATACTCTTAAAGAGTATTTTTGATGTTGTCATTTAAAGCGCCTTGTTGTTCTTTCACACATTCACGCATCACTTGAATTTAAAAACAACTCACCTGCTGATTATAAACTGTAAAGTTATCATACAGGTCTATTACACATTCTGCTTTCTTCATAAATTTGCTGAAGGAGGTGTCTGTCCACCAATAAGCAAGATTTCCAAAAGAATCGTATTGCCCACCTAACATTAAACAAACAAAGCTTCAAACTTTATAAAATAACAAGTTAAAAAAACAATCAAAAAAATCCAAAGGATTAGAAATGTTGCAATTACCATTATAAGGTTAATTTTCCTCTAGAAATGTATTTATTCTCAGAGTTGTAAGTCTATAACACTTAATTACAATAACTATCATCAAAATGATTTATGATCATTGTGGGAACAGGTTAAGTGAAAGGAAACAGTTACTTGATTAAGTATCTTGTTGTTTTCTAATGATTGATCGTTATTTTCATGTATTAAAATGAAACAGAGAGCAGAGTAGCTGCTTTTAAAACCAAATAATGGTTTATATAATGGCTACATAAAGCATCACTCAAGGGGTTATTCACTAAGTGCCGGTTTTGCAGCGCTGCTGACAAATGCAAGCATTTCACAAAATTACAATCCATAACAGCAATAGAAGAAGCTTACAGCGCAGCTGCACCTGTTGCTGGTTGGATTTTAGTTTTTTGGAATGCTGGTGTTTGTCAGGGCTGCAATACCAGCGCTTGGTGAATAACCCATTAAGGGCCAGACTACAATTTCCACGCTAAAATGGAGTTGCTAGCAGGGAAAATTTGCGCTTGCAGGTTTCCTCTGTAGCGACCCATTTTAGCGTGAGATTCTGGAGCAGGAGCTTCTTCAGCACCTTGCCCAGGATCCATGTACTAACCTCAATGATAGGACTCCATGGAGGGTTGTGCTGCCGGGTCATAAGCCATACACCATCTTGCTCTCGTGAGATCGCATGGCACCGAAAAATGATCATGGAGGGAGACTGGGGACTGTTTGGTCCCAGTCTCACTCTGCTCCCAGTGGCAAGAAACAGCGGATCAGGCTACCGTTCTTGCCACAGGTTGAGAGGGGAGTATGGGATTTATTGGGGGGGGGGGTTAGGTGGTGATTAATGATTCTTCAAAAGTGGAACCAGTTAGCACCACCTTTTAGGACATGGTAAAAATTAGCTTAACCCACTGGTGCGGTAATTAGCGTTAGCACTTTGTAATACCTTACTTATCCTAACGCAAATTACTGATTGCGCTCCCCATGTTAAGCATAGGGACAGCAAAAGTACAGTAAGTTCGCAGAAACTAGCGCAATCACCGATGCGCTAACATATTTTTTAACACGTTAGCGTTCGAACGGTAAGATGGGGGGGCATGCGTTAAAGTCACTTATCCTGACGTTAACGCTTACATATCCGAACACTACAGTTGGCGTTCGGTATGTAATCTAGCCCTAAGTGCATGATATTGGCCTTCTGGCGTATACAGACAATGATTATTATATATTTGAAAACCATAGCCAATTGGCAAGGTTTGGAAAGTCCCTACAATCCTGATAACCTCATGCTATATTATCTCCCATTCCAGAATGAATGGTAACCTGAAAAAAGCAAAGCATTTTGGTTCAACTGCCATAGTTTCTGTAGTCCCTGCTCACGACATTACCATGATGAAGGTGAGTGTCTGGCACCAATTTATTAAAGCGCCAATCACCAGAAGAGGACTTGCAGGCATTATTTCCCTGAGAGGAAAGGTATTCAGCTTTAGGAAATGAGCCAGTGGGACATGGACCAATGTTTGGAAGCTCAAACAGGAGGTCATGGAAGCAGGTCATGGCATACTGGAGAGAGACACGTTTTCGCCCATTTTGCTGAATATTTTTGTTGCGTTGTTAATTCTAACCGTTGATATCTCATAGCTACATATTCACATAGCTCTATACAAATATTGTTCTCAGTCTGCCTTTTCTCTCTAGTAAAGTCATTATTATCACGCAGACATCCAATTCTTTTTCCCTCTCTCTGATCTCTGTATATGAAAACAGAACACCTTGTAATAAGAGGTATATAGTGGGAAGCAGGCTAAAGGTTTGTTTTACATGTGACGTAAAAATGAATTGGAAAAAAGCAGAGGAAAATGAAATAAATAATTTTATGAAAAATGGATGTTTTTTTTTTTTCTTTTCTTAATACTTTGTATATTTCCATGAGGTTATCCAGAATATAAAATATGTTGCTTATCAATTTGTCCAATATATATATGACCCAACTCTGCATCTTCTTTTATTTATACCATCCTCAACAAAGAGTGGTTTCCAATCCTATTTCAATTGAGGCAAAATGTAATCTATTGAATTGACCTCAAGAAAGGTGGATGCAAATAAGTAAATATTTGCTTCATGCTGCCATCTTTCAAACGGTTATCACCCTACAACTGAGCATTTTATTGTATTCATGTGTTGCATTAGTGTGGGCTAATTAATATTGTGTAATGCCCCTCAGATATTTTCTTACTTTGGCATATCAGCATGGAATGGCTTTTCCAATAAACATATATTTTTGACTGACAAGGAAAGAGATAATGCAATGCTCTGCGTTCTAGTGTTTGTTAAACTTGAAGCAGTAATGGGTAGGTATGAAATGTCTTAAGGTCTTGAAAAATCATGTCCATTCCAGTATCCTGTACTAATTGTAATGCTTACTGTTTCTTCAACTGTTAACCCCTGAGTCTATTGTTCTATGTTTATATGGGGGGAAGCGAAGCTTAAAAACGGGAGGAAATATCTTACCCAAATCATCGTATCCATGGGTTAGCTCATGACCAATGATTGTGCCAATCCCGCCATAGTTTAAAGACCTGTCAACAGAAAAACCAAGTGATAGAAGACAAATCATTACATGCTGTGTACCTAGGCCTGAAATGTTAACAGCCAACTGATGTGTACATGATGTGTACTTGCCATCTACAGTACCTCTAAAAATGGGCTTTAGTAAACTGAGGAGATGAAAGAGATGCAATTGATCAAATCCATAATTTAGGCTGCAAGGGGAAGATTTGTTAAATTGCCAAACCTTCTGCCTTCCCTTTCCTCCTTATTTTCTAGCGTTTATTGTATATAGGTGCATCTCAATAAATTAGAATGTCGTGGAAAAGTTCATTTATTTCATTAATTCAACTCAAATTGTGAAACTTGTATATTAAATAAATTCATTGCACACAGACTGAAGTAGATTAAGTCTTTGGTTCTTTTAATTGTGATGATTTGGCTCACATTTAACAAAAACCGACCAATTCACTATCTCAACAAATTAGACAGTTATGGCAGTCATTTTCCATGTCTCTGTGGTGCTTAGTGATTAACCCCTAAGTGTAAACCAACAGTACCCAATTGTAGTTTAGTACTTACTGTGGGAAGTCTGGATCATAGAGTGTAGGCTGTAATATCCCAGCTGGAAACACTGGAGGGGAAATAGTAGGTCAGAATGGAACGTGAAGAGTGTTAAAATACATAACAAAGCTAATAATTCATATTGTGTTATTTTCTAGAACCTTTATGTTTCATTTACTAGTGATATTAGTCATGGATATTTACATTTAAATTGGATTTTCATTGTGAATCGAAATATGCATATGTCTTGAGTACGGTGACATAACATTCAGAATACAAGGTTACTTTCATTGAAGGAAATAAATCCTATCGAGATACTCCATCACTGATGTTTTTTTGATCTCTATGGAGGGTTCATTCATATCACTGAAGCAACAAGGTGAATTGATGCATTATAAATTATACACAAATCCCTAATCATATATATATAGATATATATTATATGGGATGTTGATTTGTCTCAGATTAATGAATACGTTTAGTTTATGTGATCATAAGAAAAATCTATAATACGTTTCCAGTAGAAATATAAATAAATCCAGCTTATATTTTTATTTTATTTATTAAATTCCCTAGAGAATTGTTCTTCCATTTTCTGCATTATGTTTGTACTATCTATTACATTTAAATCATCTGCACCTGATTACTAGCTGTATAGCAGAGCTCCTTTCCTATAAGGCGACACAGGTGGCCAGCTGCTTTATGGTGTCAGAGTGGTTGGGGCACAAAAAATCCAAGTACCTGGTCACTGGCTGAAGATTTGGATTTACCCTGGCGTAGGGCGGAGAGAAGGTTGCTGCCATTATCACAGACGATCATTCCCAGCTGAAGCTGGCATGGTGTTAACCATCTCTGTGCCTGCCCCTGCAAAGTTGACAGAATTTCTGGCCCGGTGTGGCTCCTGTCCCCTAAACAAACCAGCTCAAGCACAGTATGGCATCTTTTTGCTTGAGCCATTGCGTAGTCTCTGCCACGCGTCGGTTTAACTGCCACTTCGCCAGAGACATTGAAGGAGGAGAAGGAGGAGGAAGAGGTGGTGGAGCAGACAGACCTCAAATAAGCAGCTTTCTGGAGGTGTGGTGGATGAGCAAGCTCCAGCACAGAGCCCCGTCCTGGATCCCTCCCAGCTGCAAGCAGTTACCCAGTGTGCCGTGAAGGAAATGTAATGGCCCTGTCCATGCTTGCTGGACAACGTGTCTAAAGTAATGTCCACCTTGCGGCTGACTGCCTTTCCCAATGACTCCATAACATTGTCTTCCACGTGCTGGTATAGTGCTGGAATGGCCTTCCGTGAAAAGAAATGGCGTTTTGGAACCTGCCACTGTGGTACATCACATTCGGCAAATTCACGGAAGGATGCAGAGTCCACCAGCTGGAAAGGCAGCAGCTGTAATGCGAATAATTTTGCCAAGCTAGCATTTAGACATTGTGCATGTGGATGGTTGGGACAATATTTTTTCTTCCACTGCAGCAGCTGGGGCAACGAAATCTGACTGCATAAATCTGCAGCTGATGGAATGCTGGCAGATTCAGAGGAAGGACGTGGTACACCCATTACTGTAGCATCATCCCTGTCAGTGGAGGTTGTAGGCAATGACCTGGCAGGACATATAGTGGGGGTAGAGACAGATGAGGAGGAGGACCTATGCAAAGTGTTGTGCCAACAGGATGCGTGGCAGGTGGTCATATGTTGCCTCAAGCACGTGGTACCCAAGTGTTGATGTCTTTCCCATGCTTGATCCTCTTCCGACATAGCTTACAAATAGTAACGCTGCAGTCTGCTGCAAATGTCGTGAAGAACTCCCAGACAGCAGAGATCCTGGATGTGTGCTGCGAGACAACAGCACTCTGCACCTGAGCAGCTCTGACATCTGATGCCTTGGACTGGCTACGGTTGCTCATAGAGGATGTTCTGCCTCGTTTTGTTGTTCCTCCTCCTCCTCCTCCTCCTCCCTTGACTCCTCTGTTCGATCAGGCACCCAGGTGGAGTCAGTGACCTCATCATCATTGTCATCACCCCCTATCTCTTCATCACTATGCCAACCTCGCAATATGCTGCAGCTGCTGGGGGAACATGAGTGCAGGTTTTTTGTGTGTCACTGGCACCCCCTCCATCTAGGCTGATTATACTCCCTTCCTCAACCTCAGAGTTTGAATCAGAGCACTGGAGTTGCTGCGCATGCTCAAGCAGCACATCACTGTAGTCAAACAATTCAGCTGACTCCTCCATGTATGATAGTGAGGCTACGGCAGGAGTAGCTGTGGACATGGAGGCTGAACTAGATGTTTTGGCAGCTGAGGTGGACTGTAAACCACTACAAGCCTGGCTGGCAGAGGATGAGGAGGATGAGGATGGGCTGGTTAGCCAATCCTCCAAAACCTCTGTATGTTGCTGCTGCTTAAGACGGCCAGCACCAGTTAGAAACAAGGACTAGCGTGCCCCTGCAGAGGATGCACCACGTCCACGACGACTAGGGGCACAGCCTTCAGACACAGAGGCTGCTTGCCCTCTTATCTGTGTCTGGGAGCATCTGCCTGTCCTTTTTGGTCTTTCTGACATGGTGAGTGATATATAGATTAAAGATATACAGGTTTTGCAGAACAATGCTATACGTCAGTGATACACCCTGATAGCTGGCAACACCCAGATTCTACTCTGAATAGATAAACAGATGAACTCTGATTAAACTGTGTTATTGTATGGTATCTAGAATTAGATTAAAGATTGTAACAGGGCATCATGTAGAGAGCAAGGAAAGGTCCTGTCCGGGGTTTATGTGTCACCCAGATTTCTCTCTTACACCTTCTGGAACCTCTAAGCACCTGGTTTTGCACTTTGCCTCAGTGACAATTTAGTGCAGGTGAAGCAAACAGACATCGCTCTGGAGTCTGGGGAGCAGACAGTCTCTATCTGCTGGAGCACAAGGTTGGTTATGCTAGTTTGCTGGAGCACAAGGTTGGTTTTCTGAAGCCTGACAAACACTAGGTTTGCAAAGGTTGTTAGTCAGGGCTATTGTATGTTTAGTTAGTGCCGGGACATGGCTAGGAATTTTCTTTGCTTTTGAACGGTTTATTTTGAGCAATATACAGTGTGGTGTATAACCTGTGGGTTGCTGCAATAAATGTACCCCCGTTTGAAGAAAAGTCACTGGTCTGGTCTCTGAACCTTGCAAGAGTGCTCACCCCAGAGAGCAATTGCACCCGCTACCTGTTTCCCAGCTCACAAGATATACAGATTTTGCAGAACAATGCTATACGTCAGTGATACAGCCTGATAGCCTGGCAGCAGCTGGCAGTGCCAACACACAGATTACAATTCCCAGATATCTGCTAGAAGTATGTGGGACCCCCTGATAGCTGGCAGTGAGAAGACACAGATTACAATTCACAGATATCTTCTACAAATCTGTGACCCCAATAGCTGGCAGTGAGAAGACATATATTACATTTCCCAGAAAATTATCTGCTAGAAGAAAGTGAGACCCCAATATCTGGCAGTGAGAAGACACAGATTACAATTCACAGAAATCTGCTAGACGTCTGTGAGACACACTGAAGGAACAAACTCCTCTCACTCCTGCAAAAAAACCACGTGCTGAGGCTGCAGGGAAGCCTTATATAGTGTGCTGCGGGACTTAGCTCTGTGAGCCCATGAATTTGCCCAATCGGGACTCTGCATAGTCTTGCACCTGACCTGTGACCTGACCTGAGGCTGTAGCCAATTACGAGCTTCAGGCCAGTGGAAAAGTGCATTGTAGGCGAACACGCAGCGAACAAGTAGAAATGTTCGATGTTCGCCGAACGGGCAATGTTCGATTCAAACTCCTGTTCGGATCGAACCGCCAGCCCATCCCTAGTGGTAGCGCGTGCAATTCGTGCGTACGCTATACCATGTGGCCCTTCCCGTCTAGCCTTCACAAAGCTGTGACGAACGCAGGGAAGTGCAGTCACACGGACACACTGTGCGTTTGTGTAACTGCAGCCTTAGAGCTCAGTTTTGAACTAACAAACCTTTATATTTTGTAATCTTTCTTTTATTAAGTCCAATTAGTTTGTGAATTGTGCAGAAGGAGCACACTTATTTTATAGCATGTAACATTTTGATTTTTTATTCACAGGAAGTGCAGATTAAACCCACTTTTTTAATATAGGTCATCATCTATATGTTAGAAATGTTACCACATCTTACTTTGTGATAATTCTTTAACATACATAAGTCACAGGTAAATTTAACAAAGATTCCGGCAAATGTAACTCGACAGACTCCATTGCTTTGACAAGTTTACCAGGACCTTGAATATTTTACACCTTTTAATATTTAAATTTAGCTGTTTATATCTAATTGCATTCTGGCTAATAATTAATGTTCTTTGCCTACTTGGTTTAATTGCTAATGGAAAAAGAAAGCTAAATATAATTTGTTTATTAAAGATGTGTTAGGTTTTACTGATTATTGCTCCAGCATGGGGAGCCTGCAGTACTTTGTTGTGTAACTATGTGGTGCTGCAGCTCTTCTAATAGTAATTTGCAAATCTATTAAATAATTAGAGAACATTTCTTCTGTGATCTGACACTGATGATCTCCAAGCACAGATCATCTCTACAGACAAATGAGAACATAGATAGTGAATGGCCATTAACTGGATAATTCACTAAAACACATATTGAAGATAATCATAGATTTTGGCCTAAATAATTAAGGTAGGAGATTTACAAAATTCATAGATTTTGGCTTGCTTTGTTAATGCATATATTTACATAATCCTCTATCTCTGTAAAAGACTGATTACCTGTGTACATCGGTACTGCACATCAACAATTTATCTTGGCTTTAACGGTGTTTTCCAACCTGAAGAAGGGACCTAAGGGTCTTAAATCTTGCCCTGTGTTGCAATTAAGTGAGCTAACAAAATTATCATGTTTACTGAGCATGTAAAGCTCAACATGGACAGTCCCTTGGAAGTCAATTAATAGGATGAAACAGATGGCAACGCGTAAAAAAGAAAAAAAACATAAAAAAATTCAGAGCCCTGTATAGCACAAATAGTAAATACTAAACAAGTGCAAATTAGGGGCACTATCATCTTCCTACAGCTACCAAGGGGACGCTAAGAGGAAATATTAAAATTCGGTAATCTCCCTTTAGCATCCCCATTTTAAATGTTGATTACGGGGCAGGCGCTGAGTCCAGCAGACTGTCATGTAGCGGCCGCTAGGGGCAGCGCTAAAGCACTGTCCTGCGCATCCCCTCCCTGCCATAGGACTCCAGGGAGGGTTCTGCTGCCGGCTCACATGCAGTGATATATTTTGACCTAGGCCGACAAGGCCTAGGCCTAGGGCGGCACTTTTTGGGGCAATTTCTGGGGGCGGCAAAAAAATCCACCCTCTGCACTGAAAGAGCCGCCCCACCGCTCAGTGGGATCCGCAGCTGCCGGTTTCTTTATCTCCGGTAAAGCAGCGGAGCGCAGAACGTGCCTCCCACTTCCACAATGCAGCATGCGTGCCTCTAACATTGAAACCATGAGCAGGCACGCTGCATTGGCGCCGCCCCCTTCATCCACATGACCAAGTCATGTGATACGCAGTGGCAGAATGGAGGAACAAGGGTGTGGTTGGAGCCTGCAGCCTCCGCGAAGGAGCTGGAGAACAGAGAGCCCCCCCCTCCCGGAACGATTTGGAAAGGTGATGGTGGTGAGTGACCCACTGTGACATTTTCTTTTCATTACCAGTCATTTACTTTTTTTCCTCTGGTCCATGGGCAGGAGCTGCTTTGATCTGGCTCCCTGCTGACACAGATCACTGAGCAGAGTTTCTCCTCCCATGGACACATGCTACTGCTGTGAGATCACCAGCCCCCATTGCCGGTCAGTGCCAGGGAGACTGGGGGAGCACAGAGCACACTGAATGGCTTCAGAGAAGCTAAACCACAAAAGAGTAAGGAGAGACAATTAAAAAATGAAATAAACCCTAAATCTGTTGTTCTGTGGCATTGAGCAGTTAATATTGCTCTGAGGGGGGGGGGGCATTCTGGAGCCTTTTATTGTTTGGTACATCCAGTTATTCAGAGCCTTTGTGTAGTCACACATTGTCAGTCTGTGGGCCTGAGAGTCCTGTGTTGCTGGTCTGCATTTAGCATTTGAAATGGTTTATTGACAGAGGTTTATCTGGATGATCTTTATTTACTCTTATCTGCATGTCACCCCCTCTCTCCTCTAGTTTTAAGGGTGCTCTTTTCCTACATCTCTACATGTGTCTATCAAGGTTTTGTTTGTCTTATCCCACTTGATGTAAAGCGCTGCAGAGTATGTTGGCGCTTTATAAATGGGTTTTTTTAAGACCCCTAAAAAATAATCAGGAATTGGACAACAAGCAGCTAAAACCCCAAAACAGATCAATGCCCCTACCCTCAAGCAACCTCCCCTATACACAGATTCTCTCCTACAAACAACCACACACACCACAGCTAACAAAGCCATGTCTGCAACACACAGACCTTAATCCCTCTCACACACACAGCCAGCATTTCTCTAGAACTGCATCACACATACACTCACAAACAGCAAACATGGACACACATGTGTGTTTTCTGTGGAGCTCTGTGATACGCTCATACACACTGCACATTACTGTGAGTTTTATTGCTGTGGATTCTGTGATACGCTCCTGCACAGTGCACATTACTGAGTTTTATTGCTGTGCAGCTCTGTGATACGCTCATACACAACACACATTACTGTGCGTTTTATTGCTGTGGAGCTCTGTTATACACTCATACACACTGCACATTACTGTGAGTTTTATTGCTGTGGATTCTGTGATACGCTCCTGCACAGTGCACATTACTGAGTTTTATTGCTGTGCAGCTCTGTGATACGCTCATACACAACACACATTACTGTGCGTTTTATTGCTGTGGAGCTCTGTTATACACTCATACACACTGCACATTACTGTGAGTTTCATTGCTGTGGAGCTCTGTGATACACACATACATACTGCACATTACTGTGAGTTTTATTGCTGTGGAGCTCTGTGATAAACACATACACACCGCACATTACTGTGAGTTTTATTGCTGTGGAGCTCTGTGATACACACATACACACCGCACAGTTCTGTGAGTTTCATTGCAAAAAAACAATGGCATAATATTGAATAAATAATATATATGTATGCTTAGGAAACCAGCTCCTACTCACACTTTGAGAGCTACAAGCTCTCCTGTGAAGGTTTTACAGGTGTTGGTGGGCCAACCTGTCTGCCCCAGAGCGATACAAAATATACAAGTAGGCACTTGGTATCCACTTTTAATATACAGAGAGGAAGAGGTGGAGCCTAGAGATGAAGGGGCAGGGTTTAAACATGACGGGGGGTGTTGAATTTAAATTGGGGGTGCATGAGTTTAGTCAGGCCTAGGGCAGCACAAAACCTAAATACACCACTGGTCACATGAATGGCAGGATCTCCCAAGGTCAGTGAAGCGATCGCAGAGAGAGACTGGGGACATTTTTCCCTAGTCCCATTCTACTCCCAGGAGCCAGAAGTGTCTGTTCTTGCCGCGAGATGAGAGGTGAGTATTTGCTTTTGGGGGGGGGGGGTTACAGTTGCAGCTAACTGATTCTACAGCAGTGGAATCTGTTAGCTACACCTCTAAGCTGTATCAAACTTTTTTAGTTAGTGACAGCTGTTTGTCATTAGTGTTAGGACTATGGAATCCTGACGCTAATTACTCTCTGCTTACTTTGTGCTCCCCATGTTAAGAATAGGGTGAGCAAAGCACAGTAAACTGGTGCTAAAAAGCACTAATACCGATTCGCTAATAGATTTTTTTAACCCGTTAATGATCGGGAGGTTTATACGGCACTCTATCACCTCAATTAACCTAGCGTTAATGCTCATTTATGTGAGCGCTAGCGGTAAGGCGGCGATAGTGCCCTAGTTCGGGGTACCACACATTATGTATCAGACTTAAATACCCTGAATCATGAAGACATTTTGTATTAAATATTCCTATCCTTGGGCCCTATTACAAAGTTAACGCTAACGCTCAGATACAGTATGTGAGTGTTAATGCTAGTTTAAGTGGCTTTAGCGCACGACCCCATATTACATTCTGAACGCTAACAGGTTAAAAAACCCATTAGCACACCGGGCATTGCGCATGCTTCTGCGAGAATGCTGTACCTTGCGCCCCCTATGCTTAACATAGGGATGCAAAGAGTAATAAGCGTTAGGATTACAAGGTCCTAATGCTAATTAACGTACCGCTGCGGCTAACTGAAAAGTTAACCACAGCTACGAGCTTGTGCTGATTCTGCTTCTGTGATATCAGTTAACAGTAGCTGAACCCCCCCCCCCCCCAGAAAAAAATAATCAGATACTCCCCTCTCATCCCATGGTGAGAACAGCGGCCCGATCCGCCTCTTCTAGCCGCAGGGAGCGTGAGACTGTGGGAAAAAAGTCCCCAGTCTCCCTCCGCAGTCCTGCATGATCTCGCAAGAGTGATCAGGGCAGTGCAACCCTAAATGGAGTCCTATGGATTCCAGGAGGTGGTGCTCGCGATGGCGCGTTAGCGCTGCCACGAATATCCGGACATTAGTGCTGCTTTACGTAGCAAGCTGCTGAATCAGCGCTTGCCCTGTAATAGGGTGCTAAAACGTGGATGCTAAGGGGGAACTTGCAGGCACCGGTTTTCCACCTTAACGTCCCTGTTTTAGCGGTAAGAATGTAATATGGAACCATGGGCGTCCGCAGAAATTTCCAGGGGGGGCACAATTTTAATGGCATCCATATACTGCCCTTTTGACTATGTCATGAAGGAGACAGTCATATAATAAACCGTAGTAATACAGAGGCTGCGAAACATGATGCAAGTCTAATAGAAGAATAAAGGTGTAAGTGTCTGATCTGAGTGTTGCATTTTCTATTCTGTTAACGCCATTCAATGCACCACACTAGTCATACACCCAGGATCAAGGCACTAAAGTAAGGGTTTTTATAAGGCCATCTCTGTATACACAAACTATGACCCCCCCCCACAGATACTGGCACACACACCAGGCCCCCCACTCCAAACATACATATATACATACACACACACACACACCAGCCCCCATGAGACAGCCGGAGGGGAGTGCTGCCAGCGAGTGTGTGAGCCACCCCGAAGAAGTGTGTTGGGGCCGGAGCAGGGTCCCCCCTCTTCTCTTAGATTGTAAGCTCTGGAGCAGGGTAAACTTTCTTCTTAGATTGTAAGCTATGGGGCAGGGTCCCCTCTCCTCTTAGATTGTAAGCTCTGGAGCAGGGTACCCCTTCTCCTCTACGATTGTAAGCTCTGGAGCAGGGTCCTCATCCCCACTGCCCAGGCAAGACCCTGCCTTGAGCGCCTGTATACTGCCAATATTGCCCTGTCTGTACCTCATGCAAGCTCTGTGAGCTTAACAGAGGCCCCCACCAGATTGCTATTAATCATTTTGTGTCCCTCCTCCCCAGACAAACTAGACCTCAGATCAGGAGCCTCTCATTAATAAAGACCGTGGCATCAAGCATAATAAAAATGTATTTATTTTTAAAATAATCACCATTTTTCTTGTGTCCAGCATCCCAGCCTGTGGTCCATAGGAGCAGCTGCACCTGCTTTTCAGCCCTGCCTCTCCCAGCAAAGTGATTGAGAGCAGGTGGTGGATTGAAGGTGGAGTGGGGATGTGACGCTTGTGCAGCCTAGTGGAGAGCCCAGGAAATGCAGCAGTGCAGTGAATAAATTATCATAATTTAAGCCTGTTGATCCAGGGGTGGCAAGTGCCCCCCCTTGCCCCATCCTGCGGACGCCCATGTATGGGACCTTATTTGGGGAGCATGTGCTAATCATGCCAGTAGATTACTCAAAGTTTGCATAGGTAAGTCATGCACAGGTATGTCACTTGTGGTCTGAATTTTTTGGGAGATACTATAGACCCGGAAACTCTGCTTTTACGTTGGGCACACGTCAGGGATATGACGATGACACCAAACTCACTGGCTGGTTTAGTTGTAATTCATCATTTTATAGATATAATAAACCAGGAATTCTCGGATTATGAAATGTTTCCTTCTGTCTCAATAAGGTCCAGTTTCTCTTTTAAAATTGAAGGTAAGAACCATGTGCTGCTGAAGGGTCGATTTTGCTACACAATAAGTTTTATAACAGAGCACTTCAAATGTAATAAGCTAAAGCTCTTCACCTGTAATAGTGCTCGTAACCACTGATCTAAAGCTATATAATCACTGGTTTACAATCCCAGATGTACAGTTAGTCAATCACAATGACTGTCCATACATTCGGCCTAGAATTATTCTGTGAATGTTGAACAGCCTGTCATTTGGGGGTTATACAATGAATAATTTGAAATCCACTCATCTAGTTATTCAGTGGTTATTACTATTATTATTATACCACAACAGGTCCAAAAGCATACAAGTAGAGCTGTGTTCTACTCACCCATCTGGTTCTTGTTGGGCAGGTAATATGCATTTAATGCCTGTGGTGGAAGCAGCCATCTGTATCAAAAGGAAAAAAGTGAGGGTTATTGCATCACAGGCATACATTAATTCCAAATTGTTTGTCTAACTTCATTAAATGATAATAAAATCATTAGTATTATAAAACCAATAAATGCTCTGCAGTACTGTAACCTGGTTTAACATATATACGTATGTCTGTTTACACAGACTAAACAACTAAACCACAAAAATAAACCTGAAAATATGGTGTGGTTTGTATGAGCATATCACAAAAACTGGAAAGCACACCAAGTAAAAAGATATAAATTTATTAAAGTCAAAAATATAAAAGAAGTATAATTGATACTCACAGCACTAATGCATAAATATATGTTTCAACACATCATAAGCACAAATGAACATGCAAAGCAATACTCAATGCATAGGTAAACATAAGTCCCAAAATTGGGGAAATGTAAATAGAGCTTATAATGATGAATACATCAGATGCCTGGATGGTCACGATGCAAAGCCTAATGCTATACTAGCTCATAAATTCATGCTGTAACACATATATAAATTGCAAAGTAAGACATTAGAAAAAACAAAGAATGAGAAAATGCAAAATAAGGAACCTGCTCAGCAAAGCAACCCGGCAGAGACCAGAGACCCAACATTTCGGCTTCAAAAGCCTTTGTCAAGGGTACCCTATGCATTAGTGCTGTCAATTACTTCTTTTACATTTTTGACTTTAATAAATTTATATCTGTTTACTTGGTGTACTTTCTAGTTTTTGTAGTTTGCTATGTAGGACTCCTGAGCATTAGTCCTTCCTGCAGTTAGCACCCACTTTTTGTGTTTGTTTGCATTGGTGTGCAATATAGCGATTTTCTTTAGTTTGTATGAGGATATCACCAGACATCCCAACCTGCAAAAACTCATTTCCTCCCCCTCGCTCACATTGCTCAGTGCGTAAAGCGCTGCCTGTAATCACCCTGACCACATCCATGGGCACCACTAATTCACTGGAGTCTGTCAAGGAAATATTTCCCCTCCCTCCAGTCTGTAAGGCAGCCCTAAGATTCCCTGCATGCCTTGCGCTGCCCAGGACCGAAGAGGATTACCTTTCAAATGGTAGGAGGTTTTTTTGAATGAAAAAGTAACGTAAACACGAAGAGCAGGGTTTACTCTTCCTTACTCATTGAGCGTTTGTGGGCGTCAGGAAGCCAACATTAACTTTAGGGAGACTCCCGGAACTTCCGGGAGAGTTGGGATCCCTGTATAAAACACACAGCAATAAAACAGTAATAGGTTGCAAATGATAACTTAAGGAATGGCCCTAAGAGTTTACAGTCTAACTTAACTCTTAGATTATAAACTCTTGAGCAAGGTCCTCTCTCCTACTGTTCATTGAGTTTAACTTGTGTAGCGCTCACTCCCGGAGGAGCCGCTGAAAATGAACCACGGGTCAGTCTCCCCGCACTAGGGAATAAATATACTCCAACACAGTTGTGAGTTTTTATATTTATATAGTTTACTAAAATATTTGAGCAGATGTTGAGACACGGTATTCACAAGTATTATTACAGTATTTTCGTATCCCGGCAAAACGCGTAGCGGAAAAGAAACGAAACACGGGGCTTCGTATTTCGGAAAATAAAATATTCGCAACCGAACATAAAAGCAATGCAATTTCCCGATAGTTCAGAAAAAGGGACACGTAGCGAAAACCCCAAACATACAATCCCTTTCGTATTACGGCAAACGCGCAGCGGAAAAAAAAGAGAAAAATGTATTCGGAACGTATCTTTGTCTTTAACCCCCGTTCCGATTCGCAAAAGGAAATGAGTCCTGCACAGATTAAGTCCCAGAATGTGAAAAGTGTATCTGTGTGTGTGGTACCCGGGTACTGTTCAACTGGCCAGTGAGTTTATTAAAGGAAGGTCTTCGACTAGTCAGTTGGGGCCCTGTGGACTTTAAAGAGAAAACAGCAGAGCGTCCTTTAATAATAAAACAGCCTTGGAGGCCTCTCACCCATCCGACGATTTCTGTAGGCTCCGCTGACCCAGGACGTCTCTCCACCTGATTTTGACTGGGGATACTAGCGGCCCGATCCGTTGTCTGACTCCACACAGCTTTTCCAGCTCACCGCCTGCTCTCCGTTCGATTCCTCCGGTCTGCAGCAATGCCTGGATCCCGGCGGGTCTTCTTCTCCTCAGCTTGGGTGATCCTCTCTGGACTAACAGGTCTCTCTTGGTCTCTCTTGGTCTCTGTTGGTCTCTGGCCTAGGCCCTCTCGTGATCTCTTTGATGCGTCTGCGCTCTTCCCTTCCCTGGCGCGCTCTGGAACTTTCTCCACGAGGCAGAG
Source organism: Leptobrachium leishanense (assembly GCA_009667805.1). Classification (NCBI taxonomy): domain Eukaryota; kingdom Metazoa; phylum Chordata; class Amphibia; order Anura; family Megophryidae; genus Leptobrachium; species Leptobrachium leishanense. Next base: position 149,965,930 of record CM019066.1, on the reverse strand, counting down.
GATGTAAGTCTCCAGTCCCCACCCACTTCCTGTCTTCTTGCAAAGCATGCCAGGCATTGTAGTCCCAATGTCCAGTATCTCTGATCCCGATAGTCTCCATCTTGTGGCCAAAAATAGGTACTGCCACAGCAAGATTTTACCACAGCGCTACACTCTCCCCCTCCTAAAACTCTTGGGTCTCTCCAAGGAGGTACAACAGTTACATTACATTTCCACAATATTTAAATACAATTTACACTACATGTACAGGTTCAGCAGCATACATACAGTGGGTTAGGAACACTTCCTCAAGTTGACTCATATTTTGGGCTACCTCGGCTAGCATAGCAGACACTTCGGGCAACCTCCGCACCGTGGTGATGGCCTCTTCAGTGCTATGTCCTGGTGAGTCGTAGGTGAGTCGTTGGGGCGGTCGAACAGAGCGTTTTGGTCCTGGCTCAATCAGTTCCTCTTCAGGTGGAAGTACTATAGGCGTTGGCTCAGTCTCTCTCTCTATCACTGGAGCAGACGTTTCTTCAGAGTATGATCCCTCCAGCGAAGGCATAGAACTATAATCACCTGAGTAAGCTTCCGGAACTACCGAGATCCCCACATCCTCAGGGACTTCCAACTGAAATTCAAGAGGCTCAGGGATATCAACAGTCTCAGGGACTTCCAGCAAGAATTCAGGAGCTTCAGGCCTCAAATTACTCTCCCATCGTTCAGGGACTGAGGTAATCTCTTCAGGCTCCGGTGAACGTATCCAGTCCAGACAGAAACTTTCTTCCTCACTGTCCCTTTTGCTCTCTTCGACAACCCGAGTCTGTTGAGACCGGGTAACAGGAGGCAAACATGGAACAGGCGGATTTGGCAGAGGCGGTTCATCCCCAACTGGCATTCTCACAGCCTCCCTCAAAGGTAACAAATGATTCCGGTGCCAGTTCTTGAGAGGCCCAGCCTTTCCATCCGGGCGAATCTGATACACTGGTAGACCTGGTAGCTGTTTGCAGACAATGTAAACCTGGGAACTCCACCTATCCGCCAACTTGTGTCTTGCAGCAACACCCAAGTTCTTCAATAGGACCCTATCACCGGGTTGTAGATCTTGTATCCGGACCTTCAAGTCATAGTTCCTTTTGTTTCTTTGCTCCCTGTTTCCCGAGGTCAACCGGGCCTGTTCAAATGCAGAAGCCAAATTTTTCCGAAGTCTATCCACGTAGTTTCTATGGGAAGCTACTGACGTCTGGTCTAGAGATAACCCAAATGCCAAATCAACCGGCAGTCGAGCCTCTCTTCCGAACATAAGACGGTACGGTGAATATCCAGTTGCATCGCTCTCCGTACTGTTATATGCATGCACCAGAGTAGCTATGTGACGACTCCAACTCTGCTTCTCCACATTCGACAAGGTCCCCAGCATGTTTAGCAGTGTGCGATTAAACCTTTCAGGCTGAGCATCACCTTGAGGGTGATATGGTGTGGTTCGGGTCTTTTGGATTCCCAACAGCTCTAACAACTGCCCCACCAGTCTGCTTTCAAAGTCTCTACCCTGATCAGAGTGTATCCTCCTTGGCAGTCCGTAGTGAACAAAGAACTTTTCCATCAACACCTTGGCTACAGTCGGAGCGCGTTGATCTTTCGTGGAAAAAGCTTGGGCGTAACGAGTGAAATGATCAGTCACTATTAGAATGTTCCCTTGCCCACTAGCATCCGGCTCTAAGCACAAGAAGTCAATGCACACCAAATCCATGGGTCCCTGGCTCTGCAGATGGTTCATTGGAGCAGTTCGGGTCGGTAGAGTCTTTCTCTGAATACACCTCAGACAGGAATGACAATAGCTTTCTACTTCAGCCCTCATACAAGGCCAATAGAACCTATCTCGCACCAACTTAAAAGTTCTCTCTGCACCCAAATGTCCATGCTCATCATGTAGTGATCGCAGCACACTCTCCCTATATTTAGTAGGGAGGAATAACTGTTGAATCTCTTCAGAGTTGGTTGAGGGGCCCCTTCGGTAGACCACCCCATCCAACATCTTTAACCGCTCCCACTCTTTGTAGACCAATCTGGCTCCACTCGGGGAGTTGGTTAACAAAATCTCTCGCTGGTTTGCAGACAGGGCCTTTATGGTCAAGGCAATTAAAGGGTCTCTGGCCTGATCCGCTTTCAGGTCCTGTCTCGAAAAGGTAGGTAAACTTTCATCCCTTAACTGCGTAGGGTTACAGTAGAACTCAGGAACAGCCGCAGCCATAACTCCTATGGCCTCTGCTTCAATCCCTCCTTTGACCCGGCGCTCTGTTCCTTGGCACAAAGCTTGCACCCCGTCTGGAGTCAACTGAGTCCATTCTGTAGTGTAGGGTCTTCTCGATAACGCATCAGCATCTCGATTATTCACCCCAGGGCGATACTTCAGGCTGAACCGAAACCCTGACAGAGCAGCCAACCACCGATGTCCCGTTGCGTCCAGTTTTGCGGTAGTAAGGATGTAGGTAAGAGGATTGTTATCCGTCTTGATCACGAACTCAGCTCCATACAGATAGTCTTTCAACTTGTCCACCACTGCCCACTTCAAGGCTAGGAACTCCAGCTTGTGAGTAGGATAGTTCTTCTCTGAAGGCGTAAGGCTCCGGCTCACGTACGCCACAGGCCTCAGCAATCCACCATACTCCTGATATAGGACTCCTCCCAGACCTTCTCGGCTGGCATCCACATGTAGTTCATACGGCTTGTGAGGGTCCGCATAGGCCAAAACAGGAGCTCGGGTTAGGCTCTCTTTCAGCTTTACGAAAGCTCCTTCACATTGACTGGTCCATTCACCTTGTATAGACTCTCGAGCTTTCCTTGGCCCCGGAGCTGACGGGTTTTTGTCAGAGACCTTGCAGCCTTCTTCTGTGGTTTCCTTCTGCAGGAGTTTGTTCAGTGGTTGGGCTATTTTCGCGAATCCTCCCACAAATCTTCGATAGTATGAACAGAATCCCAAGAAAGATCTAAGCTCAGTGACGTTTCGGGGTCTAGGCCAAGAAGCTACGGCCTCCAACTTCCGAGGGTCTGTTGAAACACCTTCCGCTGAGACCACATGTCCTAGATACGTAACAGACGGCAGACAGAATTGGCATTTCTCCAGAGACAGTTTCAGCCCCTCTTCATGGAGCCTCTTCAAGACCTTCTCCAGACGTTGCTCATGTTCTTCCAGAGTCTTCCCAAACACAATTATGTCATCCAGGTATACTAATACTTCGATTAGATTCATATCCCCGACTGTCTTCTCCATCAACCGTTGGAACGTGGCTGGAGCCCCCGTAAGGCCTTGAGGCATCCTGTTGAATTCAAAGAACCCCAGTGGACAGATGAACGCAGTTTTCTCCTTGTCTTCAGGATGCATTGGTATCTGGTGATACTCACTTCGCAGGTCTAGTACACTAAACCACTTTGCTCCAGACAAACACTGTAGGGCATCTTCAATCCGAGGAGTGGCATATTGATCGGGGATGGTTCTCCGGTTCAATGTGCGATAGTCTATGCAAAAGCGGACAGAACCATTTTTCTTCCGGACCAACACTATAGGAGATGCATACGGGCTCCTGGACTCTTGAATCACCTTGGTTCTCTGTAACTCGTTCAGCTGCTCTCGCAGATCATCTAAGTCTCCTAGCGGAACTCGCCTTGATCTTTCGCGAAACGGCTTGTCTTCTTGTAATCGAATGCGGTGTTCAGTACTCTTAGCTAGGCCCACATCGAACTCATCTTTTGAAAACAATTCCTTCCACTTTAGAACTTGAGACTGAAGACGTTTCTTCCATTCAGGTGAAATAGGAGCGTCCTTGGGGTAGAATCTTTCATCTGGAATCTCTTTACCCTCTCCCCCTCCTGAATCGGTAGAGAGGGGTGTAGCAGACTCTACTTGCCCAATAGGCATTCGTGCTTTAAGGACTACTGGAAAATCCGTCACGTTGCACACACTGACCGAGACTCTTCCTCGTGTTCTCTTCAGAGCTTTGGTGGAGATTATTTCAGGAATTACTTCGACTCCGGTTTCACTCCCATGATCAAAATCGGTTCCCAGCACCACATAGGGGCCTGGTTGCGACCCGTTCAACTTGACTGAAGCCCAGAAACTCGCTACTTCTCCTGCTTGCAGAACCTTCTCGGTTCCACCCAATCTCCACAATCTTCCCACCTCGGCAGGTGCCTTTCGTTCTTCGACCATCCTCTGATAGACCGGACGTAACATTGGGTGTACTCCTTGAGTTGAACCTTCTTCCAACACGATAGGCGACGCCGCACTAGGTCAGTATTCGTCCCCACTATCAGGGAGCTTCTGTTCGCACCCGAGGGTCGAGGACACACAATAGCCAGTGCATCACAACCCCCAGACTGCCCGATGACTTCAGATCCGATCTCCAACTTCACTTGCAGGTACCCATCATAAGGGAGTTTCTCAGTGCCGATACCCCATATTTCCAAATCCTTCAATTCTTGCAAAGGAATGTGCTTTAAGTGTTTCTCGTAGAAGTCTCGGTAGATCAATGTCACTTGAGCCCCTGAATCCAACAGGGCTTTGGTGTAGACCCCTTCCACTTGGATTGGCACAATAGGAGAAGGACCTATCAATTGATCGGGAAATTTTGTGGCGGTATCCGGACACTTAGACCCAGTTTGCTGTACCCTGGCCTTTTTCTTGGCCCGTGCAGGTTTTTGGCGTGCATTGCTCCCCCATGACGTAGACCCGGATGCTAAGGGAGTGACTCTTTCAGTCCTGGCAGGCTCTACAGTCGGCTCGGCTTTGGGCCTTTTCGCCCTCTTAGCCTTTGCTTGATTTCTGGAGCGGGGTTCAACCCTCGGGCACTCAGGTTGCTCCTTCACTGGTGCCTTCTGGCGTTTCCCGCCGGTGAGGTAGATAACAGTCCCTCCAGGGCTTCCAACAGTCCCTTGACTCTGTCCTTCTCAGGCTTTCGGCCTTTGCACTGTGCGCGGAAATGGCCCATTTCTCCACACCCAAAACATCTCTTCTTAAAGAGCGGAGACGTAGTTGCTTGTTGAGATTTGGTTAAAGAGTTTGGACCAGACGCCACAGCAGCTCCCGTCGTCTGCATACCTGTGAGGAATTTCTGCATTTCTGCCTGCATCTCTGTCACCTTCATCAATACCCGACACAGTTCCGCGTGCGCTTGTTGCAATTCAACTTGAGCTTCCTGAACTTCCTTGACGGTTTTGGACAATTCACCCCGTTCAGGGAGGTTCGATTCTTTAGCAGCCCTCTCTGTAGATTTAAAAACAACTAGGTGTTCTTGTTCGTCCTCATCAGATCCATAGGTATCTAGAGAGTCGCTTTCAGGCTGCAGACCGTCGTTATGTCTCACAGGTTGTGCATAAGCCCTTTCCCCCGCCTGAAAGATTTCTCTTCTAGTAAAGCCTCTTCCTCTCGTACAACTCGGATCAGTTCCAGGTACTTTAACTCTTGGTTACCTGCTCTGCTTCTCAGCTGCATCATCACTGGATCTAGAGGTTGAGAGCCCCTCAGGATCTGTTTTATTCGGATCTTATCTACTTCGGCCGGTTCGGCCCCTTTCTTCAGGAGTATCTGGTGTAGAATCTTATCCAGGCGCCTCATGTACTCGGTCATCCTTTCACCTCTTCTCTGATAGGTGTGTTCGTACTGATATACCAATTCGGCCGCCTTTTCAGTTCGCCCAAAAACTTCTTCAAGAACGTTTAAATAATCCAAAGCAGTACAATCTTTTCTACTCAGTTTTAGGTTTCTCACCGCTTCTGACGCAGGTCCCTTTAAGCTCTCGGTGATCCTTTGCTTTTTCTGGGCCTCAGGGACATCCCACTCATCCAGAGCCTGCATCGCCTGTTCCACCCATTCTTCAAAGGTTTCTTCTCCCGCCGGAGTTGGTACGTTTCCTGTAAAATTTCTTAACCGTCGATAACCGAAGTTAGTGTGAGGAGGGCTTGTTTTCTGACATTTAGCCAGTAGATCTCCAATAGCCACGATAAATTCAGGCCCTATCATGGCCAACGGACTAGGCGTGGAAACACTTGCGGATTCGCCACGTGGCGTACTTGGCTTAATTAGTTGGACTTCCACCTCTTCGGCCAGTTTCACGCTCGTGCCCTGAAAACATGGCGGAACACCCTTTCTCCATTCGAGAAGAACATACATGTGAGAAGTATCTGGGTTTTTTTCAATGTCCAGTATTAACCCCCGATGATCTGGTGCTAGCGTGGCCACGGCCTGGCGAATCTGATCTTCAGCCCAAGTGTCTGCTGGAATATCCATAACTATACAACATTCTGACTGGCTACTGTGCTCCCCACACCACTCGGCAACAGTGTCTGGATCCATATTTAACCCTTTAGATGCGGTTTTTCCAGAGACTGGATCCCGGAAACGAGCCCCCACGTGTAGCGCTCACTCCCGGAGGAGCCGCTGAAAATGAACCACGGGTCAGTCTCCCCGCACTAGGGAATAAATATACTCCAACACAGTTGTGAGTTTTTATATTTATATAGTTTACTAAAATATTTGAGCAGATGTTGAGACACGGTATTCACAAGTATTATTACAGTATTTTCGTATCCCGGTAAAACGCGTAGCGGAAAAGAAACGAAACACGAGGCTTCGTATTTCGGAAAATAAAATATTCGCAACCGAACATAAAAGCAATGCAATTTCCCGATAGTTCAGAAAAAGGGACACGTAGCAAAACCCCAAACATACAATCCCTTCGTATTACGGCAAACGCGCAGCGGAAAAAAAAGAGGAAAATGTATTCGCAAAAGGAAATGAGTCCTGCACAGGTTAAGTCCCAGAATGTGAAAAGTGTATCTGTGTGTGTGGTACCCGGGTACTGTTCAACTGGCCAGTGTGTTTATTAAAGAAAGGTCTTCGACTAGTCAGTTGGGGCCCTGTGGACTTTTAAGAGAAAACAGCAGAGCGTCCTTTAATAATAAAACAGCCTTGGAGGCCTCTCACCCATCCGACGATTTCTGTAGGCTCCGCTGACCCAGGACGTCTCTCCACCCGATTTTGACTGGGGATACTAGCGGCCCGATCCGTTGTCTGACTCCACACAGCTTTTCCAGCTCACCGCCTGCTCTCCGTTCGATTCCTCCGGTCTGCAGCAATGCCTGGATCCCGGCGGGTCTTCTTCTCCTCAGCTTGGGTGATCCTCTCTGGACTAACAGGTCTCTCTTGGTCTCTGTTGGTCTCTGTTGGTCTCTGGCCTAGGCCCTCTCGTGATCTCTTCGATGCGTCTGCTCTCTTCCCTTCCCTGGTGCGCTCTGGAACTTTCTCCACGAGGCAGAGGATGTAAGTCTCCAGTCCCCACCCACTTCCTGTCTTCTTGTAAAGCATGCCAGGCATTGTAGTCCCAATGTCTATGTTTCTATGTTTCTATGTTTCTAATGTCCAGTATCTCTGATCGCGATAGTCTCCATCTTGTGGCCAAAAATAGGTACTGCCACAGCAAGATTTTACCACAGCGCTACACTTGTATGGACATTTGTTATTCTGTCTCTCCCATTGTAAAGCGCTACGGAACTTGTGAGCGCTTTATAAATACCTGTGACTGTAAATAACTACAGCATTTTTAATCTAATGGCATCAGAGAGAGAGAGGAGCGCCACACAGCCTGGCCACCTTAAAATGCTAAAGTGGTCACTCATTTTTCAATTGTTGATTGATAAAAATGAACTATTATCATCCCTGTTCTTATGTTACATACAGGGTTATTCAGAGAGCGGTGAAAAGCAGGAGAATGACTTCAGAATGGTTAATTCTAGGTCAAAATAGCCGATTTGGAAAGTGAGATGAATGGGAGAATTTTTCTGGTTTGGATATTTCGACCTAGAATTTTCCATTCTCCAGTCATTCTCCTGCTTTTCACCTCTCTTTGAATAACCCTGATAATTTTTCAGGCTGTATATACAACTTGCTTAAAGTCTTTGGTCCCTATTCTGGCTTGGTTAATATTAGGGAGCAGCAAAAGCCATACATTCAACTTTGTGTGTTTGAAAATCCTTAATATGTATACTGTATGTTCGCCGCACCTTTCAATTATGGAGAGAATGAGAGAAGGGGAAGTGGATCACATCCTCTCCTTCACTGAGAACCAAAAGGTAAGTTCAACAGTTATTGTTAAACTTTTTTAAAGTGTTATGTGATTTTGCACATCTGTGCCATTACAGACTGGTTAGGACAGACATAGGACAAAATCCCATCCTGCCGACAACCCCAGGGCCGAGGCCCAAGGACAGAGATCTGGAGCGCCCCCCACCCCCAAAAGAAAATGCTAAAACCCCTTTTTTAATTTTTGTTTTTGGAGGAAAACTAAAAAAAAAAATCATTTAAAACTGAAAACCAATTTCTCTCTGTGCTCACTTGACACCTCACTTTGTGCGGTGTACAAATCAGAGGTGCAGGGTTCCAAAGTCCCCCTTGTCTCTACTGCAGTGCCACGAGCTGGTTTGATGAAACCATGCGTTTTGCCATCACCTCCACCACTTGCTGGTAGTATAGGAAATGGGAAAGTGAGTTAGTGCAACATAATTTTTAGAATTGTAAAGTGAACAACAGTGCAGCATTAGAAAAAATATTTATATTTTTATATTTCATTTATTTGTTATTATATTTTTACTTAAAACTGGTAATTTATGGTATCATTGGAAAGGACATAATCTGACCTTTCCAATAATACCTTATATATCCCTCTAGCCTGTAGGACTCCAGAGATACAGGGGTCTAAATGATTGTAAATTGTAATTATTTATTATTTTTTTTTACACACAGAGCAAGGCGCCCTCTTGTGGCAGGCACCTGTAGGCACATGCCTACTCTGACTAATTATAAATTCAGCCCTGGACAACCCTATAATGAGCATCCTCAGATGTCCCATGGGAATTTAACAGGAATATTCAAATTCATTTAAATTCCATCGACGAAGATTTAGAGGATTACTTTTACAAAGTTTTTTACATTTCTTTTGTCAAAGTGTAAATATGTTATGTAAGGTCCTTATATTATTATGTTTTTACCACAGCTGCTCCTACTTATAAAAAAAAGCACAAAACGGAATGATTTTTTAAATCATGCTCCAGTGAAACGCTCTTTGAAAGATTTAAAGTATATGGCATATTTTCCATAGTCTGCATTTTAGCTTTCAAATATATTTTTGCTTGGGTCACAGCGGTTCTTTTTTTAGGATTGGTTATTTAAAACACACGAGCAGATGCAGATTTGTCATAATTGCATCAATTTATCTTTTTTGATAGAGGAAAATGTTTTATACATACGCAGATTTGTCCACTTCTTGGCGGATCTTTTTCACTGACAATTTGATACTGTACCGAATGCTGTTTAAAATATTCTGAAAGTAGGACTTTTCATAGATGTCAAACTGACAGAGAAACAAAAAAAATTCACTCTGTTATGAAAAAGTAGAGGAAGGCCGGATATACATTATATATTGGAATGAAAACTGAAATAAAAATAAATAAAAAATGGGTAGTGAGCAGGACTAGTCCCTTAACTAACTAGAAGTTTCCATAAACCACTGCCAGGACCCATTTCAGGCAGTTTAAAAATGAATGTAACCTTCATAAAACACATTTCCATATATTGTAGAGACTATAAGCTTATTGTCAATGCTGAGGGCTCCCCCTGTTGGCCAAAGATGGCTACTACACGTATAATAAAACAATGAGAGCTCAAACGTTTTGAAAACAAGAAACGGATATCCAAGCTGTTCAAACAGCTTCAGCACTTTGTATGACATATCCAGGGTGCTGAAAATCTGAGGGCACATTAGTAACCCCTTTGCAAATGAATTTAATCTGTGGTAAAGGAAAATTCATTTGTCTTCAGAATATGACCAGATTGAGTTTCCTTGGTGTTGGACTCCCACAGGAGCTTTGTACACTCGACCATGGTAGTGAAGTGGTTAAAGGGCAAATGAATAAGAAAGGGAATATATTGGACTATGCAGGTTTGTGAATTAAAATGATAATTTAATGCATACCTTAAATATAACTAATGTGCAAAAAAGTAATAGAACTAGGCACAATGCATACAGTGCTCCATTAATTACATAAACGTTGGGATATTATCCTTTTATAAAGATACACCAGGTTTACAAGTCTCCATATCTGCCAGAAAGTTAATGTACAGTTTAATTGTTTGGGATCACACTGTGTATTTATTCATGGGTAGGTTTATTTGTATGTTTCGAGGCTGTTAAGCAAATTACACTCAGCAGCAAAACTCTACAAACACAAATATGGACAAATCTGATAAGGATCTTTCTTGAACTACGTAAAACGATGGTCTGTTAGGTACAGGGAACGATTCCCAGTGTCTTATTTATGTAAGGGTCTGCGATGTAGCAACTCACTTCATATTCCTTGTCTAGAGCATCAGGCTTCAGGAGATAATCAGGGTAGCCGATCATAACCATCATATGTTTTAACTGCAGAGAGAAAGATATATAAATATAAATAGTTTGAGACGACTGGTGACCATTCGACAAACAAGTATTTCAGATAGGAAGCTGTGGAACTGAAATTCTGAATATTCTCTTCTGGTGTCACAACAGATGAAGATGTAAATAAATACATACATTTCCCCGGTATGTTGCATATTGGCGAACGCTTCACACTGGTCTTTTTTGCCTTCTTTTGGATCAACAGCAGTAGGTGATGTGGGAGAGGCTGAACCTGATGGACGCAGGTCTTTTTTCAGCCTATGTAACTATGTAACAATGATTGACTAATATCCAGGACCCGCAGAAAGACACCAAAGAAGTTTTTGTTCTTGATGTGGCAAGAGGAGGCAATTTACTGCACTGACCTCTGCATCAAGGGGTATAAAGTATGTTTGGTATTTTCTAAGTAACTTTGCATCACAAAATCACTTCATAAAAGATTTTGGGAGCTGCTAATTTTCTTTTTTGGCTGCTTGGTAAAAAATGAGCTAGAGAGAATAGCTTGATGTTCTGCAGCTCCAAATACTTTTGGACAAAGTACGTTATGCATACAGTAACCTGATGTAGAAGTGGAGTCATAACAGACAACATTACCATTCGATTTTTACTAGCCAACGGGGTTTTAGCACATAGAGCCTCAGTCAATGACAGGCCACTTGCTACTACTAATGGCCGACATTAGAATAGTGGACAACTGCTGTGGACGGAGACGGAACACTCTTCTTACACATAGGGCTCTATCACCTAATTAAAGCTAATGCTAGCGCTCCCATAAATGAGTGTTAGCACTAGCTTAAAACAGGTGAAAGTGCTCCACACAGATCACCTCCAAATCACTAAAGGGTTAAAACATCCATTAGTGAACAGGTATTTATTTATTTATTTATTTGAAAAGGATTTTACCAGGAAGGATACATTGAGATTTCTCTCGTTTTCAAGTATGTCCTGGGTTCGAGAACATTGAGTGGTTACAGTTGTTACAGAAATACAAAGTAATAAAATGCAAACTATTAAAAACAAAACACAAATATACAGAATACATTTAGCAAGAAAAAACAGTCAAAATATTAATATTTTATGCTTGCAACTATCTATTAACAGTACGATTAAAGTCAAAATTGTGGCGTAGAATTGCAGAAGACATGTTGAATCGCCGGTACCTTCAGATTCAGAGTCCAGGAGCACGCGTGGCGGCAGAGGGTGATGTGAGTGTGTGTGGCCGGGCTTCAGATTCAGAGTCCAGGAGCAGGCGTGGCGGCAGAGGGTGATGTGAGTGTGTGTGGCCGGGCTTCAGATTCAGAGTCCAGGAGCATGCGTGGCGGCAGAGGGTGATGTGAGTGTGTGTGGCCGGGCTTCAGATTCAGAGTCCAGGAGCACGCGTGGCGGCAGAGAGTGATGTGAGTGTGTGTGGCCGGGCTTCAGATTCAGAGTCCAGGAGCACGCGTGGCGGCAGAGGGTGATGTGAGTGTGTGTGGCCGGGCTTCAGATTCAGAGTCCAGGAGCACGCGTGGCGGCAGAGGGTGATGTGAGTGTGTGTGGCCGGGCTTCAGATTCAGAGTCCAGGAGCACGCGTGGCGGCAGAGGGTGATGTGAGTGTGTGTGGCCGGGCTTCAGATTCAGAGTCCAGGAGCACGCGTGGCGGCAGAGGGTGATGTGAGTGTGTGTGGCCGGGCTTCAGATTCAGAGTCCAGGAGCACGCGTGGCGGCAGAGGGTGATGTGAGTGTGTGTGGCCGGGCTGTGGAAGTATTAGTGCTTTTTAGAACTTGCTTACTGTACTTTGTGCTTGCTGTACTTAACATGGGGAGCGCAAAGTATAAGCACTCAGTAATTAGTGTTAGGATACCAACTAAGAGCTGTCGCTAACTAAAAAGTTAACACCAGCTCAGAGCTGGTGCTAACTGATTTCACTGCTGCAGTATCAGCAGCAGCTGAAAAGCCCCCTAAAAATCAAATACTCACCTCTTATCCCACGGTGAGAACGGCGACCAGAACTGCCGTTTTTGGCTCCTGGGAGCAGACTAGGGGCGGGGGAGTCTCCAGTCTCCATCCGCGATCACTCCGCTGACCTGCAGGATCTTGCGAGAGGCGAGATCCTCCCGGTCATGTGACCCGGCAGCAAAAGTCCTATGGACTCCATGGAGGGGATGATCGGGACGGTGCTTTAGCGTTGTTCTGAACATCCAGGACCATAGTGCCACTGAACTCAGCGCCTGTCCTGTAATCCCCTAGGAAAACAGGGGCTCTAGGGGGGGGTTAGTGAATGCTAATTTTTCCCCTTATCATCCCTGTTTTAGCGTGGTTCAAGTGATAGGGCCCATAGTATTTAAAGTATTCAAGTAATCATACACAATTTGTCAGACCGATCCACTAATGAATGATCTGTAAAGACTTCAATAAATAACTATAAATGAGGTTATAAATATAAACCCACCCAACCTGTCTCTTAGCTGAGAAGCAGCGGGAGGACATGTTGCTGGTAGGCAATGTTTGGTGTCATTAGGTTATGACCCACCTTAAGAGGTGCCATGACGTGGCAGATGAGCTTAATACTTTAATGGCCATTATAGTAAACTAAAACCTCTGTTTTGTTTCGCATGGAGCCATAGGGTTTAGCGCAAATGACAACCCTTTTTTTCTTGTTATGTTTTATACATGAACTGGGCTAGATACTCTTGGTTTACACAGCTGCCCAGATAGGAATTAGTGTGCGAAATCGCTTTTTATGCAAATAACACAAGTTTGTCTCCCGTATGTTGCATGCAGTACTTTTATTTACGAATGCTCCTCCAGTCCATGTCACCTTTGCTTTTGCGGCTTTTTTAGTCTCCATATCCATCCAGTCCAATTCTTCCAATCTGTGATCCAGTATGTGCTTTATGTCTTCAACAAGCTGCTGCACCTGTCCAGGGAGAGGGCACACAATGACATGTTACTTGTTGCAACTACACGGAGAGTCACAATATTAGCTGAAACCATCCCTAGAAACTTTAAAAGTTTAGATTTAAATAAATTTATTTGAAAAATAGAGTTACTTGTCTTGCTGACTTGGAAAAAAAAATTCTGATCTCTTGGCTTTAATTTTTCAGGTCAGGTGCCAAAATACAACGGGCTAAATTACGAGCCCTGCGTTAAAATGGGGGCGGTAGGGAGAAAAAACTGCACCCGCAGGTTTCCCCCTACCGCCCCGTTTTAACGGAGGATTACAATGCAGGCGCAGCCGCGAGCATCCACCCGATGGAGTCCATAGAACTCCATTGAGCCAGACTCGGCCGGTCACATGAGATCCGGCCAGTCAGCGTAGTGATACGCAGGGAGAGAATGGGGGGGGACTTTTTTCCCCAGTCTGTCCCTGCTACCGCTGGCCAGAGCCACTGTCCTCGCCGCGGGACAGGAGGCGAGTATCTGATTCTTTTTAGGCTGGTGTTAACGGATTCCGCTTCTGCAGAATTCGTTAACACCAAGTCCTGGCTGTGGTTAACTTTCTGCTAACCAGAGTCGGACGTTAATCAGCGTTAGGACTTTGTAATCCTAACGCTGATTAACACTTTGTGCTCCCCATGTTAAGCATAGGAAGCGCAAAGTACAGTAACCTCGCGCTCAAAAGCGCAAGGTACCAAACGGGTTACTTAACCCGTTTGTGTTTGGATTGTAATATGCGGTAGACACCGCGACTAACGTTAATGATCACGCAGGTGAGCGCTAGCGTTAACAACAAGATTGTAATGTGGCCCAACAACTGTTAAGTGACACTTTCTATAACATTATGTATCTTGCTATTTGCGATAGTATTACTTTTCCCCCAAATAGTCGCTTCATTTTGTTTGTTCTGCATGGGCACTCATTTATAGAAAAATCGTATACTTCTATCTGTACCTTTTTTTGTGTGTCAGGGTGGCTTAGATGTACTAGAGATGTGCAAATCGCAATTCGTTCCGAATTTTGTTAATTCGTATTTCAGAAGTACTTCCGAAATAACTAATTGATTTGATCCGTATTAAAACGAAAATTAAACAAAATGATTCATTATGCTGTTTCACTAGAGAACCATTGAATAAATGATTCCTGAGCAGGATTTGACTATTTTGGGATTTTATTTGGTTATCCGACATTTGAATCGATATCAACTATCAAATCGATGTTAACTCACAGTACGCATACATACACGTACTAAAGCAAATGGCATTATGAAACAAATCAGAATCATTAGACTGTTACACAAAGTGCCCAGTCCCTGTCAATTGTCTTTGGTGATGAATCTATTGTCAGCACCACAGGCCAATGGACAGCTCAATGTTTTCATGGCAGGATTTGATTAATTGGAGATATATTACCCTAAATTTGTATCGATATCAATTATCGAATCGCTCCCAAATAACAGTACATTACATTACAATAATGATCCAAAATTAAATATCGAATCGCTCCCAAATGACAGTACATTACATACAAACAGTATGAAATAAATCAATTTTGTTTTACTGTTTCACAATGCACTCAGTTCCTGTCAATTGGCTTTGGTGCTGAATCTGTTGCATTCAGCACCACAGGCCAATGGACAGCTCAACATTTAACCCTAGCTTGCCTATTAGCAGCAGGATTAATTGATGATTTATTTAGTGATCCGAATATCGAATCGATATCAACTATCGAATCGATCTGAACTTACAATGGGGTTTATAGTGATCCGGTAATCCTAACGAAACAAAATAAAGAAACAAAATATGAAACAAAATAACGAACGCAAAATTGATTTGAAACTAAACAAATTTTCCAGCCTAGCATACCTCTAACATGTACAGTATGATTTATATAAAGCACAAATATACACATGAATAATTAAACAAATATGGAGGTGTGATCATGAAAGGAACTCTAGTCATACAGGTGGCCGGCCTGAAAATTTGACCCACATAATCTGCTGCTTGTTTGATGAAGAATTCCCCTTATAGCCACCTACTGGATCAGAATAATTTCTCAAAAATGAGCAGACTTAGCACACTATGCCCATGGAGTGTTTATACAATATATTTGTATAGTTAACTCATAAATAGCCACATTCATTACCTTTTCTTTACTGGCTGAAGAAAAATACTCCTCCACAAAGAGAGCTCCCAGCGCCATCCCAAAATGTTTGTTGGCTTGAGTCAGACACATCTTCCCCAGGTCCAGCTCCTTCTCTGTACCCTCCATTTCTCTTGTCAATTCATTAATAGCATCTCGGAAAGGGTTGGAGAGATGCTCACTTAGAACCACCACTATTCTCCAAAGCATGTAATTGTGGAGGACACTGTAAAGAAAAATATCAGGCGACTATAAAGAAATTTAGAAACAATAAACAATAGATGAGAAGGACATAACTGTACATAATTCCCAACAGCCACATATCTGGTGGGACAGTCCCATTTGGGTCCTCTGTGAATTTACCGCAGAGAAAGGTACAGAAAAATAACACAACAGGACACATTTTCTGAGCCAAATGCACAGTTTTCATTTGCTTAGATTTTCCAAAGTGGCCTACATGGGAAGCTTTGACTAGTATACTGACAGAGCCTGCAGCCAACAAAGCACACTAGAGATGTGCACGGCAGAAAAAAAAGTAATTTCAGATGAAACCTATTACGTTTCTTCGTAGTACAGGAGGGGTGGGGTCGCGTCTATTACGCATATTACATTTCTTCGCCATTTCTTATATCAGGGCTCAAAATTTCCACTCACCTACTAGCATTTGGAGAGTGGAAATTAAGTGAGGGCGAGTGCAAATGCACACGCAGACAGCACAATAAATTATTTTATGCTGCATATACCAGCAGTGCCACGTGCAGCCCCCCTTTCCCCAGGCTGCATGGTGGCAGGGATCAGCTGCCTAACCTGACCAAGCTCGTCTCGGACTCTCGGTCACTGGCAGGAGGTGGAGAGGAGCTTCCCTGCCTCCTCGCTCTACTGACATTGGGGTCTGATGCCTGGGTATACATGTATCTGGGGTCGGATGTCTGGGTATTAATGTTATTTTTGGAACTTTATTCTAAATAAAAACCTTTAACTGTGTAATTTCATAAGATAATTTAAGAGGGTGTTTTTAGGGGCAGAGTTAGGCTGGGGTCAGACGAGCGTAGTGTTCACGTCCGTGATTGCGCCTAAAAGTACATCCGTGATAACATGAAAGAAAGCCCATCAGAGCCTGACACATGAAGTACGTCCGCACTGAACTGCGGACGCACAACGGCCGAGACCAACGGACGCAAGGCAGGCAAGAACGTACAACCCCTAGAATGGCCGCACAATGTGCGCTGCGTCCGCAACGTCCTCATAGCTTTGTGTGTGAGTGATGGAACGTGGTCAGACAGACTGCATTTATACGCCCAGCATTTTTCACAGACAAAATGGTTTTGCTTTTTAATTGATTTTCCCTCCCACATTCGTCAAAATATACATCAGTGAATAAATGGACTGTGTGGCCACTACTGCGTCTTCCATACTGTCGTACGTCCGTGTGCACGGACGCACAGTCCGTAGAAATCACGCTCGTCTGACCCTAGCCTTAAGGGCTGGGTAGGGGTTAGGTGGAGCAACTGGTGGCAAGTAAATCTTACAGCCTGGTTAGTAGTTTGGGACTTGAAATTTTAAGCCCTGTCTTATTCACATTGCCTTGGAATGTTACATTTTGGATTGTTTCGTAATATCAATTAGGATTGTTTTGTTTCATATTATTATATCTTTCTGGAAGCGCCGAAACGATTATACTGTTGACTGATTGCAATGGATTAAAAATGTAACAGTAACACTTTGCTGACATGAAAACAAATTTACAGCAAGCAGCACTCAAGAGTAAGACGGCTCCAAAATGAGGATGGGGAAAAATATAAATATTTGCAGATCCCACTAGTGCAAGCCCGCGGCAGAGTCACATGTTTAATCTTATATTTCCCTGTTCTGTCACAATAAATATTCGATTTATCATTTATTTTTGCTAAAAGTCACATTATTATTATTGCTATCATAGCGCCAACAGTTTCAGCAGCGCTTTACAATAACCAAAGGGAACAAGATAAACGGACACATGATGGAAACAAGAGGTGTGGCGGGCCCTGCTCATAGGAGCTTACAATCTAGTGGATATACATAGATATATCAGATTTGAGTGTGTGTTTGTGTTAAAGTGACACTACCATTTATATAAACTGTAACTAGATTACTTGTGCATGACAAATTAAACCACATTATAAAACACATGCTGATGGTTTTTTTTCATTGAAGTAACTACATGTAAAATGGAAGAATAAAGTAAGGTTTTTATCTCTTGCTTCCATTTTGTGTATTTTTTCCTTGATGTAACATTTACCAAAAGTTTTGCTTTGTGGTTCTTGTTTATTTAATCTACATTATTAACAGTTTAGATTAACTACATTTAATCTACATACATTAACAGTTAATGAGGTGTAGGGGGGAATGTTTAGATAAGACGACAGTATGGCATTGTTCTCGAGCCTGAATGAGATATGACAGAGAGTTTAAAAGACTTCTAATCTACCACCTGGTGATGTCCTTTGAATACATCCCACACAATACAATGATTTAGGTCAGTGATCGACTAATAGACTCCATTCTATGGCCAATGCCACAGAGTGAGGACCAAGTGCTGTAAAGACACTGGGCTCTATTAACTACTTTGCGCAAACGTTAACGCGTGCGCAAAAACGCATTAACGCAAGGGGGAAAACCCTTTGCGCAGAACGTCGTATTACAATGTCCGTGCAAAAAATGCACATTAACGTCTACCACGGGTGAAGCTGCGCAAACCCTTTGTGAACATAATGTACGTTGGGCGTCCTATACTTAACATTGTGAGCGCAAATGCGTTTGTGCGCTGGTACGCGGGTGGTATTACAATCTATGCGCAAATTTTAATGGACAACGTTTGCACGCATAATTTTAACGTCTTTTAAAAGCTGGTGTTAATGGCAAATCTGAACGTCCTGGCCGAAACCAAATACAACAGGCCGAAAAAAAAAATACAGCAACGTATAGTTACACATTCTACACATACCCAAACAATAAAATTGATAAGTTGTGCGTGTTTTTATTATTGCTGCAGCATATATACGCAGATTGATTTTGAAAGGCGCAAAAACTGAACGGGAGACAATTGTGGGTCTTAATTCTGATAGGCTGAATCGCGTTAAAAACCAGTCCGCACACTGATTTCTGCGGGCAACGTTAATGCGCGCGCGTTTTTGCACGT
The DNA here is from genome assembly GCA_009667805.1 of Leptobrachium leishanense. Classification (NCBI taxonomy): domain Eukaryota; kingdom Metazoa; phylum Chordata; class Amphibia; order Anura; family Megophryidae; genus Leptobrachium; species Leptobrachium leishanense. The sequence goes on along the minus strand of CM019066.1, from coordinate 149,947,227 downwards.
CTTTTTTACGTGCGTTATTGTTTGACGGATGAAAAAATGCGCACGGATTGTAATAGCACTATTATTTTTCGCACGTTAACGTTTAATGCTGCGCGCAAAAAAATTGTGCTGCGCGTGCGCTTTTGCGCAATGAATTTAATAGAGCCCCCTGTGTGTGTGTGTGTGGGGGGGGGGTTTACAACACAAAAGATCACAGAATAGATACACCCAGGGACACATACAGAGTAAAGATTTTCTTAACTAAACAAACAAGAGAAAAGTAAAGCATATGTATGATATCAGCAACATATAATAAACATAATAATGGCATTACATTTTTTGGTGGTAGTGGCCCTTTAAGTGTGAGATGATAAGCGCTAATTGGGGGACAGAAACCTTAGCGAGTTCCCAAACTTTTTTTGTAGGACTCAACATCTGGGTAACAAGAAACATCTGGAAAGGGAAATTGGCTTCCAACATTTTTGGTTACTTTTGCGTATGTGTTCTCTTTTACAGGCAACCATGGAATAGGGCCCAGAAGTTTTTAGTTTACCTAAATGGCCATTAAAGTGTAAGCTCCTTGTGATACTTCTCATCTGAAGAGGTTTGCCTTGATTTTGGCAGTTGAGCTTAAAACTTAATCGCCATTTATGCACTGAATTTGTGCAAGGGATTGATTTTGTGTGGCTTTAAATACGAACGCAAACTATACACATAATATTGTGCACCATAAAAATAATTAATTGCATCACATAAAACAGGAAAAATATCTCTTATAAGCATGTAAATAATTAAACTATATTTATATGCCATTGGGAAAACTCACTCCAGCTGCCATTTTGTTTAAAAACATTTATAAATGCTTTGCGTTGGTAATTAATATGTAAATATCCAATTAACTGTGCTGGAAAAAAAATATTATCAAGTCACATTTTTGGAAAAGCCTGGTCTCAGAAGCTTTACTGGGGCTCGTGGGGGTGGAGGGTTGGCCAGTCATCATTTAATTAATTGCAAGGAAGAGCACGTATTGCATTGAGCGCAACTTTATAGTCTATGGGTTGTACTGCCAACTGGTGGTTCTCTAGCTATTAAAATCACAATATACCCAGCAGGACAACAGTGAATTATTCTATCTATCTATCTATCGTAACTACTTAAAAAATATTAAATAAAATTATCAAATATCTGTGTATTTAGGAAAATACATCTCTCTAAATAAAAGTTTGGCAGTCCATTAAATTGTCCATTGGTATGGATACGCTAGTTGAAAAGTGAAATACGAAGTATACAGGCTTGTACACCAAATTCTAGGAGTTAGGAAAAGTATGCAGCATTCCAAGCATCCTCCCTGTATTATTTTTATTTTTCATTCACCTCTCATTTTGAATGTAGGACAAGGGCAGCCTCCCTACCTCTCTTTACAATGCGCATTTGATGGGGCTGCAAAGCGTGATCCTCCATAGGAGGATCGAGCCTTACAGCGCTGAGCATACTAACTGCGCCCAGTGAGGCGGCCAGACCGGCGTCAGAGTGGAAGGAACGTCCACTCTCACGGACGTTCCTTCCACTCGTAAAAATGCTCGTCTGAGAGCAGCCTTAGCATATCACATTCCTGACTAGTCCCTCGCCTCACCTACCTCTCCCTCATCATAAGTTTAATCAGTTACTCACCTCTCATCCAGCATCATGGACGGTGGCCCAATCTGCCACTTCTTGGCCACTGGGAGCAGAGTGAGACTGGGGGACAAATAGTCCCCAGTCTTCCTCCGCGAATCACTCTGCGACCCTGCACGATCTCGTGGCCAGTCAGCACAACCCTCCATGGAGTTGTGCGTGAAAGCTCTGCCACAAGTATCAGGGACGGTTAGCGATGCGTTACAGGACAGGCTGCTGAAATTAGTGCCTGCCCTGTAATATGGTGCTGAAAAGGGGATGCTACGGAGAAACCTGCTGGCGCAAGTTTTCCCCTGTTAGTATCCCCGTTTTAACGCCAACATTATAATAGTGCCCAGCATTTCTGATTCAAATGTATTATATTAGAACTCTTTACCACTAATAAGATGAAAGCTGGTAACTCCTCTTTCTCTAATTCACCCCAACCTGTGTAGATTGTGAGCTCCTGTGGTCAGGGTCTTCTACACCTCTTGACTCTGGTTCCTAAATTTGTTTGTAATTTGCTAATTTAATTCCCTAATCCTTATTGAAAAACACTGTGGAAATTGTTGGTGCTATATAAATAATGGTAATAGCAATGATAGTGACGTGCTCAATTAAGATAATAATGTACTGTATAAAGAAGAAATAATAATTTAAATGAGTATTCCGTGAATTCAGCTTCTTTATATAGCGCAACTGTGAATTTAAAAAAAATGGCTTATTTGATGAAAAGTGAAGAGTGTATATTGAAAAATCCATTTAGCATTTGTTATTCATCATGAGACTGGAATTAAATGTGGTAAACACACTCATTAGAAGTGTGTTATATATGCATTATTGTTCTCAGTTTCCCTGGCCTGATAATGGCCCCTGTTTTATATATGTGTAAAATGCATTACAATATGTAAATTATTCATCCTTTTTAGAGCTTCAGTAGTTTGATGTAAATGTTCAACCTTCACAGTAACTGCTGGAGCAATGCACAGGCCGGGAAGTAGGCTTGTGCACCGATTTTTTTTTCGGTTTGTTCGGATTTTGTAAATTTTCGTTTCGAATCGTTTCGGCCGATTTCCGTTTCGGTTCGGTTCGTTTTTCGTAGTGACCTTTTTTTTGTGATTTAGAAAAATTTTGTGTTTTTCGGAACGTCTGTTCTCCTCGTTTCAAAGTGTCTATTCGTTTTGACGTAAACTAATGGTTTTTCAGATACGATAATTATACGATACGAGAATTCTGCCGACACGATAATTCTGCCATTGAGATTTCTCATGTTTTACAAGAAGGATACATTGAGATTTCTCATGTTTTACAAGAAGGATACATTGAGATTTCTCATGTTTTACAAGAAGGATACATTGAGACTTCTCTGGATTTCCAGGAAGGATACATTGAGATTTCTCATGTTTTACAAGAAGGATACATTGAGATTTCTTTGGATTTCCAGGAAGGATACATTGAGATTTCTCATGTTTTACAAGGATACATCGAGATTTTTCATGTTTTACAAGAAGGATACATTGAGATTTCTCTGGTTTCCCAGGAAGGATACATTGAGATTTCTCTGGTTTCCCGGGAAGGATACATTGAGATTTCTCATGTTTTACAAGAAGGATACATTGAGATTTCTCATGTTTTACAAGAAGGATACATTGAGATTTCTCTGGTTTTACAAGAAGGATACATTGAGATTTCTTTGGATTTCCAGGAAGGATACATTGAGATTTCTCATGTTTTACAAGGATACAGCGAGATTTTTCATGTTTTACAAGAAGGATACATGAGATTTTCTCTGGTTTCCCGGGAAGGATACATTGAGATTTCTCTGGTTTCCCGGGAAGGATACATTGAGATTTCTCATGTTTTACAAGAAGGATACATTGAGATTTCTCTGGTTTTACAAGAAGGATACATTGAGAATTTCTCTGGTTTTACAAGAAGGATACATTGAGATTTCTTTGGATTTCCAGGAGGATACATTGAGATTTCTCATGTTTTACAAGGATACATCGAGATTTTTCATGTTTTACAAGAAGGATACATTGAGATTCTCTGGTTTCCCAGGAAGGATACATTGAGATTTCTCATGTTTTACAAGAAGGATACATTGAGATTTCTCTTGTTTCCCGGGAAGGATACATTGAGATTTCTCATGTTTTACAAGAAGGATACATTGAGATTTCTCTGGTTTTACAAGAAGGATACATTGAGATTTCTCTGGTTTTACAAGAAGGATACATTGAGATTTCTTTGGATTTCCAGGAAGGATACATTGAGATTTCTCATGTTTTACAAGGATACATCGAGATTTTTCATGTTTTACAAGAAGGATACATTGAGATTTCTCTGGTTTCCCGGGAAGGATACATTGAGATTTCTCTGGTTTCCCGGGAAGGATACATTGAGATTTCTCATGTTTTACAAGAAGGATACATTGAGATTTCTCTGGTTTTACAAGAAGGATACATTGAGATTTCTTTGGATTTCCAGGAAGGATACATTGAGATTTCTCATGTTTTACAAGGATACATCGAGATTTTTCATGTTTTACAAGAAGGATACATTGAGATTTCTCTGGTTTCCCAGGAAGGATACATTGAGATTTCTCATGTTTTACAAGAAGGATACATTGAGATTTCTCTTGTTTCCCGGGAAGGATACATTGAGATTTCTCATGTTTTACAAGAAGGATACATTGAGATTTCTCTGGTTTCCCGGGAAGGATACATTGAGATTTCTCATGTTTTACAAGAAGGATACATTGAGATTTCTCTTGTTTCCCGGAAGGATACATTGAGATTTCTCATGTTTTACAAGAAGGATACATTGAGATTTCTCTGGTTTCCCGGGAAGGATACATTGAGATTTCTCATGTTTTACAAGAAAGATACATTGAGATTTCTCTTGTTTCCCGGGAAGGATACATTGAGATTTCTCTGGTTTTACAAGGATACATTGAGATTTCTCTGGTTTTACAAGAAGGATACATTGAGATTTCTCTGGTTTTACAAGAAGGATACATTGAGATTTCTCTGGTTTTCCAGGAAGGATTCATTGAGATGGGAATAATACAAAATTTAATTACAGAATCAGCGATATAAATACGATGTCCGAAATTACTGAAATGGAACCGAAATCAAGAATGGAGCCGAAACCACGAATGGAACGAAAATGAATTTCGATTTTACACATTTCTAGTCCATTCGAAAAATCCAAAAAGTTTTCGTTTTGGCTTGGAAATTTGTTCGGATCTGCCGTTTTCGGATCTGAAAATTTTCGGAAAATCAGCCGAATCCGAATGCACGAATCGGGAAATTTCGTGAAAATTCCGAAATTCCGAAACCCAAAACGCACATCCCTACCGGGAAGCGGCATAGCCAATCAGTGGCTACTAATTCTGGCATTTAGAGGTTGAGTAAATTTTATTAAAACCAGCTTGGAACGTGTAGTTCAGCCCCCAAGGCGCACAAGATGAAACAAGATGAAATGAAGTGTACTTAAGGCTGGGGTCAGACCAGCGCACTTTTAACGTGCGTTCTGGCGCACTTAATTACGGCCGCAGTAGCAGCAAATGAGGGGCAATGATGGCCAATATACGAGGTACGGCCGCACAAAAGTCCGGCCGCACAACGCAAGTGGAATTTGAACGCATTATTTCGGACGCAGAACCGAACGCAGAACCGCTAGTACTGACGTACAGAGTGCGCTGCGTCCGCTAGCGGCGAATGTGCGTGATTAGGAGAAGTCAGACGCTGCTCATGGCCAGCCAACATAACGTCCCGACACCCAAAGTTTCCTGATTTGGGTCCGTGCAAAATCACGCACAAAAATTGCGCATCATATGACCGTTTTCGCGCGTTCCGTGAAAAAATACGTCAATGCATTCGGACGCACTTTTTGACGTTCGCGTGTAAAAATGCTTTCGTTTGACCCTAGCCTAAAAAAAATATCGGCAATTTTTTTTCCCGAAAAATGCCTACAAAATCCTAAAAAAAATAGACTTTTTGCTGCAAATGAAAAGAATAAATATTTAATAAAAGCGGGCCTTTTTTTTTACATTAAAAGCTATGTTTAAAGATGTTGAATTAAACCACCAATAATCAGGGCATTTCACTGACATTGCGGCACTGTTTGGTGTTATCTGAATAGATTAACCATTACTTCACTGGGGGAGTTCACTGCTGCCGAAGATCACCGTATTTCGCTGGCAATTCGCCAATATTTAGAAAATTGCCACGTTTTTAAATAGCCGAATAGCTCTGAAATTGCACCATATGGGGGAAATTCACTCTTCGATGCGATTTCAGGGCCAATTCGGCTCTCTTTGAATAACCCTTTGAGTACATGTATGGTAACAGTATTGCTGAGAGCAGCTGCTTTACTGATGGGGAAATACATTGTAACAGCAGAGAAAGGGACATTTACAGGTAGAAAAGGACATCCCTATAAGTATATTTCATCACTGTTATATGTGGATATATGGAGGTCCCCTATGACACGTTTTCTTACATGTACAGGACTGAAAAGCAGGTTTCATTATAAAATGACTGTTTTGTTGGCGATTACGCCACATTTAGTAGGTTGCATTAAACTGTACTTTATAAATATCATGCATCATTTTCTCTCTGATCTCTTTGAGAAGTGAGGAATTTAATATTGTCGTAAAGTATAAATGATCAACTCATTTTAAGGGGAGTGATTAATGATATGGGTGCCGCCTTGGCTGCAACAAAAGAACGAAGATGTTGGGCACAAACTCATTTATATGAAGATTAATCTTTCAGAAACCAACAGAGATATTCACTGGGCTAATTTAATCTACAAACTGTTCTGGGCATGTTTAAATTTAGTAACTGAAATGAAGTGAGCGTAATCTCCGAGCTCTTAATAAACTCATCCTACAAACTGTCCATCCATTCTCTTTGTCCACGGCGGATTAGAAATACTTGGCTGTGCTTTTTCATGCATGTTACCTGTGCTTTGCACTGTCTGATTTCTCTTATGTTCTAACATGCCACTCTATCTTTTGTACAGCGCTGTGGAATGTGTTGGCGCTTAATAAATAATAATAAATGAATTATAATATGTGGGAGTTTCTACAATTGGCTGATTAACAAGTATTTGTGATAAAGTGCTTAAGGTACATGGCTGCATTAAAATCTAGGTTTTACACAGATCAGCCATACATTTAATCCCATTGACAAGTGAAGTCACTAGCATCGGTTATATTGTTACAATGACAAGGGGTTAGATGTATTAGTATATTAGGTAGCAGTGAACAGTCAGTTCTTGTATTTTATGTGCTGGATGCAGGAAATATGGGCAAGCGAAAAGATCTGAGTGACTTTGAAAAGGGCCAAATAGCGATGACTAGAAGACTCAGAGTCAGTGTCCTCCAAAACAGCAAGCCTCGTGGGGTGTTTAGTATGCATACAATTGGGGAATTGGCATCAAGGTCATGTTCGTCCAAGGCTCGTTGATGTATTTGGGGAGTGAAGGCTAGCCCTTCTGGTTCGATCACACAGAAAAGCTCCTGTAGCTCAAATTGCTGAAAGTCTTAATGCTGGCCATGATAGAAAAGTGTCAGAACACTCGTGATACATACCGCCTACCGAGAGATTGTTGCAGAGTACATACACCCCTTCAGAAGGATAATGAACCCTGCCATGCTGCAAGAATTGCTCAGGAATGGTTTGAGGAACATGACAACAAAGATTTCAAGGTGTTGTCATGGCTTCCAAATACCCCAGATCCCATTCCAATTGAGCATCTGTGGGATGTGCTGGAACAACAAATCCAATCCAAGGAGGCACCAGATTGCAACTTGCAGGACTTAAAGGATCTGCTGCTAACGTTGTGGTACCAGATGCCACACAGCACTTTCAGAGGTCTTGTGGAGTCCATGACTCAACACATCAGAGCTGTTTTTGCAGCATGAGAGGTATCTAAATGATATTGGGCAGGTGATTTAATGTTGTGGCTGATCAGTGTAAGTATATATATTTAAATTCGATAGGCTGTGTTAGTCCAGATGTCAAAATCACAAGTCTAGCAGTACGTAGTGCTACCTTTTTTATTGGACTAACGCTACATTTAAAAGACAAGCTTTCGAGAGTATTCCTCTCTTGCTCAGGTCTGGAAGCTATACTGATCAATTCCTAGATTTGAACATTAAGACATTAAGGGTCACATGGATGGGGGGGTTTAGATGTCGGAAAAAGTGAGAGTGAAATAGTATGTTCAAAATGGGAAAATAAACACATGAGCGATTGGGCCCATAGTAAAACAACAGAGATAAGATCATACAGCTTGAAAGAAAAAAAAAAAGGAAAAACCAAAACACAAAACAGGGAAGGCTGAAAGAGACATACAAAAAAAAGGAGAGAAACCAAGAAGAAACAAAACACCAGACAGAATTTTGAATGTTATGTGATGTTATGATATTGGGTTAAAAAGCCAGAATCCACATTGAGTCCTTCTTTTATATATGTAGATAAGATAGGCCGTGTTAGTCCAGATGTCAAAATCACGAGTATAGCAGTATGTAGTGATACATTTTTATTGGACTATCGTTACATTTAAAAGACAAGCTTTCGAGAGTGTAACTTCTTCCTCAGGTCTGGAAGCTTACTGATTAGTATCTTAGAATTGAACATTAAGGGGCACATGGGTGGGGGTAGGTCTCATAAATGGTGAGAGTCAAATGGTATGGTCAAAATGGGAAATTAACCACATGAGCGATACAACAGTGATATAAAACAACAGTGATAAGATCACGACAACTTGAAAGAAAGAAAAAAAAATATATATATATATACACACACACACACATAGCCATACACACATATGCATACACCATAAAATCTATGATAAAGGTAGGTTTAATAAACTCAAGGCTACAATGAGTCACATAAAGATTATTGGGGAACGTCGGAATTATCTTCAGTAATCCATCGAAAAACACAAATCAGTACCTACTCCTGCAGAAAATTAAACACATCAGGACCCAGTATGCTGTAATAATTATACAGAACAATGGAAAGCCTTTTTTAAACCCTTACATATTTACGTCTAAGCTCATACGGTCACGTGGCTAAAGCAATTACTGATAAAGCACAACAATATGACATTCAGAGCACATAAACGTCTCAACAGATCAATGACCATTAGCTTAAAGTCCCCAACATAGGGTCCAGTCTAGAAGAGGCTGTTTCATGTCAGGCGTGAGTCAGCCCAGGGCTGTGTTTGACATTAAAGGTAAGGGAAAAGGAGCACAGAAGACTAACGACTGAGAAAGTGATTGGAAAAAGAGAGAGAGGGCAGATAACCATGTGAGAGGATAACAGAGAGAATTAATAAACACGTGGAACAATGAGAAATAGGAACAGAAAAAAAGATGCAAATATGTTGTTTTCTTTATTTCCTGGTAGTTCTCACTGTGATGAGAAGACAAAACAGCTCAAAAAAGGAGAGAAATATAGGAGAGAGAATATATTTAAAAAAATAAAGACAGCAAAGGAAATGCAATATAATGAACAAATGCTGGTAAGTGATAGCTTGCATCGTTTGTCTATTCCAGGTCTTAATTAAACGTACAAAGCAACCTGTTTTTACCAGGGTAATACTTGGCACTGCATTATTATCATAATTATCAATTATTTTATTTTGTCAACAAATTCTGCTGTGCTAATCACCAGCTGTTTAGCAAGTTTTTAATTATACAAATGCAGATCCAATCAGCAAAACCTCGGCCCTTTGGGAAGAATTCAGAGATTCTACGCCAAGGAATTATTATTATTATTCTTTATTTATATAGCGAGGACATATTCTGCAGCACACAATATAGACAGGGTTACAATACATTGAACAACATTTGACAAACCAACACAGGAGAAAACGAAGGCCCTATTCCATGGGAATTTACAATCTTGAAGGGTTGGAGGGTGAGAAACAAGAGAGGACTGCAAGGTGAGAGTGATGGACTGGTTGGAAACAGGAGGAGAGGGCTGCAATGTGAGGGTGATGGACTGGTTGGGGAAGTGAAGTGTTTTAGTGAGTCAGGTGGTAGGCTTGCCTGAATAGGAAGGTCTTAAGGAAGCGTTTGAAGGAAGGAAAACTAGGGTAAAGTCAGACGGTACGTGGGAGAGCGTTCCAGAGGATGGGGGCTGCACATGAGAAATCCTGCAGTCTATCATGGGAAGAGGTTATTAGGGGAGAAGCTAGGGGCGGGTCAGTGTTTGATCTTAGGGAGCGGGCTGGGGTGTATTTGGTGATTAGTGAGGACAGGTAGTGGGGAGCTGAGTTACTAAGCGCTTTGAAGGTCATGGTAAGGATTTTGAATTCTACTGTGGATGGGGATATAGTGAAGGGACTCACAGAAAAGAACAGCAGAGACTGAGTGGTGGGTAAGATGAATAAGTCTGGCAGAAACATTTTGGGGGGGGGAGGTGGGAGAGAGGGAGACCAGCAAGAAGATTATTACAATAATCAAGTTGGGATATTACCAGGGCGTGCATGGATGAGTTGCGTTGTAGTGTCAGCAGTAAGAAATGGCCGAATTCTGGAAATATTACGTAATTAGTAGCGGCAGGAGGAAGAAAGAGACTGGATGTGGGGAATGAAGGAAAGAGCAGAGTCAAGTAGCTTATCAGCTAGAGGCAAACTGATGGGTTTATATTTATACCCTCACCAGGAACAATTCCAGTTTGGGATTAAAAAGAAAACAAGGATATGTATATTTTGTTGTAGCCAAAGCCAGGACATTATTGCTGATGCCCCTTTCCAAGATTTTTTTTTTTAATCCCGAAGTGGAATTTGGGAAGTTCCTTGTGAGGGTATAACTATAACCCATCAGTTTGCCTCTTAACTGATAAGCAGCATGAGCATATGTGGTTGCATAGAAAAGCATCTCTTGGTTTCATTAGGTAGGACTCACCTGACCAGAGGTGCCGTGACGTGCCGGGTGGGCTTACACTTCAATGGCCTTTCGAGTAAACCAAAACCTCTGACTGTGTTTTGTTTTGCATGGAGCTACAGTGGAAAGCGCAAATGACAACCTTTTTTTTTCTGGTTACGAATGGAGAAATTGTCTGCACTATGACGCTCCCCTCTCCTTTTTCCTTTGTTTATACCTTGAGGAACGAATATACCTGAGATGAGTGACGATACTGCTACATTGATCATACATCAGACAGCCAAAGCATCATGCTCGTGGCCAGCATTTGAATACAGGGCCGGATTAACATAGGGGCTTATGGAGCAGCAGCTCCTGGCCCATGCCCCAGAATAGGCCCAGAGAAAGTATAACCATGTCTGCATTGATGGATATTTGGACCCCTATATCTCCAACACCATAGCAGCTACAGGGTCATGTGAGGAATCACTGGAAAGGGCAGAGCATGGCCTTTCCAATGATACCAAATGTTTTTCTAGCCGACACGGAATTGTTACATCAATAACTTAAACTGCCACACTGCAACGAAGAGCACTGGGGGGGGGGCATTGGACCCCTGTGTCACTGGACAGGTCAGAGTCTGGCCTTTGCATTAATACCAAACATGACCATGTAAAATCTAAAAGAAAAAGAAAAAAAACAAAAAAAACTTTATTTATATATTTATTTTTAGTTCTAATGCGATGGCATTGTCCATTTGTCATATATAAAATGAGCAATACCACTGCCATTACCCACCTTTTAATTTTCCACGCTGGGAGCAAGGTCAGTGTTTTAGGCTGGGGTCAGACGAGCGTAGTGTTCACATCCGTGATTGCGCCTAAAAGTACGTCCGTGATAGCATGACAGAAAGCCCATTGGAGCCTGACACATGAAGTACGTCCGCACTGAACTGCGGACGCACAACGGCCGCGGCCCACGGACGCAAGAACGTACATCCCCTAGAACAGCTGCACAAAGTGCGCTGCATCCGCAACGTCTGCATAGCTTTGTGTGTGAGTGATGGAACGTGGTCAGACGGACTGCATTTATACGTCCAGCATTTTTCACGGACAAAATGGTTTTGCTTTTTAATTTATTTTCCCTCCTACATCCGTCAAAATATACATCAGTGAATAAACGGACTGTGTGGCCACTACTATGTCTTCCGTACTGACGTACGTCCGTGTGCACGGACGTACAGTCCGTAGAAATCACGCTCGTCTGACCCTAGCCTTATACATTGAGTTATTCAGAGAGCGGTGAAAAGCAGGAGAATGACTGGAGAATGGAAAAATCTAGGTCAAAATAGCCGATTTGGAAAGTGAGATGAATGGGAGAATTTTTCTGGTTTGGCTATTCTGACCTAGAATTTTTCATTCTCCAGTCATTCTCCTGCTTTTCACCGCTCTCTGAATAACCCTGATATTATTCATAAAATACCATCCTCCAAAACACAAGGGAAATATTTAATTATTATTTATTTATTTTCATTGTTTTGGTTAAAATTTTATATTTTTTTTAGAAAAATGCAGTAACAGGTTCTCTTTTTACTTTTCTTTTTTTTTTTACAAGAATTCCCTATAGAATATAGAACCACGAAAGGTTTGGATGATAAAATGGGAAAAAAATTAATTTTACACTTTAACCACTTGGCTGCTAAAGACGCGCTCAGCGCGTCCAGCCAAGTGGTTCTCCTGTGCTACGGATGCGCTGAGCGTGGGAGGCACATCTGCAAACTGCTGTAAGTCCTACACCGTTCACCTGAGTTGGATGTACATACCCTCAAATTAAAGCTGACAGTCTGCAGTTAAAGCACATTGTGTTTGTTTCATTCCAACTCCATTGTGGTGGTGTATAGAGCCAAAGATGTTAGAATTGTGTCAATGTCCCAATATTTCTGGACCTGACTGTATACAATATAAGTACAATCGCTCTTATTGCACTTTTTAACTAGCAATATAAGGCACGAACACGCACACTTTTTATTTTACACTGGTTTTTATTATTTATTGTTGCACCTGATAAATCCATTTTGCAAAACCATAATGTATGCACACTTACGGTGTATCAATAAGATCGACAAATAACCACCGGATAATATATTCTCTTTGAAAGAAAATCACAGTTTTTTGTGCTGTTGGGTACATATTTTCCAATAAAGCTATACATAAGTAGTTTCTTTATAGAAGTTACACTGCATTTTCTTTGCGCTACGTAGGCTGTATGCTTTAAAAAATTACTACATCTATTATGTACACATAACATCTAACGCCCTGTGTGTAAAAAAATCTTAAACATTAAGGCAGAAACTATGGCGAACTCCAGCAGTTCACTAAACAGTGAATTTGCTGTAGTTGATCACTCTTGTCCTCCACAGCTAAACCACCATCTTTCAACAAAATAGTGTCCCATCCTGGGGTACCCAAACAAACAATGAAGTCAGTGTAATGTCACTCCCTACCTTGGTACTCCACATCCAACCAAACAGCATGGGCCGAAGATGCTGGCACCCTCTTGATTTATTACTAAAGTCTACTTAAGGTCAGACTCGAGCAGCTTCAAACTATTTGACTGAAGAAGCTGACAGGGAGGCAGCGAAATGCATATCCTCTATCTTCCCCTACAGGTTCAGTGAAACATTATTATTTTATTATTCATTTTACTGTTTACCTCTTATTTTATAGTTATTTATTATCCATTCATCTATTTAATAATAAATTAGTACATATATTTTTTAATACTCCACCGGCTGAGTGGAGTAGAAGTAACATTATAACTGTGGAGACACAGGTTTGAATCCCAGTCAGAGCACCTCTTCAGTAAGTGTCCTTGGGCAAGACACCTAACAGTATATACCCGCCACCCAGGCAGCGGCATCACTAGGGTTGGTGTCACCCGGTGCGGTAACTCATGGTGTCACTCCCCCCCCCCCGAGTTTTACGGGGTTTTCTTTTACTACTCTTACTCATAAATCAGTACTTCCATATAACACTGAATGCTCATAATACACGGCGCACATTACGGTGAGGTTTATTGCTGTGGAGCTCTCTCATATACTCACACACAAATTTTGGTGAACTGCCAGCAAGTACGGTGCCTATTCGACGGCAGTGAAAGTCCCCATAGAGAAGTAATGGTAAATCTGTTCAGAGACATCGAACAGCAGAGAAATGCCCTGATGTTCAGTGGTTTCATTAGACAGGTTTATTCAGGCGAACACCATCAGGGCTATTCAGAGAGGTGAAAACCTTGAGAATTGCCAGGAGAATGAACAATCTAGAGGTCTAGATTCTAGACCAAATAGCCAATTTGGAAAGTGAGATAAATGGGAGAATTTTTCTGGTTTGACTATTTTGCCCTAGAATTTTCAATTCTACAGTCATTCTCAAGGTTTTTCACCTCTCTCTGAATAACTCTGCATAGGTTTCAATGTTCAAAATATTCCTGTTTTTACCCAATATCTAATAAAACGTTTATTCCATTAATCTGTAGTAAAAGGTCTCTTTATTTGTTGATTTATTTTTCTTAGTATCTAATAGGCATTTTTTAAAAAAATATATATTTTTTTCTTTCTAACAGTGTTTTTTTGTCCGTAACAGCCCTTTTTATTATCATTCAGAGGATCCTATATGTTAATTCCAGACATTTTCGTTCCGTAGTTTTTTTGAAAACAGCTGGTGACGGGTTCGCGGTGGCATTCGGTGGCTGATTCCCTGCACTTCAGGGACCCTGCGGTGAATTCACCAGGGAAATTTGATTCCCCAAAGTGCCTGCGTCATTTCGGTGCTCTGTGAATATCCCCTTTAGTGGTGTTTTTTTTGCTGCCCCCTGGAAAGTGCCAAAAAAAGGCCGCCCCCCGCCCCCCTAGCGACGCTAGTGCACCCAGGACATACTTGAAAATGAGAGAAATCCCACTGTATCCTTCCTGGAAAAATACTTTCTCAAAAAAAAAAAAATTGTGCACAGTGTATTGTTTTAACTAACAACCCTCTACAAGCACCGGGCACTGACGGGGATAAAGAGGGCTAGACACCACCTTGGAGAGTGTCATGTGTGAACCAGCTTGAGCCAAGGACTATAAACTCTAATTCTAGTGAGTTTTTATAATCCATCATTATTTGTTATAATGGAACCTGTGCAGATGTACTAAATCATGCAGCTTCTTATGTCTCTTTGAGGGATCTCTGGAGCAGGACCACAGAAAAGGGCTGTGCCTCCCCAGAGTAGGAAAAGGCATTCCATACAGAGCCGATATTAGAGGCTCTGCACCATGTGAGTGAGCATTTCTATGCTTCTATATAGATTAATGCATATATAGATAATATTGCACTATGTTTCATTCTCTTTTTCTGTCTTGAGGTTATCGAAGGACCATACAAGATCCACTGTAATGAAATGATACATTTTTTTATACTATACCACGTGGTGTTGGTCACCACACGCACAGAGTGTATACTGAATGTACAGTATTTCATTGCACTTAAAGGAAGCTATATTTTAAGCTGGCCACCATTAATTTATGCACTATTCTGAAGGATTCATTGCCCTGTTTCCCATATTTTTCCTTTTTTTTTGAGAAAGTATTTTACCAGGGAGGATACATTGAGATTTCTCTCTTTTTCAAGTATGTCCTGGGTGGCGAGTATGTATCGTTAGGTGTCTTGCCCAAGGACACTTACTGGAGAGGTGCTCTTGCCGGGATTCAAACCTGTGTCTCCACAGTCTCTTTCCACGGTTATAGAGCAGTGATGTTACCTCTACTCTACTGTTGCAGCATACATAGAAAAGAATCATCTACATCCTATATTATCTGATATTTGTAAACAGCAGAGTACACATATTCGTTGAAGCTAACATTATCACACTCTCCACTATTACAGCCTTCAATTTATAATACAGGAGGGGTGGGGTCGCGCTGCAACCACAAAATGTATCCAGCCCAGCAACATGTATAAAACAAGGAGAAAAATTTCATCTGCGCTTATTCCCATTATACCGTGTGAAACAAAACGCAATTTAGAGGCTTTGGTCTCTGGTATTGGCCATTAACAGAAACCAAAGCCTCTAATTGCATTTTGTTTCACACGGTATAATGGGAATAAGCGCAGATGACATTTTAGCCTTCAATTTATGCCTGGAATCTTTTTGAGTATATATCTTTCTTAAATATATGGATTTTTGAAAAATATCTTTTTTTTGCATGTGTGCCATGCTGCAGTTCTATTGTAAAAGGCCCCAATGGCTTTATCATGAGGTTTATCTCATTGATACCAGTTGCAAAGAGTAGGAAAAAACTATATAATATAGAAAATAAGTAATGTTAACAAAATTTATATCTACAGAAGCCAAGAATACAATTTTAATCTGGTACATTTGAAGAAGCTGTGTGGGGTGTCGTATAGTAAGCTAGTATTGACTACAGAACAGGTCTTTTCATCTAAACATCAAACATTTAACAATGATCTATTTGAAACTCGCAATATAAATCCGCTCATAAGAACAGTTTTTTTCCTTTGATCCCAGTAAATTCTGGGTAGTTTGACATTGAACCTACATTTACTCTGAAGGCCTAATGACAAAGTTTGCATTATCCGCTTTGTTCCTTGGCACATTAACTCCACAGGGCAGGTGCCGATAACACGACCATTATCATCACAATGAACCATACTGCTGGCATATCAGTTTAAGGCTGGTGTGAGTGATTTCTTATTGATTGTGTCCATTGATATCACACTGAGCTGTACCTTTTAAATCCCCGACATCACACAGCTATGCATCACACATTACTGTGTGTCTGGAGACACTGCCAAATAGCATATGCTGTAATGGTATAATGCTCAGGTGGCAATTCGTTTACTAGGCTTCAACTTGTCTAGTTATTTTAATTTGTTGTTTTACTCCTAAATATCTGCCAGTGGGGACAATGTATTGCTTTTGGTATTATGGGTCAAAATTAGTCAATTCAATGTACCATGGAACAGCACATTTGTTTATTAATCACAATGACCTAAAATAATATGTAAAGATTTTTGACATGTATCCAAAGTGTTTGCAAGACATCTAACTAGTCTAGGATCTTTTTATTAAAAAAAGGGACACTCTAGATCAATGGTCCCCAATCCTGGTCCTCAAGTACCCCTAACAGGCCAGGTTTGCCGGATATCTGAAGCACAGCACAGGTTATATAATATATATATATATACAGTCAGGTCCAGAAATATTGGGACATCGACACAATTCTAACATCTTTGGCTCTATACACCACCACAATGGAGTTGGAATGAAACAAACACAATGTGCTTTAACTGCAGACTGTCAGCTTTAATTTGAGGGTATGTACATCCAACTCAGGTGAACGGTATAGGACTTACAGCAGTTTGCAGATGTGCCTCCCACGCTCAGCGCATCCGTAGCACAGGAGAACCACTTGGCTGGACGCGCTGAGCGCGTCCTTAGCAGCCAAGTGGTTAAAGTGTAAAATTGTACATCCAACTCAGGTGAACAGTGTAGGACTTACAGCAGTTTGCAGATGTGCCTCCCACTTGTTAAGGGACCAAAAGTAATGGGACAGAATAATAATCATAAATCTAACTTTCCCTTCTTAATACTTGGTTGTAAATCCTTTGCAATCAATCACAGCCTGAAGTCTGGAACGCATAGACCTCACCAGACGCTGGGTTTCATCCCTGGTGATGCTCTGCCAGGCCTCTACTGCAATTGTCTTCAGTTCCTGCTTGTTCTTGGGGCATTTTCCCTTCAGTTTTGTCTTAAGCAAGTGAAATGCATGCTCAATGGGATTCAGGTCAGGTGATTGACTTGGCCATTGCATAACATTCCACTTCTGTCCCTTCAAAAACTCTTTGGTGGCTTTTGCAGTATGCTTTGAGTCATTGTCCATCTGCACTGTGAAGCGCCGTCCAATGAGTTCTGCAGCATTTGGCTGAATGTGAGCAGATAATATTGCCCGAAACACTTCAGAATTCATCCTGCTGCTTTTGTCAGCAGTCACATCATCAATAAATACAAGAGAACTAGTTCCATTGGCAGCCATACATGCCCACGCCATGACACTACCACCACCATGCTTCACTGATGAGGTGGTATGCTTAGGATCATGAGCAGTTCCTTTCTTTTTCCATACTCTTCTCTTCCCATCACACTGGTACAAGTTGATCTTGGTTTCATCTGTCCATAGGATCTTGTTCCAGAACTCTGAAGGCATTGTTAGGTGTTGTTTGGCAAACTCTAATCTGGCCTTCCTGTTTTTGAGGCCTGGTTTACATCTTGTGGTGAACCCTCTGTATTCACTCTGGTGAAGTCTTCTCTTGATTGTTGACTTTGACACACATACACCTACCTCCTGGAGAGTGTTCTTGATCTGGCCAACTGTTGTGAAGGGTGTTTTCTTTTCCAGGGAAAGAATTCTTCGGTCATCCACCACAGTTGTTTTCCGTGGTCTCCCGGGTCTTTTGGTGTTGCTGAGCTCACGGGTGTGTTCCTTCTTTTTGAGAATGTTCCAAACAGTTGTTTTGGCCATGCCTAATGTTCTTGCTATCTCTCTGATGGGTTTGTTTTGTTTCTTCAGCCTAATGATGGCTTGCTTCACTGATCGTGACAGCTCTTTGGATCTCATCTTGAGAGTTGACAGCAACAGATTCCAAATGCAAATAGCACACTATAAATTAACCCTTTCGCTGCTGAGGCTTTTCCCGCCCCTGTGCTGAGGTCATTTTTTACCTGTTTTGCGCATCATGTTTAAACCTGTTTTGAAGGCTTATTTTAGTATATGACATCGACATATTATATATCGTTCTTTCCGTCAGACTCGGTAGATTCATAATATGTCATTATTATATGTATACGTTATGTCATGTTTGTATATTATAACAAAAAATGCAATAAAATATGTATTTTCAATAATTTACAGCGTGTAAAGTGTTTTTTTCCACATTTTAACATGCGAGCAATTGCGGTTATATTTTGTATGGGGTGCGCTTGTTAAAAAAATTAGAGATGGGGTCTCGTTACATTTTTTTTTGGGGAAAATGACACCATTTTTAACAAACGCACCGCATACAAAAATCGTTAATGCAGCATCATTGTTCACATTATAATTGAAATGGGAACAATATTGCTGCATTAACAAAACAAAAAAAAAAAAAAAAGTGTTTATTTTTTTTTTTAATTTTTTTTTTTAATTTTTTTATTTTTATTTATTTTTTTTTTACATTTTTTTTACTTTCATGTTTGGTATCGTTGGAACGGCCATGCTCTGGCCGATCCAACGATATCAAAATTTAACCCCTAACTGCCACGGATCGGGAGATAGGGAGTTCATTGGAACTCCCTATCTCCACAGTTCGTGGCAGTTAGGGGTTAATGCTAGGACTGGCGTCATCGTGCTGCGCACAATGACGCCAGTCCTCTGGGGGAGTTCCCG
The DNA here is from genome assembly GCA_009667805.1 of Leptobrachium leishanense. Classification (NCBI taxonomy): domain Eukaryota; kingdom Metazoa; phylum Chordata; class Amphibia; order Anura; family Megophryidae; genus Leptobrachium; species Leptobrachium leishanense. The sequence goes on along the minus strand of CM019066.1, from coordinate 149,928,223 downwards.
GAAGCTTGGCCGACATCCAAGATGTCGGCCAGCTCCCGGGAAGGATCGCAAATCGGCGCTTTTCAGCGCCGATTTGCGATCCAGCTCCCCAGGGGTTAATGCCAGGCATCATTTGGAAGGGCAGGCTGTGCCCTTCCAAATGATGCCTGGGTTAAGCCCCTGTGAGCCGCCGATCGAGGGAGAGAGGTCCGAAGGACCTCCCCCCCTCCCTTTCAGGCGCCTCCTCCGCACATGCGGGGGGGGCGCCTGAATTATGTGTCATCGCGGGGGCGCGATGACACATAATAATGGCGGCCACTGCTCCGGATGCCGGGCTGACATCCAGGATGTCAGCCCGCACCGGAGGGGCCAGCGATCGGCCGGAACCCGGCCGAACGCTGACCCCAATGCGAGGACGCGCTCAGCGCGTCCTCCGCATACCAGGGGCAATGCTGAGGACGCGCTGAGCGCGTCCTTAGCATTGAAGTGGTTAACTCTGGTCCTTTTATCTGCACATTGTAATTGGGGTAATGAGGGAATATCACACACCTGGCCATGGAACAGCTGAGAAGCCAATTGTCCCATTACCTTTGGTCCCTTAACAAGTGGGAGGCACATCTGCAAACTGCTGTAAGTCATACACCGTTCACCTGAGTTGGATGTACATACCCTCAAATTAAAGCTGACAGTCTGCAGTTAAAGCACATTGTGTTTGTTTCATTCCAACTCCATTGTGGTGGTGTATAGAGCCAAAGATGTTAGAATTGTGTCGATGTCCCAATATTTCTGGACCTGACTGTATATATATAATTTACTGCTCAGTGTTTGCAGGATTCAGTCTGCATTTCCCCAAGTAATCCTTAAAGTCTGGCCTGGTAGGGTACCTGAGAACCAGGGGTGAGTCCCAGTAATCTGGGGGGCGATTCTACATGCCCCGCTGTTCGGTGGATTCATTTGGTAGGTTTAATCAGGCGAATCCCATAGGTTTCAATGTTAAAAATATACCTGTTTTCATTCAATATTTAAACAGTTTATTCTTTTAATCTGCAGCAAAAAGCTTCTTTATTTATTTTCTAGGCAAAAAAAATTTCACGATTTTTATTTTAAATTGCAGGCTCTTTTTCCCCAGTAACAGAACCTTTTATAATTATTCATAGGAACTTATGTGTAATATTCAGACATTTTCGTGCAATAGCTTTTTTGCAAACAGCTTTTAAAAGTTGTGGTGTTTTTTTTTTCTTTACTTCGTTTGATGGCTTTTTCCGGTGGATGTTCAGCGCTCTGTTCGGCAAATTGTTGGCTTTTTTGGATGCGTTCTACGGTTTTGCGATGGATAGTTGGGTGCGTCCGACGGGTTTGCGGTGGCTTATCGGATCGGATGTTTTCGGTGGTTTTGCAGCGATTTTTACTTTCTATTCGGTGGTTGTTCGATGGCTTTTCCCAGCATTTTGAAGACCCTACAGTGAATGATGCATTCATTGCAGGGTCAGGGAATGTGATTCACTGAAGTGCGGGGCACGAAAGAGCACCAAAATTCCGGGCAATAGGTGGATATGGGACAACAAATATCCCTCCAGTCCATCTTACCCCCTTTTCCTCTATATGAATAAAAATCTATATGAATATGTCATATAGATTTTGGGATTCCTACACAGTCAATCAAAAATAGGAATGAATGAGATTTGAGTGATTGCACTGATGTTTGTCCAATGACCATGCTTGTTCTATATGTCATGGACTAAGTGGCCAGAAGCTGACCCCAGCGACATCTCTAATAATGGTTACTACTACAGTCTGTAGTACAGTAGTACAGTCAGTGTGTTTGGAGAAGTGAATAGCTGCTTGTCCATATAAGAATTTTATACATAGTAATGAGAAATAGATTAGTTTGCAACTCTTTTAGTATTTAAGTTACTGGTTTCTAACCAATGAGGGCAGACCATCTCTGATGCCGAGAGTTACCAGGGTCATGTCTATTTCTGTCTGCATGCAAAGACTTCATGTAACAGCTGCCACCACCATTCTGTATTGAAGCTCTGTCTTTGGAAGAAATCAATGGGAAATTCTGACAATAAACCATCTACACAGTATTTTTTATATAAACCTCTTCAGTAAGTATTTTTACCCTTTTAGTAGCACACCAAAGCTATGTACGTCACAGCGAGGCATTAAATCCAGAGACAAGAAGTACATTTGCGAAAGAAATACAGAGATATTGTGTTTATTTAACCCCCCCCCCCAGCTCAGTCAGTATACATTAGATTTAGAAGCCCTGCAGCAATAACACAAATAACCTTTCAATCCTATGTCACGGTCCTTCTCCTTTCCCCCTTCCTAGTAATCCTGTAAGACATAGAGAAGTCTGCACTATGCTGATTAATAAGGAAAAACTCTGTATCAACAAAATAAGTAAAACTATACTTCCTTCCCCACCCATTTACAGATACAAGTTTTTATAAAGGGCTAACAAGTTCCGTAGCGCTGTACAATGGAAGGAAAAATAACAAATATACATACAGGTTCGACACACAGTACAGTAGGAGAGCGGGCCCTGCTCAAGAGCTTGCATTCTAAAAGGATAGGTATGGCACACTAGGCGAGGGTTCATAGAGAATATTAAGTATCAGGTTGCATGTGGGCTGTGGGGGAGGATGCAATAGGAAGTGAACAGAGGGGGATTAGGTAGTAAAATGATAGGCTTCTCTAAAGTAATGTGTTTTCAGAGACGTCTTGAAGGACTGGAGAGACAGGGAGAGTCTAATGTTGCAGGGGAGGGAGTTCCAAAGAAAGGAGGCAGCTCAAGAGAAGTCATGAATGTGAAGCTGATAGCATCAGATCATTACCAGAGCAAAGTGTTTGGGATGGGATGTACCTGGTAATAAGGGAGGAGATGTAGTCAGGGCGCGGTTATGGAGAGCGTTGTATGTGAGCACCAGTATTTTGAATTGGATTCTATAGGAGACAGGGAGCCAGTGTAGAGATTGACAAAGGGGCGAGGTGCAAGAGGTGCGGGACGTGAGATGGATGAGCCTGGCACAGGAGTTCATTACAGACAGTAGAGGGAGAGTCTGGGATCTCTTAAGGCCAGAGATAATGAGGTTACAATAGTCAAGGAGGGAGATAATAAGACCTTGAGTCTTTAAACCTTGTTACAGGCTGTCTATAAGCAACCGGTGGAAGCCTCCCAAGGTTTTGGTTGACTAATGCCCACAAGCTAGTTTTAGTTGACGTTGGTGGGTTGAATGAGAGTTCCACCCACCACTCACTATGCTTCTCAGTGAGAAGCATTGTATTGAATTTGTGCTCACTAGCTGCGCAAGAGACGATCACACGCAATGTTTCACTTTGAAAAGTTTAACAACTGTAATGCAGCTATTTCCTGCAGAATGAGAAGCGGCAACAGAAGCGGAAAACCACTAAGATATCAAACTAATGAAGGTATTTCTTTGGTTTTTGAAACATTTTATTTTGTCTATACACTGTTTTTACTTTTAGTCAATAAAGATTATGACCAGTGTCATGAGGTCTTTCCTAGAGGTTTTAAGGGACACATACAGGGTTATTTAAGGAGAATCGAAAAGTCACCACACGTTTGGTGACTTTTCGTTCTCTTCAATTCGGTGCGATTTGGCGATCCCATTTTGGCAACCCTGCGGTGTATTCAGCAAGCACCACAGGGCTGTCGTGTGCAGGGAAAGGCCGCCGCAAACCCGCCGAACACCCCGGAGAAACCCGAGCAGCCGCCGATCACCGCGCAGAGCAGCCGCCGGAAAAAGCCGATACGCAGACTAATGGAGAAAAAAAAAAAACAGTACGCTTGAATGTTTGAAAAGTGAAACGCTGTTTGCAAAGAAAGTACTGAACGAAAATGTCTGAAATCTACATATAAGATCCAATGAATGATAATAAAAAGGGCTGTTACAGAAAAAAGATAAAACGATTAAAAAAAATAATCCCGAAAAATGTCTAAAAGATCTTAAAAAATCTATACATAGACTTTTTACTGCAGAATATTAGAATAAATGGTTTATTAGATATTTAATTAAAACGGGAATATTTTTAACATTGAGGCCTATGGGATTCGCCTGAATAAACCTGTCGAATGAAACCACCGAACAGCAGGGCAATTCGGCAACTTTTCACTGCTGGTTTTTGTTCTCTGAATAGACGAAGCAGTGCTTCTCTATGGGGATTTCACTGCCCTCGAACAGGCAATGAACAGGCACCGTATGTGCAGGCAATTCGTCAGCATTTGGCGAAAACTGCCTGCTCTCTGGATAGCCGAATGGCCAGGAAAGGTAACCGTACCCTGAATTTCACTGTTCTGTTACCTTTCGCCCACAATTCAGATCTCTTCGAATAACCCTGATAGTAAATATGATGAATTGAATACAATATATAGATGACATGCAGAATCTAATCAGTGTTATGTGGGGCCATATCTGTCCTCTGGCTATGTCATGGTAACATTTTGGAAAACATTCATGGTAGATGATTGAGGATTTCTGACTACGTGTGCATACTACACAATTTTCACATTTTTCAGAACAGTGAAAGGGCTCAGCCTGTGTCTTTAAATTGCAACTGTAGTGATCAGGTGTAATTTTGCTGCAGAATCTAATCAGGAGGAGGATATCGCATTGGAATTAAAGAGGAGATATCACAGTTTGCAACCACCTCAATCCAGCGCTAGCTTGGCCATGTTTGAACATCTGTGTCTGAACCATTGTGTGATTGTCTTTCAACTTTGATGTTGGTGCGCTGACTTGTTGGATCATTGACTTTTAGAATGGCTCTCTGCGCAGAGCAGTCACCCCCCCCCCACCTGAGGGTTATATATGTAAGAAGTAATTCCCTGTCAAGTAAGACCATATTGTGCTGTGTATGACAGTGTTACTGTAATTGCACTGGAATATTGAAGACCTTTATAGAACATCTTGCAAATACCTTAACACTCATGTCTTTGCAATTAATGTAAGGTTATAAATATTTTCCTCTGCATTCTAAAATAATGTTAAAGTAGATGACACATTGTTAGCATGACATGTACTGTCCACTTTACCTTGCAGGAGTAGAGCGGATTAACTCTGACACCTTCTGCATGTAATCTGTGGCCAACACCACCACCTCTTCATCTTCTGAGAAATTCTCATGGAATATCCGGTCAAAAAGGCGTTTCCATCTCAGCTGATCAAAAAAAAAAGGAAAAGGTCAATAGAATGGAAAGTGTAAATTTTCTGTATATGCTATTTATCCACTGCTGCTTGCTACATATCTTTTCTTTATACCAGTACAACCAATATCTATTTTATGTTGGGGGGGGGAAATCCTATTACTTCCAAGTTATTTATCACATAAATTGTAATCTAGTTTTTGCAAAAAAGGAGAAAGCCATAAAAATGTATTAATTCGAACAGAATTGGAACGTGTCTGGGACCATTTCGCCTGCTTGCTCCCTGACAATAGGACAAGCAGGAGAATAATATCTTTATGAAATGAAACCCTAAGGCATAGATAACCTTGGCTCCCAATGATGACAGGCAGCTGTCAAATGCTAGTCACTCCCTGCAGCCAATGCGTTTCAATTTTACATTATGTATTTTTGCATTAATAGCTCTGTTTTTGGCAGGGTTGGAAGGAGAGGTGGAGGACTGCAAATAAATCTCAGGAACCTAACGGGACACATCCAAGTTATTTATATTCACCGGAGTGAAGAAACCTCTTGGCAACATTACTTACAGGCCATCAGTCTTCAGGGCAGTGGAGACAAATGTAGTGTTTAGGCTGTAACATTGAGTACTGTGTGTTTCTCTTGAGGGCCTTGCTCTCTATTATACCGAATCACTGAATTTCACCACCTTTCTACAAGCCTTTCCTGTAGCACTCCACAATTTCCTTGTCTCACGGGCCTACTTGTAGCAAGGTATAACACAATTTTTCTCATTTACCTCTATAGATCTTTTAAAACACATCATAAAGACATTCCCACAGCTTGTTCGGAACCTGGAAATGCATTTTCTTATGAATTCACATGAACCCAGGACATACTTGAAAGCGAGAGAGAAATCTCAATGTATCCTTCCTGGTAAAATACTTTATAAATAAATAAATCTCCCAGCACTTGAATTTTTATTTAATTCTTCCATGATCATTAGCAAAACACGAGGACATAGTCTTAGATTAGAGGGGCAAAGGTTTAAAAGTAACATCAGGAAGCATTATTTTACTGAGAGGGTGGTGGATACATGGAACAGCCTTCCAGTTGAAGTGGTAGAGGCCAAAACAGTAATTTAATTTAAGCAGGCATGGGATAGGCATAAGGCTATCCTAAACAAAAGATAAATCCAGGTAAAGTATCCATGTAATTGGGCAGACTAGATGGGCCGAAAGGTTCTTATCTGCCGACATTTTTCTATGTTTCTATTATGGTAGTTATAGAGGTTGACATTCTTACTTACGTGTGGGGTTATCTTCTGCAGTTGGGATAAAGTGACCTTGGTGTACATGGTGTTGATGTCGCGTCTGTAATCATCGTACTCTGAAATTGTGATCTAGAGACATACAAAAGCAATCGTTAGCAAAACCGTATGGGCATAGATGGGCACAGCCCATATTTTACAGTGTGCACACATGGAAATTTAAAACTAACAAAGTGCAAATCATTAGAAACAGTCCATTTTCATGTCATTTATGATCGTCCCAATACAAAACCAACTAAATGTGTAGATGCAGACCTAAATAATCATAGGTATACCCTAATAATCCATGCCTATGATTATTGGAATTATAGGTCAACACCCAGTGGGTAGATTGAACCCACCTGAGTATGTGATATGTAGAGATGTGCATTCGTTTCGGAAAAATTCTGAATTTGATACTTCCGAATAACGAATCGATACGCTACGAATACGAAACGAAGCGGTATATAACAAATTTATTTTGTTTTACACTGTATCATCATCATAAAAGAAAACTTTTAATAACTGATATCAACTATTGAATTTGAAATGAACTATCAAATTGATATCAACTATCAAATAGATTTTAACTTACAATACAAGTAATAGTCAGCAAAGGACTTTATGAAACAAATTAATTTTGTTTCACTGTTTAATTTGACTCAAATACTAAATCTGTGACACAGTTTAAAATGTAATCCTAGCTTTTCTTTTAGCAGCAAAATATGATTAATTGGGGTTTTATCTTGTGATCCAAAATCAAATTGATATCAACTATCGAATTGATATTTGAAATTCGAATCGATTCGAAATTTCAAATGTTAACGAAATTAGTTACGAAATTCCGAAAACGAAATGATTTAAATACGTTACGAAACTAAACGGAACAAATTTTTCAGCCATGCACATCCCTAGTGATATGTGAAATCAAGAATCATGCAGGGACAATTCCCTGCATATAATTGTCCATTATTGCACAAATCCAGGAAGTAAGGTGTGTAGGTTTAGGGCAATAGGTTCCTTATAGTGTTTCTTGAGAAATAACTATGTAACTAGAAGAACAGTAGTTTGGCGATGCAAGTATGGTTTACATTAGTCCTTGTGAGGGCAATGCAGTGTTCCTGAGGTGCGCCAATACTCACATTGGCCAGCCGTTGTTCTAGATGTAGAATCTCCTGCACCTTCTTCTGCACGTTCTCTACACCCAGGAGCGAAAGGATCTTTTGCATGAAAATTTTATAGGCAGCTAGGATCTGTGGATGAAAGATGCAGGTCCTATACACCAATTGATTCCAATATTTATATATAAAATAATAATAACAACAACACAACAGACAGAAGCACAATGTATTATGACATTTTGTAGCTATACTTGTATATATTCTCATTACCACCAAACAGGTTTAACCAAGAATTAAGCAAAAATAAAATCTCAAATTGTATTATGCTTTGTACGTTAGTTATTTTTGAAACAATACTACATTCAATATTGTTCCTCTTTAAACTGTGATATTGCAAGTGTATTCATATTACAGTCACGTAATAAAAGAAGTGGGTGTAGAAGGGAAGGGTTTAAATTAAAGGAACACTACTGAAAAGTAAAGTTCCCTTTTTTGCCCTTATACAATTGAGCGGAGGCTGCTGACAGTTTTTGCCCATTTATTATTATTTTTATTTATTTTTATTTTTGCCAATTTTACTCACCTTTCGTCCCTCGCCTCTCCTTCAGCTCAGCGAGTCCTGTACTCGGAAGTACCTGAGGCTTTTCTGCGCTCTTACCCTAGTTGCGTAGTGTAGGAGCCGCAAATTGCACACTACAATGGAACTTGTGAACTTTACATACACACAAGTTCCGTAGCGTCTGCGCAGAACCATGGATCGGAGTTACGTACAAGCGCAGATCTGATCCATCGCTACATCTTTTACACCACTCACTAACACGATTGGTGTTAGAGATAGTGACATCGGCACGATCTCTGCATGGTGACAACACTAGCAACCGAACTAGAAACTGGCAACCGGGAAATTCATATTCCATGGCTGCTGGGTGGGGTGGAGAAACTCCTCCACTTCACACTGCTTTTTAGCCAGAGCAGGGAAAGTGTGAGGGGGGGGGAGTAGGGAAGGATATACTCACTATGGGTATGGCCACTTTAAAAATATAAGGTGGTCAGGATGAGTATAGTGTACCTTTAACACAATGAAGCAGAGAAGAGTTAAGACTAATCACCTTTTCGCTGTCCTCATCTTGTCCCAGATACAGTGTCCTCTCTGACAATGTTAGACCATCTTGATCAATCTAGAAAAAAAAATGCAGAGCCAGTAAGTTGAAAGAATTCCTTTATAGATCATAAAAATTCAGGGCTGCGCTTAAAGAGTGTCGTAATTCAGGGCTGCGCTTAAAGAGTGTCGTTTGGAGCCTCGGCAACGAGACCTAAATGCTGTGGAAAAACCAATCCCTATGTGAGCGCACAGCTTACCTGGACATTTTTTTTCTATGATGCACATGACTCATGAGGTGTGGGAACGTCTTTAAAACAGCGAATATTAAATACAACGAGGAAGGAAATTATTGAAAACCACATTACGTCCCCCCAGTTTAGGCTAGGGTCAGACTGAGGCAGTGCGAACGCGCGTTCTGGCGCACTTAATCACGGCCGTAGTAGCAGCAGATGCCGGGCAATGACGGCCAATATACGAAGTACGGTCGCACAAAAGTCCGGCTGCGCAACGCAAGTGGAAAATGAACGCATTTTTTCGAGAACGTGAAACCGCAGGTACTGACGTACAGAGTGCGCTGCGTCCGCTAGCGGCGTGTGTGTGTGATTAGGAGACGTCAGACACTGCTAATGTCCGGCCAACATCACGTCCAGACACAAAAAGAGTTTTATTGATGATCCGTACAAAATCACGGACGAAAATGCGCATAGTATGACCACTATCACGTATTCTGTGAAAAAATGCGTCCATTCGTTCGAACGCACTTTTTCACAGACAACATAAAAATGCGTTCGTCTGACCCTAGCCTTAAACCTTGTTGTGTATGATGGTTTACTCCTCCTTTAATCCAGTGGTGGGTAGTGGGTACCCTCAAAGCTGCTCCTGATCTGACACTGACAGCTCACGGTTTCTTGTAGTGATCGGATACGGGGCTGGACACTCAGTCAAGCAACAAGAGGCATTGGCTGGTGTAATAGGCAAATACGAGTTATTATGTTATTATGTTTTTTGTTAAGTGTGGATATATGGGATTCAAAGTGCAGATGACAATTCTTTTTTTATGGTTTTTGCATGAAATGGGTCTGAATACCGGAAATTCACTCTGCCGCTCTAACAGGTCGATTCACTAAAGGGTGAAGTCAGGAGAATTGGCAGGAGAAGAGAACACTCTAGACCAAATAGCAGATTTGGAAAGTGAGAGAAATGGGAGAGTTTTCTGGTTTGGCTAGTTTGACCTAGAATTTTCACTTCTCCAGTCATTCTTCTGAGTATCACCTTTCTCTGAATAGACCTACAGAAAGAGGTGAAACCCAGGAGAATGACTGGAGAAGTGAAAATTCTAGGTCAAAATAGCCAAACCAGAAAAATTCTCACTTTCCTAATCGGCTATTTGGTCTAGATTGTCAAAGTCGTATGTGTCTTCAGACTAATCCAACAACACTATTGTTAATGTACCGCCGTCCATTGCGTCAGACTTGCGACTTGCAACTTCCAGCGACTTTTGAAGTCTGGTGCAGACTAGCGATCAGACTAAAAATTTTGGAAATATCACACAAGCAACACAGACAGCCAGACAATCAGGGAAGGAGATGGATGCTGAGAAGTTGATTAGGGGAGTTAAAAACGCTATTATATTCAATGGTTTGATATTTAAATGTATATTTTGTGTATGGGAGATGGGTGGGACTCGTCATGTTTGGGTAGGGTACAGGGTGAATTATTATTTTTTTTTTGGTGCACAGATCCTGGAAATACTGCAATACCAGGTCAATGCGTGGAGTGGACAGGGCGTATCAGATATTAAATTGTTAAGAACAGATACTACACTTGATCTTAGCCAAAAGGCCGAGAAGCGATGAATTATTATTATTAATCTTTTTTTATATAGTGCCAGCATATTCCACAGCGCTGTACATTGGCACAGTATAGACAGGGTTACAATACAAAGAACAACATTTTGACAAACCAGTACAGGAAGAAACGAGGGCCTTATTCCCGTGGGAACTCACAATCTAGAAGGGTTGGGGGTGGAAACAGGAGAGGACTACAAGGTGAGCGTGATGGACTGCAAGGTGTGAGTGATGGACTGCAAGGTGAGCGTGATGGACTGCAAGGTGAGCGTCATGGACTGCAAGGTGTGAGTGATGGACTGCAAGGTGGGAGTGATGGACTGGTTGCGACAGTGAGTCAGGTGGTAGGCTTCCCTAAATAGTCTTTTTAACTGCGCAAAGGGATTAAAATTCACACATTGAACTAGCGCATCCAGCTCCTCCATATCCATATCCATTTTTTTCACACAAAGGACTGCAGTGATTCCAAAAGCAGAATGCAATAGTCTCAGAAAAAAAGAAAACAAGAATAAAATGGTTTTTGGGTCCATAGTCACTGATCGCTAGTCTGATACAGTGGTCGACCCTCGTCAGACCAAGTCGCACGACAGATATCGTTCCTAGTCTGACGACCAAGTTGGTCGCACAACTACGGATCCAGTGGACGTCCAGCCTAAGAAAACCAAGAGTGCAGCTTCCTTTTTGCACTGTGAAGGATCTAAGCCAGTTTAAATCAATGAAATGTACAACGTATTATATGAGGTCAAAGAACCACAAATTTTATTAACGATTGTCCTTAATTATTTGTCCTAAATAATACATTTGTGGCTGGATTTGGGGCTGATCCGTGCAACTCCTCACTTTTCGCTGACGGTACCTAATTGACCCAGAGTGCCATGCTAGCAGCAGGGAGCAGGGAACAAAAGCAGTCTGAAAAATAAATTACTGTCGCAATAAAAAGAATAAACCTTAAAGGAGCAAATCCACCAAAAAATTAAATGTCATTATTTCGATTATTTTATGTTGCTGATATCTTACATGTGCTTTATTTTTCTCTTGTATGTTTAGTTTTAAGAAAATATTTTATTCACTAGGTGCATCCATTGTGTGATCTTTTGCGTGGAAAGTGTCCCTCCCCACAGTATCTTTACCTCCCTTGGTCCTCACTTTATGGCATTGGCCATAGAATTTAGTCTATGGGTTGATCACTGATTCAAATCATTGCATTGTGTGGGATATATTCTAAGGACAACACCAGGGAGCAGATTAGAAGTCTTCTAAGATCCTTGTCATATCTCATTCAGCTGCCATCTCTTAACTGGAGTAGTCCACACAACACAATAGCCTTATTTAAACATCCCCTCCTCCACCTCATTAACTGATTTGAATAAAGCTGCAATTCGTGTCACATAGTACTAGGACTTTTTTTACAGAGGAATAACTAGAAAAAGGTGATAAATAAATAATGCATATCAAATAGGAAAAAGCTTGTTTTAACATGCGGAATTGATGAAGGAAAAGTTAAAAAATACAAAGACTTCAAAGAATGAACAATTTGACATGAGCAAGCCATTGGTGGGAGACAATTGCACTGTCACACCCATAAACATTGGCCACGTTGATCCTGTAAAATAATGAAGGAACCAAAAGACAAAGACAATGCATATTTTAGGGATGTGCACGTGTTTTTTTCCCGTTTCGTTTAGTTTCGGCACCTTCGGTTTTTCAAAAATTTATTTTCGGATCGTTTCGGGCCATTTTCGTTTCGGCTCTGTGTTTTGTATCGATTTTTTTTTCCGTGAAATCGGGAAAATTCGGTCTTTCGGATCGTCTGTTCTCTTTGTTTCAAAGGGTCCATCCTTGGATTTTGGTTTAGACGTATGGTATTTCAGATGCTCCGATATTTCGGTCTATACGGTAATCCTGCCAATTCGTTCCTTCGGACGTATCGTTTTTTATGAAAGATCCTTTTTTTCTTAGGAATAAATGTTAAAACAAATTGCCAGTCCGGTTCGGAACATCGGATGAATCCGAAGCACCGAATCGGCCAACTTCGTGAGAAAAACTAATCGGTACGAAGCGAAACGCACATCCCTAGCAAATTTTCAAGCAGACAAGCATTAGTATCTCTTCAAATGAACTGTATTTCCCAGGTCTGATTTTTTTAAAATTACAAATAGTGTTAAAATGATACGGTAAAACTGTGCCGATTTAATAACGTTATGAAATCATTAGATAGGCACTAACAGAAAGTGATTACAGAGCAAGAAAATATTCTACCTTAAATTACATATAAATATCTTTCATCTAAGATTATAAAGGTTTTAGGTACATTTTAGGCACAATATTTGATTACTTCAAGTAGGTTCTCCTAGGTTTGAGAAGCTCTGCATGGCGGGAAGGATCTGCTTCCAGTGTTTGACGCGCTTACCTCGTACTAGATTTTAGCAAGAAATAATTCACTTTTTAGAAGCCTCTCAGAGAATGATGAATATTTGTGTATTCATAACATTAAATACAGGCAGCAATTTATTGTTAGTATAGTAAATCTTGATGTGTTTGACAGGTTTGTTGCAGCCAAATGATTCTGCATGCATGTTACTGGTTATAAATAACGTTTACGCCCCGGGGTATTCTTGAAAACTAGCAAACGCTAAGTGTATCCTTCCTGGTTAAATACATTGATATTAATATTACTTGCACACATGGAGCTGACAGGTCTACAGCTGTCGCTGAATTTCATCTATCACAGATCTAACATAATCTTTTGCAATCCGTCTGATCCCAATAGTTGGCGAACTGCCAGCTTTTTGAATAGCCGCGAAACTGCACCGTACGGGAAATTCACCGGTCGGAGCAATTCGGTGGGCGATTCGGCTCTCTCTGAATAACCCTGTTATTCTGTTACGGTGAGGAAAGCAAGTAGCAATTCAAACACTGTATTACATCTTAGATGTCAGCCATATCCAGCAATAAAATGTCAAAATAAATGACAGCACAAAATTCTTTAAATAAGAAAACAACAGGAGACTTTAGCCTTCTACTTCCACCTACATGTTTCCACTCTGTGATGTGGCAAGTCCATCAATATTTAAAAGACTACTGTGTTGAACAGTTAATTTATGGGGATATAATGCAGGTTTGCAGACATAAATCTCTTGAAACACGCAGCTACGTGGCCGTGCCGATCTCTCCCCCGCAGCTTTTTTAAGTGGCAGGTTTACAAAGAGATCATACAAAATTATGTGAAATCATAAAAAAACTATAATTTACTCCATTATGGTGAAGCATATTGTAAAGACACAGTAAACAGTGGATACAAATCCATATCAATATCAACCAGTGACTGAACTCTCAACATCAATTATTCCCCCTACCCCCTTGAGTCCTCAACGCTGATGACAAGGCAACTCGTTACAATGTACAGCGTTGTACCAGAGAGAATCAATGTGTTTTCAGAACGTAAAAAAGATCAAATAAAACACATGGGGCACTATTCCCTAGTGAACGTTAACTTTAGTGTTCGGATGTGATTGTGTAAGCGTTATCGCCAGGATAAATGACTTTAGCGCATGTCCTCCATATTTATTTATTTTTTGAGAAAGGATTTTACCAGGAAGGATACATTGAGATTTCTCTCATTTTCAAGTATGTCCTGGTCAAGTATATTACCTTCCTGATTCTAAACCCGTATGAAATCACTTAGGCCCCGTTCACACCTGGACATTTTACAGCGCGTTCCTGCGTGCTGTAAAACGCCCAAACACGGAAATTCCATGATTTCCTATGTTGCACGTTCACACCTGGGCGTTTTACAGCGCGTAGGAACGTACCTTAAAACGACATATGCCCAAAAAAGTACAGGAGCTCCTTTGGGGCGTATTGCAGCGCGTTCGCGGCCATAGACTGCAGCGTGAACATTTTTCACGTTTGCGCGATACGCGCGCCATACACACATATGAAAAAAACTGAGGTGCGTACCTAGCCTTAGTGCATCGCTGATTGCGCTAGCTTCCGCAAACTTACTGTACGTTGGCATCCTACACTTAACATGGGGAGCACAATCATTAATTAGCATTTCGATAAGTAAGGTATTACAAATTGCTAGCGCTAGTTACCTCAGGGACGCGCAAGGCAAAGTTTTAGCTACACCTAAGGCTAATGTCAGTTGAACGTAGTCTGAGCGCACTGTGCGTGAGTGCACAGCGGACAGACGTACTGACGGAAGATACTGTAGACACCACATGATCTGTTTTTCTTGAGGGACATAGAAAAAAAGGGAATTATGGGAAACAAAATTAAGATGAAAAATTATACAAATTGGAAAAGGATATGAAAAGCCATTTTGTGCGTCAAGGTGCTGGATGTTGCAAATGCGCTCCGTCTGACTTCATGTCATCATCACACACACAGAACGCTATGCGGACTCTGAACGTCAGTCCTAGAGGTTTTACATTCTTACCTAAATTGCGTCCGTTTGCCATCTGCGTGGTGCGTCCGCACTTCGTGTGTGGGTCTCTATTGATGATTCTATGCTACGACGGACGTTAAACTGTGCAGCAACACGGACGTGATAAGTGCGTTCGTCTGACGCGGGCCTAAAAGCTGGTGCTAAATGATTCCGCGATTGCAAAATCATTTAGCACCCCCCAAACCCCCAATAAATCTGTTACTCACCTCACAGTGGCCCAAAAAGTCGCTTCTTGTCGTTGGGAGCAGAGTAAGCCTGGGAACAAATGGTTCCACACAGGGCTTGTGGCCCGGAAGCACAAACCTCCATGGAGTACAATGGACTCTGGAGGTGATACGGCGGCATGGAATTCCATAATGATCAGTCACTCATTAGAATGGCTGAACCTGATGGGAGATGTAATTCCAAAACATCTGGGGCCATATTACATTCCTAACGTTAGCGTTCACCTGTGTGACCTTTATCGTTAGCTGTGGTTGCCCTAGAGAGGGCAGACAAACGTTACAATCCGAACGCTAACGGTTTAAAAAACCTATACATTCACTATAAATCCTGCCTTTTAAACCATCCAGATTTTTTTAGGAGGGCTGTGGCATTGTTTGTTAAACAGTAAAAGCACATAATGCCACCACCTTAGAACAGAGAATATAAAGCAAATGTAGCATTTAATTTTTTTCATTTTTCCTATTTTTACATATTATGTGGTCATATTTGGTATCATTGGATAGCTCTGTCCTTTCCAGTGACACATCACTTGACTTTTATGTAGTGTAAAAACCATTTGGAACCCAGGGTTCCAAAGGACCCTCTGCGCTCCTCGCAGGAGTGCGGCGGTTTAGGTTTTTGATGGAGCAATGCATAATAACGCATTATGCCATCACCTCCACACTTACTAGCATCATGGGAAATGAGAAGGTGAGTTAGTGCAGCATCATGTTCACTTTATAATTGAAAAGTGAACAACAGTGCTGCATTATAAAAAATAAAAAAAAAGGATTTTTTTTAGATTTTTTACATGGAACCTGGTCATGTTTGGTATCTTTGGAAAAGGAATGCTATGGCATTTTGAACAATACAAAGCATGGCCCTGTATCTTTTATTGTTTAGGAGACCCTTGTATCTACACTATAGTGAGTTTCCTGTTCGGCCATGGGGGAAGTCCCTGACATCCATGAGCACACGTGCGATGATGTCAGTGGGCGGGAAGAGGTCCCGGAGGCAGGGCTGACATCTTGGACGTCAGCCCTCATCGGGAGAAGACTACAGTCTGTGCCAGATCGGCACCGAGCCGCAGGGTTGCGACTACACATTGAGCCATCCTCCACAACCAAGCAGGAATTGGAGGACGCACTCAGCGAGTCATCTTCAACCAAGCTGTTAAGGGTTAGGTTACATTAGGGTTAGGATTAACTTTAAATGGCAACACTAACATTCTGTTCCATTTTTGCTTCATTTTTAGATAAGATTTTGCCCCTTCCTTTGATGTGAGCAAAGTTTTCCACCAAACTGATGGGGTTAGAGTTATAGTTTAGGGCAAACCCTAACCCTAAATGTAACTCTCTCACACTAAAAGTAACCCAATCCCTGAAACTAACACCGCTATCATAACAGACACAATATCAGGGCTTGTATGTTACTGTTCTCTTTGAATTATAAATAAAAGAGCAATTTGAGTTTTTCTATCAAAATAACAAACACTTCTTCAATCCCTTTGGTCAAGTAGGATTGTCCCTTATTTATTGATGATAGAAGCAGGTGTCAAATAGCTTTATTCCATTCTGATTTGAAAAGACAAATGAAAACCAGAACAAGTATGTGTTTCCACTTAACTACCAAATATTCTCTACATTCTTTTATATGGATGGTGTATCAGAGTGTTTAAAATTTTGGCAGAAAAATCATCATTTACCAATTGATTGGAAGTAAAATGGTTACATAACACAACTGCAGCCATTTACAGGATAGATTGTCTAGTGAAATGACAGTTATATTTATAATCTATTGATTTCTATGGCTATAATGTGTTTAGCCAGGTCTCTGTCTGAGCCCTAAGGGTAAAGATGATGTCCCTTCCAATCATCACGAAAGTCATACTCAAATTTTACAATAAAAGAGAAGCCATTCTGTGCCTATAGCTGTTTTAACAAGAAATGATGCCCCGTCATAGGCATGCACAGCCCATAAACTAAAGTGCCCCAATCATACCTAACACATGTTGGGCTCATTTGAAAATGAATCACTCCCTACATATGTGATAGTGTTTTTCCGCTAACATGCATATTAGTGTCGCGCTCATTCTCGGAGGAGCCGCTGTATAAACCTCGGGTTAGTCTCACCGTACTAGGAAATAACTATACACCAGCACTGTTGTGGATTTTTATGTATTAGATTCTTTACTGATCCCAATAAAGTAGCATATATTACGCATATACGGTATTTAAATGACAAGAATTCGTAGCGTGGGAAAAACATGCGGCGGCAAAAGAAACAGTTAACCCCCTCAGTTCTGGAGTGTAAGTCCCGTGAATAATAGTTCAAAAATGTGTATGTGTGTTGTCTCGGGTACCTGGGTACTTTATTCAACTGGCCAGTGAATGAAACAAAACAATCTTCGACTAGTCAACGTTGGGGCCCTGTGGATTTAAACAATATTGCAGCTTGCGTTTCTAATTTGAGAACTGCGGCCTGGGAGGCCTCTCACCCATCCGATGAACGAGACTGTCCAGCACCCGATGCCTCAATCAAAGGATCTTCTCCGCTGTACACTGGGACTCCGTGCCACTGAATCTGCTCCCTGCTTGCCAAATCTCCGCAACTGGAACAACGATCCATCGCCTGCACTCCCAATCGATCAGCGCGGTCTCCTAACTCGGGGTCCTGCCGGATCTAACTCTTCCTCCAGACCTCTCAGCGCTGCGCAGGTAGGTCTTAACACGGTCACTGTCCCGATCTCCAGCACCAGTAAGACAGCGTCTGTACTCCGGCCTGGTTGCAATCCCTGGCAGCTCCAACGTGCGTCCTCCACCTTTCACTGCCCCACTCACTCTGCTCACCCTTGCACGAGGCTGCTGATCTCCTTCCTTTTCCTGTACCACCTCCTTCCTGTCCTCACACAAAGGCTGATGGTAGTTGTAGTTCTGTTTTGTCCAGCATAGTCTAACAATGTCTCTGTCTCCCTCTGGTGGCAGCAATAGTTCAGTGCACCAGAATGCAGTGTTTTTAAAGCAGCGCTACATTAGAATTTTCCTTATCAAAACTTTACTGTTACTTCTGGTGGCATGCGGTCGGAGTGAGAGATAACCATGAGCAGAAGACCTGTCCTATACCTCCTGATGGGTCATCACAGGGAAAGTGACAGGTTCACTTTCAGATTGCACACTTGGATCATTTATTAATAATAAACTGAAATAAACTCAAACCTTGAATTTCCATAATTGTCATCAACATCTACATAAGAAGACACCCTAAAAAATACATGAGTAGAACCAATTCATCCAGGTGGCCTATTTCTGAGCAAACTAAAGTAATCCTTACAAAGGTTATTATAACGGCAAAGAGAACTATACACAGGATTATTCTGTATACTGCCTCAATGAATATTTTTGTTCAGTCTTTGCAGAAGAAAAGGAAGGAAAGGGACCTCAGTTAGGAGAGAACACTAAAGAGACATTTACATAGGAGTTTACAGAGGAGGAGGTTCTACAGCAGCTGTCTAAAGTAAAGACAAATAAGTCAATGGGGCCTGATGGGATCCACCCTAAATTATTAAAAGAGCTCAGTGATGTAATAGCAAAACCGTTAACAGATTTATTTAACCAATCCTTGTTAACGGGAGTCATCCCAGAAGACTGGAAATTAGCAAATGTTGTGCCCATTTACAAGAAGGGTAGTAGGGAGGAATCGGGGAACTATAGGCCAGTTAGTTTTACGTCAGTAGTGGGGAAATTAATGGAAACCATGTTAAAGGAAAGGATTGTTGAACATCTAAAAACACATAGATTACAGGATCAGAAACAACATGGGTTTACCTCAGGGAGATCATGCCAAACTAATCTTATTGATTTTTTTGATTGGGTAACAAAAATAATAGACACAGGTGGTGCAGTAGACATTGCTTATTTAGATTTCAGTAAGGCTTTTGATACTGTTCCGCATAGAAGGCTTATCAATAAATTGCAATCTTTGAGCTTGGATTCCAATATTGTTGAATGGATTAGGCAGTGGCTGAGTGACAGACAACAGAGGGTTGTGGTAAATGGAGTTTATTCGGCGCAAGGTCTTGTTACCAGTGGGGGACCTCAGGGGTCAGTACTTGGACCCATTTTCTTTAATATTTTTATTAGTGATATTGCAGAAGGTATTAATGGAAAAGTATGTCTTTTTGCTGATGACACAAAGATTTGCAACAGGGTTGACGTTCCTGGAGGGATCAGCCAAATGACAAATGATTTAGGTAAACTAAAAAAATGGTCGGAGTTGTGGCAATTGAATTTTAATGTGGATAAGTGCAAGATAATGCACCTGGGACGTAAAAACCCAAGGGCTGAATATAGAATATTTGATACAGTCCTAACCTCAACATCTGAGGAAAGGGATTTAGGGGTCATTATTTCAGAGGATCTATGGGTAAGTAGTCAATGTAATAGAGCAGCAGGAAATGCTAGCAGAATGCTTGGTTGTGTAGGGAGAGGTATTAGCAGTAGGAAAAGGGAAGTGCTCATGCCACTGTACAGAGCACTGGTGAGACCTCACTTGGAGTACTGTGTGCAGTACTGGAGACCGTATCTCCAGAAGGATATAGACATCTTAGAGAGAGTTCAGAGAAGGGCTACTAAAATGGTGTACGGCTAGAAGGAGAAAAGTTACCAGGAAAGGCTTAATGATCTCAACATTTACAGCTTGGAAAAAAGACGAGACAGAGGAGATATGATAGAAACATTTAAATACGTAAAGGGAATCCACAAGGTAGAGGAAGGGAGTATATTTAAAAGGAAACAAAATAGCAAAACAAGAGGACATAGTCTTAGATTAGAGGGGCAAAGGTTTAAAAGTAACATCAGGAAGCATTATTTTACTGAGAGGGTGGTGGATACATGGAACAGTCTTCCAGTAGAAGTAGTAGAGGCCAAAACAGTAATTGAATTTAAGCAAGCATGGGATAGGCATAAGGCTATCCTAAACAAAAGATAAATCCAGGTAAAATATCCATGTAATTGGGCAGACTAGATGGGCCGAAAGGTTCTTATCTGCCGACATTTTTCTATGTTTCTATTCAAAGACAGCTGAATTTGCTCCGAAATTGCTCGAAGCCATTCGGCTATTCAAAAAGCAGGCAGTTCACCAAATATTCCATTGTCCCATTTTTATTAAATATTCATTCAACCATTTATTCTTTTCACTTGCAGCAACAAGTCTTTTTACATATTAAAGCCAAAGCTGTTAATGGTTTTCCCCAGGGAGGAGGTGTAGTTAGAGAAGAGCAGAGGACCTAGGATTGAGCCTTGAGGTACACCAACTGATAAAGGCATTGAAGAGGAGGAGTTACCAGTAAATGACACAGAGAAGGACCTGTTAGACAGGTAAGAGTGAATCCAAGAGAGCGCAGTGCCACAGAGACCGAGAGAGCTGAAAGTCTGTAGAAGGAGGGGGTGATTTGACAGTGTCAAAAGCAGCTGAGAGGTCAAGCAGGATGAGAATAGAATAGTGGCCATTGTTTTTAGTAGTTAGGAGGTCATTGGTGACTTTGGTGAGGACAGTTTTGGTTGAATGTAGGGAATGAAAGCCTCATTAC
This sequence comes from Leptobrachium leishanense, assembly GCA_009667805.1. Taxonomy (NCBI): domain Eukaryota; kingdom Metazoa; phylum Chordata; class Amphibia; order Anura; family Megophryidae; genus Leptobrachium; species Leptobrachium leishanense. Next base: position 149,907,475 of record CM019066.1, on the reverse strand, counting down.
AGTGGGTCAAGTAAGGAATTAGAGGACAGGGAGAGGCGCTTAAAAACTAGTTTTTCCAAGAGCTTTGAGGTAAACTTTGGCAGGGATACAGGATGATAGTTGGATGGAGAGTTGGGATCGAGGGAGGGTTTCTTTAGTATTATTATTATTATTATTCTTTATTTATAAAGCGCCAGCATATTCTGCAGCGCTGTACAATAAGCACAGTATAGACAGGGTTACAATACATTGAACAACATTTGACAAACAGTACAGGAGGAGATGAGGGCCCTATTCCCGTAGGAACTCACAATCTGTGAAGGCCATCTAGTATAGGGGTAACCTGTGTGTAGGGATGTGCATGGCTGAAAAATTTGTTTAGTTTAGCTTCGTTTCATTACGTTTTTAAATAATTTCAATTTTGGAATTTCATAACTAATTTTGTTTCGTATTTCGTTTAGTTTCGGATTGATTTGAAATTTCGAATCGATTCGATCGTTGTTGATATCCATTTGATAGTTCATTTCATATTTGATAGTTGATATCAATTATTCAAACTTTTCTTTTATAATGATGACACAGTGTAAAACTAAATAAATTTGTAATATTTCGTTTTGTTTCGAATTCGTATCGTATCGATTCGTTATTCGGAAGTACTTCCGAAATACGAATTATCAAATTTCGTTCCAAATTCCGAATTTTTCCGAAACTAATGCACATCTCTACCTGTGCTTGTGTGAAGGCAGATGGGAAGGAGCTGGTGGAGAGAGAGATTGAAGACGTGTGAGGGAGAAGGAGAGTAGAGTTATTAAATGTGAGGGAATAGGGTCGAGCAGGCACGTAGTGAGATGTCAGGAGGACAGTAAGGAATTGACTTCCTTCTCAGTGGCTGGGAGGAAGCAGCAAAGGGTAGCAAAGGGGGCTCCTGGGAGCGGAGGGGGTCGATTACTGGTTTGTGTCATAATGTTGCTTTTGAAAGCAGAGAGTTTTATTTAAGAAGTAGTCTGTCAGGTCCTGAGCACTAAAGGCGGATGGGGGGGGGGAGGTGCGGGTGGGTAGAGAAGAGATTTCAAAGTGGAGTTGTTTAGGGCTGGAGGACAGAGTAGATATAAGAGATGAGAAGATGGCTTGTTTGCCCAATTGAAGGGCAAAGTTGTATGACCACAGAGGAAACTTGAAATGATTGAAATGCGCCTTAGAGTAGGATTTCCTCCAGGCACGCTCTGTAGTGCGCAAGAATTAGGCATGGAAGGTTAGTAGACAGAAAGTGAGAAAGCCAGGTAGCAAAGTGGTCAAGGAACTGGGAGGTTGGTCCAGGTGGGTGGTAGATGACTGTCACCTTGAGCGCCAGGAGAGAAAACAGGTGGATGCAATGTGCTTCAAAGGAGGAGAAGGAGAGAGATGGGAGTGCAGGGAGGTGCTGGTAGGTACAGGTGAGAGCAAAATTCCAACCCCTCCAACATGTTTCACACACGTTCTAGGGGAAAGGCTGAAGTGTAGACCGCTAGGTGTAAGCAGCATTGGAAGCAGTGTCATAGGGAATTAGCCAGGTTTCTGTAACAGCTAGGAGGTGGAACGAGTTGGAGATGAAAAGGTCGTGGATATATATATATATATATATATATATATATATATACATACACACGCACACACACACTATATATGTTTACAGTATATTTTTAAAATGGTTTTGACACTGACCCCACAATATAGATAAAGCAGTCAACACAGTGGACCAACAGTGTCCAAAGACATTCATGTACCTGACACTCTAATGATGGAATGCTTTTTGTTTTGTTATTCCTTATTTATTCAGGTTTTATTGAGCTGTTAGATGAAAATGACATAAGGGAACATTGCACGGAATACAAATGTACAACTTGTACTGGAAATATGGAACATGAGCAGAATCGAGGCAGAAGGTCAGCACTGCAAGACACCATTAAGGAGACACTTTATCTAACCATGAAATTGAGGTAAGAGATAATGTAAAATATAAAATGCAACATCCAATAGTAAGGTAAGAGTATGATTAAAAAAATATATACAAGAAATATTATTAAACCAATTAAAAGTACAAGACATTTGTGACATTCTTGTTGAGGCACCAGTGATCAGACAAAGGTCTTCTGGCTCAGATAATTGGGGGAGCTGGACAAGTTGTCAAGCACAAGCTGTAGAGAAGGTACCATGGAGGAACTATATTTATTATATTCCAAAGTCTGTCTTTTTGATTTTTACCCTAATCTCTTGGTTTACAATTCTGAATGTAAACATAGCGGTATGTGTGGATTTTTATATGCAATTTTATTTATATTTGTATTGTGGGATTGTATGGATATGCAAAAGGAGACTTACATTTAGGAAAATTTAGGAAATCAGAAATGGGATTATAATTCAGGGGCCCTATTCCTATGGAGTCTTTAATAGAAGCTCACTATTGAATACATTTTGTGCGAGCCATTATCAGCACCAGCTCGCTAGTAAAGTTTCTGTTCTAATCGGGCACCTTGAGTCATAATAGTTTGGAGCGAGTGATTGATTCAGGCCGCGGCTCTGCATGTCACCGTTGGTATCGGTTTTTGGAGTCCATTGGATGCCATGGAGAGAAGCGAGGCCCTGCGTGGCTCTGGGCAAGCTCATATTTGTGGGGTCGTCACTAGTTGTGGAAGTACCCACGGAACTATTTGTTCCCAGTGTTCCGCTGCACACGGCGAGATGAGGCAGTGGATAGTGCCATCGTCTGTAGCATGGGATCAGAAATAAGTAAGGTTTTTTTTTATATATCTACTTTAAAGCACCAGGTTTCTGAAAGCCAATATTTTTTTGCACAATACCGTCTCAAGCCAAAGAGAAAAAGCTACTGTCGCAAAGTTCTTTCTTCTCTGACTTTAATGTATAAGAGCCATTAACCCCATAGTGACCAGGCGGTTTTACGATTGTCAGTCCGAAAGTGCCCACTGCTGTTTTTACGTTTCTGCGCTGTTTGTGTTTAGATCTAATTTTAATTTTACTCGTTTATGGAAACCACACATATTATATACAGTTTTTCTTGCCATTAAATGGACTTTCTAAAGATATCTTTATTTGCATCATAACGTATAATTTACTATAAAAAAAATCATGAAATATGATGAAAAAATAACTTAAAAAAACATCAGTGGACGGGGGATGACCCGGAGGCTTGGTTGACATCCAGTACCTAAGGGGTTAAAAAGAGGCACTGCTTTAAAGGGCAGACTCTGTGGAAAGGAGACCTGAAATTAGGGACCTGGCCTGGGTGGTAGGGTGGATGGGGAGGGTGGATGTGGACAGAAGAGTGAAGAAAATGTACCCATGTCGGAGTATGTTTTGTGGAGAAAGAGTGAGATTTAGTAAAAGCGCCCAGGTTGTTAAAGTGTTTACGATGGGAGAGGGGGAGGGAGAAGCATGGGGAAGTATATGTAAAAGAGAGGGAAATTTAAAAGACAACTAATCAAACAGAAATTAATAAATGCACACAAAGAATACAATTGCAAGAATAGTGCAGTCTGGAGTATAGTGGTGGACAGCATGTTGAATCCTGGATATCTTTATGCTTGTTTCAGGGAGCAGAGTGATGAAAATGTAGTCCTGTCTGAGTATGCAATCGTGTGGTTCACTGCTCCCAACAACGCCAACTCTGCCACGTGGACGAGTGACGTCAGTGTGTAATCGTCGTTCCTTGGTGAGTGGAATTGCTGGATAGAAGGATGGATGGATGGATGGACAGAGGCCTTGGAGTCAAAAACCAGCTGAAATCAAGGATGGGGTGCTTGCAGGACTTAGGAGGAGTATATATTAAGAAACGTGACATACACACTCTTTGGATTTTGATTCTGTCATAGAATCCCTGAACAATGTTTATTTTTTTTCATCTCTGCAAATCCATACGGAACATAAATACTATATTTGAAATTTTACACTCTTTGGATACAGACCTTTTTCCTTGCAAAAAAGGCACACTCATTTGTCTACCTTAGCAACTGGCAAGATCCGTGGTGGAACCCCCAGGACTACACATGATATCCCTTCATGCGAGAATACTCTGGAAACACTTTATTATACTGAGACTGGGTAGTCCAGATAGCCAAAGATGGTTTAGGGTAATCAGGAACGTAGTCAAGCTGGTCGTGGTCAGTGCACGGATGACAAAAGATGTGGTCAGGCAAGCCAAGGTTGGTACCCAAATGATAGGAGACGTGGTCAGGTGAGCTGAGGTTGGTACACAGATGACAGGAGATGTGGTAGGTAAGCCAAGGTTGGTACACAGTTGATAGGAAATGTGGTCAGGCATAACGAGGTTGATACACGGATGACAGGAGACGTGGTCAGGTAAGCCGAGGTTGGTACACAGATGATAGGAGACCTGGTCTGGATAATGGAAGATGCTGCAAGTAAGGTCTCCAGATACCTTGCAGGTCAAGAGAGTAAGACAAGATGCAGCCACAGATGACAACACAGGAAGATTGCCAAATACCTTAGAACACTGATGGTGTGGCACAGATGATAGGAGATGCTGTAGGCAAGGTCTCAGAATGCCTTGCAGGAAAGGATATTTGGAAATGTTGCAGAATGGAAAACTGGAAACACTCAGGAGCAATGCAGACTCCTAACAGGAACTTAATGACTGAGCATTGCTGGGATGGTGATCCACCCTAAAGTAGGGAAAGGCTCAATACTCTGGGGGTCATGTGGTCAGGTACATGGCATGTTTGCAGGAAAGTCCTGAACTGGAGACAATGGACAAGACAGGTAAGAGGCGGCCTGGAATCCTAATAAGGAGTCTCATTGGTCTCGGCATGACACTGACTTATATTACATCATACATTTCTCTCAATAATTACAATGAAGTTTATCTGCCACCCTCTCCCATGCTGTATGAATACAAGACTGTAGTTTTGATGTTTCCAAATATTGTAAATAAGCCATGTCCGTGACAAGATCCACCTGACAAATAGGAGATGTCAGACGAAAACGCACCCGATTTGGCTCTTGCTCATCTCTGCTGGTCCAAGAAGGAAGGAGGGAGCGGAATGAGCGTATTAAAAGAGCCAAGACACAGGAGGGGGTTCTGGCAAAGCTCCTTGAAGGTCAAGGCGACCTTCAGAATCACTTTATAGATTATCTTATTTCATTCTGTATAATTTGTTCTAATGTCTTGGCTTGCTTCCCTTCTGAGTACGGGCCAAGCGACGGACAGAAAAAGAATGAGATGAGGAGTGACTACTAAAATTAATGTGAGGGAGAAAAGAAGATAACGGAAATGGGGAATTGGAAAAAAAGGAAACATACAATTACCCCACCTCTAACAAAACAAAAAAACTTTTTTTCTTTTATTTCATTTGTTCCCTGGTTATACCCTTTCTCAAACCTACTATTATAGCAATGTCAACCAGTTTAGTGTAGCGGAAAAGCGATTAAAACACAAGAAACAATAACATATACCATTAGATATATTCTTATACATGTACCACATTTGGCATATCATTCCAAGATGATCATAAAAGAAAGAAGAAAAAATAACTTACATTTAACTATTTAAATAGTGAGCAGAAACTGATACAATGAACCTGACAAAGATTTTCGGCTGTGGGTTATTGGAGTCAACCATCAGCTCAACACCAGATCCCATAGAGAAGCTGTCAGCCCAATTAGGCTCAATCTCAGGGTTATTCAGAGAGCGTGAAAAGCAGGAGAATGACTGGCGAATGACTGGAGAATGAAAAATTCTAGGTCAAAATAGCCAAACCAGAAAAATTCTCCCTTTCATCTCACTTTCCAAATCGGCTATTTTGACCTAGAATTTTTCATTCTCCAGTCATTCTCCTGCTTTCCACGCTCTCTGAATAACCCTGTCTGTGTGAGTTCGAGGATTTCCATTTTCGCTCACTATTCATATAGCGTAACTCCATTCACTATGTTGTATTTTTTTTCCTTCTTTTATGATCACCTTGGATTGTTATGCCAAACTGGTTGATTTGTGTGGTGTTGCTTAGTAGAAGTAGTGCTTTTCCATTGTTTAGCGACAGGTGTCTCTTCTTCTGTGTCTTCCCTTAGTGCTGGAACACCCTTTCTGTATCATAGCAATGCATAGCTATTTAGATGCAGACAATTGTTCTTGGTAGTGATATATAAAAGATTATTTAAAGGGATGAGAGAAGGCGTTGTTCCCCCCTTCCTTGATTGGGGAGACAAGGTGTGTGTTTCTTTACAATTATATATAAATCATCATCCAGTTACGGAACACTCTACTATAAATCATTTGGATCATGGCTTTAAATCTCCTGGTCTAGAAATAGTTATTCTTCCAGAGAAACATAGCCCTTGTGTTTAAACCTAACTAAGGTATAGCGTGATTCAGAGCTGTGCTGCGGAATGCTAGGAGAGTAGAAATAAACATTATGACCCTAAAACCACAAAAAGGATGAATCCTGCAGGGTACAAAAGCTATGTGGAGACAATCCTGCAATATAAAAATCCCTGTCAAAAACATTTGAATATTGTCACTTTAATCTGCTATTAAATAAACATTTATTCTACGTACAATGCCAAGAACTGAAAAGTAGGAAAAGGTAACCAGTATCTTCCTTAATAAATGCCAACCATTGCCATATAATTCAATGTGTCTACTTCTCCAGAAAATAGGGGAACGGTTCCGTTTTGAGAACTCCGTTTCAGATGCCAACAAAGTAAGTCAATCCACAGAATCGATCTATTCTTTGGAATTTGCATTTTGTGTGTGAGGAAATTTTACATGTATGGCAGGACAGTGTTAAGTGAAAGCCTATACTGTAGGGGTTATTCAAAGAGAGCCGAATTGGCTCCGAAATTGCACCGAACAGTGAATTTCCCTGTACAGTGCAATTTCAGAGCCTTTCGGCTATTCAAACAGCTGGCAGTTCGCCAAATATTGGCAAATTGCCAGCAGAATACGGTGATCTTCGAGGACAGTGAGATCCCCATAGAGATGTAATGGTTAATCTAATCAGAGAACAACAAACAGCACCGACATGTCAGTAAAATGCCCTGATTTTCGGTGGGTTCATCCGGCATGTTTAATCAGGTGAAGACTATAGATTTCAATGTAAAAAATATTCCCGGTTTTATTAAATATTTATTCAACCAATTATTCTTTTAATTTGCAGAAAAAAGTCTTTGTTTATCTATCAGGATTTTTTAGATAATTTTTGGAAAAATTTTCATCAAAATTCTTTTCCGATTTTTTTTTTTTTAAATAGTGTTTTTTTATTTCCTGTAACAGACCTTTTTATTATTATTCATAGGACCTTATACATTAATTCGAGGCATTTCCACGCAGTAGTTTTTTATAGTGAGAGAAAGGGGGTATGTATAGCTATACCCTCCTGGCGAGGCCTAACAAGGCCGAAATGATCGTCGGGGGTTGCTGCACCTCTCGTGCAGGGATGACGTCTTGGCAGTCAGCACTGGCCACCCTCATTGGGTGAGAGCAGACTGATTTGCATATGGAGCATTCATCCCTGTAATGGCACAAGCAAGCAAAAACCTTGTGAGACCTGAGCGGGTCCACCGTAGAGCAGGCCATTAGTGCTGTTCCTCATCCTCAGGATCCTCACACCCCCCCTTTCTCTCACTATAAGTTTACAGGGTCACCCAGACGTGGATCCCTGTGCTTGATGTGCCTAGAGGGTGTCAGCTATACCCTCCTGACGAGGCCTAACAAGTCCGAAATGATCGTCGGGGGTTGCTGCACCTCTCGTGCAGGGATGACGTCCTTGGCAGTCAGTATTGGCCACCCTCATTGGGTGAGAGCAGGCTGATTTGCACATGGAGCATTCATCCCTGTAATGGCACAAGCAAGCAAAAACCTTGTGAGACCTGAGCGGGCCCCCACCGTAGAGCAGGCCATTAGTGCTGTTCCTCATCCTCAGGATCCTCACCCCCCTTTCTCTCACAGTAGTTTTATATGTAAATAGCTTTTTTTTCTCATTCGTAGGCTTGTTGTCATTTTTACGGCAATCAGACTGCGCTCTGTACGGCGGGTCGTCGGCTTTTTCTGGATCGATTTGGTGGGTTTTCAGATTGATTCAGTGTTTTTTCAAATATGTTCGTGCGTTTTTTTTCCGATCGATTCTGTTATTTTTGCGGCAGTTTTTCAGATGCGTTCGGTGGCTTTTCCCTGCAAACAGGGACCCTCCATGTAATTTCAGTGCTCCTTTAATATCCTGATAGAAACGAGGCAGGAAAAATGGGAACTTTCACTAAAGGCAAACAACAATGACCTAAGGTTGGCGTCAGACGAGCGCGCTATGTGCGCCCATACTGACGTGCTTACTGGCGTCCGTAGCAGCGTTGTGACACTGCAATGGGGCCGGTCACACACTTGTGCACGCGTGACAAGCGTCCGTTATCCAAGCCTCTCCGGAAAAGCGCTAGGACTCGTGTTGATGGAGCTGCAAAGTGCAAATTCTCCATAGGAGCGCTGAGAGCACTGAGTGCGCTTAGCAAGGTGGCCAAATGGGCATCGAGTGGAAGGGATGTCCACTCTCACGGACGTTCCTTCCGTTACCCAAAGACGCTCGTCTGACACCAGCCTTAATGGGGATGACAGGAACACGGTAAGGGTAATACAGTACATACAACTACAGTCCAAGATTGCTCCATGCACTTGTAGCGCTCACTCCCGGAGGAGCCGCTGAAAATGAACCACGGGTCAGTCTCCCCGCACTAGGGAATAAATATACTCCAACACAGTTGTGAGTTTTTATCATTTAAATAGTTTACTAAAATATTGAGCAGATGTTGAAACACGGTATTCACAAGTATTATTACAGTATTTTCGTATCACGGTAAAACGCGCAGCGGAAAAGAAACGAAATACGAGGCTTCGTATTTCGGAAAATAAAATATTTGCAACCGAACATAAAAGAGATGCAATTTCCCGATAGTTCAGAAAAAGGGGACACGTAGCGAAACCCAAAAATACAATCTCTTCGTATTACGATAAACGCGCAGCGGAAAAGAGAAAAATATATTCGGAACGTATCTTTAACCCCTGTTCCGATTTGTAACAAATGAGTCCCGCACAGGTTAAGTCCCGGAATGTAAAGGGTGTGTACGTGTGTGTATATGGTACCCGGGTACTATTCAACTGGCCAGTGAATTACCCATAACGATGTCTTCGACTAGTCAAGTTGGGGCCCTGTGAGTTTTGGAAACAAACAGCAGCGTGCTTTCTTGATTTTATAAACCGGCCTTGGAGGCCTCTCACCCATCCGCTCGATCACCAAGGCTCCGCTGACCCAGGACGTCTCTCCGCTTAATGCCTGGCTGTGATACTGGCTACTGGATCCGTTGTCTGGCTTTCCTTGCTCCCACCCGGACTTGTCCAGCTACCGCCTGCTCTCCCATCCAATGGACTTGCGGTACTCCTCACTCGGGTCCTCTGCTTGCCTTGATCGCAGCGTGGGTATAGACAGGTCTCTGCAGGGTCACTGTCCCGATCCCCCAGCACCAGCGAGGTAGCCCCTGCGCTCTGGCCTGGTCACGATCCTCCACAGCTCGGCCTGCTTCCTTCTCCTTTCAGCTCCCAGCTCACTCTGAGCATGCGTTCCACGAGGCTGGTGATGCCTTTCCTTTCCTACACACCCACTTCCTGTCCTTACGCAAAGCATCATGGAAAAGGTAGTTTAGTGCCTTGTGTTTGTCCAGCATAACTTTCCATGGTCTCTGTCTCCCTCTGGTGGCCATTGCAAGTAAATGCAGCAGAACAGTCTTTTTTAAACACATCGCTACACACTGATGTACAATGCAAAGGTATCACTGAATGGGTAACTTCCTTAAATAGGAATTCCTGGCTTAGGCGGGGATTGGACATGGAAGTACTTGACTCTTCCTTCAGACTGGATGGCCAGAAAACCAGGACTGGATATATAAGGACGGGACAGTTTTTAAAAGCTGTTTGAAAAAACACTACTGCACGAAAATGCTTGAAATTAATATATAAGGTCCTGCAAATAACACTAAAAAGATCTATTACAGAATAAAAGCTATTAAAAAAAATTTGCAGAAAAAATCCTGAAAAATGCCTGAAAAATCCTAAAAAAATAAATAAAGAGACTTTTGTTGCAAATTAAAAGCATAAACAGTTTAATAAATATCTAATAAAAACGGGAATATTTTTTACATTGAAACCTATGGGTTTCACTTGATTAAACCTGCTGAATCAAAGCACCGAAAATCAAGGCGTTTCACTGACATTTCGGGGCTGTTCGATGTTCTTTGAATAGAATAACCATTGCTTCTCTATGGAAAGTTCACTGCCGTCGAAGATCACTGTATTTCGCTGGCAATTCGCCAATATTTTTCGAACTGCTAGCTTTTTGAATAGTCGAATGGTTCTGAAATTGCACCATATGGGGAAATTCAATGTTTGGTGCAATTTCAGAGCTAATTCGGCCCTCTTTGAATAACCCAGTATGTCCCGTCCCTGACTGCTGCCAGACCTGCATCCTGTGTTCTTGAATAAACCCCTTATCTGAACCAGAACCTGCCTATCTGTCATTTGCCCTCTGCATCCTGTACTCTCACTAGCCCCAACACACCATGGCCCTGATTTACTTAGGAGAGCAGGGTGACTCTGGCCAACTTGCTGATGTTGCAAATCGAGACAGTGATATAAAAGGTAGAAAGTGAGAAAAAACACCTGCAATATCTATATATACATAAAATTTTTTGCAAAAGTTTGAAATATTTTTAATATTTATATCTAAACATTAATATTAAATATAATTTTAAATCCGTCTAACATTAGACATTTATATCTAAACATTAATACAGTATTAAGATACTGCCAGGATTCCTAAAGTTGAATGCCAAGATTTAGGATCCAAGGTTAGATTTAGTAGTGATGTGTCCACAAGTGTGATAGTATGATTTGCTGAAAATGTGGTCATAAGTAATTTTTACACTTCTCTGAAATGAGAATTTTATGATATAGATATCTGCTTTGCTGGGAATGTCTTTAAATTGATGAAAGTCGCAGCAATAATAACGTGGTGCAGCCAGAATCTCCTGCAGCAGATGTGTAGATGTATCCTCCAATCACATTCTATTCACACGATTTCATAACTAGAGACAATTTGTGTGTTTGTATATATATATATATATTTTTAGCTATCTACAGTATATATATATATATATATATATATTATTGCAGAACCCACTTGCACGTCACAGCAATTCAAAGAATTGCATCCCATAGCTCCTGTGCCACATTCCCTATATATATATATATACAGTTGTGTTCAAAATTATTCAACCCCCAATGCTGTAAAGGGTTTTAGGGAATTTAGTGTACATTTGTAATTGTATTCAGAATGAAATCCTACAAGGACTTTTTAAAGAACCATATGCAACTAAACAATTGGTTTTGTAATACAGTAGTAAATGTTTCTTTTGTGAATTCTTCATTGACACAATTATTCAACCCCTTAAAGACTACCACTCTGAAGAACAGAGGTTCATTCAAGTGTTTTCAATCAGGTATTGAAAACACCTGTGGATGTCACGGAGGAGCAATAAAGCATAATAAGCACCAATTAGGCAGCTTTAAAATGACTGTGATACTCAGCTCCTTCTAGACATTTACTGGTGTGGTTACAAACATGGTGAAGTCAAGAGACCTGCAACAACAGCTCCATGCATGGGTACATAATACCAGCTTTTACCACATGGTGAAAATTTCATAACTCTGAGCTTTGCTGAGTAAAATGGTGGAAATTTGGTTCGCAATGAACGGCCGTGAATGTTTTTGTTCTGTATTTTATTTTGAGATGCACCCGCACTGAAACGCTTAGTTAAGGCTGAGTGCTACCCCCCCCCCCCCGTGTGTTTTTCATATGAATTTCCTGGGTATGCACCCCTCCCTGCCACAGGTACTCCTCCTCCAGGGTCTATTTAACCTTGATCTGCGGGAGCTCCAGAAAGGACCTGTTCCTCCGTGAGTTTATCCCATGATGGGCAGTCATTAGGTTTGCAGAGTAGGACCTGCCAGAGGGTGGATTACATTGACGCTGTTGGCAGGCTTAAGCAATTCACGGCCGTTCATTGCAAACCAAATTTCCACCATTTTATTCAGCAAAGCTCAGAGTTATGAAATTTTCACCATGTGGTAAAAGCTGGTATTATGTACCCATGCATGGAGCTGGTGTTGCAGGTTTTTGAATGTGTTTGTCTGGAGTGCTCTCTCCATGGTTTTGTTCTGTATTTTATTTTGAGATGCACCCGCACTGAAACGCTTAGTTAAGGCTGAGTGCTACCCTCCATGTGTTTTTTATATATATATATATATATATATATATTATATATACATACATATATACACGGAATGTGGCACAGGAGCTCTGGGATGCAATTCTTTGAATTGCTGTGATGTGCAAGTGGCTTCTGCAATAATATAACCTTATCTTTGCTACAAAGCCACAGTGTGGCATAGCATTGATTTTAGGGTTCTGTGTAATAACAGATCCAGGATGCATAAAAGTGAGACAGAGGTCATTTGCATATCCTACCCAGAATTCCTTGCTGCATATGGGGAATGTGGCACAGGAGCTCTGGGATGCAATTCTTTGAATTGCTATGATGTGCAGGTGGCTTCTGCAATATTAAACACAATATATACTGTATATATATATATATATATATATAATATATATATACATATATATATATATACATACACAAACCAGGAGGAGAGTAAACCAACTAACACATTCAAAGATTACAACAGTAGTTTATACATTCAAACATTTAAAAACTTTACCAAATTTTAACCCTTTAACCACTTGGCTGCTAAGGACGCGCTCAGCGCGTCCAGCGAAGTGGTTCTCCTGTGCTATGGACACGCTGAGCGGGCTGACATCTTGGATGTCAGCCCGGCACTCCGGGACCCCGGCTAGCGCAATGACATCTATTTCAGGTGCCCCCCCCGCCAGTGCGGCGAAGGTGACTGAAAGAGAGGGGGGGTCCTTTGGACCTCTCTCCCTCCCGATCGTCTGGGGGCTGCGGTTAAAGGCAGGCACCGTTTGGAAGGGCACAGCCTGCCCTTCCAAACAGTGCCTGGCTTTAACCCCTTGGGGCCAGGATCATGATTCGGCACCTCGAAAGGCGCCAAATCACAAACCTTTCCCGGAGCTGGCCGACATCTTGGATATCGGCCAAGCTTCTGGGATGTCCCCCTGACGACTGGCGTCATCGTGCATAGCGCGATGATGTCAGTTCTGGAGTTAACCCCTAGCTGCCACCAATGGTGGAGATAGGGGTTCCAATGAACCCCCTATCTCCCGATCCATGGCAGCTAGGGGTTAATGTTTGATATGGCCTTTCCAACGATACCAAACATAATGGTGTTAAAAGTTAATTTAAAAAAAAATTGAAATAAAAATAAAAATAAAAAATATTAAAAATAAATAAATAATTTAAAAAAATTAACATTTTTTTGGTCTGTTTTGTTTTGTTAATGCAGCAATATTGTTCCCATTTCAATCATAATGTGAACAATGATGCTGCACTAACGATTTTTGTATGGGGTGCATTTTTAAAAAATCGTGTAATTGTTCCCCAAAAAAATGTAACAAGTCCCCCATTTCAATTTTTTTTAACAAACGCAGCTCATAGAAAATATAACCGCAAATGCTCGCATGTTAAAATGTGAAAAAAAACACTTTACACGCTGTAAATTATTGAAAATTCTAATTTTATTGCATTTTTTGTTATAATATACAGGCAGGACATGACGTATACATATAATAATGATATGAATCTGCCGAGTCTGCCGGAAAGAAAGATATATAATATGTCTGGGTCATATACTAAAACGTGGCTTCAAAATGCGTTTAAACATGATGAGCGAAACCGGTAAATATGAGCTCAGCACACAGGCGTGAAATGCCTCAGCGGTGAAAGGGTTAAAGATTCTAACAACTCTTAAGCCTTTCAGGATTTCAACAGTTTTTAACCCATTCAAGATTTTTTACAAGGTTTCTTAACCCTAAACTCTGTTAAAAAATAATGGGAATTTAGCTCACAATAAATGGTCATAAAAGCTTAAACCTGTCAACAGAACCAATATCCCACCTTGACAGGTCCACCTGTTCATCACCTAATGACCGCCATTGTGGGAATAACTCACTGAGGACTGAATCGTTTTTGTAGCTCCCTGTTGTCAGGATCGGGCAACCCCACTCGCAGACAACAAGCCAACACACGATAACAATAGTAACAATATTACTGATATGGTCAGTAATAATATCCAAATACACATGTAATAGGTGGAGTGCCACAGTCACTTAACCCATTGGGTATGGTAGCACAATAAACTCTGACTAACCGGTCCTTGATAATGACCGCGATATGGTCAGCAATAATCCTCAAATGTGAGTGGGAATGAGAGTTACGGAATAACAATGCTAAATGTCAGGGCGCCAGAAGACAGGATAAAACGAGACAAGCCGGGATCGAATAACCAGGAAGACAATAGATAGTACTTAGAATTTTGCAACAACGCACTAGGCGTACATAGAACCACGCTAGGGCGATGACAGAGAGGAAGGAAGCCCTTTAAATGGAGCCACAGGACTTCCTATTGGATCGCCGGTCAAGCACTGTGATTGGGTACCCCTCCTGTCATGTACGTCCGATTCGCAGCCAGACTCGACTTCCAGAAGTGGTTGGCGAATGTTGTGACCTAACGGTTGGCAAGCGCTGCCATCCTCGAACTCTGTCCAGCAGTAAACATCACCCTGGAATAAGGCGTTCTGGATATCGGCTGCCGTGATGACCACAACCACGGACGAAGGGGCAGCGCTACCCCGGACATGGGCCACCGTGACACCTGTAATTCAAGGTTAAAGAGAGCCTGGAAGTGGAACACCTATGACAGAGAGAGGTGCTTGCCGTGGGTTGTCAGCTCTTCTCATACAAAATACACCAGGGGCAGCACTCAACGTTTACTAAGTAAAGAGGACGGGTGCTTCTCAAGACAAAAATTACAACACACCAGAAGGAGAGCACAACACCTAACACAAAGACTTGGTAAAATCTCTAAGGGCTAAATTACAATCTTGGCGCAAACATTTATGCAGGTGCAAAAAAACATTAACGCGAGGGGTAAAACCCTTTGCGCCGAATGCCGTATTACATAGCGTTTGTGCGCTGGTACATGGATGGTATTACAATCTATTTGCGGTAATTACCGCATAGACGTTGCACGCATAATTTTAGCAACTCCTGAAAGCTGGTGTTAATGGCAGATCTGAACAACCTGGCCGAACCCAAATACACCAGCCCAAAAAAAATGCAGCAAAGTATAGTTACACTATGTGAGAGGGACAGGGGGGATAGTGCGCTTACAAGTAGGGGAGGAGATCTATGGAGATCGCTATAGAAGCCTGATGGAGATATATTCCCAATATCACCGATTGACCATAAACAAAAACCATACAAACAGGCAGCGCGTCTTCACGTTCTCAAGGGAAATAAACACAGGGAGGAATGGAGGGAGAGGTATATACGTTGGTAAAGTGGTCACGGGAATACCAGATAGGTTAACCGCTAAACCATATGGCATATACAGTCAATGATACATACATTGATGAATGGTGGCAAAAAGTTCTGTGAAGGAAAATAATTGTCTATATGTAGAGGTTCTTTCTTCTGTCTGAAGATATGTATTCAGCTGGTAGAGTGGATACCTCAGAAGGAGAAAAGACGTAGAAAAAACGTAGTGCAACACTGTATGTTCACCATAAACAATATACATATATTGTAAAGAGATAGCAGAAAAAAAGACTCACATTCTTCGAGAGCTTCCAGCCCTCATATGTTCGCTTTCCAGGTTGTTAATAGGCCAACTGGTTTGCCTGCAGACTCACAATTCAGAGCTCCATAAGTCGCATGGATCACCTCCGGCACCTCAGTATTGAAGGAAAAGGCAGCAATATTTTTTTCCATTCAAACATATGGGATTCGCCTGTTTAAAACTGTCGAAACACCAAAAATCAGGGTATTTCGCCGACATGTCGGTGCAGTTCAGTATTTTTTGAACAGATTAACCATTACTTCTCTATGGGAGAATTTCGCTGCTGTCGAAGATCGCCAAAAGTCGCTGAACTGCAACAGACTGCACCATGTTTCGCTGTCAATTTTCCAGTATTTGGCGAAATAACAGCTTAGTGAATAGACAACCTGCCACGAAATTGCAACGTACGGTGAAATTCACGATTGGTGCAATTTGGTGGCAAATTCATCGCTAATTGAATAACCCATAAAAAATATATGTAAATACACAGTGCAAAAGGTGATGTAGGACCCAGTCTGTGCTTACTGTATAAATTAGCAGTTACCGATAAACAACATTTTTATACAAAGCACTTAACAAGGCAGCTTACAATTTACATATTTAACCTAATTTATAATTGTTTCATCTTAACTTGGATTTATGTTTAAAGGTCCCAGGGGGAGGTTACTTTCTCCCAGCAGTGCTGCAGTGCAGACTAGAGTCTGATTGCCCCAAAGAGAATGTCTTCTGTTCAAATTGATCCACAAAATTAAGTTGTATGGTTTGGATCCGTGGAGTGGAGTATTTACGGTGTAGGATAGGCCAGTGCTCCACACGACAATTTGCATACAGCTCAGCGGGTGAGGAGTAAAGTCCAGGAATTCTGTATTACCAGGGAGTTCCTCATCTGCTGGGTTGTAACGGACTTCATATCCAAAATTATAAGTAATTGAAATATGCAATTCATTGACATCTGTCCCAACCACACCTGTACCTGCTATTCCGGTTCCACAAGGCTGAAAGAAGAAACGGAAACTTGGCTCGCTCCCATGTATCCCCCTAACCAGTTCCTGCAAAACCGGTTCTGAACCTATTCTGAATAACCTACCAATGACATCTATTGTTATCACCAAACATAGAAGAATGTGCTACACCATCTGTACTTTGCCCGCATGGCAATTTCTGATTGGTTATGACTTCAGCTCCTTCATTTTGCATGTACGGATATAAATACTCCTCTGTTCTGGAATAGAATTTGAATGGATGGCATATAGTAGCTTGGCTGTGTCTTATTCATTCACGAGTACTCGTCATTGCTCTGCCTGAGGGATCAAAACAGATGACCAGAGACCTGTAATCAAGTTGGGATACACACAGAGACCCCCAGAAAGGAAGAAAGACCCTAACACTGGATAAAAGCATTCCCAGTGAGAGATACAGAGGAGAGAGTACCATGAGGAGGGATAAATGCTGCAGCTCTTTCCAGAGAGAAGTCTGAAACCTGTGAACTGAAATGGTCTGTGCACTTGTTTTTTTGATTGATAGTTAATTTATGTGTGAAAGCCCGTGTTGATAGATAGTGATATTTGTCAATTAGTGCTCAGAGAGAGCTAGATTTTAGTTTGGTTTGTTTTTTTGCTCCTGCATAAACTTCCAGACCAAGAAAAAAAAAAAGGGACTGTACCTGCAAATAAAGAAAATGTGAATGGTGTTCATGAAGACTGTGTGTATATTGGGTTCCAGCTCACATGACAGACTCAATTAAAGGAAACAATAGATTGTACAACAAGGTAGAAGGAGGTTTGGAAGTTAAATTGTTACATTTATGACAATCTTGACCTCTAGTATACTTTCCTCATATTAGTTTCAGGCATTGACTGCTTAACTTTGGCAGCTTGCTTTTACGGACTGACTGGCTGCCTAGGATCTCGTTATTCCATGGAGATTTAGCCTACTGTGTACCAGCACCTGCCTGTATAGGCCTGCGTTCCATTAATTAGATTTGTGTTTAATAGGCACTTCCTAAGAACTGCGGTACTATTATCTTAGTTAATCACTTGTTTGCAATCACTTCATTTGGAAATCATAGATTTAAAGGTGCCAAATTACATTCTTGTTCCAGCCAAGCAGATAACCTTGTTCCCCTGGCAGTCCTAGACACTACTATACATTATTTTGGGGCAGAAGGCCAAGTTGGTGGCACTTTAATGCTGGTTTAATTGATAGTCTGACGATTGCTTGTCCATATGGCACGCTGTCCTCTTCACACTGAGAAAACCACAATGAGAGCAGGGTCCTTTTAGACATCTGTCCTGGCAGGAGAATGGAGGACCAGAGCCCCGTAGTGACAGAAATACAGTAAATGGGGGTTTATTCACTCTCTTACTAAAAAATAATCTGCTTTATCTAGATCCTACAGAACAGTAAAAAAAAAAAAACCTCTCCAGTGCTAAATGCTCTTAATCAAATTAAATTGTTTCCCCCCACAATATGCTGTCACTAAAATGAAATGTTAATCATTAACCCATTTCGGGCCGTATTCTGGCTGAGCAGTAAGAGGAAGCTGCTGCAGGAAAAATGCATTGCCTGATGTTCTGTACCATTTGGAACTCCTTATAACCGACTGTATTACAAGTGAGCCGTTATATTAGAGGCTCATCTTGTAATAATTGGGAGCCGCTAACCGTTACTTGTTGTCACCACCAAATCCAGGGCCTCGCAGAGGCCGAAAAAAGGCCCACCTCAAAGCCAGATCTGCTGTAGATTGATCTGTGGCAGCACTTTTCATGCTGCATCTCTTTGACGTTTCAATCTGCCCCTCCTGGCCTGGGGAGACCTCAGGCTCTATTGAGTTAATCGCTAGGCTTCCTATTTAAGGGAGCCGCCCCTAGCCTCAGATGCTTTGACATTAACATTTATGGCAAGACCTGTGTGTTTATATTACCTGATTTGTTTTGTTTCCATTACTCTACCTGATATGTTTTATTTTACCTGCTTCTTGAGAATAAACCCACCTGTTCTCTTGCACCACAACCTGTTTGCTGGCTTTGTGACCTCAACTTTGGGTTCTACCTGCAACCCTGCTCCATGAACATGACACTTGCAGTGGCGCTGGACAGCAATGCTAGTAACGTCTCCTGGAGTGTTTAGGGAGACCAGAAAGAGTCCTCATTGAGATTGTATGTATTCAGTCCTGCGGGGCTGGAGGAAGGACACTGGGAACTCTTTATTCCCAGTGTCCTTCTGGTCGTGGTAAGAGGAGGTGGCAGATTGTGCTCTCATCTGCACAGTGGGACCAGAGGATAGTACAGATTCTATTTTTTTTCCTGCCAACTCCTGTTGTGAATGTAAAGTCACTTGAATAACAAGGGCCCTATTCCAAATGAGCCATTAGCCTAATGGCTTGAGCCATTAATGCTAGTAACTGCAGCCAAAATATGAATGGCTTGAGCTGCTTTTCTGATGTTGTGGCTGCCTTCTGTACATTAATGGCTCCTATACTTTGTATAGAATCTCTTTACAACAGCATGAGAATAGCAAGCTTTTCCGGGTCGCTCACTATTCTTGGTTGGAGACACTAATCTGAAAAGACTGCTGTCTCAGACCCTGGGGTTAACTGATTTTGATTTTACAATGCAGTAAAAAATCCCCCCAAAAATCCTAAACTTACCTCTTGCCCTGCAGTACATAAAATGGCATGAGGCACTTTCTGTCACCATATGCCGTAGAACACTGGGAACAAATACATACTAGTGTCCTTCTGAAATCCCAGTGTGACCCTGCATGTGCCAAATCGCACAGAATCACATTCTCTCCATGGAGGAGTCCAACGGACTCCAGGAGTGTTACCTTACAGTAGGAAGATGCAGCAGCCAGGTCACAAGGAAAGTTTGTAGCTTGGCTGGAATAGAATTGGAGACAAAACGATTAAGGAGGGTGGCTGCTATACTTAACAGCTCGTTAATCGTAACGGCTCAATTGAAATAGCGCTTTTACTGTTATTAAAGTTTGAGCTGCAAAAAAAGGCTGCTTCTTGCTCCTCCTATTTGACTTTTAGGAGCTCGGAATACTGTTCAATACTCAGAGCACGATTCTGTTTGGAGCAGTGTGTCCTGGGATTATGGGTGGCCACATGTCCTTTGAATCTTTATGTTCCGCTACTGCATCCCTGAACATCTGTGAGTCTTAAATGCTCAGTTCATTTACCGTTCAGCTCATTTACTCCTAATTATCTTAAACCACCGACAGAACTGACTTCTGGGGGGCTATTTACTGCGCGCCCAGGCCAGAAATAGGTCCCAGGTTTGCTCTGTGAAACTCAGAGGTTTATATTCTTAATTTACTTACATGCATTTTCAGTAGATTATATAAGAGGGGAAAAAAACTATGCCTACAAAAAGGGTCATCAGAATGGGGATTTATGAGAATGCTTATCTTAATGTAACAAGTAAATCAAAGTTAAACTTGAATGAGATCTCACTAGGGAAAAGAGACAACCTTGGGTTGCAGTAAATGTAAAGAACTGTGCTGCCAGCTCTGACTCAGGGAAAGTGCTAATCATAGATAAAAAAAAAAAAACATTCATCTCGGACACAAACCCCCAAAGGTGCAATGTTCGGCCACAAAAAAGCTGTTGGGAGAAACCTCAGCTGTCACAGGCCTCTTCCCTCACTCCCTCAAGATTCTAATCGGCCTAATGTATCAGTGTACTTGTTCATGATCTCATATCCCAATGCTGTGACTCATTCAACCGCACAGCACCAGGAGGGATCAATCCGTTCTTACATCACTCACTCAACACAATGGATTAATAGCCCTTAAAAAAAATAGATAACTGTGGACTAAATTACATATTATATATATATTATAAAAAATTTCCAGGGGACCAGCAACCATATTCTGTGAGACAGGTTGTGCTACGGTGATTGCAGCCGCCAAAATATAATCTGTGAAACAGGTTGTGCTCCAGTGCTTGCAGCCGCCAAAATATCTAGTTCATCAGGAAATCGTTCACTCCAGAAATCTTGTATAACTTAAAATACTTTATTGTAACTACATAGGAATCATTGATGTTTTAGTCTTGAGAAAAATTCATAAAGGACTGAAATGTTGATGACCTCTGAAGTTACAATAAACTCTTGAAAGTTAGACAAGACTCCTGGAGTGAATGACTTCCTGGGGATGAAATATGTATTCCAAGTTCAAACCAGAATTATAAAGTCCAAGTAAAATAAAATTAAAGGCTAATGACTCTGTATCGGTATTACATACCATATATATTTGGAAATTAGAAGAAACAAAAGAGACTAGTATCAGGGTCAGGTCGAGTGTGTAAATTTAACCATACAGTTCAACAACTATAGTTGGGCCCGCACAATCTAGAGGTTTTATATCTATTTAGATGTTTCTGTTTCAATGTCACAATAAATATTGTGGGCCCTATTACACTCCTAACACAAACGTTAACGCTCACTTGCGTGAGCATTAACGTTTGCCGCAGTATTTACCGCATATTACAATCCAAACACAAATGGGTTAAAAAACCCATTTGCGTTTGGTACCTTGCGCTTCTCTGCGCGAGGTTACTGTACTTTGTGCTACCTATGTTTAACATGGGGAGCGCAAAGTGTTAATCAGCGCTGGATTACGAAGTCCCAGTGGCGATTAATGCCTGGCTCTGGTCGACGAAAAGTTAACCAGAGCCAGGACTTGGTGTTAACGGATTCCGCTTCTGTAGAATCCGTTAACGCCAGCAAAAAAAGTATAAAATGAATCAGATACTCACCTCCTGTCCCGCGGCGAGGACCGCGGCTCTGTCCACCTCCTCCGGCCGGCGGGAGAAGGGAAAGACTGGGGGAAAAGTCCCCCCAGTCTCTCCCTGCGTATCACTATGCCGACCGGCCAGATCTCACGAGGCGAGATCCGGCTGGTCACGTGGCCGGCAGGGAGGAACTCAATGGAGTCCTATGGACTCCAGCAAGAGGATGCTCGCGGCTGTGCTCAGCGCTGCCGCAAGCATCCAGAATTTAACGCTTTGGAAACAATGCAGGCAGCATTTTTTGCGCCTGCATTGTAATCCAGCATTAAAACGCGGGCGCAAGGGGAAACTGCGGGCACAGTTTTTCCTCCCTTGCGTCCGCGTTTTAACGCGAAGAGCGTAATAGAGCTCTGTATGTTTTATGATGAAGATGAAGAACACAGCCCATGTAAATACTCATACAGGGACGGACATCCATATCAGACCAGGGTTTTGAGTTGTGGATAAGGTGTGGGATGAAAACAATTATTGGAGGGGCAGAAATCTTGGTTGAATTTCAAAATGTATTTTTTTTTTAGTTTTATGCCTTGTCCTCTTACTTGGAAAAATATTTTCTTGGAGACCCAGGGTATAAACACATAACTATTAGGAGGGGAAACATAATGGAAAAACCAGGTGAAAAAATTAGACTTATGAGGAATTAGTAGTAACCATACCCTGGACAATGAAGACATTTCGTAAATGTAAATTGGTTGCGAAAATGTAGAAACACACTAAAGTGGAGGACAGAAAACAAGATGATGACATGGACTAAGAAGGTTGCAAAATACCCTCAGAAAGAGATGGCGGATTATGAAATGGTAAAAGAATAAAAGCTGTATGATTATTACACTATTAAGGAAACTACAGAAGTACAAAAAAAGAATCAGATGACATGGGGAGAAAATATAGAAGAGAATCAGTAACTGGAATAGGAAATAGTCAAGTTAAGGGAAATAGTCATAAACCAAAGACACTCGGTGAGCAAGTGAAAAAAAAAAGGCATCGGCGAAGAAGAGAATGAGGATGGAGAAGATGAATGTCAGAGAGTGTATGGGAAGTAACACTGGAATGAGAAATGTGGTACCAATAATGACATCAAAAGGTTTTTTCCTATATATTAAAAAAATGCAGTCACACTGAAATTGGCTTTGGAAAACCTTCCGGATAGTACATTTGCACCCTGAGATCCACATCCATATTCAAGAACAATAATAAGAAAATGACCCCGGGGTATAAGAATGTTGTACATTTTCTGGCAGCCAAAGCATCATATTTAGGAGACGGGTATAAATTATATTAATATTTCTGTAGGTAGGCAGAGTTAGAAGAAGTATGTCAAGCTCTGATTTACTAAGCTATTAACAATAAAAACTAAATTCTTCCTACTTTCCGATGTCTGTGTGCAATCAGTTGGTTTCCTTGAAATTATATGTCCTTGATATTAAAAAGGCCTCAAGCTTCTTATTTATATTGATTATGTCTTGCCCATGACAAACGGTATTTCTTAATAAAAGATGTTGGAAATTGGAGATATCAGCCCTGTATATACTCTCACTCATTTACCATTTTACATATGTACGTTTCGCTCAATGATTAAGAAAATAAAATACACCTGATGATATATTGTAGAAGGTTTTTTTTGTTTAATTGTGAAGAAAGTTTAAAGGGCCACTATTTTAAAAAAATTGAAATGTCCTTATTTTGTTTATTTTCCGGCGCTGAAATCTTACATGTGCTTTGTTTTTTTCATTTTAAGAAAATATTTTTATGTGTGTCACGGTGTGCATCCATTCTGTGATATTTTGTGTTGTAAACTCCCCCACCTCCACCCCCAATATCTGTATCTTTACAGCACTTGTTCCTCACTGTGTGGCATCAGGCACAGAGTGGAGTTTATAGATCACGACTCCTAAGGATTGCATTGTGTGGGATGTACGCACAGAAGATCATCGGGTATGGATTAAAGTGTTTAAAGGCCACTGTCAGGTCTCATTCAGCTGTTATCTATAAATCAGGTAGCATAGACAACACAATAGATCCCCTGTAGCCATGTCAAAACATTCACTCCTCCACCCCATTACGTCTTCAGTACAGTTTTATCCTATAACACAGCTGTACAGTGAAACTTGTGTGAAGATTTTGGTAAATGTTACATCATGGGGAAAATCCACAGAATGAAACATGAGATAAACATCTAACTTTGTTTTCCTTTTTACATGTAATTACTTCAAACAAAGATCAAAAACAGTAGCATGTGGTCTATAATGTGTGTTTTTTTTTTGTAATCCACAGTTAATTTTATTACAGGCTTAGGTTAGTGATAGTGTCCCTTTAACCATGAGAAAAATTCTAGGATAAATAGTAAAGGTGGCCAAATATCAGCCATCAGACCTATTTGGGTTGAAGCCCAACAGGAGTTGATGGACTGTAGCTGTACAACGAACACATGGATTTATTTAGGGGCCATACCCAGAAGATAAATTGCATTCAGAAAATTTTCAGATCCCTTGAGAATTTAAAGAAGAATTTCATTTTTCACCACATGAATCTATAGTCAATAGCTCACTTTGCCACCACCACCATGCTTCCCCATAAGGACAGAGCAAAACCTAGATTTTTGTTTACAGAGCTCCAAACTTATAAAAAAGAAAATGAAAATGACATATTGCATTGTCATAAGCAAGCAGATCCATAGCTCAATACTTAATTGAAGGACCCTAAGTCATGATTTAAGACTCAAGTCCTTTTAGGTTTGATGTGAAAAGCTTTGCACGTCGGGGTTTGAATAGCTTCTGCCAATCATCTATGCAGATTCCTCAAATCATTGCCAGGTTAGAAAGGGACTGTCAATTTTCAGCCAGTTTCAGGTGTCTATAGAGATGTTCATTTGGGTTTCTTTCTGGGCTTTGGCTGGGCCACTCACACAGGGTTATTCAGAGAAAGGTGAATCTATGGAGAACTTTTGGAGAAGTGAAAATTCTAGGTCAAAATAGCCGATTTGGAAAGTGAGAGAAATGGGAGAATTTTTCCGGTTTGGCTCTTTTGACCTAGAATTTTCACTTCTCCAAAAGTTCTCCAGAGTTTCACCTTTCTCTGAATAACCCTGATAGTCATGTAAGCCTCTCATCTGTTGTCTGTGACTCTTACAGTTACGGGTACTTATACAGCGCCAACAGATTCCATAGTGCTTTACAATGGGGAAGAACAGACAGGTGACATAATAAAGGACTAAGACATGTGAAAGAAAGGGGAGCAGAGGGAGCGTGGAGATAAATCCCAGCGAGAATATAGCAGACACTGCAAAATGACAGACCAAGAGCTTGGGCATGATGAGGTTAAACCGAACGAGGATTGAAGCAGTTGAGAAAAGGAGGCTATATAATTAGGATAGGGGCTGGGTACTGTCTGCTTACAGGTCTATTCGAAGAAAGGTGAAACTCAGGAGAATGACTGGAGAAGTGAAAATTCTAGGTCAAAATAGCCAAACCAGAAAAAGTCTCCCATTTATCTCACTTTCCAAATCGGCTATTTGGTCTAGATTGTTCTTTTCTGCCAATTCTCACAATTTTCACTTTTCTTTGAATAGATCTGTATGGGTCATTGTCATTATGGAAGGTGAACTTTAAGCCCAGTCTGACGTCTTGAGGTCTCTAGATAGTTAAATTCATCAAGCATACCTCTATATTTTGCTGCATTCCATTTTCTTTCAACTTACCCAATATCCAAGTCTTGCTAAAGAACATCTCTAAAGAATGATGCTACCAGCACCATGCTTCACTATTACGTAGGAGCCTTGGCTTTGCTATTATGGAGCACTGAGTGTAGATTGATGTAAAAAAAAAAGTTAAAACGATTTTAGCCCAATGCTGCACCATAATAAAATGCAAAAAAGGAAGGCGTCTGAATACGTTTTGAATGCACTGCATAGAGTTTCCCTTGGCTTTACTCAATAGTGCAGCAATAATTAAGACACTGCGGGCCCTATTACACTCTGCACGCTAACGGTAGCACTCACATGCGTGAGCACTACCGTTAGCTGCGGTGTTTAGGGCATATTACAATACAAATGCAAACGGGTTAAAAAACCCGTTTGCGTTTGGTACCTTGCGCTTCTCAGCGCGAGGTCACTGCACTTTGCGCTCCCTATTCTTAACATGGGGAGCGCAAAGTGTTAATCAGCGCTGGTATTACAATGTCCCAGCGCTGATTAACGCCTGGCTCTGGTCAACGAAAAGTTAACCAGAGCCAGGACCTGGTGTTAACGGAGTCCGCTGGTGCAGAATCCGTTAACACCAGCTTGGAAAAAATTTAAAAATGAAACATGTACTCACCCTCTGTCCCGTGGCGAGGACCGCGGCTCCGGTCGCCTCCTCCGGCCGGCGGGAGCAGGGAAAGACAGGGGGAAAAAGTCCCCCCTGTCTCTCCCTGCGTATCACTATGCCGACCAGCCGGATCTCGCGATGCGAGATCCGGCCGGTCACGTGACCGGCAGAGAGGACCTCAATGGAGTCCTATGGACTCCAGCGAGTGGATGCTCGCAGCTGCGCTCAGCGCTGCCGCGAGTATCCAGATTTTTAACGCTCCATAACAATGCAGGCAGCATTGTTTGCGCCTGCTTTGTAATCTGGCGTTAAAACGCGGGCACAAGGGGGGAAACTGCGGGCGCAGTTTTTCCTCCCCTGCGCACGCATTTTAACGCTAAGAGCGTAATAGGGGCCTGCATGTTGTACACATGGATTTCAGTGTGTAACATAAGCTGAATCTTTTTATCGCCTTCATTATCTGTTTTGTGCTCATTTGTTCTATTTTTCTCCCAATTTGTCTGTCTGCATGTGGAAATAATTTACGCTGCTTTCGGTGCCAAAAGAAAAAAAATTGCACAATTACGCAGATCAAAACAGGTTCTTCTAACTTCTACCTAGTATCAGTCATGTAAATTTGCACATTAAGCGCCACTTCCAGGTCCCTGATGGATCCACCATTTGCTATGGAAATAAACTGCCATCGGCTGTAATGTCACTTCAACATGAAGAGGCAATTAGCGCTAAATATTCAGCATATTCAGACAAACACCTGCACTCTGAACGCCTTTTTGGCTTACAGGCAGAGATGCCCATCCTGGCACACAGCAAGTTAATATTCAACTATTAAGTGAGGAGTAAAAATGTTATCGTTTCATTGCTGGATGACAGAGCAAACCAATGTCCTGCCGTGGGGCATTATAGAGCAGTTATTATTGTTATCATTTACAATAAAGAATGAGGAATTAAACGGACATAAATTACAAATAAACTTTGGATCTAGAGATAAGAGGTTCCCTGATCAGAGAAGCTTACGCTCTAGAAAAAGTGGTTCCCAACCCTGTCCTCAAGTATCCCTAACATGCCAGGTTTGTCAGATATCTGAAGTATAGACATGTGCAACTTGTTTTGTAACGAATCGCAATTCGGCCAAAATTCCGTTCGTTATTCGGAAGTAATTCCGAATGACAAATTGTTTTTGAACAAATCGCAATGTGAATGAAACGGAACGTAGTAACGTATAATGAATATATTCGTTATACAATAAAACATTTAACGAATCAATTTGTATCGATTCATTATGACGTTTCACTCTGGTGGAATGATTGACAATAGCCTGAACCAATCACTGCATTAATTTGCTTGAAAAAGTTAACAGTGCTTGGCCAATCTCCATTCTGCATCTGTCATCAGTCTGAGGCCAACCAGATCATATTTTAACCCATTCACTACTGAGCCATCTGTGTGCTGAGCTAATTTTTACCGGTTTTGCTCATCATGTTTATATGCGATTTAAAGTCATGTTTTATTATACAACCCAGGCAAATTATATATCCTTTTTTTACAGCAGACTCGTCACATTCATAGTATATCATTATTAAATAGTACAGGTGGGGTGGGGTCATGCCTATTCCCCGATGGGGCAGCTGCAACCACCAAATGCATCCAGCCCAGCAACATGTATTATTTGTTATATCATTATTATGCGTATACGTCATGTCCTGCCAAAAAGCTATAAGAAAAAAAAAACGTAAAAAATGTGAATTTCCATTCAGTTTTCATCCATTTACAGCGTGAAAAATTACAAAAAGTCAAAAACCATAGGTGTCAAGCATCCCGGGATTCAGGTGAACATCCTCATTAGAAAAATACTAAAAGATTTCAAAATTGAGCAGTAGCTATATATGATAAACTACTTGACACATCTGGTTCTCTATGCATCGGAAACCCAGAAAGTGTATGTCTCTACCCCTTCCCTTGCTTATCTCATGAAAGGTGCTAGGCTTGTTATACTGAATTCTACCCTGAATGAAAGGAACAGGCCTTCGAGGGTCTGCGATTATAGGATAGGAAGGATAGTCTGCATAGTGAATAATAGAGAGCCTAGAGATGGGTAAAACTGATACAAAAAATAGACAAGGATGCGCCTGCTGGCAGCCTGCAACTTGCACACTGATTTCCAGCAGGCACATCCTTGTCTATTTTGTGTATCAGTTTTACCCATCTCTAGACCCTCTACTTTTACTGCGCAGACTATCCTTCCTCCGGTTTCCTTCTTATTTTTATTGACTTGTTTTGCAGCCAGTAACTAAATTTGATCATGGGCTGCAGCGTGACTTTGGTACAATTGCTAGGGCATTGTTGATCTGAGTGAGAGGACAATTACACTAGTCTGAACACAAGGGGAGGCTTTGCTTGCGGCTGAAATCAAACCAGTAAATCCGTAATAAATCTTCAGATTCATCCATTTCACCGTTCCGAAATAATGAATCAAACAAAATAACGAATAAAAAAAAATAGCGAATTAAGACGAAAAAAATAAATCAAAATTAAATAACGAATTAAAATGAAATAATGAATCCATATAAAATAACAAATACAGTGGCAAGAAAATGTATGTGAACCCTTTGGGATTACGTGGAGTTTTGCATGAATTGGTCATAAAATGTGCTCTGATCTTCATCTAAGTCACAACAATTTGAAAAACACGGTCTGATTAAAATAATACAACACAAACATTGTGTTGTATTACACTGATTGGATATCACACTGATTGGACTCAAGGTTGGCTCACTCCTGGCTCCAAATAGCTCTTGGAGAAGTCATTAGGCTAGGGGTTCACATACTTTTTCCACCCTGCACTGTGAATGTTTACATGTTATGTTCAATAAACACATGAGAACATATAATGTTTGTGTTGTATTATTTTAAGCAGACTGTGTTTTTCAAATTGTTGTTACTTCGATGAAGATCAGAGCACATTTTATGACTAATTCATGCAAAACTCCACGTAATCCCAAAGGGTTCACATACTTTTTCTTGCCACTGTAACTAATCATCCGAAATAGAAACATAGAAAAATGTCGGCAGATAAGAACCTTTCGGCCCATCTAGTCTGCCCAATTACATGGATACTTTACCTGGATTTATCTTTTGTTTAGGATAGCCTTATGCCTATCCCATGCTTGCTTAAATTCAATTACTGTTTTGGCCTCTACCACTTCTACTGGAAGACTGTTCCATGTATCCACCACCCTCTCAGTAAAATAATGCTTCCTGATGTTACTTTTAAACCTTTGCCCCTCTAATCTAAGACTATGTCCTCTTGTTTTGCTATTTTGTTTCCTTTTAAATATACTCCCTTCCTCTACCTTGTGGA
Organism: Leptobrachium leishanense; assembly: GCA_009667805.1. Classification (NCBI taxonomy): domain Eukaryota; kingdom Metazoa; phylum Chordata; class Amphibia; order Anura; family Megophryidae; genus Leptobrachium; species Leptobrachium leishanense. The sequence goes on along the minus strand of CM019066.1, from coordinate 149,878,178 downwards.
TTCCCTTTACGTATTTAAATGTTTCTATCATATTTCCTCTGTCTCGTCTTTTTTCCAAGCTGTACATGTTAAGATCATTAAGCCTTTCCTGGTAACTTTTCTCCTTCAAGCCATATACACCATTTTAGTAGCCCTTCTCTGAACTCTAAGATGTCTATATCCTTTTGGAGATACGGTCTCCAGTACTGCACACAGTACTCCAAGTGAGGTCTCACTAGTGCTCTGTACAGTGGCATGAGCACTTCCCTTTTCCTACTGCTAATACCTCTCCCTACACAACCAAGCATTCTGCTAGCATTTCCTGCTGCTCTATTACATTGACTACTTACCCTTAGATCCTCTGAAATAATGACCCCTAAATCCCTTTCCTCAGATGTTGAGGTTAGGACTGTATCAAATATTCTATATTCAGCCCTTGGGTTTTTACGTCCCAGGTGCATTATCTTGCACTTATCCACATTAAAACTCAATTGCCACAACTCCGACCATTTTTAGTTTACCTAAATCATTTGTCATTTGGCTGATCCCTCCAGGAACGTCAACCCTGTTGCAAATCTTTGTGTCATCAGCAAAAAGACATACTTTTCCATTAATACCTTCTGCAATATCACTAATAAAAATATTAAAGAGAATGGGTCCAAGTACTGACCCCTGAGGTACCCCACTGGTAACAAGACCTTGCGCCGAATAAACTCCATTTACCACAACCCTCTGTTGTCGGTCACTCAGCCACTGCCTAATCCAGTCAACAATATTGGAATCCAAGCTCAAAGATTGCAATTTATTGATAAGCCTTCTATGCGGAACAGTATCAAAAGCCTTAATGAAATCTAAATAAGCAATGTCTACTGCACCACCTGTGTCTATTATTTTTGTTACCCAATCAAAAAAATCAATAAGATTAGTTTGGCATGATCTCCCTGAGGTAAACCCATGTTGTTTCTGATCCTGTAATCTATGTGTTTTTAGATGTTCAACAATCCTTTCTTTTAACATGGTTTCCATTAATTTCCCCACTACTGACGTAAAACTAACTGGCCTATAGTTCCGATTCCTCCCTACTACCCTTCTTGTAAATGGGCACAAAATTTGCTAATTTCCAGTCTTCTGGGACGACTCCCGTTAACAAGGATTGGTTAAATAAATCTGTTAATGGTTTTGCTATTACATCACTGAGCTCTTTTAATAATTTAGGGTGGATCCCATCAGGCCCCATTGACTTATTTGTCTTTACTTTAGACAGCTGCTGTAGAACCTCCTCCTCTGTAAACTGATATGTAAATGTCAAACTGATATGAATTACGTTAACATAATGAATGCACCAAAACAAATTAACAAACTTTTTTTTTTTATTCAAGGTTTATAGAAATTTTCACAAGTACAAAATAGAAAAAATATGCTAAAGAATAGGACAAAAGGGTATGGCACAACAAACGGCAGCAGCAAAATACTGTACAATCTTTCACATGTAAACAATTAAGCAAACAGTGATACATTAGTAGTAAGCAAAGGAGACAGCAGCCGTCAGTGTTCCAGAGATAAAAGAGAGAGAAAGGACAGAAAAGAAAGGGGAAAGAAACAAGAGGGAAAAAAGGCAAGAAGAAAAAGAAATAAAAAAAGGGAAGGGGAAGGAAGGGAAGGGATGAATTCATGTAACGAAAAAGGGCCTCATAACCCACACAAACCTCACACAGGGGCCAGTCTGCCAGGGCTCCGCCCATGCCAGTCACCCATCACCATCACCTCGTAAGCCTTCCATTGAAGGCATCTGAGGAGGAGTAACGGTGCCAAAAAAAACAGGGGATGAAACTCAGGGAGTTGGTTATTAAAATTTGCAAGTCGCTCCTTTAAGCAACGGATGTCCTCCATTCGAGTCGCAAAGGTCTTTAATAGCAGGGACCCTTCTTGACTTCCAAAAGGAAGGAATCAAGCTAGGTGGGTTGAGGAGGATACGAACATAAATCGACTTACTGAATCCAGAGGTTGGCACTCGGATATGCAGCAGCAGAAATACTCGGGCACTAAAGTCTAGTCTAAAGTCAGTGACATCAAAAATTACCTCCCGCACCAAGGTCCAGAAGGGTTGAAGTAGGGTACATGTCCACCAGATATGAAGGTATGATTCCACAGTTGTACCACATCTCCAACAAGTAGGGTCATACATGGCCACAAACTTGGAGATATGTAGCGGTGTCCTGTACCAGAACGATAAGATTTTATATGAGGTCTCATGATATCGAATCGCTCTGGTACCATGATGGACCAAGTGAAAAATGTCAGACCAAGCTGCGTCAGAAGAGGTTCTCCCAGAATTTCCTCCCAGCGTCTCATATAGGGGGGAGCGGAAGCATCAATGCCCTGCATTAAAGAGTATAGTACCAAGACACCATGAGCCAAAGGGGACTGCCGATTACATATACGCTCATATACGGTCTAGTCAATCGATGACGACCAGGACAAGATTGGAGATAGTGTCGGATTTGTAGAAAATTAAAAGAGTCAAAGTAGGAAAGAGGGGGACATGCATCCCTCCCTACCTGGGAGGATTGCCTCCAACTGTATGCGTGCAACATGCAGAGCCAAGACCCAAGGGCCCGTTATCAGGTGGGACTGTAAATTAGGGCGAAGACCCCCAGGTAAGCCCCGATTAGTGCTCACAGGCAACAAAGGGGATGGGGTAGAAGATAGTGAATGCGTAAATTTCAGAAATTAACAAGCTTAACGAATGCATCCGAAACAAAACAAAACACATTTTTTCATTGTGCACATGTCTACCGAAGCACAGTACAGGTGATATGACTTTCTGCTCAGTGATTGCAGGATTCAGTCTGCATTTCCCCAAGGTGATCTGTAAAATCTGGCCTGTTAGGGGGACCAGGGTTAGGAACCAGTAATCTAGGGCAATGTCTAGTACCGGCTGGGTGGAGTAGAGGTAATGTCACCGCTCTGCATGGAGAGAGCCTGTGGAGTCATGGGTTCGATCCCAGCGAGCAACCTCTCCAGTAAGTGTCCTTGGCAAGACACCTAACGGTACATACTCGCCACCCAGGACATACTTGAAAACGAGAGAAATCTCAATGTATCCTTCCTGGTAAAATCCTTTCACAAAAAAAAAAAAAACTCTGGTCCTCAAGTACCGGCTTTAACAGGCCAGATTTTAAGGATCACCTTGAGGGAAATGCAGACTGAATCCTGCAATCACTGAGCAGCAAATCATATCACCTGTGCTGTGCTTCAGATATCTGGCAAAGCTGACCTGTTAGGGGTAACTGAGGACCAGGCCTGGGAACCAGTGATCTAGAGGATGCTATAGTTTTCCTTGTAGTAGGGCTGACTCACAGTGTGTTTAATTCTCGTGTTATAAAGTTTATTTGTATAAATTATAAATAAAATGTTAAAAGATAGCACAAAAACATACAGGATTATTCAGAGAAAGGTGAAAACCAGGAGAACTGGCAGGAGAAGAGAACAAGCTAGACCAAATAGCCGATTTGCAAAGTGAGAATCATGGGAGAATTTTTCTGGTTTGGCTATTTTGACCTAGAATTTTCACTTCTCCAGTCATTCTCCTGAGGTTCACCTTTCTTTGAATAGACCTGATAATCTGTGCAAGAGTTCCCAGGGCATTGTGCAGGTTGGCACTTTATGCATTTTACTGAGATCGTCCAGAAAGTGTTTGCAAATGAATTTCTGATCAACCCTGAGCTAATCAGCTGCTAAAAGTGGGTAATTTCTTTGGTCTTTTTTTTTTTATGTAGGCATTTTTCGTTGTTGTGCATCATTTCAGCAAAAATATACAATTATAGTTAACTTCAAGTGAACTGAATGAGCTTCAGTGTCATGTTTTGTTTTCAATTTTTTTAAATTGGAATTTCTGCTTTTAGTGAATAACCATGAAAAAAAGAAATTGCCCAGTTACTATGCATAATAATATAATTAATTAACATCAATAGAATGATACTGTTGGTATAAATATCCTCATGGATTGCGATTGCCCTGTAAACATTTATGAGCAGACAGATGTGGTTCTAATACTGCCAGTTTAAATTCAGTAGTTCTTGTTATGTCTATTAGAAGTTATTGGTCTATAACCAAGTTTGATGGTTAGGAGACTTAATCGTGGAATGGATGAGATGATTCAGTAATGCTTAAAGTACTGCTGCTCCTGAGATACACTATATTGCCAAAAGTATTCGCTCACCTGCCTTGACTCGCATATGAACTTAAGTGACATCCCATTCCTAATCCATAGGGTTCAATATGACATCGGTCCACCCTTTGCAGCTATAACAGCTTCAACTCTTCTGGGAAGGCTGTCCACAAGGTTTAGGAGTGTGTTTTATGGGAATTTTTGACCATTCTTCCAGAAACACATTTGTGAGGTGTAGCGCTGGTTTAATTCTGCTGCTGTAATTACTCGTTTCTGGCCACCAGGGGGAGACGAGCGCAATGTAAACCAATACTTTTGGACTACGTTTTCCAGCATGCTTTGGGGCAGAGACAGGAAGTGGGTGGGGAGAACTGAGACACATCTGCAACCTCGTGCGGAGGAGAGCCAGTGCGCGCCAAGGGGTGAATAGAGCAAGATGCATGTGAGGCAAGGAGCAATTGTGACCAGGCCGGAGCGCAGGTGCTGCCTTGCGGACGCTGGAGATCGGTTTCAGTGACTTGCCAGAGACCTAGTAATCCACCGCTGAAAGGTTTTACACAGATACAGAGCTGCAGATTGGACCCGGAGTTAGGAGACCGCGATGATCTAATGGGAGTGCAGGCGGTAAACTGAGCATCTTGTGGCAGAGACGGACAAGCAAAACAAGCGGATCCGGTGGCACAGAGTCCCAGCCAAATCGAGCGGAGAGACGACCTGGGTCGAGCAGAGTGCAGAGTATCTGGCAGATGGGTGAGAGGCCTTCCAGGCCACAGTACAATAATAAAGCACGCTGCAGTTTGTCTAAATCTACAGGGCCCCAACGTGACTAGTCGAAAACACATTGAAATCATTCACTGGCCAGTTGAATCTAGTACCCGGGTACCAACACACCCATACACGCACACCTTCTTGGGACACAACCTGTATGGGACTCACACTCCAGCAACGAAGGGGTTAAAATTCCTTTTTCTTTTCCGCTGCGCGTTTCTCGCATTACGAATTCCTGTAAATATATATGTATACCATGCTGCTTTATATATGCCAGTTTATTTGAGACCAGTAAACTATATAACTTATAAAATCCACAACAGTGCTGGTTTATATTTATTCCCTAGTGCGGGGAGACTGACCCAAGGTTAAATTCAGCGGCTCCTCCGGGAATGAGCATTACAGAGGTCATGCACGGATGTTGGACGAGAAGGCCTGGCTCTCAGTCTCCGCTCTAATTCATCCCAAAGGTGTTCTATCGGGTTGAGGTCAGGACTCTGTGCAGGCCAGTCAAGTTCATCCACACCAGACTCTGTCATCCATGTCTTTATGGACCTAGCTTTGTGCACTGGTGCACAGTCATGTTGGAAGAGGAAGGGTCCAGCTCCAAACTGTTCCCACAAAGTTGGGAGCATTGAATTGTCCAAAATTTTTGGTATGCTGGACCATTCAGAGTTCCTTTCACTGGAACTAAGGGGCCAAGCCAAGCTCCTGAAAAATAACCCCACACCATAACCCCTCCTCCACCAAACTTTACACTTGGCATAATGCAGTCAGACAAGTACCATTCTCCTAGCAACCGCCAAACCCAGACTCGTCCATCAGATTGCCAGATGGAAAAGCGCGATTCGTCACTCCAGAGAACGCATCTCCACTGCTCTAGAGTCCAGTGGCAGCGTGCTTTACACCACTGCATCCGACGCTTTGCATTGCACTTGGTGATGTATGCCTTGAATGCAGCTGCTCGGCCATGGAAACCCATTCCATGAAGCTCTCTGCGCACTGTTCTTGAGCTAAACTGACGGCCACATGAAGTTTGGAGGCCTGTAGCGATTGACTCTGCAGAAAGTTGGCGATCTCTTTTCACTATGCGCCTCAGCATCCGCTGACTCCGCTCCGTCAGTTTACGTGGCCTACCACTTTGTGGCTGAGTTGCTGTCATTCCCAAACACTTCCACGTTCTTATAATAAAGCTGACAGTTGACTGTGGAATATTTAGGAACGAGGCAATTTCACGACTGGATTTGTTGCACAGGTGGCATCCTATCACAGTTCCACGCTGGAATTCACTGAGCTCCTGAGAGCAACCCATTCTTTCACAAATGTTTGTAAAAACAGTCTGCATGCCTAGGTGCTTGATTTAATACACCTGTGGCCATGGAAATGATTGGAAAACCTGATTATGATTATTTGGATGGGTGAGCGAATACTTTTGGCAATATAGTGTATATACCTGCATTAGACATAACCTGCATTAAGACTTGTCTAAACACACTTGCTTTTAAAATATGAAGAGTAAGGTCTCTGTAAGCTTTGAAGACTGACTAACCATTATCTTATGATGTACTTGGAGGGGGCTAGCCTTCTGCCCAGAGACTATGGTCCGTGAAAGAGACTATTGGGGGAACTGGTGGACCTTTTAAATACAGTATATTTGGTTTTCATTGTTTTATATGTATCTGCCAGTTAACTAAATATTTTTGATGTCTGTGGGTTATTCCCTTGTGTATTTATTGTATAGTCTCTTGTTGTGTATATTGCGTACATTCCCTCAAATATCTAACCTTTTCTCTGTATAGTGTGATCTCTGTATTAGTACCTGCTTTCTCTATTGTGTAAGTTCTCTCTGTAAGAAATTCCTTTTATTTACCCTGCTTTCTCCTTCCCCCATGCTCCATTGTTTGAAGGTCCTGTGTAGTTATCTGATATGTGCAGCTATCTGCTTGATTGTATGCAAATGGTTATCTTTGTGCCTGTGTAATAAACAGTCAGTGCTATTCTGACCAAGCTTGAACTCATGACTCATGATTTGGGGTACCAGGAATATTCTGCCCGCTGTGCCAAGAAAAGGCTCCAGGTCTACAGTTTTGGCTTATTTCTGGGGGTGCTAGCCAGGCTCTACATGCACCAGGCCTTGAGCTGCGGCTGAGGTACTAGAGAAAGGTGTGAGAGTCACGAGGAGAAACTGGGTGTCCAGCGAGGAAGCAGCATTTGGCAGATGTGACCCTGTCCGGGCATAGAGATCTGTTACAGTACTGTTGCTTTGGGGGGGTATATAGTTGGGGATCTATGGATGGGTTTCCATGGACTGGTAATGCAGCTATTTCATTGTGTGTACACTTTGAGAGTTTCTGGATGATGAAACCTGTCATGGCAGGTTATGCTCATGGTCAGGCTCTGCCTAAAACGAAACATGGGAGGGGGCATTTCCATGGGCAGCAGAGGATATGCAAGTGCTGGGGTGCAGGCAGATTTTAGGTTGCACTTGTGTGCGGGGTTAAGGTTCTGCCTATAGGGTTGCCACCTGTCCAGTTTTCACCCGGACAGTTTGGGTTTGTAATCATGTGTTCAGGTTTCAGTCCCCCTCCCACCCGGACACATGATTGAGACCGAATTAGGCCCATACTGAATACCAGTAAGCGTCTGGGTGCGTGTATACCATTGAGAACCTGTGTGAGTGTATACCGGTGAGCGCCTGTGTGAGTGCATACCTGTGAGCACCGGTGTGAGTGTATACCTGTGAGCACCATCAGACGGAGATCTTCATATGCAAAGTGTGTATACTCTACATAAAAAATATGCTGTGCAACATTTGAATGTTTGGGTTTGGCTTGAAGGAAAGGAGGCAACCCTAGTTCTGCCACAGTTTCATGAAACATTTAATCCTTCAGTCACAGACATCAATGAAGGTGATGTGAATCGTCAGTTCCTGGTTTAAACATCTGAACTGCATGTGCTCAACCGTCCGTCACCCTGGGCAGACTCTGGGAAGCTAGTTCACCATTACTGGTTTTCATGGAAAGGCAGCACCTCAGGCATTAGCTGTGCACCATTCCATTCAACGAAGATGTCAATATTACTATCAGCCACAGTTCTAAGCATCTCATGTTTTGGGTTTTATCCCAGATATCTCATCAGATGCTTGTGGGATACAATCTGAGACTATATACCTGAATCTGTGGAAACTGATTGCTTGAACTATTTCCTGGAATGTGCAAAACTCCCTCCTTTCCAAATAATTGTCACTTTCAGGACTCTATCACCTCCTTAACGCGTTAGCGGTATGCCCGTATCACCTCACGATCGGTGGCGGTTTAAAAAACCCGTTAGCGAATCGGTATTAGCACTTTTAAGCACCAGCTTACTGTACTTTGCTCTCCCTATGCTTAATTTGGGGAGCGCAAAGAGTAAGCAGAGAGTAATTATGTTAGGATCACAAAGTCCTAACGCTAATTACTGATAGCTGTTGCTATCTAAAAAAGTTTGCTACAGCTTAGAGCTGTGGCTGACTGATTCTGATGCTGCCGAATGCGTTAGGAGCAGCTGTAAACCCCCCCAAAAAAATCAAATATTCACCTCTCAGAGAAAAGTCCCTAGTCTCCCTCTGCAATCACTCTGCCAACCTGCAGGATCTTGTGAGAGGCAAGATCCTGCCGGTCATGTGACCAAGCAGCAGGAGAAGCCTCCATGGAGTCCATGGAATGGATGCTCGGGACGGCGCTTTAGCCGTCGTTTCTTCCTGCAAGCAGTGAAAAGTGTTTGGAGTAGGAGGTGGGAGATTAACCCATGGGCCTTCCTGTACGTTCCAGAATACAGTTTAAAATACTGACGCTCACGTTCAAATCACTCAATAACTCAACTCCTCCCTACAGGTCTTCGTTACTCTGCAAGCACGTCCCATCTAGACAACCCCGGTCAGCAGGTGATCTGCTCCTGTCATCGGTCTACATGCGCACGGCCAACTCTCGCCTCTAAGACTTCTCAAGGGCAGCACCGGTCCTGTGGAATGACTTACCCTCACCCTATCAAACTTTCCCCTAATCTTCAGGTCTTCAACAAATCCCTCAAAACCCATCTTTTCAGATTAGCGTACCACAACCACATCACTGATGCAACTCATCCCTCTGGTCATCTACTCACACATGACTGAAGTTGCTTCTATGACCCCACTGTTCCCAAACCACTGGCACTAATGATCCTGCTATCTAATAAAATTCCTCTGGTCTTCCTCAACCCCAATTAGGGATGTGCAATTTGTTTCGTACTGAATCGATTTTCGGACGAAATTTACCATTTTCGTGCTTCTGAGGGCATCCTGAATCCAAAATGTCGACCACACGAAATTTCGGATCGATTTGAAATTTCGAGTCATTCGATCTGATACTTCGGATGATTCGAAATTTCGTGTTGATTCAATAAATCGGGTCGATTCGGTGATACGGGTCATTTTGGCATTTGGATCATTTCGGTGATTCGGATCATTTCAGGTCATTCGGTTCAGTTGGTTTTTCATTTTATGCCGGATTAATATACTGTAGAGGTGCTGCCCGGCAGTGTGCGCATTCATATGCTGCATTAATTATACTGTAGAGGTGCTGCCCGGTAGTGTGCGGAATCATATGCTGCATTATTATACTGTAGAGGTGCTGCCTGGGAGTGTGCGGATTCATATGCTGCATTATTATACTGTAGAGGTGCAGCCCGGCAGTGTGAGGATTCATATGCTGCATTAATTATACTGTAGAGGTGCTGCCCGCAATATGCGAATTCGTCAAGTTGAAGGCAGTTGATGCCAAGACAGTTAGCTATCACTGTGTATAATATGGTACATGGTCATGGAGCTGCAGCAAGAGAATGGTGGACCCGTTAATAAAGACCCAATAATTTATTATCATTATTATTATTTATTATTATTATTATAATGGATACCTTGAAGATACCTGCTCGTTTTTTTCAGAAACATTGAGATAAAAACAAGCACAAGAAAATTTATTTATCTGGATTCAGAGATTGTGTTTAACAATGCTAGGTAATTTTTTCCCCCAATAATGGTTGCGTGTCCATCTGATAGATGTGGTTTAAATTATACACCCATCTCCTGAAAAGAATTAATTACTCAAAGCAAATATAAATAGCAGCACAAAACATGTGGTGTCACTGAGATTTACATTTGTTTCAGTAAACATGACTGCAAGATTTAATATTTTTAAAAGCTTTTTATTGATCTGGTATTCCAGCATGTAGGAAATAGGAGTCACGTCTCCTTTACTCAAGGACAATACAATGGATCTGAATGATGAAAATGCTGTCTTCATTTTAACTGAGTGGTTTTTAATTAGGGTATAAAACAAGCAACAAGGCACCTCTACCAGGCAAAACAGTCTAATTAAATTTTGTATTTAAGTAGCTTAAATACATGGGTGTTTTACTTATTGAGCAATAATTTCCACCCTAGAGATATTAGAATTCTCTCTTACAACAAACAATGACAATATTGTTTTTTACATTATTATTAATATTATCATATTTATAATGTTAATTAATTTTCAGATGGAGTCATAGAACTGGGGGAGGAACTCAACGAGAATTCACAAGGCTAGTACATAATCATAATAAATAATTCATGCTATTAATTCTGTTTTAACATATTATTTATTGATAACCTAATACATTCTGCATGCTTTCCAGTAATTATAGTCTCTAAAACTGTGTGTGTGTATATAGTGTATTTAAATAAACTGGTAATGTGGGGTGCATTATTCTGGATTTTATTTAGCACAGTAGTCTTTAAGGAATGGTATTTTACACTGTTATTATCACAAAAAATCTCAAAAAAGATCTGTCGACTTGGCAACATATGGATAGAAATGTATCACACAAACTAAAGGATAATGGCTTCTCTGCCAATGAACATTCTTAAAGGAACACTACCACTTACATAAACTAGATTACTTGGGTCACTAACGTATAAACGCTTCTTTGCCAAAAAGGTATACAGATATAGGGTTATACATACATGTCTTGGAGCCAATAAATTTGCATACGAGTCTCCTCAAAGATGGACCCTTCTTAACCCTACCGTCCTAACTGTAACTCTACCGATCTCTTAACCATCATGTAATTAATCTTATCGTTTACGTTTAAAGCCCGAAGTGCGGTTAATCCTAAAATTACCCGGGTAATCCTGACATTACCCAAAACCGCTGGGTAAAGATGCAAAAAGATGAAAAATTCGGACTTTATCCGGGTAATTTTAGGACTAACCAACTGCCCTTGCATAACAGTCTGGAAGAGCTGAAAAATTTGCACTTTACCCGGATGATCTGCAGACTATCCAACCTTGTGCGGTTAACCACTTGGCTGCTAAGGATGCGCTCAGCGCTTCCTGCCAAATGTACCTCCTGTGCTACGGACGCGCTGAGCGCGTCCTAGCACAGGAGGCAACAATCAGTCAGGATTCTGGGTGATTGCTGGCCCCCCCGGTGCGGGCTGACATCTAGCATGTCAGCCCGGCACTCCGGAACCCCAGCGGGGGGAAGATAGATGTCATTGCGGCGGCGCGATGACATCTATTTCAGGTGCCTCCCCGTGAGTGCGGAGGAGGTGCCTGAAAGGGAGGAGGGTCCTTTTGGACCTCTCTCCCGATCGCCTGGGGCTGAAGGCAGGCACGGTTTGGAAGGGCCTTTCAAACCGTGCCTGCCTTTAACCCCTTGAGTGCCGGATCACGATTCGGCGCCAAAAAGCACCGAATCTTGATCCTCTCCTGGAGCTGGCCGACACCTTGGATGTCGGCCAAGCTTCTGGGAATGCCCCCTGACGACCAGTCCTGGAGTTAACCCCTAACTGCCACAATGGTGGAGATGGGGGTTCCAATGAACCCCCCATCTCCCGATCCGTGGCAGCTAGGGGTTAATGTCTGGTACTGTTGGATCGGCCACAGCATGGCCTTTCCAACGATATCAAACATGACCATGTAAAAACTAAAGAAAAAAAAATATATAATAAAAATAAATGAACAAGTTTTTTTTTGTAGTTTGATTTGTTAATGCAGCAATATTGTTCCCATTTCAATTATAATGTGAACAATGATGCTGCACTAACAATTTTTGTATGCGGTGCGTTTGTTAAAAATAGCAAAATTTTCCCCAAAAGAAAATGTAACGAGTCCCCATTTCTAATTTTTTTAACAAGTGCAACCCATAGAAAATATAACCGCAAATGCTTGCATGTTAAAATGTGAAAAAAAACACTTTACATATTGTAAATTATTGAAAATTCTAATTTTATTGCATTTTTTGTTATAATATACAGACAGGACATGACGTACACATATAATAATGACATATTATGAATCTGCCGAGTCTGCCGGAAAGAACGATATATAATATGTCTGGGTCATATATTAAAATAAGGCTTCAAAACGCGGTTAAACATGATGAGCGAAACCGGTAAAAATGAGCTCACCACAGAGGCGTGAAATCGCTCAGCAGAGAAAGGGTTAAAACCAAATTTTGTTAGTTTTAGAGAAAGGAATTTACCAGGAAGGATACATTGAGATTTCTCTCGTTTTCAAGTATGTCCTGGGTGGCGAGTATGTACTAGACATGTGCATTCGTTTTAGTACTAAAACGATTTAGTCAGAAATTTGGGATAATTTAGTTTTAAAAAAAAATAGGATAATTGGTGGGCGCAACAGTTATAATACTTTGTGTGGGGTAGAGCCTATAACACGATCACCACTGCACCCATGTGTGTCATCCCTAAGTGACAAAAAAAAACAATAAAAAGAAGAAGGGGTGCGGCGCTTCCCAGTGTAGAAAGGTAATAGAATGAATTACCCAATACGACGTAACAAAGGTCTTCAGTTGATGGAATAATCAATACCTCAAAAAGAAGACAATAATAGTGCAAAATTGTTTGTATATAAAATACAGCTTAGGAGATATAGCAGTTCTCACTCACACTAGAGAGAGCCTCACCCGGCTCTGGCAATATTCGCCCGTGGGTAGAATTCAGATGGGCCCTCCCACTGGCCACTTCAATAGATGAAAATTTCCAAGGGGTATATACAGATGTTAATTTTCGACTGTTTTTTTATTGTCGCTGCTGAAGAAACCGTACAGTCTATATAGACTTAGGCGAAACACGTTCAGCCAACCTTTTATTCTATTAAAATATCTTTTACTTTAGAATTTAATCTTTTTTCTTTTATCCCAATTCATCACTTTTTTTTTGCTCACCAATTGGTTTCCAATACTTTTTGGCTTCCACTGTATGCTGCCGCACGGATTCACTGGGGCTTTTATTAAGGTCTGTGCCCAATCAAAACAACCTTTGGGCTTCTCCATCTGAGCCTTGACGGCTCCTGAACACGTGAGTGGTCTGATATTTTGTAAATTAATACTGCAAGAATCTACGGTATCACCCGATGTTATTACCTTCTTTCCTTCTCCTATGTCTGTCGAGAATTAACATCTATATATACCCCTTGGAAATTTTCATCTATTGAAGTGGCCAGTGGGAGGGCCCATCTGAATTCTACCCACAGGCGAATATTGCCAGAGCCGGTTGAGGCTCTCTCTAGTGTGAGTGAGAACTGCTATATCTCCTAAGCTGTATTTATATACAAACAATTTTGCACTATTATTGTCTTCTTTTTGAGGTATTGATTATTCCATCAACCTTTGACCTTTGTTACGTCGTATTGGGTAATTAATTCTATTACTTTTCTACACTGGGAAGTGCCGCACCCCTTCTTCTTTTATTGTTTTTCTTCTTTTATAATTTAGTTTTAGTATGACTCAAGAGATACGAAACTGCTCAGTACAAAAAACGAAAGAAACTAAAATAAAATGCACTACATTTTAGTTTCAGTCCTTTTTGTGATATTACATTGATGAGTGAAGGAGACCAGCAATGAAGAGCGCAACATCGCAAAGCTACAGAAAAGGTTTGTCTGTGTAATCCTTCCCGGCCCCTACCCAAAAATCTGACAGTGATAGAGCTCCAGAATACTCACTCGCAGCACAGACAGCCAGCACAGGAGAGGAAACCTTTACTTAACCCTTGCATGTCTATGAGGCAGACAAGATGATAAAAGCAGCTGGAGAAGGAAAACATTCAAATAAATCACACTGAAAGCTAATGACAGAGGAGGGCTGGATAGTAAAAACCCCTTTATTACAAGCAGCGATGGGAGAAGAGAGGGACTTTATAAAACGTGTGTTATCTCCCCTCCCGCTCTGCATAATAGGTGCTTAGGTCTGATACATTTTATATTATCCAGGAGCACTATCCCCCTTTCCTCATCTATAATACACATTTTATATAAAGTCCCTTTCCTCTCCCAGTGCTGCTTGTTATAAAGTGTTTTTTTTATGTCTGATACATTTAGTATCCAGCTCTCACAGTTACTCTGTCATTACGAGCCTTCAGTGTGATTTATTTGAATGTTTCCCTGGATTTAAAGTGCTTTATTTTGTTATAAAAAATAAATATGCACCAGTCATCTCTTCTCTGAGCTTTCAGACTGATTGACGTTAATATTTTCCCTCTCCCCTGCTTTTATATTCCTGTGTCTCCCCCACAGAGATACAAAGTTTAAGTAAAAGTTCCCTCTCCTGTGCTGGATAAGCATTGCATTCCGAAGTTCTGCACCCTCCACATGTCAATGCAGTAGGATGTTCTATACAGAGAGGGGCATTAATCAATGCAGGAGGATGTTGTATACATTATACAGAGAAAGGTATAAATTGAGGAGGATGTTCTATGCAGAGAGGGCACACTACAATAGTAATTGTATCCACTGGTTTTCGGATGAATGAAATTAGTTTTCATACTAAAGAACTGAAAACGAATTTCTTTAGCAACTAAATAAATTGCATTTTAGGACTAATCCATTAGTTCAAAATGAAATTTTGTGCTGTGCACATGTCTAGTAGGGATGAGCTGTTCGGGTTCGGACGGTTCGGAGTTCGACCCGAACTTTGGCAGTTCGAAAGTCCACGTACTTCGAACTTTTTGGGTGTGTTCGGTTCGAGTTCTAAAAAAATTTTTTTTTTTGAAAAAAGTATAGAAAATGCTTAAAAAAATACTAAAAAATCTAGAAATAAAGAGACTCTTTACTGCAGAATATTATAAGCAACAGTTTTAGATATTGAATTAAAAACTAATGTGTACGTGGAAAGATTAACAACTCTAAATGACCTCTGTTCACAAACGGGCATAACACCAGGTGTTTTTAGTCTGGTAATCAATTTGATACATTGTACACTATACTGAGGGGGTGGGGTGATGTCTGCTTCTGATTGAGATTTGAGAATTAATTTCCCTCCTAAAACAGCCTAATATGCTGCATTTAACCCTTTCGCTGCTGAGGCTTTTCACACCTCTGTGCTGAGGTCATTTTTACTGCTTTCGCTCATCATGTTTAACCGCATTTTGTAGCCATATTTTGATATATGACCCAGACATATTATATATATCGTTCTTTCTGGCAGACTTGGCAGATTCAGAATATGTCATTATTATATGTATACGTTATGTCATGTCTGTATATTATAACAAAAAATGCAATAAAATTAGAATTTTCAATAATTTATTATGTGTAAAGTGTTTTTTTTTCACATTTTAACATGCGATTGTTTGCGGTTATATTTTGTATGGGGTGCGCTTGTTAAAAAAATTAGAAATGGGGTCTCGTTACATTTTTTTTGGGAAAATTTCGCTTTTTTTAACAAACGCACCGCATACAAAAATCGTTAGTGCAGCATTATTGTTCACATTATAATTGAAATGGGAACAATATTGCTGCATTAACAAAAGAAAAACAAACAAAAAAACTTGTTTATTTTTCTTTTAGAATTTGTTTTTTAAAATATATATATATTTTTTTAAAAATTTTTCATGCTCATGTTTGGTATCCTTGGAAAGGCCATGCACTGGCCGATCTAACGATATCAAACATTAACCCCTAGCTGCCACGGATCGGGAGATAGGGGGTTCCAATGAACCCCCTATCTCCACCATTGGTGGCAGTTAGGGGTTAACTCTAGGACTGGCGTCATCGTGCCATGCACGATGACGCCAGTCCTCAGGGGGAGTTCCTGGAGGCTTGGCCGACATCCAAGATGTCGGTCAGCTCCAGGAGAGGATCACGATCCGGCGCTTTTCAGCGCCGATTCGTGATCCGGCTCCCCACTGGTTAATCACAGCCACCGTTTGGAAGGGCAGGCTGTGCCCTTCCAAACGGTGCCTGGATTAACCCTCTGCCCCCCGGCGATCGGGAGGGAGAGAGGTCCAAAGGACCTCCCCCCCTCCCTTTCAGGCACTTCCTCCGCACATGCTGGGGGGGCCTGAATTAGATGTCATCGCGCCGCCGCAATGACATCTAATTGCTCCGCCGGGGTCCCGGAGTGCTGGGCTGACATCCAAGATGTCAGCCCGCACCGGGGGGGGGGGCGCAGCAATCCGCTGGAATCCGGCGGATTGCTGCCTCCTGTGCATGGACGCGCTCAGCACGTCCATAGCACAGGAGAACCACTTGGCTGGACGCGCTGAGCGGACGTACTTCGGACTGTGCGGACGTACTTCGTGTGTGGGGCTCCATTGGTCAGAATGCTATGCTGCCACGGAGGTACAAATGTGCGGCAAAACGGACGTGATAACTGCGCTCGTCTGACCCCAGCCTTAAGCAATGTTATTTTTCACCTCGGGATTAAACATTCACAGGGTTATTCAGAGAGCAGTGAAAAGTAGGAGAATAACTGGAGAAGTGAAAATTCTAGGTCAAAATAGCCAAACCAGAAAAATTCTCCCATTTAGCTCACTTTCCAAATTGGCTATTTGGTCTAGATTGTTCTCTTCTCCTGCCAGTTCTCCTGGCTTTCACCTCTCTCTCAGGGTTGTTCAGAGAAAGGTGAAAAACAGGAGAATGGCAGGAAAAGAGAACAATCTGGACCAAATAGACGATTTGGAAAGTGAGATAAGGCTAGGGTCAGACTAACGCATTTTTCACAGCGACCGAAAGTGCGTCCGAATGCATTGCCGTATTTTTTCACGGAATGCGCGAAAACGGTCATACGATGTGCATTTTTGTGCGTGATTTTTAACGGATCCAAACCAGGAAACTTTGGGTGTCTGGACGTTATGTTGGCCGGACATGAGCAGGGTCTGACTTCTCCTAATCACGCACACACGACGCTAGTGGACGAGCGCACTCTGTACATCCGTACTAGCGGTTCTGCATTCTCGAAAAAATGCGTTCATTTTCCACTTGCGTTGCGCAGCCGGACTTTCGTGCGACCGTACTTCGTATATTGGCTGTCATTGCCCATCATTTGCTGCTAGTGCGGCCGTGATTAAGTGCGCCTAAACGCATGTTAAAAATTCGCTAGTCTGACCCTAGCCTAAATGGGAGAATTTTTCTGGTTTGGCTATTTTGACCTAGAATTTTCCATTCTCCAGTCATTCTTCTGCTCTTCACCGCTCTCTGAATAACCCTGACAGGGTTATTCAGAGAAAGGTGAAACTCAGGAGAATGACTGAAGAGAAAATTCTAGGTCAAAATAGCCGAACCAGAAAAATTCTCCCATTTATCTCACTTTCCAAATCGGCTATTTGGTCTAGAATTTTCCATTCTCCAGTCATTCTCCTGCTTTTCACCGCCAAAAAAATCAGTAAACTTTTTCTGCGTGTCCGTAAATGTCTCCTCTTTTCATACAGACTGCCGCCCCAAGCAGTTGTTTATGGATAGATTAAAGGAAAAGCATTTACCATCAGTGAAATGTCGTTTTTTGGTTTTTACATATTTCTATACATCCTAGAAATCCGCCACTTCACGGGCAGGTTATGGGGACCTCCTAGGCACGATATTTGAAGGAATTTTTCGTTTTTATTTTTAACCCTTATTTCATGGAAAACTCACTGTCCCTTTAAAAACGTTTTTTTTTTTACTTTTTGTCCTTGTTTCCTGTCCCCCAGGGCACTACCCGGACCCCCATACACTTTTTATGGCAAATATCTAGCATTTATGCCCTCTTGGAGGGCACTCTAAAAACCGAATTTTCAGCCCCATTGACTTGTATGGAGTTCGAGTTCGGATCCGAATATTTGGAAGGTTCGAACTCGGGGAGTAGTCGGCTCATCCCTAATGTCTAGTATGTACCATTGGGTGTCTTGCCCAAGGACACTTACTGGGGAGGTTGCTCGCTGGGATCAAACCCATGACTCCACAGGCTCACTCCACGCAGAGCAGTGATGTTACCTCTACTCCACCCAGCCGGTACTATTGTTCAGATAAAAGTCTGTAGCTCACACGGGTAAACTGAAGCCTATCCGCAGCGTCACCTGGGTAATCTGGTACTGGAGTACTGGAGACCGTATCTCCAGAAGGATATAGACATCTTAGAGAGAGTTCAGAGAAGGGCTACTAAAATGGTGTACGGCTTGAAGGAGAAAAGTTACCAGGAAAGGCTTAATGATCTTAACATGTACGGCTTGGAAAAAAGACGAGACAGAGGAGATATGATAGAAACATTTAAATACATAAAGGGAATCCACAAGTTAGAGGAAGGGAGTATATTTAAAAAGGAAACAAAGTAGCAAAACAAGAGGACATAGTCTTAGATTAGAGGGGCAAAGGTTTAAAAGTAACATCAGGAAGCATTATTTTACTGAGAGGGTGGTGGATACATGGAACAGCCTTCCAGTTGAAGTGGTAGAGGCCAAAACAGTAATTGAATTTAAGCAGGCATGGGATAGGCATAAGGCCATCCTAAACAAAAGATAAATCCAGGTAAAGTATCCATGTAATTGGGCAGACTAGATGGGCCGAAAGGTTCTTATCTGCCGACATTTTCTATGTTTCTAATCTGCAGAGAATCCAATAGACATGTGCATTCGTTTTAGTACTAAAACGATTTAGTCAGAATTTTGGGATAATTTCGTTTTAGTATGACTCAAGACATACGAAACTGCTCAGTACAAAAAACGAAAGAAACTAAAATAAAATGCACTACATTTTAGTTTCAGTCCTTTTGTGATACTACATTGATAAATGAAGGAGACCAGCAATGAAGAGCGCAACATCGCAAAGCTACAGAAAAGGTTTGTATGCGTAATCTAATCCTTCCCGACCCCCTACCATAAAAATCTGACAGTGATAGAGCTCCAGAATACTCACTCGCAGCACAGACAGACAGCACAGGAGAGGAAACCTTTACTTAACCCTTGCATGTCTATGAGGCAGACAAGATGATACAAGCAGCTGGAGAAGGAAAACATTGAAATAAATCACACTGAAAGCTAATGACAGAGGAGGGCTGGATAGTAAAAACCCCTTTATAACAAGCAGCGATGGGAGAAGAGAGGGACTTTATAGAACGTGTGTTATCTCCCCTACCGCTCTGCAGAATAGGGGCATAGGTCTAATACATTTTATATTATCCAGGAGCACTATACCCCTTTCCTCATCTATAATACACATTTTATATAAAGTCCCTCTCCTCTCCCAGTGCTGCTTATTATTAAGGTTTTTTATGTCTGATACATTTAGTATCCAGCTCTCACAGTTACTCTGTCATTATGAGCCTTCAGTGTGATTTATTTGAATGTTTTCCCTGGATTTAAAGTGCTTTATTTTATTATAAAAATAAATTTGCACCAGTCATCTCTTCTCTGAGCTTTCAGACCGATTTATGTTAATATTTTCCCTCTCCCCTGCTTTTATATTCCTGTGTCTCCCCCACAGAGATACAAAGTTTAAGTAAAAGTTCCCTCTCCTGTGCTGGATAAGCATTGCATTTTGAAGTTCTGCACCCTCCACATGTCAATGCAGTAGGATGTTCTATACAGAGAGGGGCATTAATCAATGCAGGATGATGTTTTATACATTAAACAGAGAGGGGTATTAATGCAGGAGGATGTTGTATACATTATACAGAGAAAGGTATAAATTGAGGAGGATGTTCTATACAGAGAGGGACCACTACAATAGTAATTGTATCTGCTGGTTTTCGGATGAATGAAATTAGTTTTCATACTAAAGAACTGAAAACGAATTTCTTTAGCAACTAAATAAATTGCATTTTAGGACTAATCCATTAGTTCAAAACAAAATTTTGTGCTGTGCACATGTCTAGAATCCAACCCCGCTTGGGTAAAAGGGAATTTTGCTATGATCTATGGATATTATCAATGAAAATGGCAAAAGACAAACATTAAAATGTATTGCAGATATAATGAATATACAGAGTAACAGGATATGTTTCTTATATGAATGTGAAAGAGTTACCGTATATACTCGGGTATAAGCCGAGTTTTTTGACTCCGATTTTGAGTCCAAAAAACGCGATTCGGCTTATACCCGAGTCAACAGCGTGAGTCTGTCCGTGTTGAAGGGGATGCGGCTGCGTGCAGGCGCAGCCGGTCACGTGGTCCGGCTAATCAGGTGGTACTGAGTCTCTGTACCACCTGACTGGCCGGACCGCGTGACCTGCGCACGCACGCAGCCGCATCCCCTTCAACACGGACGGACTCACGCGGTTCAGGACCGGGCAGGCACTCCTGCTGCCCGGCATCTGGGCCCCCTCAACCCCTGCTGGATCCGGAGCTGGGGCAAGTATCCATGTGAGAGCTGGCTGCCGCTGGGGCAATATCCAGGTGAGAGCTGGGGCAAATCCATGAGCTGGGGGCAAATCCATGTGTGAGCTGGAGCATATCCATGAGCTGGGGCAAATCCATGTGTGAGCTGGGGCATATCCATGAGCTGGGGCATATCCATGTGTGAGCTGGGGCATATCCATGAGCTGGGGCATATCCATGAGCTGGGGAATATCCATGTGCTGGGGCAAATCCATGTGTGAGCTGGGGCATATCCATGTGTGAGCTGGGGCATATCCATGTGAGCTGGGGCAATATCCATGAGCTGGGGCAATATCCATGTGTGAGCTTATTGTTTTTGTTGACCCTCTTTTATATTTACAGAGCTAGTTTACTGTTTTTATTTGAAATAAATATTGAAAAACATTTAACCTACTGATGCCTCATTGGTATTTTTTTTTTGGTATCTATTTTTATTTTTGAAATTTACCAGTGGCTGCTGCATTTCCCACTTAGGCTTATACGCGAGTCAATAAGTTTTCACAGGTTTTTTGGGAAAAAGTAGGGGGGTCGGCTTATACACGGGTCGGCTTATACCCGAGTATATACGGTACATGATCTTTATTATGTGTCATTTGTGCTTATACTGTATATCATTTATAAAACATTATAACCATTAGGTTACTCTTTATATAATATCGTTATCTTGATAAAGTAATTTTCAGACAATTATTGCACAGAGTTACATGACAGTTATTCAGTGTGGTATGTGACTGTGGATACAATTTGGTTAAAAGTATCAAAAAACATAATTAAAACAGTTTGCAGCTTTACCCGGGGAATCCTCGGAATTCAGTCAACTGTAACCTGCTGATAACCCAAGAAAAGCAGAGAACCCAGAGGGGTTTGGATACTTTGCAGTTTACCCGGCTAAAGTCCGATGTTTCATTGCACATCACACTTTAGACAGCAATACTAGGGTATTGTGCGTTTTACCCAGGTAAAACGCAGCAGAAAACTGGAGTACCCAGAGGCCTCTGGATACTTTGCAGATTACCGTGGATAAAGTCCGAAATTTCATTTCACTTCGGACTTTGCTAATGACTTTTGGTAATGTCAGGATCACCCTGGTAATCCTAAAATTAACAGCACTTCGGGCTTTAACCGTAACATATACATTCCTATGTGATCTAATAACCCAATCTTACAATGGACCTCCACAGCAATATTAAATCTCCTTTTGCAATCTTAATGAGCTCATTAGATACTGGTGTTCATATTATGAGCCGTCCAATCACGTGATCCCACATCACGCAAAGTTGGACTTCCCATAGGTAACTAACGACCTCCGCCCTCTCATTGGATGTTCTGTGACATATGACCACACATTCTTTGTAACTATGGGGGCTGACAGAGTGCATGCTGCATCCCGCAATTTCCATACTTCGTCATCATCATATACTTCAGCGGCTACCACTTAATTTAATGCCTCCAACAACTAGACGTTCAATCCTATATATTATCTTATATCCCGCTGATCCGGAGATTACCAACGCAATTCTTCCGCCCATGTAAACCTTGTGTTGACCAATCTGATCTTGGTACACCGTCCTACATGCATTGTATACTTGAAGGCACCCGATTCAGCTCTCTAGGTTTCCCTGAAAACCTGACAACATATGCCCTATCAGGCGCCACACGGAATTTCCTCCCAATAATTAGGAAAGATCCACATTACATTAAATGCAATTAACCGTTAGACACTGCTCCTAAGTAATACTACACCTGTCAATGTATACTTTACTATTCTATTCCATTATTCATTAATAAATCCCAGTTGGTTTAATTTTCCCTTTTAAGGGGAATCCCTATATGTTTAAATTGAACTGTGCATATTCGAATAGTTATTCGAATTTCCTACCGGATCCTTATACATGTATGCAAATCATTCACCACGTATCACCTCTAATATTGATTTCAAATGTATATAGCTGACCACCTCTGATTTCACTCCCACCTATTATTCCAACAGAGGGGTGTATTTATCCTATCAAGGTCATACGGCGATACACTGTGGGGAGATTTACTGCATCCTTATATCTATTCATATGATAGCTATGATTTTAATCTCAGCTACCATATCCTATATTGTTTGTATAATATTATCTCTCATTAACATTTCAATGCACCTTACCTACATAACAGCCATTCTCCTAGGTCCGAGATTGTTTTAATCTGATAAACTCCTCACAAACATGCATTAAACTCCTATTATACACATTTACCTGATCCTATTTACACAATTTAAATATGTCCATATTTCTATTTGTTTTAAATACCTGGGCTTCAGTTACCTTGGGACCAGTAAAGGGAGCGAAACTAAAACCTTCATTTATTCCTTTGGGGCTTAGAGTTTTTAATTGATATATCCAAAAGAATTCCAAATCTTGGTAAATGGAGGTCGAAATTCCCTTGCATTGTTGATGGTTGAACGCTTTCAGTTCCACAAAACTTTAGACCTCTCTGGTCATTATTATGTACTTGACACACATGTCTTGCCAAAGGCAAGTCCTGTTGTCTCTGTACTGATCGCACATGTTCAAGA
Source organism: Leptobrachium leishanense (assembly GCA_009667805.1). Taxonomy (NCBI): domain Eukaryota; kingdom Metazoa; phylum Chordata; class Amphibia; order Anura; family Megophryidae; genus Leptobrachium; species Leptobrachium leishanense. The sequence continues at coordinate 149,855,055 of CM019066.1, read as the reverse complement.
ATCAGTTTTTAAAAGAGTCTAAACTTTTTCCCTTCATATTTCAAATCACAATCACATGTGATCAAGTAAACCAACCCCTTCGAGTTGCGGTTAAAACAAGTTCAAATCAGGAAGACATCCAAGTTTATGGGGGAATTCAGATTATGTAGGTTAGTACATGTGTAGCGCTGCTTTAAAAACTGTATTCTAGTGCATTGAATTATTGCTGCCACCAGAGCGAGACAGAGTGGAGACATTGTGGAATATGCTGGACAGAGAAGACTCCATATCCCATCACCCTTTGAATGAGGACAGGAGGTGGGTGGAACAAAGAGGAGGATATACTGGGGAGCCTCGTGTTTGGCGCGGGGAGAGTGGAGCTGTGAAAGGTGGAGGACACACGTTGGAGCTGTCAGGGATCGCAACCAGGCCGGAGTGCAGATGCTGTCTTACTGGTGCTGGCATCGGGACAGAAATCGTGCTGTGACCTACCTACCCAGCGCTGAGAGATTTGGAGGACAAGCTGGTTCCCGCAGGACCCCGCATTAGGAGGCCGCGCCGATCGATTGGGATTGCAGGCGGCAGATTGATTGTTCCAGTTGCGGAGATTTGGCAAGCAGGGAGCAGATTCGGTGGCACAGAGTCCCAGTACACAGCGGAGAAGATCCTTTGCAAGAGTCATCGAGTGCTTGACAGTTTCGTTCATCGGATGGGTGAGAGGCCTCCAGGCCCAAAAGTTCCAAAACAGAAACGCACGCTTGCAATATTGTTTAAATTCACAGGGCCCCAACGGTGACTAGTCAAAGATTGCTCTTTTCGTTCACTGGCCAGTCGAACACAGTACCCGGGTACCCTAAACTTTGTATACAGTGGCAAGAAAAAGTATGTGAACCCTTTGGGATTACGCGGAGTTTTGCATGAATTGGTCATAAAATGTGCTCTGATCTTCATCTAAGTCACAACAATTTGAAAAACACAGTCTGCTTAAAATGATACAACACAAACATTATATGTTTTCATGTGTTTATTGAACATAACATGTAAACATTCACAGTGCAGGGTGGAAAAAGTATGTGAACCCCTAGCCTATTGACTACTCTAAGAGCTAATTGGAGCCAGGAGTGAGCCAACCTTGAGTCCAATTAGTGTGATATTATTGAATGTGTTGCTGAAGGCTGTCCTGCCCTTTAAAAACACACACCAGTTTTGGGTTTACTGGTTTCAAGAAGCACTGCCTGATGTGAACCATGCCTCGCAGAAAAGAGCTCTCAGAAGACCTACGATCAAGAATTTTTGACTTGCATGAAGCTGGAAAGGGTTACAAAAGTATCTCCAAAAGCCTTGATGTTCATGTGTCCACGGTAACACATACTGTCTACAAATGGAGAAAGTTCAGCACAGTTGCTACTCTCCCTAGACGTGGTTGTCCTGTAAAGATGACTGCAAGAGCACAGCGCAGAATGCTTAATGAGGTAAAGAAGAATCCTAGAATGTCAGCTAAAGACTTACAGAAATCTCTGGCACATGCTAACATTTTTGTTGACGCTTCTACAATAAGGAAAACATTAAACAAGAATAGAGTACATGGGAGGACACCACGGAGGAAGCCATTGCTGTCCAAAAAGAATATTTCAGCATGTTTGAAGTTTGCAAAAGAGCACCTGAATGTTCCACAGCACTAATGGTAAAATATTCTGTGGACAGATGAAACCAAAATTGAGTTGTTTGGAAAAAACACACAACACTATATGTGGAGAAAAAAAAGGCACAGCACAACAACCTCAAAACCTCATCCCCACTGTAAAACATGGTGGAGGGAGCATCATGGTTTGGAGCTGCTTTGCTGCCTCAGGGCCTGGACGGATTGTTGTCATTGATGGAAAAAGGAATTCCAAGTTTATCAAGACATTTTGCAGGAAAACGTAAGACCATCTGTCTGCCAACTGAAGCTCCGCAGAGGATGGGTGATGCAACAGGACAATGACCCAAAGCATACAAGTAATTCAACAAAAGAATGGCTTCAACAAAACAAAATAAAATAGACCTTCTGGAGTGGCGCAGTCAGAGTCCTGACCTCAACCCGATTGAAATGCTGTGGCATGACCTTAAGAGAGCGATTCACACCAGACATCCCAAGAATATTGCTACACTGAAACAGTTTTGTGAAAAGGAGTGGTCCAAAATTACTCCAGATTGTTGTGCAGGTCTGATCTGCAACTACAGGAAACATTGGTTGAGGTTATTGCTGCCAAAGGAGGGTCAACCAGTTACTAAGTCCAAAGGTTCAAATACTTTTTCCACCCTGCACTTTGAATGTTTACATGTTCTGTTCAATAAAAACATGAAAACATATAATGTTTGTGTTGTATTACTTAAAGCAGACTGTGTTTTTCAAATTGTTGTGACTTAGATGAAGATCAGAGCACATTTTATGACAAATTCATGCAAAACTCCACATAATCCCAAAGGGTTCACATACTTTTTCTTGCCACTGTATATTTATATATTTTGAGCTATTTTGCGGGACTTACACTCCAGAACCGAGGGGGTTAACCGTTCTTTTTCTGCTACGTGACGCATCCTGTAAATTCATTCAACGCACAATTATATTTTATGACACTTTATCTTTTAGTAAAGTATATAAAACTAGAAAATCCACAACCGTGCTGCTGTGTAATAATTCCTAGTGCGGTGAGACTATCCCAAGGTTTATTCAGCGGCTCCTCCGGGGGTGAGCGCTACACATGATTTGATCCCTCATCCTTCACAGAGCTGTTTTAATATGAAGCTAAAGCTCATCCATGTTTCTTTCTGGAGGTGACTGCTGGATGGGCAAAGGCATAAGCTATGAATAGCAAAAGGTGGAAATACCCACAGTGTCTTCGCGTGATCGGGACAGAGGTCCTTCTGGAACCAGAATTCTTAAAAGGGACATGCATGTTTTGCTAATGTGCTTTTAAAAATGTGCAACGCCTTTTGAATGAGTCCATAGTGTCAACCAGCAGGCATAGAAAGCGAGTAAATAGGATATATTTTCATATTTACTTGCTTTTCTTTCTTGGCGTTTTCCACGCCCACCTCAGGAGGCACTTTGAGATAACCAGTGTGTATACCTAGGTAAATTTAAAAAAAAAAACACCCTTAGCATGTGCTCCACCTCCCTCCTGCACTTTGAGCTGAGGTGAGGGCGGGGCTGAACGTTGACCCCCAGCTGCTACAGAGACAGGGAAAGAAAGAAATTAATACACCAGTGTCAGGGATCTGTACCTGTATGTGCGCAGGAACCTGCCCTGCATGCGTGCATACAGGAAAAGGGCTGCCTCAGCCCTGTCCAGCACTTATATGGGTTAATCCCAAGTACAACAGTTAAAGCACAAACACACACCACACCCCCGTCTAATAAAAGAGACTCCTTCCCCTGTGCAACCTGACTTCTCATTACAAGTCAATCCTTTGTACTATTCAGACCTGCTCTATACTCCTATTGATAACCCGTGTACCAGACCCTGATTAACCAACCAACCTTGCCTCCTTGCTACCCGCCTATTCGACCCTCGGACCGTCCAGACCATTCTACCTCGTCATCCCATTTGTACTACGCTATGGACTGCTACCAACCAGCCTATTCTAAGGTACAGTCACAATATTCCTGACTAAAGGGCTCAAACCCCCTGCAATGGGGTCCCACCACGGCGTGTGCCAGGTGCCACCCTGACACAGAGAGAAAAGGAGACAGCAGAGAGAGGGACAACAAAGAAACGCACATAGACACAGCAAGAAATGTTAAAGAGAGAAAGACAGCAAGATAAAGCAGAGAGAATGCAAGAAAAATCACAGCGAGAGAGAGCACGCTCAAGAAACCGGCAGCACAAGAAAGGGTGTGAAAGTATGTGACTGTTTGAGGGAGACGGTGAGTATGTAAACTATGAAAGAGCGCGTCAGTGAGTGAGTCTGTGTGTGAGAGCATGAGTGAACGAACAAGTCAGTGGGTGAGTGTGTGAGCAAGTAAGCGGGTGAGTGTATCTTGTTCTCACAGTTGTAGAGATGCATATATTCAGTTCCTTAGTCTGAGGTCCTGAGTGAGTACAGGGTTTCATGTGCACAGCTTGTGCTAGTTCATGTAAAGCTTTGATGGGTGGAGTAGTGGGTCGGGAGGAGGCGGGGAATATTAAGGAAGTGGAAGCTGAAGAAACACCCCTAGCTGAGGGGCGTGGCCAGAGAAGACGAAATGACTTTTAAATGAGTTTAAAGCAAGAAAATAAACATGTTTTATCCATTTTTAAAACATTTAAGGATTTATTCTAGTTTGTCTATATAGGTATAAAAGTGTTTAAATGTCAATTTAAAATTTATTTTTCTAGACATGCATATCCCTTTAATAAACATTTCTTTGAGATAATAAGTTAATAAAATGAGATTGCATACTTCATGCCAAAATATTTCCCACTAGAATATGTTGTAATGTACTCAAATTGTAATAAACAACGGCAGTTTGATATGTTGTTGATTGCGTGAAATAATTAACTTAACCTGTGCCAGTGTGGTGATACCTAAAGTGTTTTTTTCAAAGCCTGGGTAAGTATATGGTCCAACACGTGACACTTAAATTATCTATTAAAGTCTTAAATTCGCTATTTTTCGCCAGCTCCCAAATTCTTGTGTTTGTGAGTAACAATAACTGTTTGCAATTATCAAATGTGTTAATGTAGTAAAATATTATAATAAAATGAATATATTTTTAATGAGACCACCAAGAAGGGCCAAAAATAAATCCAAAACTGAGAAACGGCGTAGACTACACAAAAATTTTTTTGGCCAGGCAGCACAGGATCCGAACACCACAACACAACGCGTGCCAATACCTTGTCCATCTCTGCTAATTGCTAAATATGCGGTTTTCTAATCTGTTCTGTTTGTGTTTTACTGAATTGTTTAGCAATTCTTTACTTAACCCGCGTCTTCTCTTTGAGAATTCAGAACAGTGGTGTCTGTGATTCCAAATGCTGGGCTTAGAACGGCGATTAATAATCTCCTGTCAGAAACATGCAGCTAAATGACACTTTGCAAAACGGGCCAAGGTATTTAATTAGAGAAGCATAATGCATAATCAGGATAACTTAATACTACAAAAAACACGAGGGACTCTAAATGAACATGAAGCACGATAGCAGCTATTTCAAGAAATATCACTACTTACCACGCCAGATTTCATGCGAATTGCAAATATTTAGGCCAAAAGACCTGAACTGAAAAAGATGTCCTTTTTGCCTTTTTACCATGTTGGAGAGTTTGGCCTAAAATAGGCTTTTTTTTATTAAATTTATCCACGTGATTTCCAGTCAACCATCCAACGCAGGGGACGTGCACTTGCCATACACAACCCCATTTTTTAAAAAATAATGTAGATGCATGCAGTACTACCTTTAACCACTGGATGGAGCTCAACATCATTCTGTGTTGTGTCCTTAAAACCTTGTAGAGATTTATACTTTATTCATAGAGCACCTTTTTTGTTGAAATGCCTGAACGTTCTCCCTATATTTTTTATAACTGCATTCCAGTTATTTATTACAGCTTTTTCTCAGACATTCCATCTTAAATGTTGCTTTCTGACACTGGAGCAAACAGACCCTGCTTTTAAACTAACAGAGATAAGCTACTAGCGTGGACAACAATCCATCAAGAAGTGGCTCTTCTTGGATCTGCCTTTCTTTTTAGATAGTAAGCTTCTTGTACAATTTACCAAAGGAATTTTGTCTATATTGTGGCGTAAAGGGACACCTTAATTAATGTCTGTCCTTGCCTCTGCTATGCAACATGCAAGGTAAAGCAAGTATAGAAGTGCATAGCAGAAGCAGGAGTTGATGCAAGGATATAGTGGATAGTTGAGGAGCATGCATTTTGGTCAGTAGGGAAAGGCCTGGATAAATACGGATGTAGGTAAAATGAGTTGTTAAACATCCTTATCACCCCCTTCTGTTTTTACACTATTATGCATGAAATTACACTTTTTTTTCTCTCAATGCGTTAAATATGACAATCACAAATTTATATATGTATCATCCAAATCAGGGCACTCACACCAGTCCTCGTAACAGCACGCAATATACCCGGGTGCTGTAAATCCTTGTGCGAGGACATTTATCCAACGTAGAGAAGATGTCCTCGATTTCAATACATAAAATGTAACTTTGATTAAAGCTGCTAATATAGGAACGACGTTTGTGTCCCATGTTGATAAAGGCCCATATGGGGCCGACACATCGATAATCTATTGTTAACCACTTTAATAAAAGTTACATTATATGTTTTGAGACCCCTGGAGTGCATCTTTTATACGTTTTGCTATAGATATAAGTCATTGTTATTTGACCCTGAAATGAATCAATAGTACTGATTTTACCACTCTTATTCATTACATTACAGGAGACAGCTGTTAGAAATTATTAGAAACACTTTCTATTAATGCAACACAAGGTTCTACAATTGTCACGTTCCTACAAGTCACTACGAGCTCCTTGTATATATATTATTAAAAGCTTTAAATATATTGTTGTATTCCTCGCCGTCAGATTTGGGAAGTTAGTTTATTCTAGACTCTGACCAGATGTGCCGAGACGTGGCAGGTGAGCTCGCACTTTAATGGCCATTCAAGTAAACTCAAACCTCTGATTGGGTTTTGTTTCACATGGAATTACAGGGGTGAACGCAAATGACAACTTTTTTTCTTGTTAGGTTTTATACATGGAGCAGGCTGCTTACTTCTGGCCACGAAGCCGCCCTGTTAGGGAATAGGCACTAAAATGTTTTTCCTGTACATATATATGTTTGTTGTATTCTCAGCCAGGTCATTTTTTGCTGCTGCCCCTTTTCCGTGTTTTTCTTTTTATCCCAAAGTGGAATTTTTTCTGGTGAGGATATAAAAGTAAACCCACCAGTTTCCCTCATGACTGAAAAGCAGCATTCGCATATGAGGTTGCTTAAAAAGAAGCTTGGTTTCATTACGTAGGACTCACCTGACCAGGGGTGACGTGACGTGGCAGGTGAGCTTACACTTTATTGGCCATTGAAGTCAACAAAAACCTCTGATTGTGTTTGCTTTGCATGGAGCTACAGGAGTGAACGCAAATGCCAACCTTTTGTTTTGTTAGTTTATTCTATGTTTGAGAAAAGAGCTGTGACTTACCCTGATGATGTATCTGGAGGAGTTTTTGTCATCTAAGTTGACGGTCATTGAGAAGAAGGCTGCAGTGCTGTAGATTGCTTGCGTCTTGTATAGAAGTTCATTAAAGTCCCACCTAGTTTTGGGGTTCTCTGGTAAGTCCCAACCTCCACAATCCTCAATAACCTGTAGCATGGGCTTGGATCCCAACCGCTCAATGTCCCTCATGTTGATGCAGGATCTAAAAAACTCCTTTGCCTTCCTTTCAGCTGACTGTCTGTGCTTTCTCCTTACAGGTTGCAGCAGCAGATGTTGTAACTTCTCCTCGTTATGTTCGCCTATAGCAGCAATTGTGCCATAGATAAGCTTGTCTGTTGGGATTCTATTTTTTTTCATCCAACCCCCACATGCAAAAGAGTAGAAGTCATTACAAGGCGAGATTGTGGGGTCTATGTTGTTGCTAATAAATTTGGAAGCCCTCATGAAAGCTTTTCTTTCCTGACATCCCTCCAGGCATTGACCATCTTGTTCCAAGGACAGGTACTTCAGCACCAACATGCACCCCAAAATGATGCAGAGGCCTGCTGCAAAGACCAGTCCAGACAGAAGACATGTCTCCCTCCTGCTCCAACGTGGGACAGCCTTTGCTTGTTTTTTGGGGGTAACTTGGAGATTAAAGCCATTAGAGAGGGTGCTACTGCTGTTGTATTTACTGACATATTTGACTTCCTGGAACTCATCGTAGTGAGCAGTTAGGGAATACGTTTTCTCCATCTCTTCAAAGGAAGTCTTGTATACTAACAGAAGATTATGACAGCGGTGGTGATATCCATCAATGTGTCAATAGAGCACGCTAGAAAAATATTTGAGGTGTGCCTGGGCCAAGTAAAGATCCACATGGAGCAGGAGATGATCAATACGAGTTACTCAGTTCTTCTTATAATAAATATCGACTTGGGCAGAAATCTGCAGGAAAAAACAATAGCATTTGTAAAATAGTATATGCACAACAAGTTGTATACAGTTTGCAGAAATGCTTATTTATAACTTGTGATAATTTCAGGAGAGATATACCAGACATGTTACATACTAGTATCACGTATAATAGAGTTTAGAAGTTGCTGTTGTAAGCGTGTATGGATGTTGAAAGAGTATCAGGGTTATTCAGAGAGCGGCGAAAAGCAGGAGAATGACTGGAGAATGGAAAATTCTAGGCCAAAATAGCCAAACCAGAAAAATTCTCCCATTTATCTCACTTTCCAAATCGGCTATTTTGACCTAGAATTTTCTATTCTACAGTCATTCTCCTGCTTTTCACCACTCTCTGAATAACCCTGTATATCTTTAACAATATATAACTTTTTATGCAATACCTTTGATTGCGAGCATAATTCGTTCCGGAAGCTTGCTTGTAATCCATAGCACTCTTGTATCAAAGCGAATTTCCCCATAAGAAATAATGGAAACTCTGACAATTGGTTCCACAACCACTTATTCATATGAAGATGACTACAGTAATACAAAATACTGTACAGTAAAAACAAAACAAATTAACCTGCACTTTGCCTTTCAGAAGAATCGTGGCTGGTGGGAGGGAGGGAGGGAGAGAGAGGAGGCAGGTTATTGTGCAGGACGTTTATCACTAACGGGATCACTGCTATGTGTGATACTATTACGCATGTTACACCGTGTGACCCTCCCCGCCAAGCTGCCAGAATGCTGCGACGGACGCAGGGAGGAAAGGTCACACGGACTAACTCAATGCTCTCATTTGACCGCGGGCTCAGTTGTGACGTGGCGCTCAGCAGACAAACCGTACGTAATGCTTGTATTACAAAACCTCGCTCGTTTATCAAGTTAAAATTTATAAAAATTGTTGCTCTTCTTGCAAAACGCGCTCAAGCCAAGTTACTCTCAATCCAAGGTTTTACTGTACTTTATTTCCTTTTTTTATATTTTGTCTATACAAAGTTTATAGCACTAGTATCCTGCATCACACGGCTGAACTGGCAAACGTTGATATTTGTGAGGAATATCTGTAAGCTAGCGGACTAACCATACTAAAATAAATAATAAAATTAATATGTAAAATCTTGAGATCCAGCAAGAAACCTTCCATTGTGATAGTTTATATGTTACATGTTTGCTCCATAATATGCCTTATCGCACATGTTGCAAGGTACTTTCTTTTCCCATTAGAGCAGTGTTTCCCAAACCTCTCCTCCGGACCCTCAACAGGCCAGATTTTTCAGATCACCTTGGGGAAATGCAGACTGAATCCTGCAAGCACTCAGCAGCAAATCATATCACCTGTGCTGTGCTTCAGATATCTGGAAAACCTGGCCTGTCAGTAGGGATGTGAGTTTCGGGTTTCGGAATTTCGACGAAATTTCCCAATTCGTGCATTCGGATTCGGCCGATTTTTTCCGAAAATTTTCAGATCCGAAAAACGGCAGATCCAAACAAATTTCCGAGCCGAAACGAAAACTTTTCGAATGGACTAGAAATGTGTAAAATCGAAAATCATTTTCGTTCCAATCGTGATTTCGGCTCCATTTCAGTAATTTGGGACAACGTATTTTTCGGTTATATCGCTGATTCTGTAATTTTCTTTGTATCATTCCCATCTCATAGAAACATAGAAAAATGTCGGCAGATAAGAACCTTTCGGCCCATCTAGTCTGCCCAATTACATGGATACTTTACCTGGATTTATCATCTTTTGTTTAGGATAAACCAGAGAAATCTCAATGTATCCTTCCTGGAAAACATGAGAAATCTCAATGTATCCTTCCAGGAAAACAAGAGAAATCTCAATGTATCCTTCCTGGAAAACCGTCAAAACGAATAGACACTTTGAAACGAGGAGAACAGACGTTCCGAAAAACACGAAAATTTCCAAAATCACGAAAAAAAAGTCAGTACGAAAAACGAACCGAAACGAACTGAACCGAAACAGAAATCGGCCGAAAGGAGCCGAAACGAAAATTTACAAAATCCGAACGAACCGAATCGAACCGAAAAAAAAAATCAAAAAAAAAAAATCGGTGCACAAATCTACCTGTCAGCAGGTCCAGAGGACAGGTTTGGGAAACACTGTACTAGAGGGACTCACACATAACTGTTTCTTTTCTTTTTTCTAGAGCAGAGATCTCATTGAGTGGGGTCAATTGCAGTTGTAGGAAAAGACGGGAGAACCAGACTGGAATTTTAATTGGTGTCATCGGGCATTCACTGTGTAGTTTATGTTCTTGGACGTTTACGGTGCGGTATGTATTAATACAGGTAATATACAAACATTAATACCGTTCCATGAATCATTTATTAGTTTCTACATTTGTTTGTAATTGATTTGTAAAGACAATTGTTATTAATCAATTAATTACAAGAATGTAACCAAGTTTTAAGCAGACACATTAAATGGAAATATAGGAGCTGAAAAATGATCAATGTTAGCGAGGTGCAAACAGACACAGGCAATGGCCACACTCTTTTTCTTCACCTTAATACATTTATATACATATATAAATGAGGGCATAACAGGGCCAGCTATCTCTGGGTGATACACAGCCACCTCTAACGCTCACACCTATTTTTAGCAAGTGTATATCATGCATAGACCTGGATAAATCATGATATTAATACAAAAAACTGCAATGTTGCACCTGATCTTTATACATTCATATTCTTACAATACGAGTTATATTTTGTCAAGACCCTCTTTGCTTCCTGTTTTATATTCCATCTCCTCGTCTTAAACATAGTCAATGTATTTTTCTAATAGAATAATCTGACGATTTACCCTCTCTGCTCTCAGAGGGATGCGATTCCTGTAGCGGTCTGTATCATTACCCCTGTAGGATTGCATCCTTTTCCGCAAGCCCAACATGTTCTCCAAACCTTTCACACTCGGTCACAGCGAGCCTGGCAGCGCTGCCTGGAAATGTGCATATCCCTGATTTATTTCCGTAATAATCCTCTCACATCATTTCACTTTATGCTGTTCCTGTTCCTCCTATAAATATGTAACATTCCCGGGCATTCACACAGAAATAGAATAACCTCCTGGCCCTTCCCTAGAAGACAAAGAGGCAGGGGGATGCCAGAATATTAATGTGTGTAGGGAGGCCTTGCTGGGGCTGAAAGGGTTAACTGAAATTTGTCTTAACACACTTCCTGCCACACAGAAACCAATAGGTAATTGCTGGGTGTATTTTATGCTGTAGATCAGGGATATCAACTCTTAGTCACCAGATATTTATGGCCTACAATTCCCAAAAATCTTTTAATCCTATAGATGGCCAGAGAATCATGGACGTTGCAGATCAGCAATATCTGGGGCAGATGTTTGACACCCCTGCTTTAGATCCTATGTACACAAAGGGGCAAATTCCAGTGAGCCATTAGCATTAAAAAGTGACCCGTTAAGTATCTAGGCCCTACTTACTAAAACTAAAGGCATCTGTTTTATTCCAGCCAAGCTGCAAACTTACTTTGCGACTCAGCTACTGAAGCCTCCTCCTACATTTACATTTCCTATCTTTTGCACATACTTTTTGCTAATGGAGACAATACGGAGTTACTCGCTATTCCTGTTTGCATACTTACACCTTATCCTGTGGTGAAGAGGATACAGTTACCTGCTGCCGCCTCTCACAGAAAACAGATGGACACGGAGAACAATTAGTTCTGCAGTGTCTTCCAATTGACCTACCGCCATCTCACAGGGCTTGCACAAGCAGGGCTTAGCTCCTTCCAGAAGCTCAGATCAGTAGCAGCTAGATAGAGCTTCAGGCAATTTGTGTCCCACCTCCCTCCCATGGACTGGCTGGATGCTCACTTGAATGCACAGCCTTGCCAAGGCTACAAGACGAGGCATGCACCGGATTGCAGGAAGCAGGCAGTATATCATGTCTGGAGGACTGAAACGCTAACAGTGGGCTGGAAAGAAAGGGCAGTATTACAAAGTTGGTGCTAACTTAGCCAGAGCTGTTGTAAACTTAACAACCCCATAGACTATCATGGTTCTGGTAAGTTTACGACAGCTCTGGTTAAGTTAGCACCAACGTTGTAACTAAAAAATAATTAGTTTTTATTTTCCTGTATGAATCTATAAATATTGTGATTTAAATATATACCTTAGTTGATATGTACCATTAGTTTGAAAAGCATGTTTTAATATAGATGGGCTATGGTTTTCCCTTCCCCCTTCCTTTCCTATGGCACATGATTCTGGGCTTAGGAATGTTACTGTTTTTTCTAAAAGTTAAATGTAAACCAGATGTGGTTAAATGTAAGTTCCATCGTGGCAAATGTATCCTTGCCATTTTTACTCTGACGTGGTAATGTATCTGTATACTGATTGGTTGATATATCACATTCTTGTTGCAGGGCAGAAATGAACTATGTCTGTGTGGAACAATCTCATTGGTTATAAATTTGTTTGAGTGTTAATAAAAAGTCTGGCATGAACAAAGACAAGCCAGATATACTGAAAAACACCACATTGCTTCAGTCGTCTCCGCTATGGCATAAGCGCGGTGTCTTGCAACATTCTTGATTATATAAGAAGGAATGACAGAGGTTTTTTGAGATTAATGTTATGGTAACTATGTACTGTATAGGAAAACTGATTTGTTTGATTTATTTTTTAACAGTAACACTGCCCTAAGTTTTAAAATGGTCTTAACCCTTTCACTGTTCTGTTGAGCCATTTCACCTCTGTGTGCTGAGCTAATTTTGTACCGTTTTGTGCTCATCATGTTTAAACGCGATTTGAGGTCATGTTTTATTGTATGACCCAGACAAATTATATATCATTTTTTTTGGCAGATTCATAATGTATCATTATTATAAGTCATGTCCTGTCAGAATGCTATAACAAAAGATGTAAAAAAAATAATCAGATTTTTCATTCAAATTTCAATCATCTCCAATGTGCAAAATAGCTTTTTCACATTTTAGCATCCAAGCCTTTGTGGTTATATACAGGGTCGGTGCTAGACTATTTTGCACGCTAGGCAAGATCAGCTACTTGCCCCCTCCCCAGAATTTTTTTTTATCTGTTAAAATGCAGAGGGGAATATACACACTGTGCACAGGGACACACACACTGTGGGGGTGCACATACACTGTGCACGGGTGCCACACACGGTCATTTGATGCCCATCTTACCCCTCCACTGGTGGGGCCTGGGATTGGTCTGTGCCACTTTCTTTCTTTCCTCTCTGTCCTCTGTGCCTCTTTCTTTTGTGCCTCTTTTTTTCTTTCTTTTGTGTCTTTCTTTCTCTTTTTCTTTTTTCCGCCTCTTGCGGCACCCGCATGTCATCTGGTAGCCCTTGCGTATCATGTAAGATGCCCACCTTCTGTGCCGCTAGCAGGGGTATGCACTCGGCTTTGCCAGCTACACGAGCTGCTCAGTGAGGAACAGGTACAACACTGGAACCTGGGTTGGGGTCGGCTGTGCCCCTAGGCAGCAGTGCACCCTAGGCGGTTGCCTAGCTTGCCTAGTGGGAGCACTGGCCCTGGTTATATACTCTATGTGGTACGCTTGTTATTTTTGTGAAAAAATACATGATTTTAGCTAAAACTGTATAAAAAGATTTTTCGGTAGTGCAGCATCATTGTTCTCATTATAATTGAAAAGTGAACAATAGTGCTGCATTAATAAATTTAAAAAAGGGAAAAATATATATTTTTTTCTTTATGCCTTATGCCTTTCCAATGATACCAAACATGACCTTCTAGCTGCCACCGATTGGGGCATACACGGGTCCAAAGGACCCCCTATCTCCGCCATTTGGGCAGCTGAGGATTAATTCCCTCACTGATGTCATTGCTCCCATGCGTCATGTCAGTGGCCAGGGGGACATCCAAGATGTCAGCCACCTCTGGGAGAAAAGCCAATTGGCGCCGGATTGTGGACTGGCTCCCAAGGGGTTAAAGAGAGGCATTACTGGAAAGGTCAGAATATGAATGTGCCCCTTATGAGAGAAAGACCCCCTCCCCTTCAGGCACTCTCCCGGCTCTGCCAGGGTGGTCACCTGAAACTGACGTCATCGTGCCTCGGCACGGAAGACAGACCACCTTGTGACTCGGTCCCAAGTGGATGGGGTCTCCCCTTTCGCTGAGGAGACCCATGACGTGTGGGAGACGTCCTCTGCACACAGCTTCCGATTGCCAGGACGTCCCCTACGTGTCGTCTACAGCGAAAGACTTAAACATGATGAGCAAAGAACGGTTTTAATTAGCTCAGCACAAGGGGTGAAACGGCTCAGCAGGGAAGGTCTGGGCTCCTATCTGTTGCTTACTATTATGGAGAGGTGCGATTGATAATAGAATAATCAGTGCGTAGCCCGAGAGTAAGAGCAGAGATGAGCGGCTGATTAACTTTAAGTGAGTGGGCAGAGTTGCTGCACTATCGGCCTTTGGGTTGTACTTTCTCCCTAGGCCAAAGGTTGCCAGTCAGCCCCTGGTAATGGCAAATTGGGAGGTGATAAGAAGGGGGCAGAGGCACACCTGACTCTTCCATTCTAAGCCCATGAAAGCCTTACTACAGCACTGAGGAAGGGATGTGGAGGGAGTCAGGAGAACAGCTTCAAACAGTCAACTGATTGATCTTCGAAGCATAAATGATACATCACCTGCTACCATAACAAAGAGAGGAAAATATTGCCATTTTTTTCTTTACAATAATAAATCATGATGTTGTTACAAAATTTATTAAACATAAGTACCCTTCCGCTACGGGATAAATGAGCAAATTAATTTCAACGGTCTCAGATGGTTAAATACTTTCTACTTCTTTTTACACATCACCATGCAACTTGTAATGCTCCTCTCTCTCTATCCTAGGCACCACAGGGAGCAGAAGAGTTAAGCCTTTTAATGTAATCATATTTTACTGGAAGAAGCCATCTTTTTTTTTTTTTTAAAGAAAGCATAGAATTAAATTGGAGCTAGCTGTATCATACAATGATCAGGGCGTATGATTGCATAGGCCAACTAGCCCTGGGCCTTGAGCAGCAGTTTGGATGGGGCAGTGTTTTGTTTTTACTAATGTCCTTTGTTTTAGAGGTGTAAGGGTGTATAACAGAGATGCAAGGCAAGAAAAATCCCAACAAAGAGTCTCCAAATGATAATATATGTTTCTAGAAATCACTTGGTGTAAAAGACGCACTTTGCTTTTGTTGCAAATTACTTTTTATTGACATAAACTGCCCAGATAGGTAGTGAATATTTCTCTAGATTCCAGTTTTATGTATTGTTGATATTTGGTGATGGAGGGGCAGCAGCAAAATTGTGTACCTATGCTTAAATACACCCCTGACACTGATACACCTTTCAATCATTTAGGCTGGGGTCAGACCAGCGCATTTTTAATGTGCGTTCTGGCGCACTTAATTACGGCCGCACTAGCAGCAAATGACGGGCAATGACAGCCAATATACGAAGTACGGTCGCACGAAAGTCCGGCCGCGCAACGCAAGTGGAAAATGAACGCATTTTTTCGAGAACGCAGAACCTCTAGTACGGACGTACAGAGTGCGCTGCAGCGGCATAGCGGTGTGTGTGTGTGATTTGGAGACGTCAGACCCTGCTCATGTCCGGCCAACATAACGTCCAGACGCAAAAAGTTTCCTGGTTTGGATTCGTAAAATTTCACGCACGAAAATGCGCATCGTATGACTGTTTTCGCATATTCCGTGAAAAAATACATCAATCCGTTCGGACGCACTTTTTTACATTCGCGTGTAAAAATACTTTCATTTGACCCTAGCCTTAATATGCACCTGTAAACACGTAACATAGTGAATATATTGCCTACATAATTATTTTCTGTTAATCTGTATATTTGTGTTGTTGTTTTTAATATCTTGCATTGTATTACTTTGTATTTCTGTAACGACTGTAACAATTCAATGTTCTTGAACCCAGGACATACTTGAAAACGAGAGAAATCTCAATGTATCCTTCCTGGTAAAATACTTTATAAATAAATAAATAAATAATTGTCTTTAAGAATAATATTGAAATAAATAATTGAATAATCTCTCCTAATGTCTTCCCTACAGATTACAAGAGAATCAATAAAAACAAGTGACGAGAGAACAGAAAGCATATATTACATTCAATGAGGGCAGCCTCGGCGCTTAGGATTTACATTCAATGAATAAGCACACAGAACATAAATTAGGAAACAGGGCTGTAAAGGACTTTAATGCTATTTAAAGGGGAAATGGTAACTCATATTCACAGACAAGGAGAAAATAAGACCCGCACTTCATTCTATAATATGGTGTTATGGCAGACTAGTCTAGTCTATAGTTACAGAAAAAAACTAGTCAAGATCAGCAGAGACTAATCAAAATCAACACTGAACTATGTAGGGATGCCTGTCAATAATCATTTAAATATTCACAATGCACTTTGCATGACTTGACGTGATACACCAAGTGATCCTTGTGGAAACCAGAAATTGTTACGACATAAAAATAAGATATAAGTCAATGGTTTTCATTCAAATCGAAGTGGTTTGTTTAAAAGTGATAGCTTGAGAGATGTTGGGCATTTTCTCCTCAATTCTAACACAAATGTAGTTGAAAGTTGTGTATGAACATAGAACAAACTCAGCTGCAGAATTTCAGGGTAATTTGCAACATTGATTTATGAAGAAACCACAAAGGAATTGCACTTTTTAAAATCTTTCTTTCACCTATATTTTCCAATTTTACATCTATTTCTCTGTAATTCCCAATACGGTAACACCGCTCCTGACACTGTTAATGCTTCCATCAAAGGGCTTATTCAAAGAGCACCGAAATTTCGGTGCGCTTTCATTCGGCGCACTTCGACGACCTCAATTCGCCAAACCTTGCGGTGAATTCAGCTTTCACCGCAGGGTCCCCGAACTGCTCCGAATCGATCAGCCGAACACATCTGTATCTCGCCGAAGGCATGCGATAAACCCACCGATCTGTTCCGATAAACCACTGAACACCGCCGAAAAATGACTGACTTGATCTGGTAAGCTGCCGAACGCAGCTGCAAACCACCGAACAGACTGCCAAACGCAGCTGACGACCCATTGAACAACTCCTGGAAAAAGCCGAGCAGCCACCGAACAGGAGTGAAAAAAAACCATGCAATTTTTAAAAATAATTTAAAAAAGAAAAAAAATGCATGGAAATGATCAGGGTTATTCAGAGAGAGGTGAAAAGCAGGAGAATGGAAAATTCTAGGTCAAAATAGCCAAACCAGAAAAATTCTTCCATTTATCTCACTTTCCATATCGGCTATTTTGACCTAGAATTTTCCATTCTCCAGCCATTCTCCTGCTTTTCACCTCTCTCTGTATAACACTGAGAGTATAAGGTCCTATAAATAATAATAAAAAGGTCTGTTAGAGAATAAAAAGAAAACCATTTAAAAAAAATCAGAAATTTCACCTTTTAAATACCTAAAAATAAATTAAGAGACTTTTTGCTGCAATAGAAAAGAATGAGGCTAGGGTCAGACTAGCGCAGTTTTAACGTGCGTTTAGCCGCACGAAATCACGGCCGTACTAGCAGCAAATGACGTCCAATGCCGGGGAACATACGACGAACGGCCGCACGAAAGTTCGTCCGCGCAACGCAAGTGGCCAACAAACGCATTTTTTCGAGAACGTCAAACCGCTAGTACTGACGTACAGAGTGCGCTGCGGCCGCATAGCGGCGTGTGTGTGTGATTAGGAGACGTCAGACGCTGCTAATGTCCGGCTAACATAACGTCCAGACGCAAAAAGTGTTTTATTGAGGATCCGTACAAAATCACGGACGAAAAGGCGCATCGTATGAACGCTATCGCGTATTCCGTGAAAAAATACGTACGTTCGTTCGACCGTACTTTTTCACGGGCAACGTGAAAAATGCGTTCGTCTGACCCTAGCCTAAACGGTTGAATAAATATTTTTTTAAAAATGGAGAATTTTATGTACATTGAAACCTATGCAATTCACCTGTTTAAACCTGTCAAATGAAACCACCACAAATCTAGGCATTTCACCAACTTGTCTCTGCTGTTTGGTGTTTCTGAATAGATTAACCATTACTTCTCTATGGGGAATGTCGCTGCCGCTGAATCACACCGTATTTCGCTGGCAGTACGTCAATATCTGGTGGATCGCCAGCTGTTTGAATAGCTGAATTACTACGAAATTGCACCATTTGGTGCAATTCGGCGACAAGTTTGGCTTTCTTTGAATAACCCCTTTTATAGACTTTGACACTGGTATTGGGCTAACAGTTAACAAATATATTAAAATACAAGCCCCTCAATTTACTGGGGCTGAAGTTAACATTATGTGACAGTCAGGGTTATTCAGAGAGAGGTGAAAACCTTGAGAATTGGCAGGAGAAGAGAACAATTTAGACCAAGTAGCCAATTTGGAAAGTGAGATAAATGGGCGAATTTTTCTGGTTTGGCTATTTTGTCCTAGAATTTTCAATTCTCCAGGTTTTCACCTCTCTCTGAATAGCCCTGATATACAGGGTTATTCAGAGAGCGGTGAAACCCAGGAGAATTGCCATAAGAATGAACAATCTAGACCAGATAGCCGATTTGGAAAGTGAGATAAATGGGAGAATGTTTCTGGTTTGGCTATTTTGACCTAGAATTTTCACTTCTCCAGTCATTCTCCTGGTTTTCACCTCTTTCTGAATATCCCTGATAGAGTGAGGACTTGGGAAATAAAATTAATATGTAAAATGATAAAAGTTGATACATGATATGAAAAACCATTTTGTCCGTCAAAAATACAGTCCGTCTGACTACGTTCCATCACTCACACACAAAGCTACACAGACGTGGCACTCTCTTTGCGTCCGTCCTAGCGGTTTGACGTTCTTGCCTAAATTGCGTCCGGTACCACTTGCGTTGTGCGTCCACACTTCTGTGCGGACGTACTTCGTGTGTGGGTCTCTATTGATCATAATTTCATGCTATGGCGGACGTTAAAATGTGCGGCAACACAGACGTGATCACTGCGTTCATCTGACACGGGCCTTAGCGTCCGCCATAGCATTGATTTGTGATCAATAGAGACCAACACACAAAGTATGTACCTAGCGAAGTGTGCACGCACCACGCAGGTGACAACGGACGCCATTAAGGCTAGGGTCAGACGAACGCATTTTTCACGTTCGTTTAGCCGCACGAAATCACGGCCGTGCTAGCAGCAAATGACGTCCATTGCCGGGGAACATACGACGAACGGCCGCACGAAAGTTCGTCCGTGCAACGCAAGTGGCAAACGAACGCATTTTTTAGAGAACGTCAAACCGCTACTACTGACGTACAGAGTCGCTGCGGCCGCATAGCGGCGTGTTTGTGTGATTGGGAGATGTCAGACGCTGCACACGTCCGGCCAACATAACGTCCAGAGGCAAAAAGGGTTTTATTGATGATCCGTACAAAATCACGGACGAAAATACGCATCGTATGACCGCTATCGCGTATTCCGTGAAAAAATACGTCCATTCGTTCGAACGCACTTTTTCACAGACAACGTGAAAAATGCATTCGTCTGACCCTAGCCTTAGGCCTCGACGTAAAAGCGCTCCGACAGACGCAAAGAGTGTGCCACGTCTGCGTAGCGGCCTGTGTGCGTGTTGATGTGACGTCAGACGCAGCGCACTTGCGACGTCCATCACGTTGACGCACAGAAGTTTTTTTGGTCTGGCTGACTGTACCTGTCATTTAATTTTAATTAATTTTATTTCCCATATTTCCCTTTTATTTCTACATCCGTAAAAAAAACAGACCGTGTGGTGTCTACAGTATCTTCCGTCAGTACGTCCGTCCGTCCGTTATGCACGCACGCAGAGTGCGCTCAGACTGCGTTCGTCTGACATTAGCCTTAACGTATGCAATACATCCACTGCATAGGTCTAGATTTTTTTATCACTTGTAAGTTTGTATGTACGAATGTTTCTGTGGGTAGCAAATAGGGATGCCATAATGGCCATATTTTCCAGGAAAAATATAACTATTACAAGCTAATAGGTAACACATTCAATTGTTCCCCTAATAGCTTAATGTATGAAGGTTTAAAGTGACACTGTACACATACAGGGTTATTCAGAGAGCGGTGAAAAGCAGGAGAATGACTGGAGAATGAAAAATTCTAGGTCAAAATAACCAAACCAGAAAAATTCTCCCTTTCATCTCACTTTCCAAATCAGCTATTTTGACCTAGAATTTTTCATTCTCCAGTCATTCTCCTGCTTTTCACGCTCTCTGAATAACCCTGATAGTGACCACTCAGTGTAAGTTGAGTGATCACAGTGCCCTGAGTGTCCTCACTCCTCTCTACCATCCACAGAGTTGCCAGAGGGCAAATTCATCTCTCTATTTGCATGTATTGAGTCCTACCCAAAATCCTAGATCAGCTTGTGGGATTGGGAAAGGAAGCGGGAAACAATTTGGGTCCCACCTTTCTCCCTGCCAGCCAATGGGTTGGCTGGATGCCCGATGGAGCATTCAACTCTCCCCCCTTTCCTCCCTACAGTCACATGACATACTCCAGCTTCATGCAAGCCAGCATCAATTCACATTCGGAGGATTAAAGAGCCAGCTCTGTGCTGGATACTTGGTGAATTTTAAGAATAACTACAACTGTAAAGGGGGGCAGGAAGTGTTGATGTAACCCCTTCATTTACTTTGACCGGTTTTAACCATAGAGTGTCCCTTTAATGCATTAAAGGAACTGGCATGCATCATAAAAGTACCTACCATATTATCTCTAGAACTGTTATATTATATTATTCACTTTCTAAAAAAAGGTTAAAATGTATTTAAATCATTTGTTACACCCAAGTTTGCATTCAATGCCTGCCAACACTTGGGACAATGGGCAATACTATTGTTTTTTTTTTGCGATTTTACAGTCAGTTTAGTCTTGATAGGTCAAGCAGTTGGAAAGGTTCCTCTACTTGGCAGAAATTTTTGAAGTCATTTTTCTAGCTTGAAGCAGTTTCAAAGCCCTGTCCTGTAAACAAGGACAAAGTCACACCGTGGAAGCATGAATTACGACTAATTTTAGAAGAATTGTTCTAAAAATCGGTATTTCTATCCCTTTATAAATTATTCAGTTTCATGGATCCTTCAAATATTTTACTATACATCTGTTTTACCATGTAATGCGTGTGTAAATTTAGATTTTAAGGTACAAAATGTGTATTGCCATGAGTATTTGCAATGTACAGCATGAGTGGACAATACAACTCCCCTTTTAGGATTTTGACTGCAGCATTTCTATCAGTTGCTCTACTGATCCCACTGTCACTAACGGTTTGGGACCAAAGGTTCCCTTTGGTAATGACTATATCACAGCATCTAGCATTAAAATCCAACCTATATATGCTTCCCTTTACGGATCATGACACCATACTAATCTCACAAATAAATAAAATAATATTATTTAATATTAAAATAAAATAAAAAATAAAACTAATCACAAAAGAATTTGTACGTTTTAATATAATAGCTTTTGTGAACACATGAAGTAGGGTAAAACAATCAGGGTTATTCAGTGAAAGGTGAAAACCAGGAGAATTGGCAGGAAAAGAGATCAATCTAGACCAAATAGCCAATTTGCAAAGAGAGATAAATGGGAGAATTTTTCTGGTTTGGCTATTTTGACCTAGAATGTTCACTTCTCCAGTCATTCTCCTGAGTTTCACCTTTCTTTAAATAGACCTGAATGTGTTTTTTATATTTATATATAAATGCCATATTATGTGAAACACACATAGGTGTTTCTCTGCCACTTGCAAATATGCACTGAATCAACATGTACAGTTTGAATTTAAAATACATTGACACAAACTTCATTTCTAGGTTAAGAAGTCCTAAAAACTGTCCTAAAAATTGTAACATCCCAAGTGTTCTAAAATTTATCTGGTCCTAGATACCATAAAATTTCAATGTACCCAACAAAACCAGTATCTCTTTTAGAACCTATAACAATCTATACTATTAGGCTCACATGATTTATCCAAAGGAATTTAGTGGAAAGCAAGTTACATGTGACCCTGTAGCACAGAGCATCACTCAACTCAAGGGTCACCAGGCACTGAGCTCCTCACCCCCCCCCCCTCCGGGTACCATGCTGGCATTGACAGTGAATAAGGTGGATTTTTATACGTTTTTTCCTAGGATTTTCCATTTTTAGGTCTATTTTACCTGTTGGTAGGCACTGTTTCATGTCCTAATTCCATTACATGTTGTCACTCAGCCGCTCATTGGTGCAAACATGCAGGATATAATTACATAATTGTAGTTGATGTGAAAATAGGGTGGCATGGAATGATCCCAGAGGGCGAGGATAAAGGGTTAATGTGAAAGGCTTTGCTCCTGGTTGTTTGTAATAAAGGACCATCCCAACCACAGAGCACCCACAGCCATGCATCATCTGTATGAGTAGTTAATCCAACAACAATGTATCAAGGAAACATAAACATAAATACTGATGTTTTTTAAATTCTCTGCCAAGCTTTCTTTTTCATCCCTGGGATCTGTGTACCACTTCCCTGCCCCTTCTATGACAAGGATCACCCTGTGGAAGATGTGTCCAGGCACCAACACCCTCTTCCTATCCTCACTGGGAAACAGGTGATGTGGATCTGGGGATATGCTGCTGAGCAGAGGACACGAACACTGTGTAAAGGCACATGGTTTAGCAATGAGTGGCTAAATGGAGTGTTAGGTGATGCTGAATGCATTGAACATCTTTTGTACATTCATGTGTAGTTTAGAGCTGGATACACTGCAGTGATTCAAATAGTTAAACTGTAACCAATGAGAAATTATGTCTGGAAACTCTGTTTTACTCCTGGCTTCATTGCTGAGGAACACAAAGAATAGTTGAGAGAAAGGCATCACCACCTGCAACACATTGCTCAGTGATAATCTACCTGATGGAATGCACAGATCCCTTTCCTCCTGGCTGGGCTAACCCCCTCAACCTTTACAGACAGCAGGAAAGTTCCTACTCACCATGATCCAGGTGGCAGATGCAGACAGGGTACCATCCAGAAGTGATGCTGCTCAGAGCTCTCCCTGCTCTACCTGTCCTACAGCCTTGGAAAGCAGCTCTGCAGCATGGACCAGCCTGGGCATATGGAGGGGAGGGGGACACGTGGAGAGGGGTGGGACAGCTTCTGCCTATAACTCTGTCCCTGCAGTCTGTACCAGCACTATAGTATATTACTCTTATTATTCCCATTATGCTAATTCCTGGCTGAGAGCTCCTAGCAGCCTTACCTCATCCCCCTCTCTAGTGAAGTGATTCATTTGGCTGGAAGGGTGGGGGACTTGTGTTGTGCTGGGGACAGTGACATCAAGCACAGGGCAGCACTGGAGATAAAGGGGGCTTTCATACTGTCTCCTGAGCTGATCTAACAGGGATTAAATGGGTTAACAGCATTATACCCTCATGTAGTGCTAGGGTCCCTGTGTCATCCCAGTAAGTCTCTCCATAACCTTTTTTAAAAATGTTATTTAATCAGGCTGTATTTACAAATAACTAAACTCACTCCAGTTTCCAATATCTATATCTATCCATCAATCTATATATGTCTCTGTCTCTATCTATATACCAAGAACAGAGCACTCCACTTGCATGTAATATTGGACTTTTTGGGGGGGGGTTATATTCTTTATTTTAAGCAGCGTGTATAAATAGGCATACAACACAATGCACATTATTGTCAAATAAAGCAGTTGACACATTGATTGAGCACATCAGATAAACATTTTGGAAAGTAAAATATCATACCAAAGGGAGGTGAAGAGATGGAGGGGGGGGGGTTAAAATATTAGAGATTTTTTTAAAAAATACAGTGTAGCAATGATGGAGATTTAGCTACAATCTTTGACCATATTTTGCAACCAGATCTCCATCATTGTTCCCCTGTAGGTGGTTTGAACAAAATCTCCCTCAAGCTTACAATTAAGTAGAATGCACTGTGTATAGTTTGTTGTATTCATTGGTCTCAATAGCACCCTTATATGATGCTATCATAAGGGGAGCCCAGCCTATCCCAGTTTTGTGTAGTATGTATATATATTTATTTATTTATAAAGTATTTTACCAGGAAAGATACATTGAGATTTCTCTAGTTTTCAAATATATATATATATATATATATGTATGTATACACATAGAATATACTGCGGATATTGATATATAACTAACGTTTTCAAGATAGTGGCAGGAAATTCTCCATCAATTCACCATGGGGTGATAAAACCCAATTTGTCACGCTGTGATTACTCTTCTGGGCTTTAGGTTACTTATCATGATTAACTACCCTCTATATTTTGTTATTGAAAAATAATGTTTGTTTATTTTGTTTTGAAAAATGTAATTTTTGCAAAGGAACAATCTGATTAAAGCAAAACCTCCCCTGATTTAAATATACTGCATCTTATCTCAGACACAGATGTGGAGGCAGTGCGCAACTGGTACCTAGTCTAGAGTTGGTGTTCACCAGTGACGTGCAGTGAGGTCAGTGGCTGGTGAGGCACTGGCGAGTATCAGAGCCAGATATACACATGGTTACACAGTCACAATTTACGCATTTGATTATCGTTATATAGGAGAATAGAGTTTCACTATTTATAAAGCAAAGTTCACATTTTTTTACAGTTCAAAGAGCATGCACTTACAATACTGACTAATAGAGGGCGCTATTACAACTCTTACGTTAGAACTAAAAACCTATATGCAGACTTTATTTTAAGAGCATGCACTTACAATACTGACTAATAGAGGGCGCTATTACACACATGCTGACTGCTGAGCTCTGCCTGCCCACCCCCCCCCCACGACTGACTGCATCAATCAATCCATGGGGATCTCTGCCTCCCATCGGGGGCGTTTTTTTAAAAAAAAAAGAATTGCTTGAGACCAATGGAGCTTTGCCATTGGCTCAAGCTTTCAATTGCTCTCAGTGCCTCTGATGGCACTGAAAAGTAGACATGTGCACAGCACAAAATTTCGTTTTGAACTAATGGATTAGTCCTAAAATGCAATTTATTTAGTTGCTAAAGAAATTCGTTTTCAGTTCTTTAGTATGAAAACTAATTTCATTCATCCGAAAACCAGAGGATACAATTACTATTGTAGTGTTGGCTCCTCAGAGGGCTGAGATCGCTGCTTGTTACAGTATCTCTCACTCTCAGCACAATGTGGGCCATATTACATAGTTGGTGCTAACTTAACCAGAGCTGTTGTAAACTTCCCAGAGCCATTATAGCCTATGGAGGTTTCCAGTTTACAACAGCTCTGGTTAAGTTCGCACCAACATTGTAATACTGCCCCATGTCAGGCAAAGCTGTTACAGTAACTGACTGCTGCTCATCACAGCGCTCAGAGTTTCAGTAAAACTAGTAAATAATATTTTTATATATAAGAGGTTAGAACAATATTATTTCCTTGTTTTACTGAAACTCTGAGCGCTGTTACAGTCAGTTACTGTAACAGCTGACCCTGATACATTGTACTGAGAGATAATGTAACAAGCAGCCGATCTCAGCGCTCACAGACACTGGATTTAAAGGGCTAAAAAAAAAGGCTCCTCTCTGTATAATGTTTAGAACATCCTTCTGCATTAATTAATACCCCTCTCTGTATAATGTATACAACATCCACCTGCATTAATTAATACCCCTCTCTGTATAATATATAGAACATCCTCCTGAATTAATTAATGTCCCTCTCTGTATAGAACATCCTCCTCAATTTATACCTTTCTCTGTATAATGTATATAACATCCTCCTGCATTAATACCCCTCTCTGTATAATGTATAGAACATCCTCCTGCATTAATTAATGCCCCTCTCTGTATAGAACATCCTACTGCATTGGCATGTGGAGTGTGCAGAACTTCGGATGTTGCGATGTTGTGCTCTTCATTGCTGGTCTCCTTCACTCAATGTAATATCACAAAAACGACTGAAACTAAAATGTAGTGCATTTTATTTTAGTTTCTTTCGTTTTTTGTACTGAGCAGTTTCGTTTCTCTTGAGTCATATGAAAACTAAATTATCCCAAAATTCGGACTAAATCGTTTTAGTACTAAAACGAATGCACATGTCTACTGAAAAGCGTAGAACCAGGAAGTCAACTTGAGCTACGCAATTAGTGTAGCGTCCAGCTGCACTAATTGCATAGGCTATGCTGGCTCAGTGCTGCCCCTGCTGTCTGTGTAGTGAATCACACAAACACACGCACACACAGCAGCCGGCAAACTGAAAGTACAGGGGGAAAAAAAGTGGAGGACAGAGAAGCACAGCGAGGGAGCGTGGAGAGGTGAGAATGAGAACTTCAATGAATAACATTTTATTTACAGATTAACTATACATACATGTCATTGCAGCACAATGAGCACATTCATTTACTGGAATGGCAGGGGACTGCACGTCCCTGTTCTCTTTGGGTGTCCAATGTGCACAGAAGCTTACAGTCATTCTGCTCTGAGGAGAGTATCATTGCACACTGACAGGGCAGGATGCTTTGCTGTCCCCATTGTTCTCTCTTTCATCGAAGGGCAGCAATTTATGCCAGATAGCTCTATAGAAAACATTTTTTCCAAACGATTATTAAGTATAATTAAGTTAATGATGCTTCATGCTGAGAGGTTGCTTGTTTCCCCTTATGGTCAGACTCCATCCATCCTCTCGCATGCCTGCTGTTAAAGGGGAAGCTGGGTGACCTTGCTGGACCCCTACCTCAGTTTGGTTCATTCAGTAAGCTCAGCAGGTTCTTATTGTGAGCATGTCTCCAATGCCTCTGATCTGAAGGAATCACATCTCTGCAGAATATGTCAGAGCTATATATATATATAAATAATTGTAATTAAATAAAGTTAAATTGGATTAGTCTAAGTCACGGAGGTAACAAAGTCATCAACGTGTGCAACCTCCTCATCCTAATATAAAGCGAGTGTTGTAGACAATATAACTTCATTTCAGGTTGTGAATAAATACCACAAAGAAAACTAGCTCTCCATGAGGGTAGAATCGTGTGTCACAGTTCATAGCATTAAACTCCATCGATTTCAATGTTTGGGATGTCTCAAAAGCAAAAGAGAACATGTAAAACATAGTGGTACCTAAATATAACAGTTAATGAGGATATGAACAGTATCAATAATCTGGGCTCTCAGGTGGTTCATTTGTGGGTTATTTGGGTCCACCTATTAGCCCCTGAAGTGTTTGTTTTTTTCCTGAAATCTTTATATATCAGAAGACTAATGTCTCTAATACCGGAGAACCAATGAATTTCACATTGCGACTCTGGAGTGTCAAACAGATTTGTTTCTGCTACAGAGTTTCATGACTCGTACCTCTTTACTGCGGGATCATCATCCTCTACAGTACACAATATACAATACATGGCATTGTTCCAGCATTGAGTCCAGTCTCATTCACGACGCACACTCAAGTTTTGGCACTTAGCCCTGATGCCGTCCAGTAGGCGCCATTCAGATGGTCCTCACCCTGTCATGGATTCATTACTTTATTGCGCTTCAGCAAGTTACTCGTCTTGCTTTCCTCTGTGTACCTACCCGTCGGCTCTTCTTGTAACTATCAATATTTCTCCTTTCCTTGGCCTTGGATTATGTCATTGACTATTCTTTACTAGTAGTTACTGGCCATTCTAAGGACCAGCCTGTCAGGATTTTCTCCCTATACACGTCTGCCTGTTGGGTCTATACCTATCATGACACAGAGTTGCAGGTGGACAGATATCTCCCAAGACTCATAAACTGTGCATGGCTGGCAAATGAAAATGCTCCCTTGCAGTATGTAGAATGCATAATCTGCAGGAAGGATTTCACATTGCCTTAAAGCAGTGTTTCCATACCTGTCCTCAGGTACACCAACAGGCCAGGTTTTCCAGATATCTGAAGCACAGCCCAGGTGATATAAATTGCTGCTCAGTGATTGCAGTATTCAGTCTGCATTTCCCCAAGGTAATCCTTAAAATCTGGCCTGGCTGAGTGTCCTGAGGACAGGTTCGGGAAACACTCCCTTAAAAGGGACACTATTACCATAGCCTATTTATACTATTTACCATTAAATTACCATTAATTACCGTAAACCATAAAAAACTAAATGTGTTAATTACTCAAGGCGTATTGTAACAGGTGTCCCCCCCACCTCAGCCGTCACTGTGTGCTGTGAAAGCCTTCCAGAGTGGTGGGCTTTCCTACAACTGTAAGAATAGCAATTGCCTCATAGTGACAGCCTTCCAGGGTTATGATGTATATAGCAAAGGATGTGTGGGCTAGGGCCTGATTCTGACCAATTCGGTAACTGACCCGATAAGGGATAACAATTGTTGTGAACTGATATCACTTACCAGCAGCCTGTTTCCTGGGTTATTCTGATGCAGTTACAGTTACAAGTATTTATAACGCGCCAACAAGTTCCATAGCGCTGTAGAATGGGAGAGACAGAATAACAAATATACATACACGTTAGACAAACAGAGCAGTAGGAGAGAGGACCCTGCTCAAGAACTTACAATCTAAGAGGAGAGGGGTGGCACACTAGGTGACCGTAATTAGCAGAGAATGTGAAGTAGTGGGGTGCATGTGGGCTGAATGGGAAGATGGATTGTACAGTGGGGGATTATGGACAGATAGATTTCTATAAACTAATTTGTTTTCAGAGACTTCTTGGACTGGAGAGATGAGAATCTAATGTTGTGGGGGAGGGAGTTCCATAGAAAAGGGGCAGTTCGGGAGAAGTCCTGAAGATGAGAGTTGGGGTGCGGGTACGTGGAGCTGATAGCATTAGTTCATTGGCCAAGCAAAGTGGTCAGAACAGGATGTACCTGCTAATAAGGGAGGAGATGTAGGCATAGGCGCGGTTATTGAGAGCTTTGTATGTCAGCACCAGTATTTTAAAATGGATTCTGAAGGAAACTGGGAGCCAGTGTAGCGATTGACAACGGGGTGAGGTGTGAGAGGTGCAGGGTGTGGGGTGTATGAGTCTGGCACTGGCATTCATTACAGCCTGTAGAGGGAGAATCTGGGATCTCTTAAGGCCAGAGAGAAGGAAGTTGCAGTAGTCAAGGCGGGAGATAATAAGAGCTTGGATGAGCATTTTAGTAGAGTCCTGATTAAGAAGTGGACGGATGCGTGCAATGTTTTTAGGTGGAAGTAGCAAGATTTGGTTATTGACTGAATGCGAGGAGTAAAGTATAGATCGGAGTCCAAAAGGAACCCTAGGCAATGAGACTCAGAGGAAGAAGTAATGATGGCACCATTCAATAATTGAGAACCACATACAGAAATATGCTCCTGTAGTCCATCAGACCTTTTGGAGCCTAGTGTGTCCGTGCATAAACTCTGCAAGCGCTCGCTTGAGTGGGGTTACGCAGAAGCAATGGAAGGACACTGCAAAATAATTGTTCCCAGTTTTCTGCTGCTCTCGGCCTGAGAAAGTAGTACCTGAGGTAAGTAAAGGATTTTTTGCAAGATTTAGGAGCCAGAATTAAGGAGCCAGAATTAATTTCTGAATACTGGCTTGTTTTGACAAGTACTAGCTATGTTGGAATACCTCATTCTTCTCCATCTAGCCAAAAATTAACAGCTCCTATGCAAAATATAGGAGCTTTTCATTTACAGTAAGCATCTGGCTAGGTTATACTAGCTGCAGGTGCCTTTAAGATAACAACTGCAATTCTTCTATGTGTCCTGCTGCTAGCTTCCCAGCTAGGTTGGAATCGGGCCCGAAATCCACCAATGCCTCTCAATGCATATGCATCGAGAGTCATGCAAATGGCTGAGCACTCAGCCTAGTGACAGGATATGTTTCTTCCAAAGAAGATGAATTTTGAGCCCTGAAGAGTACGGAGGATGATCATAGTGCTGGACTAAAGTTGAGTTTATAGGGGAAACAAGGGGATCAGAAGGGGATGGTATTTAACTGCTTCACGCCACCACAGAGTATCCATTTAATTAGTGAATTTTTTACCTCCTTCAGCTTATGACTCATACAGCCCCTACATACTGAATGGCAACATAGCAGCCTATAAACTTGTGTGAGTCCTGCAAAGTTTGGCAAATCTTGTTACCCTAAGGCTAGAGGCAGACGAGTGCATTCTGTGCGGACTGTGCATCTGTGCAACAACGGACGTACTTTCTGAGTGACGGCAAGGTAGTGGCCACACGGTCCATTTTTGTGACTAACGTTTTTTTTGACTGATGTAGAAGGGAAAATAAATTAATATGAAAAACATTTTGTCCGTCGAAATGCTGGACGTCAAAAATGCAGTCCGTCTGACTTTGTTTCATCACTCACTATGCGGATGTTGCGGACGCAGCGCACTCTGTGCGTCCGTATTAGCGGATTTACGTTCTTGCCTAACTTGTGTCCGTTTGCTGCATCCGTTGTGCATCCGCACTTCTGTGAGGATGTACTTCATGTGTGGTCTCTATTGATCATAATTGTATGCTACCATGGACATTAAAATGTGCGGCAACACGGACGTGAACACTGCGCTCGTCTGACCCGAGTCTCAGGCCTGGTAGTGCCATGATGTGTATACTGAATATGGAACTTGTCAGATCATTTGTGGAAGATGCCGGCATGGCTCAAAACAGAATGCAATGCCACAGACCTGAAACATTGAAAAAGTTTAACACATGGACATGAAAGAAGATGATTGTCCTGATCACAGCTGCTTTTTCTGTATTGTAAAAAGATTATTTTAGGGATGCACCGATACCACTTTTTTAAGACCGAGTACCAATACTTTTTAAAAAGTGCTCACCGATACGAGTACCGATACTTTTATTTCATGTCATGTGACGCTTTCCAATAAGAACAGACCTCATATAAAAATGCCCCCAGTTCACATGTATATATCCCCCCTGAGATATAATATATATATATATATATATATACAGAATGCCCCCAGCTCTCATGGATATCCCCTAGCTCTCATGGATTTGCCCCCAGCTCTCATGGATATGCCCCAGCTCTCATGGATATTGCCCCCAGCTCGCATGGATATGCCCCCAGCTCTCATGGATTTGCCCCCAGCTCTCATGGATATGCCCCCAGCTCTCATTGATTTGCCCCAGCTACCATGGATATTGCCCCCAGCTCACATGGATATGCCCCAGCTCTCATGGATTTGCCCCCAGCTCTCATGGATATGCCCCAGCTCTCATGGATATTGCCCCAGCTCTCATGGATATTGCCCCAGCTCTCATTGATATTGCCCCCAGCTCTCATGGATTTGCACCCAGCTCTCATGGATTTGCCCCAGCTCTCATGGAAATGCCCCCAGCTCTCATGGATTTGCCCCAGCTCTCATGGATATTGCCCCAGCTCTCATGGATTTGCCCCCAGCTCTCATTGATATGCCCCCAGCTCTCATGGATATTGCCCCCAGCTCTCATGGATATGCCCCCAGCTCTCATGGATATGCCCCCAGCTCTCATTGATTTGCCCCAGCTTTCATGCATATGCCCCAGCTCACATGGATATGCCCCCAGCTCTCACGGATTTGCCCCCAGCTCACATGGATGTGCCCCCAGCTCTCACGGATATGCCCCCAGCTCTCATTGATTTGCCCCAGCTCTCATGGATATGCCCCAGCTCTCATGGAAATTGCCCCCAGCTCTCATGGATTTGCCCCAGCTCTCATGGATTTGCCCCAGCTCTCATGGATATGCCCCCAGCTCTCATGGATATGCCCCCATCGAACACTGGGGAAGCTGGCCGCATGCATGAAAAGCATACGGCCAGCGTTCCCCTCCGGTGGCTGCAATACTCACCCCTTCCGAAAGGTCCGGTCGCGCTGATGTGATGCGTTCACGTGGCCGCCGGGTGCATCTGTGACACTGCCTCTCGGCTGGAGGCAGCATCACAGAAGCGCCGGCGGCCACATGATCACACCACAGCCGTGCAGCCGGACCTTCAGAAGGGGTGAGCATTGCAGCCTGCTGAAGGGGAACGCTGGCCGCGTGCTTTTCATGCACACAGCCAGCTTCCCCAGCCCCGCAAATACCGGCAAGCCAGCCCAGCGCTGGCTTCAGGTATCGGGGGGGGTGTATCCGGGCAATTTGCACGAGTACTAAGTACTCATGCAAACGGCAGTATCGGCACCGATACTAGTATCGGTATCGGTGCATCCCTAATTATGATAACATGAGTGGTTTAGCCAATTGATCCAACCATATAATGGTCCATGGTTTGAACCTAGAATCAAATATTATTCTAAGGAGTCCATTAAGGCTGGGGTCAGGCGAACGCAGTGTGAACGCGCACGCAGCCGCACTTTATTAGTAGCAGCAAATGACGTCCAATGACGGCCAATATACGAAGTAAAGCCGCACAAAAGTTTGGCCGCGCAACGCTAGCGGCAAAGTAACGCATTTTTTCGAGAACGTAGAACCGCTAGTACTGACGTACAGAGTGCGCTGCATCCGCAGCGTCCGCATAGCGGCGAGTGTGCGTGATTAGGAGACGTCAGACGCTGCTCATGTCCGGCCAACATAATGTCCAGACACCCAGTTTCCTGGTCTGGATCCGTAAAAAATCCCAGTTGAAATTGCGCATCGTATGACCGCTATCGCGTCTTCCGTGAAAAAATGCATTCGGACGCATCAACGCACTTTTTGACGGTAGACGTGAAAAATGCGTTCGTCTGACCCTAGCCTAAAAGTAAAGGTTACCAGTGCAGAACATACCATAATGCATTATGTTTGTCAGAAAGCATCGAACTTGCCACCGAATTGCACCGAACGTTGAAATTCACCATGTTTTGGTAATTTTGTGGAAGTTCCTCTATTCAGAAAGCTGACAATACGCAAAATACTGGTGAATTGACAGTGACATGCAGTGCAGTTTGCTGCAGATCGGCGCAGTTTGGGGATCTTCAGCGGCAGCGAAATTATCCCATAGAGAAGTAATGGTTAATATATTCAGAGCATGCCGAACTGCACCAAAGTGTCAGTGTAATGTCCTGATTTTCAGTTGTTCAGTTCGACAGGTTTAAACAGGCGAATCCCATAGGATTTAATGTAATAAAATATTGTCGTTTTAATTCCTATTTTTTATTCAACATTTTATTCTTTTCATTTTCAGCAAAACATCTTTTTTTGTTTTGGAACATCTTTATGTATTGTTTAGACAATATTCTTGAATCCTAATTTTTTTAAAAGACTTTTCCTTATTCTGTAACAGAACAGTAACAGATTTTTTAAAGGACCTTTTTATAATTTAGACAAATTTTACTGCATTTTTATTGGTTTAAGCACCTATTAGAAGAATAGCAGAGCTCCATCCAGCAGCAGTCTGCGGTCTACACGGCGTCCAGTTCGGCAGTCCTCGGCAACATTCGGCGGTCTTCGGCGGCGTTCGGCGACTCCATGTTCAGTGCACTTCAGGTACCCTGCGGTGAATAGTGAATTCACTGCAGGGTCGGCGGCGACATGGAATCGCACACCGAACCAGAGGGCACCGAAATTATACTGTACTGACATTTCGGTGCTTTCTGAATAACCGGCTTACTGGAAAAAGGGTTTATAGTGTACTACTTTTCATCTAGAGAAAAATGATCCCATAGCCAGTGGATGAAAATTGGATAGAAATACCCCTTCAGAAAAGTCACACATGGGGTAATTACCATTTTAATTATATATGACCTTTTGCATTGAAATTAAACCCTGAACAGAAGGAGTAGTTACACAACATAGTAACATAAACTGGAAGTGGCAAGCAAAAGATGCTGATGTTACGGGTATACAGTATATATCTCTTTAATGTCTCAGTATTCACATATAAATAATATGCATGCTAATTGCAGGAGATTATAACTCCCAGTATTTAAGATAAACCTGGCTCAGAGTGTCTCATATAAAGTCCACATCAGATGGTCTTTTCCATTTATCCCGAGGATCATATGGTGCTGATGGTGGCAATACATAGAGGGATAAAAGGGATAATAAAATGTCTATTTGTTTAGGATTACTGAGTTTCCTGCAATTATTTCAGATCATAGCCTGGCATGTCACTTTGTAATTGAATGAGGGGGTGTTTGCAGGAACACAGCACATTTATTATCATTAGATATGAAGTAGTGGCACATTCTTGAATCATACCTGTGTGCTTTCTTAATTACACAGCTTGAAAAAAAGGCACCAAATAGTTCTGTGATGCCACCAGAGATGCTAAGATATACATATGCAATTACAATTATTTATAAAATGCCAACGTATTCTGCAGAGCTGTACAATGGGGAATCGGACAAAACAAAAGGTGACTGATGGGAAAAGAGGAGCCTGCATAGGAGCTTACACTCTAAAAGACTGTAAGAGATAATAGAGATGCTAGCAGGACAACAATATGTTGATAGAAAAATGATGAACCTCTTCAGAATAGCACTCTTGGTAGTATTTCTGATCGTCGATCTAATTGCTCACAAATGATGTGAAATGGTCATAGCACAGCTTGCAATGCACACGTGCTCTGTGCATTCAGGCGTGTCTGCCAGGGCTTGTTTTGGGTTCAGATTGTAACATACCATTGTAGTTCACCCACTACAACGTCTGATAAAACCACTTAAGATCCTACTATACATGTTAAAATCACTTCACAGTTGAGCTTGTGTTCAGGTTTCATAATTCAGTGTTCATTGACACTGTCAGGGTTATTCAAAGAGATCCGATTGGCTGGAGAAAGGTAACCGAACGCTGATTTTCAGCGTTCGGTTACCTTTCTTGGCCATTCGGCTATCCAGAGAGCAGGCAATTCGCCAAATCCTGGCGAATTGCCTGCACATACGGTGCCTGTTCGAGGGCAGTGAAATCCCCATGAAAAAGCACTGCTTCTTCGGCTATTCAGAGAACACAAACCAGCAGTGAAAGGTTCCCGAAATGCCCTGCCATTCAGTGGTTTAATTCGGCAGGTTTATTCAGGAGAATCCCATAGGCTTCAATGTTAAAAATATTCCCGTTTTAATTCAATATCTAATAAACCGTTCATTATAAAATTCTGCAGTAAAGAGTTTCTTTATTTATAGATTTTTTTCGGATATTTTAAGCATTTTTCTTTTTTTCTTTTTTTTTTTCTTTTTTTTTTTTTTTTAACTTTACTTTTTTTTCTGTAACCACCCTTTTTGTTGTACAATGGGGAATTGGACCTCATATGTAAATTTCAGACATTTTCGCTCAGTAGTTTCTTTGCAAACAGCGTTTCACTTTTCAATCATTCAAGCAAACTGTTTTCCTAATTCATTCACTGCCTTCTTCTGCGGTGTCGGCTTTTTCCGGAGGCTTCGCTGCGTGTGATCGGCTCCTGCTCGGGTTTTTCCGGCATCTTCGACGGGTTAATCCAGATGTTATTGCGAGTTTTCAGTGTGCATTCGCCGGGTTTTCGTCAGCTTTTCCCTGCACTTCGACAGCCCTGTGGTGCTTGCAAAATACACCGCAGGGTCGCCGAAATGGGAAAGCCAATTTGCACCGAATTGAAGAGAACGAAAAGTCACCGAACGTGCGGTGACTTTTCAAATCTTTTTGAATAACCCTGTGTGTATATCTTCTTCAGGCACTAAGTTCTCATCTCTCCGCACTCTCAGAACACGCATGAATATAAATTCTCCATAATCCAGGGCCATGTTAAACTGCATTGCAGAGAAATACACACATAAATACAGTTGTATGCCTCTGTCAACATTGAACGAGCGCATTGAAGATTTATTACACATCAATTACTATGATTTCCCCGCTCTACCTCCCAACGCATAGCTGGTCAGTATGACTGCGTCTGCAGGCAAAATCGGAGCAGGGCACAGAAAGTGGTGATAAAAAACGCAGGTCAGCAGTACAGGGGCTCTGCCACCCGAACACCTTTTTGTCAATGTTTTCTATAAATGACAATATTATGGGCATATCTCTAATGCACTAATACCAAGTAAAATATATATATATAGTATAAGAAAGGAGGCACTCGTTACCCAGTTCTGATGAGCATGCTCCTCGCTCAATAGGTATTGCCCTGGTGCTAATTCCCAAAGTAAACAATAGAAAAAATGGATGACGGGGGAACTACGGGTCTTGTAAAAGCCAAAACGTTTATTTAGACCATATATAAACCAACATTTCGGCCACAAGAGGCCTTCATGAAGGTAAAAGAATGACCTGATAACAAAGCAATGCATATTTATAGGTATACTTAAAAGTACATGAAAGAAAACTCACCGGGCGGGACGTGATAGGTCTCCCGTCATCTATTTTTTAATATACAGTTGCAAGAAAAAGTATGTGAACGCTTTGGGATTACGTGGAGTTTTGCATGAATTGGTCATAAAATGTGCTCTGATCTTCATCTAAGTCACAACAATTTGAAAAACACAGTCTGCTTAAAATAATACAACACAAACATTAAATGTTTTTATTGAACAGAACATGTAATCATTCACAGTGTAGGGTAGAAAAAGTATGTGAACCTTTGGACTTAATAACTGGTTGACCCTCCTTTTGGCAGCAATAACCTCAACCAAACGTTTCCTGTAGTTGCAGATCAGACCTGCACAACGATCTGGAGTAATTTTGGACCACTCCTCTTCACAAAACTCTTTCAGTGTAGCAATATTCTTGGGATGTCTGGTGTGAATCGTTCTCTTAAGGTCATGCCACAGCATTTCAATCAGGTTGAGGTCAGGACTCTGACTGGGCCACTCCAGAAGGCGTATTTTGTTTTGTTGAAGCCATTCTTTTGTTGAATTACTTGTATGCTTTGGGTCATTGTCCTGTTGCATCACCCATCCTCTGCGGAGCTTCAGTTGGCGGACAGATGGTCTTACGTTTTCCTGCAAAATGTCGTGATAAACTCTGGAATTCATTTTTCCATCAATGACAGCAATCCGTCCAGGCCCTGAGGCAGCCCCAAACCATGATGCTCCCTCCGCCATGTCTTACAGTGGGGATGAGGTTTTGATGTTTGTGTGCTGTGCCTTTTTTTCTCCACACATAGTAGTGTGTGTTTTTTCCAAACAACTCAATTTTGGTTTCATCTGTCCACAGAATATTTTGCCAGTAGTGCTGTGGAACATCCAAGTGCTCTTTTGCAAACTTCAAACGTGATGCAATATTCTTTTTGGACAGCAATGGCTTCCTCCGTGGTGTCCTCCCATGTACTCCATTCTTGTTTAATGTTTTCCTTATTGTAGATGTGTCAACAAAAATGTTAGCATGTGCCAGAGATTTCTGTAAGTCTTTAGCTGACACTCTAGGATTCTTCTTTACCTCATTAAGCATTCTGCACTGTGCTCTTGCAGTCATCTTTACAGGACGACCACGCCTAGGGAGAGTAGCAACAGTGCTGAACTTTCTACATATGTAGACCATCTGTCTTACCGTGGACACCTGAACATCAAGGCTTTTGGAGATACTTTTGTAACCCTTTACAGCTTCATGCAAGTCAACAATTCTTGATCGTAGGTCTTCTGAGAGCTCTTTTCTGCGAGGCATGGTTCACATCAGGCAGTGCTCCTTGAAACCAGTAAACCCAAAACTGGTGTGTGTTTTTAAAGGGCAGGACAGCTTTCAGCAACACATCCAATAATATCACACTGATTGGACTCAAGGTTGGCTCACTCCTGGCTCCAATTAGCTTTTGGAGAAGTCATTAGGCTAGGGGTTCACATACTTTTTCCACCCTGCACTGTGAATGTTTACATGTTATGTTCAATAAACACATGAAAACATATAATTTATTTGTGTTGTATTATTTTAAGCAGACTGTGTTTTTCAAATTGTTGTGACTTAGATGAAGATCAGAGCACATTTTATGACCAATTCATGCAAAACTCCACATAATCCCAAAGGGTTCACATACTTTTTTTTGCAACTGTATATAATATATATATTACAGCAGCCAGGATCTATGACATTCTAAGCGCTCCGTTGCAAACAGCCCTGAAAAGTATAGTTCACTAGGACAGGGCGCACTCCAGGAAGATCTTGAGAAGAGTCGACAGAGGACTGAAATGTTGGTTCTTTTGTAAGCACAATAAAATATTATTTTATAAGATTCACTGGAGCGCCTGCCTTCCAGGTGAACTATATATATGTACACTGTGACGTTTGGGGGCCCACAGAGCACGTGCACAATGTCTTTCACAAATAAAACAGCTTTATTCACCCGTTCAGGGCAGTCAAAAAGGCAACATAATAAGTACACGCTTGGGTTCAGCGAAATTAAAGCAAAGTCCTGATCTTCAGCACAAATAAACAGAGAAATAATAGTGGCTCACCAACGCTTTAAACCGTCCCAAACCTAGGGAATCCTTTCCCCAGTATGTAGAAGCCTCTCCAGCAAGGCACAGCACGTCTCCTGCTTTTGGAACACAAACACACAGCTTCCACTGATTACTTTCCTTTTCCTGAAATCCCACAATCCTCTCTGGGAGCTGCTGGCTTTAAAACTCTTCCTGGACAGGAAGATTAACCCTGTGGTTGCCCTTAAAGGGTCCACAACCCAAATAGGGGTGAAACATATTGTCCATCCAGGACCCAGCCCTGCCGACCTCTACAACACAAACACATTTATATGAATTTAGCTTTAGACACTTTGTAGTAAAATAAATCCAAGTTCACAGTTTTTCTCATTTTTTCATATAAGGCTGGGGTCAGACGAGCACAGAAGTGTGGACACACAAAAGACGCGGCAAATGGACGCAAGTTAGGCAAGAATGTAAAATCACTAGAACGGACGCACAGAGTGCGCTGCGTCCGCAACGTCCCCATAGCTTTGTGTGTGAGTGATGGAACGTAGTCAGACGGACTGCATTTTTGACGTCCAGCATTTTGACGGATAAAATGTTTTTTATATTAATTTTATTTCCCTTCTACATCAGTCAAAAAAAACGTCAGTCACAAAAACGGACTGTGTGGCCACTACCGCGTCTTCCGTCAGAACGTGCATCCATACAAAATGCGTTCGTCTGACCCTAGTCTAAATGATGCAAATATATGCCAGTGTGCAAATCCTTCAAAAATAAAAAATATAGGGCAGTATTACAATGTTGGTGCTAACTTAACCAGAGCTGTTGTAAACTGAAAACCTCCATAGGCTATAATGGCTCTGGGAAGTTTACAACAGCTCTGGTTCAGTTAGCACTAAGTATGTAATAAGGCCCATACTCTTTTAATTCCCATAATTATTCAATTGTCAGTTTAGGCTAAGACGATTATTGCTGTGAAGGTTAGTGTAGCCAGATTTATTTTAAGTGTTCAATCCTACAGCAATATTTTTTTTACGTACAGGGTTATTCAAAGAGATTCGAAAAGTCACCGCACGTTCGGTGACTTTTCGTTCTCTTCAATTCGGTGCAAATCAGCTTTCCCCATTTCGGCCACCCTGCGGTGTATTCAGCAAGCACCACAGGGCTGTCGAAGTGCAGGGAAAAGCTGCCGACAACCCGCCGAACACCTGGCGAAAGCCCGGCGCATGCACGCCGAAAACGCGCAAAAACATCTGGATTAACCCGTCAAAGACGCCGGAAAAACCCGAGCAGGAACCGATCACACGCAGCAAAGCCTCCGGAAAAGCCGACACTGCAGACGAATGGAGTGAATAAATTAGGAAAACAGTTCGCTTGAATGATTGAAAAGTGAAACTCTGTTTGCAAAGAAACTACTGAGCGAAAATGTCTGAAATTTACATATGAGATCCAAGGAATGATAATAAAAAGGGCTGTTACAGAAAAAATAAGTAAACTTAAAAAAAAGAAAATCCGAAAGATGCTTAAAATATCCGAAAAAATCTATAAATAAAGAGACTTTTTACTGCAGAATTTTATAATGAACGGTTTATTAGATATTTAATTAAAACGGGAATATTTTTAACATTGAAGCCTATGGGATTCTCCTGAATAAATTTGCCGAATTAAACCACCGAATGGCAGGGCATTAGGGGAACCTTTCACTGCTGGTTTGTGTTTTCTGAATAGCCGAAGCAGTGCTTTTTCATGGGGTTTTCACTGCCCCCGAACAGGCACCGAATGTGCAGGCAATTCACCAGGATTTGGCGTATTGCCTGCTCTCTGAATGGCCAAGAAAGGTAACCGAACGCTGATTTTCAGCGTTCGGTTAACTTTCTCCAGCCATTCGGATCTCTTTGAATAACCCTGAGAGTTTATTTTTAAAATTCTACATTATTTATATTATATATTTTAATTTGCATAACATTATTATTGTAACTGTGCTGATCTGGACCTCTAAGGGTTAAATGTGGCAGCTAAGGACGGTTTGTGGCAGGAGGTGCCCCCCCCTCCATTCGTCACAGATATCTGCTAATGCTGAAGCTCCACTGAGACATATGTTTTGGGATCAGAAACGGCATGGTACCCTCCCATATAATAGTCATCTTCTACAGAATGGCATCATTAGCCAAACAGAATATCTGGGGAGAGCACGAGTGACACCTCTCAGCGGTGCGCTGCAACATCTGTCACCGCTAACACGTCAGAGTGGTTTTTAAGATGTAGTGGGACATAGATCTCTACACTCGACATCCACCACTCTATCCTGTACACAATTTTATCTTGTTCAGCGAATTGGCATAATATTGAGGGCAATGTGCCGGAGCCCAGCGTAATTAGGCTTGTGGTTAATATGCACACCCATTCATAATGAAAAAGGAGAGAACTTTAATAATGAGAGAGACCGGATTAATTATGGTATCGCTTGAGATGTACCACTGAATTAGCATGAGAAAAATACTTTGTGATGAAGGCGGTTATTTATTTATTTATAAAGGATTTTACCAGGAAGGATACATTGAGATTTCTCTCGTTTTCAAGTATGTCCTGGGTTCAAGAACATTGAATTGTTACAAAAATACCAAGTTACAGTTACAAGTACTTATACAGCACCAACAAATTCCATAGCGCTTTACAATGGAGAAGCACAAACAGCAGACTTACATGATACAAGAGGAAATAAAACCCTGGTCGTTGGATAACTGTCCAGGTTATATCACTTTAAACCAAAAGCTCAGGCAGACATCCCATGAGCTTAAACAAATGGGAGCAGAAGGAAGGTGAAACTGGTGGCCAGTAGAATATCATAGGGATTGCATGAAATGGACCAGATTTTTTTGGGCTTAGTAAGGGTAATTAGGGAGAGAAATGGAGACAGCTGGAAAGGATGCCTGAAATTAGGGACAGGCCCTGGGTGGGCAGGTGGATGGGGAGGGTGATTTGGGCCCTCAGAGGGAAGAAATGAAGGTGAGTCTGTGATGGAGTTTGCTTGAATGCTTGGTTCAGGGTTATGAAGAATAATATGCAGTCAAACAATTACCTATTGGAAAAATACTGAGTGGTTTTGGATATATATTTCAGGAACATGGCAGCACTCCATCCACTAACACATGACATTGTTGGATAGTTCTAAAAGCATATTATATTAGAAAGTTATTGTGTTGTATTATTGCACTCTTGGGATGAAAACATAATTTTGCCTCTTTATAAATCAATGTTAAGACCGCACCTTGAATATGCCGTGCAGTTTTGGGCACCTGTCTTAAGAACGGATATTATGGTGCTAGAAAAAGTGCAGAGACGGGCGACTAAATTTATATGGGGAATGGAAGGGTTAAGTTATGAGGAAAGACTAACAAGCTTAAACCTGTTTAGTTTAGGCTAGGGTCAGACGAGCGTGATTTCTACGGACTGTACGTCTGTGCACACGGACGTACATCAGTACGGAAGACGCAGTAGTGGCCACACAGTCCGTTTATTCACTGACGTATATTTTGAC
The DNA here is from genome assembly GCA_009667805.1 of Leptobrachium leishanense. Taxonomy (NCBI): domain Eukaryota; kingdom Metazoa; phylum Chordata; class Amphibia; order Anura; family Megophryidae; genus Leptobrachium; species Leptobrachium leishanense. Next base: position 149,813,078 of record CM019066.1, on the reverse strand, counting down.
GGATGTAGGAGGGAAAATAAATTAAAAATCAAAACCATTTTGTCCGTGAAAAATTCTGGACTATAAATGCAGTCCGTCTGACCACGTTCCATCACTCACACACAAAGCTATGCGGACGTTGCGGACACAGCGCTCTTTGTGCGGCCGTTCTAGGGGTTGTACATTCTTGCCTGCCTTGCGTCTGTGGGCCGCAGCCGTTGTGCATCCGCAGTTCAGTGCGGACCTACTTCATGTAACAGGCTCCGATGGGCTTTCTGTCATGCTATCACGGACGTACTTTTAGGCGCAATCACGGATGTGAACACTACGCTCGCCTGACACCAGCCTAAGAGAAACGGCGCCTTAGAGGGGATCTGATAACTTTATATAAATATATACGGGGCCATTATAAACCATTGTGTGGAAACCTATTCATTAACAGGACTATACACAGGACACGTTGAGATCACCCATTTAGACTGGATGACAGGAAATTCAGCCTAAAGCATAGGAAGGGTTATTTTACAGCGAGAACAATAAGGCTGGTCGTCCACTGGCACTGTATTTGTGCGGTGGTGCGATCATCCGATATCGTTTGAAGTCATCCGAATGATCCTACAAAATGCTGGTGAATCAGCCCTCTTCCACTGCATCTGACCACCGACAAAAGATTTCAGACGATTTTTTGCGACTACAACGGACTGGCGATCTCTCCAAATTATTAAGTTTACACTAAAAAGATAAATTGTATAGTTAATCCGCCATGACGCAGCAGGGAACAATGAAAAACATTAATTGTATAGTTATATCGTGCCGCGGCAAGGAAAATGCCAATAGAGAAGTGATTCAGTGCAAAGGCCATAGGATTCAATGTCTAAAAAATATTTTCGTTTTTATAAATTTTTTATTCAACCATTTATTTTTTTAATCCGAAGCATAGCCTTTTTACTTATTGATTTTTTTTTTAATTGTTTAGGTATTTTACTGGATTTTTTTAGGCGAAATTTTGGGTTTCTTTCTTTTTCTAAAACAAAAAAGACAAGGCTTTTTTTTTGCTTTGCGACCCAGCTGCATTCAGCGGTGCTGTCCCTGGTGCTGAAACCTATTTCAGGACCATTTCAGGACCAAAGACAGTTTATATTTCCCCCGCAGCAGGGTTTTTTTCCCCCACAACAGGGTTTTTTTTTCCTTCATTCGACAGCCTGTCCATCGGCTGATCTGGGTCGTTTACAGACGCTTCCAGTGGGCGACCCTGATCGGCTGATGGCGTTGTCTGCAGTCGGGTGACCAAGTCGGTTGCCCAACTAAGGTGCCAGTGGACGCCAACCTAAAACTGGAGAATTCTCTGCCTGTTGAGGTGGTTGGATCAGAGACTTTTAAAAAACGACTGGATGACTTCTTGCAAAAACATAATATTATCAGGGTTATTCAGAGAGCGGTGAAAAGCAGGAGAATTACTGGAGAATGGAAAATTATAGGTCAAAATAGCCAAACCAGAAAAATTCTCCCATTCATCTCATTTTCCAAAACGGCTATTTTGAGCTAGAATTTTCCATTCACCAGTCATTCTTCTTCTTTTCACCTCTCTCTGAATAACCCTGTAAGGGTTATAATATGTAATATGTGGGTAAAAGCTGCTTGAGCCAGAGAGAAATGTGACTGCCATTCTGAGATTAAGAAGGAATTTTTTCCCCAGTGTGTTGCAGATTGGCGAGCGCTTAAGACTGTGTTTTTTGCCTTCTTTTAGATCAACAGCAGTAGGTAATGTGTGGAAGGCTGAACCCGAAGAATGCACGTCTTTTTTCAGCCTATATAACTATGTATGTTTTCTTCACAAAAGCGTAATGTATTATAAGGCCCGGGTCAGACGAGCGCACTGATCACATCTGTGTTGCCACACATTTGTACATCTGTTATAGCATATAATTATGACCAATGGAGCCCCACACACAAAGTACATCCGCACGGAACTGCGGACGCATAACGGACGCGGCAAACGGACGCAGGTTAATTAAGAACGTAAATCCGCTAGAACGGGCGCACAGAGTGCGCTGCGTCCGCAACGTGTGTGTGAGTGATGGGATGAAGTTAGACCTGACTGCATTTTTGACGTCCAGCATTTTTGACGGACAAAATGTTTTTCATGTTAATTTTTTTTTTTTGTGTAAAATATTTTTATTGGCAAAGTATAAAATACAAGTCGCATAAGAGACAATATTGTCACAATAATGTAGAATACAATCAAAGTGCCTCTTGGTCATAGACAGTGCCGGAATTTTATAATATAACAAATTCTAAATTAACTCTAACTAACTAAAAAGGTGATCATCGTATCCTTAAATAGCAGTAAAGCTAGTACCAGAATGGTATGTCAAGACAACACAGCCCAGGCTCGGATCTGAATTCACCTCTGACCCACCATAACCGGTTGATTTATCTTACGAGACCTCTTGTTCCGCCACCGGTGACCTGTCTGATACCGTTATTGAGCGAAGGTTCGAGGACCATGGACGCCAGATCGCATAGAATTCCTCATATTTACCCAAACTATTGTAGTGCGCTTCTTCTAGAGCTCTGACCCCCTCCACCCTCAGAACCCAATCCCTGACGGTGGGTGCACATTCCCTCCTCCAATATAACGGAATCAGTGCCCTCGCTGCGGTTAACAGAATTGCCAGAAGCGAGTTTTTCATATTAATTTATTTTCCATCTACATCAGTCAAAAAAAGTCAGTCACAGAAACGGACTGTGTGGCCACTACCTTGTCGTCAGTCAGAAAGTACGTTCGTTGTGCACGGATGCACAGTCCACACGGAATGCACTCGTCTGACCCTAGCTTTAGATGTGAAATGAACATTTGCAGGAACCGACTTTCTTTAATTGTAACATTTTAAAGAAATACTCTAGGGCTAAACAGGAAGAAAAATGGCAAGGTAAATCATTAAAACTCTCTTGACCCCCTCTCTCTGCAGACTCCCAACCCGTTTTAGCCCTTTATCCTTATATAAAACTCACCTGAAAACCATTGTCAGGCTCCCATGGAATGACATACTGACTGCTTTCTGTTAGATGCCACAGTCACAAAGCCATGGGGAGGATGGATACTGAAGCAATTGTAAAGCCAATCCAATGTATTTTAATGCCGATGAGCATTGAGGGCAATTGGTGAGAACTTGGTTCCCAAAGTTCCAGAACTTGAAAACAACGCTCAGGTTCTGAGTGGGACTAATCCACTGCAATCAGAGGACTGAATTACTATCCTTTGGGAAAGTTGTGTCTTTAAAGCCACATCCACAAAAGGTAATTGGTAAAAATGTTGCATCCTTGAAAAAGAGTCATCAATTTGTCTGTGGTCGAATTGGGCAACTTCCAGTTCGGTCGCATGCGAATTTGGATGCTCATAATTTGGTTGTGGCTGGATTTAACACTCTGGCCTGCAGTGGCATGTCTGTTCCCATTGTTAGCGTTAGAAATTAGGTTTAGAGTAAGACGTTATGGTTAGGATTAGAAATTAGGGTTGGGGTCAGAAATTAGGGTTAGGGATAGGTTTAGAAATTAGGGTTTGAAAATAGGGATAGGGTTATAAATTAGGGTAAGAGTTAGAAATTAGGGTTAGGGTTAGATATTGGGGTTAATGTTAGATGTTAGGGGTATGAATAGAGTTAGGGCTAGGAATTATAGTTAGGAATTAGTGTTAGAAATTAGGGTTAGTGTTCGAGATTAAGTTTAGAAACTAGACTTGGATTTAGGGTTAACAATTGGGGTTAAGATTACAAATAAGGGCTATAGTTAGAATTAGGGTTATTTTGAGGTTAATTCTAACCATAAACCTTATCCACAACATATTTAGGCATTAGATTCTGTCCCTTCATTTGATGCAAATGCAGCAAAATCTTAAATGATAACCTAACCATAAAACAAGGACAAATAATAACCTAACCCTAATTTGTAACTCTGACCCACATTTCTAACCCTAATTTGTAACTCTGATCCTAATCTGTAACCCTAACCCTAATTTCTAACCCTATCCGCAAATTCTAACCCAAGCCGTACTTTCTAACCATTTTGTCTGCAGTGTTGAATTTGCCCGTGGATGAATGAATATAGGTGCTACGAAATCAATGCGGCCAAAGTGGAGCATCTGTTTCAAAGACACAACAATTTTTTGTCATTTTTTGACATGGCTTTAATGCTGGGTCCTTCCCATATTAAACTGACTAAATCAGCCTATTGGAGGTGGAAGTGGGGTGAGGCCAATTGTATTACACAGAGTCGTTTGGTCACAGTGTCTAGAGTTTCCTAGTAACCTTTAAGTGGTTTTCTATAAATCCATTGGCAGGACATATTGGATGCATGAAAAACTACTTTCCATTACAGACAGTTTAAAAATGTATGTACTTTTCATCTATACATTATAGAAACAGCAAGCTTATTTGACACATCATGCAATTCCCTCTGCTGGACAAAAAGTGCTGCTACATGCATAGTAATACAGCTGGAGCTCTGGTTTCTGTGAAAGATAAACAGAACTTCGAACTGTTGAAACAGCTTCAGCATCTTTGCTGACATGTCTGAGGTTCTTAAAATTTGGGGCACATTCTGGAGCCCATTTGCAAACAAATGTTGTGATGAGTATACTCAATCTTCAAATGTTCCTGCAGGAGTCCAGCATCGAGTAAACCAATCTGGTCATATTATCGAGCAATGCAAAGCAATTTCATCTTTTGAAATGGAAACACCACTGTAAGCTTCCTTTCCCCAGTTTGCGGGGTGTTCTGAGGGCTAGTTCAGCCATCCAAATGCAGGGGCTTATTCCTGCACAGAACCTCAGTTCAGGAAGCCCTCAGTACAGGTTGGAGATATTTGGAAACTAGCCTTACCCTATAATATCAAAGCCTTCCACTTTATTGGCTGGAATGCCAAGCCCTCCTTACAGTCAAACGACAACCTGAGTTGTAAACATGTCATTTCCTGCAAAGAGCAAAGTGAGAACAGCTCTGGATTCAGATGAGTTTTAAAGTTAACAAAAGGTTTGAAACAGGAAGGAGGCGTGCCGATTGTATCAAGAGTAGTTAACCCTTTTCCGCACCAGGAGGTACCATGGCACCCCTGCAGTGGGTGGGCCTTCAAGATGCAGGACGTACTAGTACTAGTACTCCCATTGACGTCTATGGGCTGCCTGGGCCCCACCCAGCAGTCGGCCTGAACTCAGGCTGCCCCCCTGCAGCCAATGACGTACATAGCGCATCAGTAGCTAGGCGGGCCAGAGTAGGCGCCCAAAGAAGACGCCCAGCATTCAGGGGTTCATGTTCATCTCCTTCATTTCCTAAACCATCCTGTGTTAACCTTATAGTACCCTTTTAAAGTATGGATATGCCAGGAACAAATGAAAGGCAGAATAATGCATTTAAGCCAACAACTCAGAAAAGATGTCATCAGAAAATTGACACTGTCCTTCTTGAAATTGTAAGCAACCTCAGAAACAATGCTGGATTTCAATTGTTGCCACATATGTAATAATACTGTATATAGCTGATACTGCATTTGTAACTTGTGGAAAACTACAATCTTTTGAAATTCAAAACTGTACTCCATACTGTTTTGAAATTTAGATGTGTGGGTGAATAAAATTCTAATAAAGCTTTTTTTGTCATTGGTATTTGATGTAGCATAAACACCACAGCTCATTTACGAGCGAGAAAAACCTCTTGTAGAAGGAATAAGAGTTTTGGATATTATTATATTTAAGTATTTTTTTAAAACAGAATCATTTTAAATGCTAAGAAGTAGAAATCAATTACTGTACCAGAACCAGTGTTTTACAACTCTATTGCATTTTTATACAAGAGTTTACAGAGTGGTTTTCTAGTATTAGTTCAAAATTATCCATCAAGGTCAGTCTTTCACAGAATTTTCAGAGTCTTCTATTATAGGGGATTAGAGGTATAGCATCTCTTATCAGCAAACCAAAATCTGAAAGTGTCTGAAAAACTGAATTTTTGAAGCCTTCCGAATTTTAGTAATAGCAAAATAGGGGGTGATCCGGATGGGTCCTGCTGCTCTGGAACTCTGCTCCTGAAGGCTGCAGCAGCCTCTGGGCAGCCCCGTCATGTGGCATGCTGCTCCGAGTCACACTGGCCCCAAGCGAGCAGGTCCGCGGAGAAACCCTGCACAGTGATCCCAGCATGTCTACACTGTAATGGCTGCAGCAAGAAAGGGATCATGGCTCTCCTTTCTCTTAGACGTTGGATTCTTCCAGATTCTGAAATCCCGACAGGTGCTCAACCTGTATATAGATTTCATTGGCCTGTAAAATGTTTTGGAAGATTTATTGTGAAAGGGTGCTGATTTATGTCTACTTTTATTTTGCACAGCGGAGCCATGCACTGGATGCCGCATCTGTTTCTTGAGCGGTTATTGGCAGAGAATCGTCCTTTCACTGAAGTTCACCATAGTTCTGTAGAAGGAGTCATCTATTCTCCAGTCGCTGTGATTTTTATCATCGTTGTAAATGTGGCTACTTCAACTATTTCAAAGAAACAAAATTCTATGGAAGCTTATAAACCATTGGTATTATTATTTATTTCTCGTGCACGTATTCCTAGTTCATTATATACATTCACGAATCCTTGGCACACATCATGAAGCAATTATTTTGTGCAGCATACAACATGTGCTTTAATCTGTATCATGTTGTATCTGGCCCTTGGGCAAATCCTACTTGCCAAGATAAATTAATATCCCACGTTATTCTTCCAGGCAGATTTCACATTGATGGTGAGCAGGGTTTTCAGTTTAACTTCTCTGCTCACCATATACTTTACACAGAAACAGACAGGACCTGACACGTAGCAGCACAAGGCTAGATCTAAATCCAGGCAAATTGCTTAGAGTGATCGACAAAAGTATAATGAAGGTGAGATGGATGGGGTAGTGGCACAATGTCAATCATGATTTGGTTTGTAGTGATTTTGAGAAGCATTTGACAAAATATAAGACCTCCTCTATAAGTTTATGACCCAGGAATCAATTTCAAGAAGAAAAAAATGCAAAACTTTAGCCCCTATTACAGCCCAGCTGTTAATGGCTGTGGGACTGTTATACTTAAAGGAACACTACCACTAACATAAGCTGTAACTAGATTACTTGTGCATTATAAACAAAAAAACACACTATAAAAATACATGCTCCTAAGTGTTTATTCCACTGGAATTTCAGTGCTCTTTCATTCCCCGCACTTCGGGTAATCGCACTCGCCAACCCTGTGGTGAATTCAGTATTCACCACAGGGTCCCTGAGGTTTCAGGGAAAATCCACCGAACGCATCCAAAAAAACACAGAATCGAATGGAAAAACTGCTTCAAAACATACAATGAAAAAGCATTGGATCGATCCGATAAGCCGCCGAAAAAAAAGCTGAACACACTCGACGATCCTGCCGCAAAACTGCCAAACAAATCCGAAAGAAGCCGACGATCTGCCAAACAAAGCGCCGACCAGCCGCTGGTAAAAGCCAACAAGCTGACGACCGGAGTAAAAAAAAAACTGCAACTTTTAAAACGCGTTTGCAAAAAAACTAATGGACAAAAATGCCTGGAATTAATATATAAAGTTCTATAAATAATAATACAAAAAGTCTGGTACAGAAGAAAAAACAGGTATTTACATGTATTTTATGCACTTTGATAAAGACCTGTTGGTCGAAACGCGTTAGTGCCGCATTAATTAAATATTTTAATCCAACTGACGTCTCGCTTGTGGTGTGTTCCGGGGACTTAATATTCCAATCTGTGGACCGAGTTACCACTGGAGACTGTCGTTGGGAGGATAAGTTGGTGAGGTTCCATCCACAACTTTATGCCTTTACAGTCTAGAGCCGACTTTATGGGGCTCTAAAAAAAGTGAGTTGTTTACTGAGCGCTTTGGAGCCAAGGTGTTATAAGGATATACTGCGCAATGTGTATCTCCTGTTATGTTTTCTAGATCGCCTGAAACATTACTCATCTATTGGATCGTCCGTGCAAGCGCGAGGACTCTATATATTTTTCTACTCTATTGATTATCCACACTTGGGAGTGTGTGTTTGTGTCCTTGCAGCTACACAAGTGACTGTCCATTTGTAAATTATCTGCGCCATTTCACCACCTTGTTTGTTTTTATATATGGTTAAAGAAAAAATAGACAGATAATAGTGTAGTATATTCACATTCACCTTGTTAGAATATTGAGTCTATCGGTGCCACTCACATTGTCTAGAACTAAAGACTGGTTCTAGGTATGTTAAACCTCTGGGTATTCTGTTAGATTTTTTCTCAGGCACCCAAACACCTTTATAACCACTGTGGATGATCTTTTTATCTTCTATCTCCTTCAAAAGACAAAATAATATTGGTGCAAACCCCCTAGCACAATACTGTTTGCACTTTGTATGTTTAAAATAATTACTTGCTTATAATAAAAGATTTTGCCCAGGGATCTCCGTTAAAAATGTTGGATTTCTTCATAACTGCCAATTGAACCATATTTGCCAATAGTATAAAGATGGAGAATTGCTTCAATTCTCTTCCTTGATGGAAAGAGCTACAGTGTCACCAAGGGACTTTTTTCGGTATGTGCAATGCAGACATTTTTTACAGTCACAAGAGATACACAAGGCGGCCCTCAGACCACTTACCTTTTGTGAAAATATGTGTATGAGAGGTTCCTATCCTAAGGGCCTCATTTCAAAAGGCTTGGTTAGATATATGGGAGGCGACCCATAAAACCTCCATTAGTGTTATATATCAAGAACAGGCCATTAAGACAATGATGAGGTGGTATATCACCCCGGTATTTTTGAACAAGGTTAACCCGTCCTATCCGGACTCCTGTTGGCGTAATTGTGGCATTCGGGGAACACATTTACATATGTGGTGGCAATGTCCAGTGGTTTCTTCTCTTTGGCAACAAGCCCACTCTCTGGCCCTGGAAGTTTTGAAGGCGCCAGTGGACTTTGATCCTTGGTCCTATGTTCATAACCGGCCCCAATCACATCTTACAAGAAACCAGTCTAAGTGGTTGGCTAAGTTGGCTGCGGCAGAAAGAAAAGCCCAGGCGGAAACATGGAAGGCTAGTAGCCCGGCCAGCATCTTGGAAGAGAGTTAGGGGGATCTTGGAGGACGTTCGTCAAATGGATGAATTGACTGCAAGAGTTCGAGATACTTATTTGACGTACTCAAGAGTCTGGGCAGGATGGATAGAGGACGAGGTTGAGGACAATCAAATTTAAGATGGCTGGAGGAAGCAAGATGGGATAGGGGAATGTCATAGGGATTAGAAGCAGTCCTCTTTTTTTTTTTCCCCTTCCTCTCTTTCTTTCCTTCCCCCCCCCCTGTCCTTGTGTATTTGGGGAAAAATGGCACATGATATTGCTGTAGTGTTTGTAGCATATTTTGGTGGTTTTGGAGTGTATATATAACCGTATTATTTTTTCTTTTGTACACTGTGTCTTGATAAATAAAGATTTTTAATAAAAAAATAAACGGTTTATTAGATATTGTATAAAAACGGGAATATTCTTAACATTAAAGCCTATGGGGTTCGCCTAAATAAACCTGCCGAATGAAACCACTGAACAGCAGGGCACTTCGGCAACTTTTCACTGCTGTTTGGTGTTCTCTGAATAGATTAACCATTGCTTCTCTATGGGGATTTTGTTGGCTCTGGTTATATTGCCTGTGGGTTCTTTAACTGAGTGCCCCACTAAGGCTAGGGTCAGACAAACGCAGTGTGAACACACGTGCAGCCGCACTTTATCCCGGCGTAGTAGCAGCAAATGACGGCCAATGACGGGCAATATACGAAGTACGGCCTCACGAAAGTGCGGCCGCGCAACGCAAGCGGCAAACGCATTTTTTTCTAAAACGTGATACCGCTAGTACTGACGTACAGAGTGCGCTGCGTCCGCTAGCGGCGGGTGTGCGTGATTAGGAGACGTCAGACGCTGCTAACGTCCGGCCAACATAACGTCCAGACGCAAAAAGGGTTTTATTGATGATCCGTACGAAATCACAGACGAAAATGCGCATCGTATGACCGCTATCGCGTATTCCGTGAAAAAATACGTCCATTCGTTCGAACGCACTTTTTCATGGACTACGCGGAAAATACGTTCGTCTGACTCTAGCCTAAAACTCTTCATCGAATTCCTGAAACTGCAGGTTATATCCAACGATACAAGCGGACAGAAGACAAATATGAATCTTCAAAAAGATTTATTACATTTAATAATCAAATAAACCAGAAAGCGTTTAACCTGGTAAAAAAAAGTGGCTTCTATCTTCAGCTGGTATTCTTAAGTAAATCATTTTAGTTAAAAATGTCCCATAGAGAAGTAATGGTTCATCTATTCACTGAATGCGGAACTGCACGAAGTGTCTGCAAAATGACTTGATTTTCCGTGTTTAAGTTCGACAAGTTTAAATAGGTGAATCCCATATGTTTCATTGGAAAAACGTAATATAATTTTTTAATTGTTTTCTAAAAGATCTTTTTTTTTCATTTTCAGCAAAATCCCTTTTTATTTTGTAGAATACATTTTGTATTTCTTGTAAACAAAATTTTCGTTTCCCAGTTTTTCAAAAATCATTTTTTTTCTGTAACAGAGCAATTAATTATTTTTTAAATGATTTTCATTATTATTTAGACACATTTTAAAACATTTTTTTGATTTAAAAACCTATTAGGAGAATAGGAGAGTTCCATGTATTTTTCTCCAACTTTTTCGTGGGGCTTCGTCATCTACTGTGACCATTCACTAATTCGTGAATTCACCGACATTCTGGCGAAACAGAAATCCCGAAATATGCCGAAGTGAAAAAGCAATGAAATTTCTGTGAAATTTGCTTTATGAATGTTCAAATGTTTGTAACCAGATGCTTGCAAAGAATATTAAACATGCTTTAAGCTGATATAATATTATATGAATATCTTTGAAAGCAAACAAAGGAAAGACAAATTGCCTTACAAATACCGAAGATGAAGTTAAAATGGATTTTGCATACTCTTCACAATGAAATGGGGATGAACAAATCTATAGAAAGAAGGCATAGCTTGAGGAGAGCTAAAAGTCCTAAAGGGTTATTCAAAGAGCAATGAGATTTCAGTGAAATATTAATTTTTGTGCTTTTTCAATCAGTGCGCTTCAGCGATTTTAGTTTGCCGATCCTGCAATGAATTCACTATTCACCGCAGGATCCCCAAAGTGCGCAAAAAAGGAGTTGTCGAACACTGCCGAAAGCTGACGAAATGACCGCTGAACGCCGCCGTCAACTTCTGATCAGCCCGCTGACCGCTGCCGACTGACCACCGCCGAACTGCAGAAAAAAAATATGCATACATAAAACATTATTCAGTATAAAAAATCTCAAAGTGAAAAAAGTGATTTTATTATTATTTGTTAAAAATAGAAACTGAACACTGATCCTACCCATTTTATTTTAAGTAACTCTGAGTATACAAAACTTCAGTTTATGAAAGAAAAAAATCCTGTTTACTATTGTACATTTATTTTTTATTTATTTTTTTATTTGTATTTAGCATATTAAGGCAAATGTTTAGTGCCTTTTCTGTCATTAAAGGGTTAAGGCAGATATCTGGTGTGTAGCAGATAAGATCTACATTCAAGTCTCAGATGGAGCTTGCTTTTGGTTTGTTTGACGCCCATCAGAGCTCAATTAGCCAGCAACATGGTGGATGATAACAGCTGCAGTCCGTGATTGCCAAGAGTTCCCATAGAGCCCTTATCAGATTTCTGGATGCTGGTCAATGGCAAACAATAAGCAAGAAAGGGGTTTGTGAGGGTCTTGAGAAAGAACAACGTCACTAGTGACCAGCCCTACGGTGTCTCACAAGGCTTTAGCTCAATTGTGCCATTACAGGCACAACAGCTCCCTATGCAAATCAGCCTGCAATCACTGAGAAAGAGTGGCCAGTACTGATTGCCAAGGATGTCATCCCTGCACGAGATTTGCAGCAACCCACAACAATCGTTTCAGCCCTGTTAGGCCTCGTCAGGAGGGTATAGCTGACAGCACTCTAGGCACCTTGAGCAAGGGGTTCACGTCGGGATTACCCTGTAAATTTATAGTGAGCAAGAAAGGGGTTTGTGAGGGTCCTGAGAATGAACAATGGCACTAGCGGTGCTAAAGGCTTTAGCTCGATTGTTCCTTGTGAGACCTGAGCGGGTCCCATTGTAGAGAAGGCCACTAGTGCCGCTGATCATTTTCAGGACCCTCATAAACACCCCTTTTTCTCACTTTTAAGTATACAGGGTATTCCAGACATGGATCCCTTGCTCGTGGCCCCTAGAGGGGTGTCAGCTATACTCTCCTGATGATGTCTAACAAGGCTGAAATGATCGTCGGGGTTGCTGCACCTCTCGTGCAGGGATGATGTCCTTGGCATTCAGGCCTGGCCACCCTTTCTGGGTGATTGCAGTCTGATTTGCATATGAAGCTGTTGTCCCTGTAATGGCAATATCGAGCTAAAGTCTTGTGAGACCTGAGCAGGTCCCACTGTAGAGCATGCCACTAGTCCCATTGCTCATTCTCAGGACCCTCATAAGCCCTCCTTTTTCTCACTATAAGTAAGGGGGGTAATTCAGACGTGGACCCTTTGCTTGAAGTTCCTAGAGGGGTGTAAGTTATATCCTCCTGACGAGGCCTAACAAGGCTGAAATTATTGTTTGGAGTTGCTGCACCTCTCGTGCAGGGATGACATCCTTGGCATTCAGTATTGGCCAGTGTGGCCACCATTTCTGGATGATTGCAGTCTGATTTGCATATGCAGCTGTTGTCCCTGTAATGGCACAATCGAGCAAAAGTCTTGTGAGACCTGAGTAAGCCACTAGTGCTGTTGCTCATTCTCTGGACCCTCATAAACCCCCCTTTTTTCTCACAGACAAATAATCACGTAATCTTTCTTCTCTTCTTTTACTCTGCCTGGCAACAGTTGAGAAGACAATGACCCTGCTTAAAGGGACATAACACATTTTATCAATCGGCACATTTTAAACGACACAAAAACAACAGAAAAAAAATTATATAGGGCGCTGCCCCATTTGTCCCTGTCGATCAGCCACCACTGTCTGTAGGATTCCACTGAGTGTAACCATTGGAACTGAGTAAGATCTCGTCAATAAGATCTAGTGCCATGCAAGCTCCAGCAGAGGGAGCCTTTGGGACTGTTTTACCATGGTTTTCTATGGATTACGTCTCAATCAGATGGCGGATCAGAGCAAGGACCTCAGGGGAGCCTGGCAGATGAATATGAAAGTGGGGAGTGTGTTCGGTAACTATATGCTATTGCTAATACCATGTTTAAGTAGGTGCAATGGAAGTGTGTTTTGATGATTAATATGGCATTACTCATAATTAAAGTGCTAGTGAAGGTTGGCGCATCCTTTACAATGCATTAGACACGCAAACCAGCGGTATTAAAGTGAGCTGCCGCTCGAATTGGAATAGCCAGCAGTGCAGAAATGATTGTGTGAGGACAAGTAATAATTTACAAGCCTCACGCAATTGTTACAACTCCTAATGGAATAAAGCCCTAAGTTGGTAGCAGAGCATGTGGGTTCTGCTTTGTTCCAGCCATGAGTTCTCATTAAAAATGAAAGGACTTAAATTAAATTAAAAATTATGGGATCTTGAGAGAGAATAGAAATGTTCTGTGTCTCAGACTAATAGATAAGGCCGACATCTCTCCATTACTAGAGTTTTTGCACTGAATTTTTTTGCTCATTAAGTTGCTGTTTTTATCTTTGTGTTTAATAAAACCAGACTTTCTGACCCAAAATATATGCAATTCTGATACAAAATCATAATAGAATTGCTAATTAACTGGTATTTGTTTTTCTGCAATAGCCTATTCAGCTAACAGTAATATATTAAAATGCTGGAAAATAGATGTTGTAACAACAAATATGCAAAAAGTAAGGTACAATTCATCTTTTTTTTCCAATTATATATAAATAAAACTTTCTAATTTTAATCAAAGGACTCTCCAGTCTCTGTAAAATTTAATAATATTAATTATTGGCATTAACATTGTGTGTATTACATTTCCAGACAAGACTGACTGAAATTACCTCTCCTATCTTTTATTAAAAGACAATAAAAAAGTGAAGTGTGATAGCCAGGTATATGCCCTGATAATCTTTACATGGAGGTGTGAGATTTCACAGCTGATGGATCATGGGACAGGTTTATATGATGAAGTGAATTGATGAAGGTACTTCTGCTGCTCTGAACAGTAAGCATTACTCGGGACAGCAAGACATATTCCTATCGGCTCTCATTAAGTCTTTGCTTATAGGGTTTACAAAGGTCAGCGTCTGACAGGGATATTTATATTGTATAAAATAACCTCAATAAATTGTTTACCAAGACTGTGCCAGGGCTAAGAAATTGTAATGCATTAGTGCTTTTTGTAGTGTGTGCAGTTGCCTGTGTTAATACATGGTTTAGAGGCGGTGTTTTTGGACTGACCTCTGTATGATACATGATTGACATGAACATTTACAGCTCAAAATGATCATATACTGTATAAGCAGGTTCAACCTAACCACCAGGTCGCTGCTCTACAATCATGGAAAGCCGACTCGATCCCACTCAGAAGATGCCTCTAGTGAGTGTCCTCGGGCAAGACACCTAACGATATGGATGTACCTACCTCACAAAATACTTGTTCATCTCATAGATGGTAAGTTACCTTGGAAACAGGGTCCCCCTGAATCAGGTCATCATCCATGTGTGGTATTCCACTGTATCAACTCCTTGTACACTGATCTTGAAAAGCGCTGAGGAATTTGTGGCATCATATAAATAAAGGATAATAATAAATAATATATGTGTATATATATATACACAATAGAAGATGTTGTGAATAAAAAGCCAGAGTATAGCAGTACGTAGTGATACCTTTTTTATTGGACTAACATTAAATTTAAAAGACAAGCTTTCGAGAGTATACAGTACCCCTCTTCTTCAGGTCTGGAAGCTATACTGAGCAAAATCATAGAAATGAACATAAAGAGCCAAGCAGAATGGTGGGGGGCTAGGATGGGTGTTGTAAATACTGAATAGTGGAATGGTCAAGAAGGATAAACAACCAGGACAGGTCATAGGTCCATAAAACAACAGAGATACGCATCACTGATTGTGCCCAAAGAGGAAGAATTCAATAAGTTAACTTAAAAAAGTTTCATTCAACAAAGCAGGTTTTGTGTAAGTCATTCTTTTCTTCTAATTTCTTGCTTTACATTTTTTTAACCAATGGGAAATGCAACACAAATTAACTTGTGGGTCCTTTCGCACTCTTCCTAATGTTAACCTTAACCCAAAATACCCCCAGTTTGCATGATTTAAGGCACCCTCAACTACCCCGCCCATTGCAGTTATATCCAGTTCCACTTTTCACATAACAATTCTGATAGGGTGCTACAATATATCTGATAATGGATGATTATTGTCCCATAAAGAAGTAATGGTTCGTCTAGTCACAGAATGCTGAACTGAACCGAAGTATCAACAAAATAATTTTTAGTGTTTCAGTTCGATAGGTTAAACCCTTGGCTGTGGAAGACGTGTGGGGGACGTCATGGGGATTTTACTTGCAACATGCAGAGGACGTCCCCTACGTCATGGTTTCCCTGCAGCCTCGGGCGAGATCTCTGGGGTCTGGGGGGAATCCCTGGCTGATGTGACTTCCTAGATGTCAGACCACGCCTTGGGACCTCCCTGCCCACTGACAATGAGCATAGACGCGTATCTCCTGAACTGTAATAGATACTGGCCCATGCTTTGTATCATATTTGGAAAGGCCAGAGCATGGCTTTTCCATTAATATCAAATATGGTATTTTTTACCTTGTAAAAATAAAACCTTTTTTTCATAAAGCAGCACTATTGCTCACTTTTCAGTTAGAAAGTGAACAGTGATGCTGCACTAAATCACCTTCCCATTTCCCACATCCAGGAAGTGTTGAGGTGATGGCATAATGTGTTATTACGTATTGTTCCATCAAAAACCTAAACTGTGGCACCGCTGTGAGGGGAGCAGTGGGGTCCTGTGGGACCCTGCGTCTCTGATTTTTAAACCACACAAAGTCATGTGAGATGTCATTCGAAAGGACAGAGTCTGGCCTTTCCAACAATATCAAACATGTCCTTATGATGGTTAAATATAGGGGAAAAAAGAAAAAAAAATTAAATGCAAAATTTCCTTACAGGACCGCGCGGCCACCTAATTTGCATGATGCACACACAGGGCACCCGAAAAAGACATCCGACGCACCCTCTCTGACGTCTCTGAGAGGGCGCTACGGCGGTCCCTCTGATGTCAGAGAGGGTGCGATGGCCAGTGGCTCCCTCTGATGTCAGAGTGGCCGCGCCAGACGTCTTCTGCCCATGCTTGCCCCATTCGTATCCGCCCGCACCCTGCCTGTTACGACGACGATCACTTGCTCTAATCATAATGAGGTCTGATATCTTGGTATACATGTATCTGGGGCCTGTGTCTGTCTGGATATATATACACTATATTGCCAAAAGTATTCGCTCATCTGCCTTGACTCGCATATGAACTTAAGTGACATCCCATTCCTAATCCATAGGGTTCAATATGACATCGGTCCACCCTTTGCAGCTATAACAGCTTCAACTCTTCTGGGAAGGCTGTCCACAAGGGTTAGGAGTGTGTTTATGGGAATTTTTGACCATTCTTCCAGAAGCGCATTTGTGAGGTCACACACTGATGTTGGAGGAGAAGGCCTGGCTCTCAGTCTCCGCTCTAATTCATCCCAAAGGTGTTCTATCGGGTTGAGGTCAGGACTTTGTGCAGGCCAGTCAAGTTCATCCACACCAGACTCTGTCATCCATGTCTTTATGGACCTTGCTTTGTGAACTGGTGCACAGTCATGTTGGAAGAGGAAGGGGCCAGCTCCAAACTGTTCCCACAAAGTTGGGAGCATGGAATTGTCCAAAATGTCTTGGTATGCTGAAGCATTCAGAGTTCCTTTCACTGGAACTAAGGGGCCAAGCCCAGCTCCTGAAAAACAACCCCACACCATAATCCCCCCTCCACCAAACTTTACACTTGGCACAATGCAGTCAGACAAGTACCGTTCTCCTGGCAACCACCAAACCCAGACTCGTCCATCAGATTGCCAGATGGAGAAGCGCGATTCATCACTCCAGAGAACGCGTCTCCACTGCTCTAGAGTCCAGTGGCAGCGTGCTTTACACCACTGCATCCGACGCTTTGCATTGCACTTGGTGATGTATGGCTTGAATGCAGCTGCTCGGCCATGGAAACCCATTCCATGAAGCTCTCTGTGCACTGTTCTTGAGCTAATCTGAAGGCCACACGAAGTTTGGAGGTCAGTAGCGATTGACTCTGCAGAAAGTTGGCGACCTCTTCGCACTATGGGCCTCAGCATCCGCTGACCCCGCTCCGTCAGTTTACATGGCCTACTACTTTGTGGCTGAGTTGCTGTCATTCCCAAACACTCCCACGTTCTTATAATAAAGCTGACAGTTGACTGTGCAATATTTAGGAACGAGGCAATTTCAGGACTGGATTTGTTGCACAGGTGGCATCCTATCACAGTTCCACGCTGGAATTCAATGAGCTCCTGAGAGCGACCCATTCTTTCACAAATGTTTGTAAAAACAGTCTGCATGCCTAGGTGCTTGATTTAATATACCTGTGGCCATGGAAGTGATTGGAACACCTGATTATGATTACTTGGATGGGTGAGCGAATACTTTTGGCAATATAGTGTATATACCTGCATTAGACATAACCTGCATTAAGACTTGTCTAAACACACTTGTTTTTAAAATATGAAGAGTAAGGTCTCTGTAAGCTTTGAAGACTGACCAACCATTATTTTATGATGTACTTGTGACAGAACACGCTGTCACTGTGCGACTTGGAGGGGGCTGTGCGCTAACCTCCTGCCCAGAGACTATGGCCCGTGAAAGAGACTATTGGGGGAACTGATGAACCTTTTAAATACAGTATATTTGGTTTTCATTGTTTTATATATATCTGCCAGTTAACTAAATATTTTTGATGTCTGTGGGTTATTCCCTTGTGTATTTATTGTATAGTCTCTTGTTGTGTATATTGCGTACATTCCCTCAAATATCTAACCTTTTCTCTGTATAGTGTGATCTCTGTATTAGTACCTGCTTTCTCTATTGTGTAAGTTCTCTCTGTAAGAAATTCCTTTTGTTTACCCTGCTTTCTCCTTCCCCCATGCTCCATTGTTTGAAGGTCCTGTGTAGTACCATTCTCCTGGCAACTGCCAAACCCAGACTCTTTCATCAGATTGCCAGTGTCATGTCTCGACCCTGCCCCCTGGTGGTGGGAGGAGGGATTTGCCAGTATGCTGGCTTTTAGGTTCTGCAGACCTTCTATCGGGCTCATTGGTCTGCAGTCACATGACCTGTTCAGCCCTAATATATGGCTTCCCATGCATTTGTTCCTTGGATCAGGATAGACTAAGTCTGAGATCCTCTGAGTTCCTGTTCCCCGTGTTTATTCGAGTTCTGAATCTGATATCTCTGTATGACTTTTTGGTTCTGGTTTCTGGATATTCTCTAGTCTACTCCCTAAGTATATTCTGCATTTCTGATATTTTCGTGTATGACCTGGCTTGGCTTATTGGACCTCTCTCTTGCATGTATTTTGTCTGTTAAGTGTCTGTCTGTTTAGTTTGGTTGTTTTCACTCAACAGGCATTTGGCCACGAAGCCATTTGGTGTGAGTGATTCCCAGGGCTTTGTCTGTACTCCCTGGCTGGGAGTGTTAGGATTTGCAGTGTGTTACATTCATCGTGTTTCCCAGTATCAAGTTCTGTCTTTGCAGTTTTCTGCATTCATTGTTTTCAAGAATTAAATTCTCTCCTGCAGTGTGCTGAATTCATTATCTACCCCAAGTCCTGTGCTCTGTCTATAGCTGAGAAATTATACCCAGTGCAGGGCTTCCTAGAGTGTCTGTATTCCTGCACAGTCTTGATGTTTTCCTAGTAATGCAAGTGTGTGCTGAAGTCTGCAAACAAAACCATATACCTGCCCTAAAGGCTTCAATCTACAAAGCCTGGGGGCTCCCCATCACTCTATAGGGGGCCTACAGTTACAGCCAGATGGAGAAGCGCGATTCATCACTCCAGAAAACGCATCTACACTGCTCTAGACTCCAGTGGCGGCGTGCTTTACACCACTGCATCCAACACTTTGCATTGCACTTGGTGATGTATGGCTTGGATGCAGCTGCTCGACCATGGAAACCCATTCCATGAAGCTCTCTGCGCACTGTTCTTGAGCTAATCTGAAGGCCACATGAAGTTTGGAGGTCTGTGGCGATTGACTGCAGAAAGTTGGCGACCTCTTCGCACTATGCGCCTCAGCATCCGCTGATCCAGCTCCATCAGTTTACGTGGCCTACCACTTCGTGGCTGAGTTGCTGTCGTTCCCACATTCTTATAATACAGGTGACAGTTGACTGTGGAATATTTAGGAGCGAGGAAATTTTCACGACTGGATTTGTTGTACAGGTGGCACCCTATCACCGTTCCACGCTGGAATTCGCTGAGCTCCTGAGAGCGATCCATTCTTTCACAAATGTTTGTAAAAACAGTCTGCATGCCTAGGTGCTTGATTTTATATACCTGTGGCCATGGAAGTGATTGGAACACCTGACTATTTGGATGGGTGAGCGAATACTTTTGGCAATATAATATATATTTATCTAGGGACTGTGTCTGTCTATCTGGGTATACATGTATCTGGGACCTGTGTCTGTCTGGGTGTATATATATATGTATCTGAGGCCTGTGTCTGTCTGTCTGGGTACACATGTATCTGGGGCCTGTTTCTGTCCTTCTGGGTATACATGTATCTGAGGCCTGTGTCTGTCTGGGTTTACATGTATCTGAGGCCTGTGTCTGTCTGTTTGGGTATACATGTATCTGAGACCTGTGTCTGGCTGTCTGGGTATTCATGTATCTGGGGCCTGTGTCTGTCTGGGTATTCATGTATGTGGGGCCTGTGTCTGCCTGGGTATTCATGTATCTGTGGCCTGTGTCTGTCTGTCTGGGTATTCATGTATCTGGGGCTTGTGTCTGTCTGTCTGGGTATTCATGTATCTGGGGCATGTGTCTGTCTGTCTGGGTATTCATGTATCTGGGATCTGTGTCTGCCTGGGTATTCATGTATCTGCGGCCTGTGTCTGTCTGTCTGGGTATTCATGTATCTGGGGCCTGTGTCTGTCTGGGTATACATGTATCTGGGGCTTGTGTCTGTCTGTGTACATGTAAATATATATATATATATGTGCATACATGTGTGTCCAACGATTTTGGGTGCACACCCTAATGTGCATTAGTGTGCACAGGCCTATGATTATTTAGCAGTTAATGAGGTGGAGGGAGGAATGTTTATATTAAATAAGGCTAGGGTCAAACGAAAGCATTTTTACACGCGAACGTAAAAAAGTGCGTCCGAACGCATTGACGTATTTTTTCAAGGAATAGGCGAAAACGGTCATGCGATGCACATTTTCGTGCGTGATGTTTTACGGGTCCAAACCAGGAAACTTTTTGCATCTGGACGTTATGTTGGCCGGACACGAGCAGGGTCTGACGTCTCCAAATCACACACACACACCGCTATGCCGCTGCAGCGCACTCTGTACATCCGTACTAGCGGTTCTGCGTTCTCGAAAAAATGCGTTCATTTTCCACTTGCGTTGCGCGGCCGGACTTTCGTGCAACCGTACTTCGTATATTGGCTGTCATTGCCCGTCATTTGCTGCTAGTGCGGCCATGATTATGTGCGCCAGAACGCACGTTAAAAGTGCGCTGGTCTGACCCCAGCCTAAGACGGCAGGAAGGTATTGTTCTCCAGGCTAACGATAAGAGATGGCAGCTGAATGAGATATGACAGGTATCTTCTAAGACTTCTAATGTACCCCCTGCTGGTGTCCTTTGACTACATCCCACACAATACAATGATGTGAGTTGGTGACTGGCCCATTAACTCCATTCTATGGAAAAAACCACACAGTGAGAAACAAGTGATGTAAAGATACTGTGGGGAGGGGCAGTTTATAGCATTAAATATCACAGAATGGATGCACCCAGTGACACATAAACAAGAAAAAAACAAAACACATGTAAGAGATCAACAACATAAAACAAACATATCCGTTTTGGTGATAGTGTCCCTTTAAGAGCTCACTCGTTACTACTAATGGTATGAAAGGAATAGAGCTCAGATTATACACATTTTACACAAAGCAATAAATCCTCCCTTCTAGGCACAATGTACTGTTTGTAGTGGGGGCTCTGCTGTTTCTGCACCATTATAGATATTTGTTGCATGTTCTTATCACTCACTGTGTAGTACTGGCGTCTTTACTTTCTAAAATTAATAATAATTTGCTTCGCCGTTTATGGTTCTGGCGAGTCCAAGACCGTCACCTGGTATGCTGCGCACTCGGTGTTCCAGGGCCCCGGTTTTAATATAATGAGTAGCGACAGGGAGTAGTATGACTCATGTATTAATGACTGAAGATGTGCAGGCTCTTAGCAAAGTGACATCAGCAGCATTTAATGTACAGGACACAGATCTCAGAGGTAACTGAATGAGAAGGTTACATTTTAACCCCTGTGTTGATGGAAGGATTAGCCAAAAGTCGCCAATGATGGTGCTTAGCGAGCGTCCCTTGCTTTGAAGGTCATATTCAGTGATTGGTATCCTCCAG
The DNA here is from genome assembly GCA_009667805.1 of Leptobrachium leishanense. Taxonomy (NCBI): domain Eukaryota; kingdom Metazoa; phylum Chordata; class Amphibia; order Anura; family Megophryidae; genus Leptobrachium; species Leptobrachium leishanense. The sequence continues at coordinate 149,791,288 of CM019066.1, read as the reverse complement.
CACGCCTAGGCAGCAGATAAGTCCCAGCAGTCATAAAGAAGCTCCTGGGGCTTTCAGACTTTGAAACATACAAAACGAGGGAGATTTAAACTTATCCATGTTTTTGACACACACACACAGTATAGTCACTCGTAAATTTAAATCAGGAACCGTGTTCTTTAAAAGATTGTACACTGTTGTATCTGCATTTTTATTCCTGTATACATTGTTTCCTTGGGTGTAATCCTTGAAATCATCTCTGATCTGCAAAGTGAAGCCAGTAATAAAGCTCTACTTTTTGTATCATTCCCTGCATGTTGGATACAGTATAATTCATTGTGTGGGGCTCCTGACAAGAATACATAATATCGGCCTCACAAGGCTTGGTATTGAGCGGTGTATGGATGGAAATGATTGAAACTGCATCCCTTTAATTAAATAAAAAGATTTCTTTTAATGTGCCTCTAGTCCACTGACTTATAACCAATTTCACTTTTCAGGGCTGTCATTTCATGCAGGAGTCTCACATTATTTCCTTATTGTTTTTCTTTTCTATGGCCACATTTTTTTTTCTTTTCTTGAGCCGGACATGTGTCGGAGATAGTAATTTTCGAAAATGTTGCCTTTTATCTCGCCTTTGATTATACCCCCTCCTCTCTCTATTTTATCTCTTCCTATTTCATTCTTCCTTCTAGCTGTTCTCCTTTATTATATCATGGTAGGAACTGTCCATTTCTCTCTGCCCTGTGCAGAGATTTCAACCCCCTGCTCAAGTCATTGCTGCATCTTCTTTTCACTTCTCTGCGGTTTTATTACTTTGTACATCCTTTTTTAAGAAAATAATAAATCATTATAAAAAGTAAAAATTTCCATTTTCAAATATTGCGATAAGACAAAATGATGCTCAGGTCTTGAATGACCATCACACGCCGTGCAAATGGCAGTGAGATTCAAGATGTTGAAAGATCGCCTTAATCAGCCAAGATATGCAGGATTATTCAAAGAGTATCAAAATCCCGCCAGAATTTCGGTGCTCTTTTGTTCCCCACACTTCGGGGAGTCAAATTCCCGGACCTTGCGGTGAATGCAGTGTCCACAAGCTGCAGGAAAATTCCGCCAAACAAATCTGAAAATCCGCCGCATAACCGCCGAATTGAACTGAAGAAAACTGCCTCAATACCGTTGAGAGAACATCAGAACAATCCAATAAACTGCCGAAAAAAACGCACCCGATGATCCGCCGCAAAACCGCCGAACACATATGAAAAAAGCTGACGATCCGCCGAACAGAGTGCCGACCAGCCGCTGGAAAAAGCCGATAAGCCGACAAACGGGATAAAAAAAAGAAAACATTGCAACTTTTAAAATCTGTTTGCAAAAAAACTACTATATGAAAATTCCTGGAATTACTATATATGGTCCTATGAATAATAATAAAAAGGTCTTTAATAATAATAAAGGTCTGTTACAGAAAAAAAACGGCATTTAAAAAAATTGCTACCAATTAAAAGAATAAACGGTTTAATAAATATTTAATACATTTATTAAAATAAAAATATTCACTGAATAGATTCACCATTGCTTCTGTATGGGGAGTTCACTGCCGTTGAACAGCACACGGGGTTATTCAAAGAACTCCGAATTGGGACCTAAAGGTAACCGAACACTGAAATTCAGCGTACTGTTACCTTTCCTGGCCATTCGGCTATTCAGAGAGCATGCAGTTCGCCAAATGTTGGCGAATTGCCTGCACATACGGTGCCTGTTCGAGGGCAGTGAATCCGCATAGAGAAACAATGCTTCGTCTATTCAGAGAACACAAAACAGCTGAGAAAGTTTGCCGAAATGCCCTGCCATTCGGTGGTTTCATTTGACAGGTTTATTCAGGAGAATCCCATAGGCTTCAATGTTAAAAATACTCCCGTTTTAATCCAATATCTAATCAACCGTTTATTATTTTATTATGCAGTAAAAAGTTTCTTTATTTTTAGATTTTTTCAGATCTTTTAGGCATTTTTCGGGATTTTTTTGCGAAATTTTATTTTCGTTTTTTTTTTAAATTGTTTTTCTTTAGGCTAGGGTCAGACTGAGGCAGTGCGAACGCGCGTTCTGGCGCACTTAATCACGGCCGCACTAGCAGCAGATGCCGGGCAATGACGGCCAATATACGAAGTACGGTCGCACAAAAGTCCGGCTGCGCAACGCAAGTGGAAAATGAACGCATTTTTTCGAGAACGTGAAACCGCAGGTACTGACGTACAGAGTGCGCTGCGTCCGCTAGCGGCGTGTGTGTGTGATTAGGAGACGTCAGACGCTGCTAATGTCCGGCCAACATAACGTCCAGACACAAAAAGTGTTTTATTGATGATCCGTACAAAATCACGGACGAAAATGCGCATAGTATGACCACTATCACGTATTCTGTGAAAAAATGCGTCCATTCGTTTGAACGCACTTTTTCACAGACAACATAAAAATGCGTTAGTCTGACCCTAGCCTTATTCTGTAACAGCCTTTTTATTATCATTCATTGGATCTTATATGTAAATTTCAAACATTTTCGTTCTGTAGTTTCCTTGAAAACATTCAAGCATATTGTTTTTTTTTTTTTTTTTTACTCCATTTGTCTGTGGGATCCGGTTTTCCGGCGGCTGCTCTGCGCTGTAATCGGCTCCTGCTCGGGTTTCTCCGGCGTGTTCGGCGGGGTTAATCCAGATGTTTTTGCAGGTTTCGGTGTGCCTTCGCCAGGTTTTGCAGTGAGTGTTCGCCGGGTTTGCGGCGACATTTCCCTGCACTACGACGACCCTGTGGTGCTTGCTGAATACACCGCAGGGTCGTCGAAATGGGATCGCCAAATTGCACCGAATTGAAGAGAACAAAAAGTCACTGAACGTGCGGTGACTTTTAGATTCTCTTTGAATAAGCCTGACAGTATTTCGCTGGCAATTCGCCAATATTTGGCGAACTGCCTGCTTTTTGAATACCTGAATGGCTCCAATATTGCACCATACAGGAAAATTCCCTGTTCGGTGCAATTTCAGAGCCAATTTGGCTCTCTTTGAATAACCCTAATGGTTGTCACTTTGTTAATGTTTAGGGAATTTAACCCTTTCGCTGCTGAGGCATTTCGCGCCTGTGTGCTGAGCTCATTTTTACCGGTTTCGCTCATCATGTTTAAACGCGTTTTGAAGCCTTGTTTAATTATATGACCCCGACATATTATATATCGTTCTTTCCGGCAGATTCAAAATATATCATTATTATATGTATCTGTCATGTCCTGTCTGTATATTATAACAAAAAATGCAATAAAATTTTAATTTTCAATAATTTACAATGTGTAAAGTGTTTTTTTTTTCACATTTTAACATGCGAGCGTTTGCGGTTATATTTTCTATGGGTTGCACTTGTTAAAAAAATTAGAAATGGGGACTAGTTACATTTTTTTGGGGGGAAAATCACGTGATTTTTAACAAACACACCCCATACAAAAATCGTTAGTGCAGCATCATTGTTCACATTATAATTGAAATGGGAACAATATTGTTGCATTAGCAACTTTTTACATGGTTTGGTATCGTTGGAAAGGCCATGCTACCCCTAGCGAACCCCTAGCTGCCACAGATCGGGAGATAGGGGGTTCATTGGAACCCCCTATCTCCACCATTGGTGGCAGCTAGGGGTTAACTCTAAAAGTGACGTCATCGCGCTATGCACGATGACGCCAGTCGTCAGGGGGAGTTCCCGGAAGCTTGGCCGACATCCAAGATGTCGGACTGCTCCGGGGGAGGATCACGATCTGGCGCTTTTGGCGCCGAATCGTGATCTGGCCCCAAAGGGTTAAAGCCAGGCACTGTTTGGAAGGGCAAGCTGTGCCCTTCCAAACGATACCTGCCTTTAATCGCTGGCCCCCGGAAGGACCTCCCCCCTCCCTTTCAGGCACCTCCTCCGCACTCGCGTGCGATGACATCTATTGGTCCTGCCGGGGTCCCGGATGCTGGCTGGGCTGACATCCAAGATGTCAGTCCGCACTGGGGGGCTCAGCAATCGGCCAGAATACTGTCCGATTCCTGCCTCCCGTGCATGGAAGCACTCAGCGTGTCCATCGCACAGGGGAGCACTTGGCAGGACGCGCTGAGCGCATCCTTAGCAGTCAAGTGGTTAAAAGGTTGAAAGTCTGTCTTTAGGCAAGTGTGGAGATCAAGATAATTTCCTGAACACTCATGTGCCCCCAGATAGATCAGATAGAATCATTACTCCATCACACTCAAGAGCAGCTGGATCCCCCAACTCCTCACCACATTGTACAGCCCAAACACAGCCCTTGCATCCTGTCCAGGCAAGCATGTACTAAAGTACAGTCAAGATGTGAGGAGCACCCCCCTCACACACACATGTCCTGATCAAGTGAAAACACTGGGTAAAATGGAGGAGCTTCCTCTACCACACCCAATGTAACCAGCAGGCGGGATATTGAATTTCCTGGCTGCCGGTCACCAGTGACATCAGCCCCACGTCACCATCTCTGAGACCACCCATGATAGCGAGTAGTATCAGAAAGGCAGTTGATGGACCAGATCTGTGCTTACTTGTGCAACTGCAATGCATTGCTCTGCTCAGGCACTATATAACGTGCGTACTTAAAGTGCACAAGTCCATAGAGCTGCACAATTTGTAGTTCCTAAGCTACACAGGTTGTGGGAGTCCCTGAGCTGAAGAGGAGCTGCATGTGACGTGGGAGAGAAGGTGAGGGAAAGCTTCATAGATAAAATAAATAAAAATAATTGGGCAAACAAAGGAAACTCTCTTTTTTATTAGCGTATCTGTTTAATGATACTATAATATTTTTGTGTTGAAAATGGTACAGCACCAGCAGATCATTTTTATATACCAAAAGGTAAAACAGTGTGGGATACATTGCTATCCCTAATGCTAAAATAATGGGGGAATAAAATATGCAGAATGAATGTGTTCCATTGTCAAACCAATATGTTTATTGTATAAGATATACATAATTATAGAATAATTTGAATTATGAGTGACGTACTGGAGGTTAGTTATGATGAATTCTTGTAGGAGTTATTCACTATTTGAGATGTTTGCTGTAGTTCAAACTACATTGCACTCTGGCTAGCCAAATGTTAAATTCAACAATGGCAGGCAAAGTTACTGAAAACAACAGCAAAGGGTGCTGAACACCACTACCACTCTTATTCTCCCGTAAAATGAGTAACCCATGGCTATTCTTCATTCAAGGTGGTTGCACTGCTGTTGGCAACACCGTTCACTGTACCTTCCACTTTTTGGCATTTTTCTAGTGGCGATCTCCATTGAACTGTGTTAGAAACTGTGCTAGACCAGATCGACTGAAACAGCAGCGAAATACTGGCGAAACCTATGCTAAATAACTCTGCAGCGGCAGAAACTACAGTGGGAACCCTACCTCAAAACTCTGCGGGGAACAGTGCTAGACAACCTTAGCAGAAACTGCTGCGCAATAAGGGTGAAAAGTATGGCAAAAAAAAATGGTGCCATTTCCCTAAATTGGAATTTCCCTGTAATGTAGTGCTAATCTGAAGAGATGGGTTTTGAGGGATTTCTTGAAGGCCTGAAGGTCAGGGGAGAGTTTGATAGGGCGAGGCAAGTCATTCCACAAAGAAAAAGATGTCATCTGCGCTTATTCCCATTATACTGTGTGAAACTAAACACAATTAGAGGTTTGGTTTCTTATTAATGGCCATTATAAGACTAAGCTCGCTCACCAGCGTCAAGGCACATCTAATGAGGGTGAGTCCTATCCAAAAATGAAGCCACAGGCTGCTGTATAGCAAACCATACCTGCTCATGCTGCTTGTCAGACATGAGGTACACTGGTGGGCCTTTATTTATGCTCCCCCAGAAACAAAATTCACTTTGGGATCAAAAACAAAGACACGGAGCGGGATCTTGCTGCAGGGATGACCTGGCTGGAAGTACATTAAAACATACATAGTACAGGAAGGGTGGGGTCGCGCCTATTCCCCGATGGGGCGGCTGCAACCACCAAATGCATCCAGCCCAACAACATGTGTGAAACATAACAAAGAAAAATATATCATCTGCGCTTATTCCCATTATACTGTGTGAAACTAAACACAATTAGAGGTTTGGTTTCTTATTAATGGCCATTATAAGACTAAGCTCGCCCGCCAGCGTCAAGGCACATCTATTGAGGGCGAGTCCTATCCAAAAATGAAGCCACAGGCTGCTGTATAGCAAACCATACCTAAAAATAAATAAAGGCCCACCAGTCTACCTCATGTCTGACAAGCAACATGAGCTGCTTGTCAGACATGAGGTAGGCTGGTGGGCCTTTATTTATGCTCCCCCAGAAAAAAAATCCACTTTGGGAACAAAAACAAAGAGACGGAGCGGGATCTTGCTGCAGGGATGACCTGGCTGGAAGTACATTAAAGTCATTCCACAAGACTGGTGCTGCCCGTGAGAAGTCTTGGAGGCGAAAGGTGGCCGTGCGCGTGTAGACAGATAACAGGAGGAGCTCGCCTGCCGACCGGAGTTGTCTGGATGGGACGCGCTTGCGGAGTAATGAAGAAATGTAGGGAGGGTTGAGTTATTGAGCAATTTGAACGTGAGTGTCAGTATTTTAAACTGTATCCTGGAACGTACAGGAAGCCAATGGAGGGACTGGTAGAGTGGGAAGGTACGAGAGGTGCGTCTGGTGAGAAAAATAAGCCTGGCGCCTGCATTCATTACAGATTGCAAAGGGGCAATACGGGAGTTGGGGAGGCCAATGAGGAACGAGTTGCAGTAATCAAGTCGTGAAATGACAAGAGCATGAACCAGCACCTTTGTGGTATATCTTGTGTCCGAAAGAGGCGGACACAGGTGATGTTCTTGAGTTGAAAGTAACAAGATTTGGTCACTGTCTGGATGTGGGGAGAGAACGTGAGGTCAGAGGCAAAAGTGAAACCAAGGCAGCGAGATTGAGGCGTTGGGCTAATGGGCGTTCCATTTACTCATAGAGGGATAGATGTATTGGGTTTTTCTTGGAGGGAGGAATGATGAGAATATCAGTTTTGGCAAGACTGAGTTTAAGGAAGCGGGAAGACATCCAATTCGAGACGGCAGAGAGACAGTTAGTGACTCGATCCAGGAGAGATGGAGATAGATCAGGGGAGGAGAGGTATATTTCACTGTCATCGGCTCATTCGGTGGTACTGGAATCCAAAGGAGCTGATCAATTTACCTAAAGCAATCGTGTAGATTGAGAAAAGGAGAGGGCCCAAAACTGAACCTTGGGGCACCCCAACAGAGACAGGCTGCCTGGAAGAGGTACTTCCTGCAAGTGAGACACTAAACGAATGCTGGGACATGTAGGAAGCGAACCATGAAAGAACAGTACTTTGAAGTCCTATATCACTAAGAGTTTGCAGGAGGATTGAGTGGTCAACTGTATCAAAGGTGGCAGAGAGGTCAAGAAGGATCAGCAGTGAGTAGCACAAATTAGATCTAGCATTTTGCAAGGTCATTGGTCAGTTTCGCAAGGGCCGTTTCTGTCGAGTGCAGTGAGCGAAAGCCAGATTGCAGAGGGTCAAGGAGAGAGTGGGTGTTGAGGTAGTCAATCAGACAGGCATACACATCGAGGAGTTTGGAGGCAAAAGGGAGCAGGAACACGGGGCGGTAGTTGGAGGGAGCAGTCAGATCCAGAGATGGCTATTTTAGGATTGGAACTACCGTGGCATGTTTGAGGGGAGCAGGAAAGACCCCAGAGGTCAAGGACAGATTAAAGGTGTGGGTCAAGGATGGTACAAGAGAAACGGCGAGTGTTTTGGCAAGATGTGAGGGAACGGGGTCGAGGGGGCAGGTAGCTTTATTATTTTATAATGTTTTATTATTATTCATAAGACCTTATATGTTAATTCCAGACATTTTCGTCTCGTAGGTTTTTTGCAAACAGTGTTTCAAATTTGGCACTTTCAATCATTTTGGGCTGGTTTTTTTACTTGTCCGCCGGCTTGTCGGCTGTTTTCTGTGGTTGGCCGGCGCTGTGCTTGCCGACTCGTCGGCTGCGTTTGGCGGCTGTCCAACAAGTTTGTGATGGCGGCTGGCGGGTTTTCAGTGGCTGTCCGGTGGGTTAGCGGCAGCGGCAGGCAGGTTTGCATCAGGTTGGCGGTGGCATTCTGTGGCCGATTCGTTGCACTTCTGGGACCCTGCGGTCAATGCTGAATTCACCGCAGGTTCAGCGAATCGGATTCACCAAAGTGCGGCGAATCAGAGAGTATTAGTTAGTAAAAGTATTTGCATGGCTAGTATGAGAATGTATATGTACACTGGGCCAGTTGGCGTCTGGTCAGGGGTTTGCCCTTGCTTGTTTGCCATGTACAGCCCTGTGCATGCTTGCAACCTTAGGGCCAATAATCAACCCAGCCTGAAAACTCTCATAAATCATTCTGAGTCTGAAATTCGTTATTTGAGTATAGGAAATGTATACTGTGGCCTAGACATTTTAGGTGTAAATCTAGATGGGGGTTGTACAAATGTATCATTCCTTCATTTTACAATGTGAATTAAATGAGAAATGTCTGTATTGCATTTAAAAAGCGCAATACATCGCCAAGATAAACAACTACAGGTCAACACTAAGGCTGCCTGTCCTCCTCCCTTCTCTGAAATAAACAGCAGTATTGGATCTTTTAATCAGAGCTCTGATGAGCCATGCGGCGTTGAGAAGATTGCATTACAAGGGTGTATGTTCTAGTCGCTGCTTCTTCTGAGTACTGTCTGCGACTAAGTCTCTTCTGTTACGCCTTGCAAATCACATTCTGACTGAGACCAATGAAAAAGTAAATAAAGAAGCTTACACCTGGAAAATTCCTCATATGTCAGCCATATTTACACAGGCATTCGTTACTGCTCCTCGCGCTCTGTTCACATCTGGTTTGTCAGTGATTCTTTCATGCTTTCATTGTGGTTATATGGGTAGAATGTGTACCATTTATATGTGGATTGCTTGATACAGCGAGCTCCCAAACACTGGTACTGTGAATCTGGTCCAGTAAAAGGATGGCAGCTTCGCAGTTATCACCCACAGATCTATTCTTGCTGTGGTATTATGATTATTCTTTCTTTTACTCTTGGTCTATCTTTGATATTTAAGGGGTTTTTCAAAAATTCCACAGGAATTTTGGTGTTCTTTCTTTCCCCGCTCTTCGGGGAATCAAATTCCCCGACCCTGAGGTGAATTCAGCATTCACTACAGGGTCCCCAAAGTGCAGTAAAAAGCCGCAAAAACAACCGCTGAATCAAAAGTAGAAACCGCCGCAAAACCGCCGAAAACATCGGATCCAATTTGATATGCCACTGCAAAACCGCCGTAAACATCGGATCCGACAAGCCACCGCAAAACCACCAAACACATCCAAAAAATGTCGATGATCCACCGAACAAAGTGCCGACAAGCCGTTGGAAAAAGCTGACAAGCCGACGAACGGGGTAAAAAAAAAAAAACACTGCAACTTTGAAAAGCTAAATGCCTGGAATATATAAGGTCCAATGAATAAAAATAAAAAGGTCTGTTACAGAAAAAAAAACAGTTTTTAAGAAAAAAAATGGTTAAGGAATATTTTGCTGAAAAAACCTGCAAAATCCTAGAAAAATATAAATAGACTGACTTTTTCCTGCAAATTAAAATAATAAATGGTTTAATAGATATTTAATAAAAATTGGATTTTGTTTTTGCATTGAAACCTATGGGATTCGCCTGATTAAACCTGCCAAATAAAAGCACCAAAAATCAAGGCATTTCACTGACATTTCGGTGCTCTTCGGTGTCCTCTGAATAGATTAACCATTGCTTCTCAAGGGGATTTCACTGCTGTCGAAGATCACCGTATTTCACTGGCAATTTGCCAATACTTGGCTATTTGCTCGCTTTTGAATAGCCGAATGGCCCTGAAATTGCACCATACAGGGAAGTTCCTGTACAGAGACGTTTGGTACAATTTCGGGACCAGATCGACTCTCTTTGAATAACCCCGTTAGTGTGACCCAGAATGATCTCGCATGTTACACAAAATGTGTCAATCTTCTCTGACCTATGGCTTCATGAAGAGTATTATCTTTCTACAGTGTCTTCAAATATGAGTATCAAAAATATAAATACTTTATTAAAAATATACAGGTAATTTCTATTAATAAAGAGAAACAATAAAATTAAAAGTAAACATGAGAACATTTAAGCATAATATCAGTTATATGCATGAGATAGTCTAATAATAATAATAATAATAATAATAATAATAATAAATATGTTATTAGTAAATGTACATGAACTATAGTATATAGATTTTTGGGGTTATCCCTGCCAATAATTTACCAAATATTGTTTTGCTCACTTTTCCTATATTTTTAATGTATAAATGTAGAGAAATGCAACTTTTCATGAATTAAATGTCTGCACACCAAATTACTACAGATGTTATACATAATTATTAATTAATTAACACTTTGTGTTTGTTACACATGTTTAGTTGCATGACTGCTTGATGACCTGTTACTCTCACATTTTTTGCTGTCTGGTCACCGTGGTGGAGGTCCGCAGACTGCTACTATCAGGGTTATTCAAAGAGATCCGAATTGCTGGTGAAAGGTAACCGAACGTTGAAATTCAGCGTTCAGTTACCTTTCCTGGACATTCGGCTATTCAGAGAGCAGGCAGTACACCAAATCCTGGCAAATTGCCTGCACATACGGTGCCTGTTCGAGGGCAGTGAAATCCCCATGAAGAAGCAATGCTTTGTCTATTCAGAGAACAAAAACCAGCAGTGAAAGGTTATCGAAATGCCCTGCCATTCGGTGGTTTAATTCGATAGGTTTATTCAGTCGAATCCCATAGGTTTCAATGTTAAAAATATTCCCGTTTTAATTCAATCTCTAATAAACCGTTTATAATAATATTCTGCAGTAAAAAGTCTCTATTTATAGATTTTTTAGGATCTTTTAGGCATTTTTTGGGATTTTTTCCGACAATTTGTTTTCCGTCTTTTTTTTTAAATAGTTTTTTCTTTTTTTCTGTAACAGCCCTTTTTATTATCATTCATTGGATCTCATATGTAAATTTCAGCCATTTTCGTTCAGTAGTTTCTTTGCAAACAACGTTTCACTTTTCAAACATTCAAGCGAACTGTCTTTTTTTTTTCACTCCACTCGTCTGCAGTGTCAGGTTTTTCCGGCGGCTGCTCTGAGCTCTGATCGGCTCCTGCTCGAGTTTTTCCGTCGTGTTGGGCAGGGTTAATCCAGATGGTTTTGCGGGTTTCGGTGTGCCTTCGCCCTGGTTTTGTGGTGAGTTTTCAGCAGGTTTGCGCCGACTTTTCCCTGCATTACGACGGCCCTGTGGTGCTTGCTGAATACACCACAGGGTTGCCGAAATGGGATGGGCAAATCACACCGAATTGAAGAGAACGAAAAGTCACCGAACGCGCGTTGACTTTTCGATTTTCTTTGAATAACTCTGACTTTTGGAATAAGTTGCATGGTCCATCCCTTTTCACATATTTACAAAATAGAGTGAGGAATTCATCAAAGATATTATAAAAGTGAATACATTTTTAGATATTTTTACATATGTCAACAGAAGTAGTTGATAGCATTCAATTACTGGGAAATGATTCAATTATTTTTCAATGTCCTGAAGATTGTTGAAGAAACAGGATTAACGTGTTGAAGATAGAAAAACCTTGTTTAAATAGCTAAAATGCATCTTTTACCATCTGTTTACTAATTCCAATTTATTGATTTTGTAAACAGGTACAAGACATTAATACAATATAATTGCATATTGTTCAGAATGAGTATGAATAATCGCAGTAAAACATAGACATGTGAATAAGAGAGACATACAGTGACTTGTAATGATGGTTAAGGCTAGGGACAGATGAGCGCATTTTCTGCGGCCACCGTCAAAATGTACGTCGATGCGTGCGCACGCATTTTTTCACGGAATACGCTTAAGTGGTCAGACGATGCGCAATTCTGGACGTATTTCATGACGATGGGGTGAAAAGAAGTCTAGGGAAATCCGGCTGTTTGAACGTTATGTTGGCCGCACACTAGCAGCGTCTGACATCTCCTAATCACGCACACACGCTGCTATGCGGCCGCAGCGCACTTTGTACGTCAGTACCAGCGGTTTAACGTTCTCGAAAAAATGCGTTCATTTTCCACTTGCGTTGCGCGGCCGGACTTTTGTGCGACCGTACTTCGTATATTGGCTGTCATTGCCCGGCATCTGCTGCTAGTGCGGCCGTAATTATGTGCGCCAGAACGCGCGTTCGCACTGCCTCAGTCTGACCCTAGCCTAAGACACTGTGGGGAAATAGAAAAGGAACAGGGAGGTAGACTAGGCTTACATTTTTATTGAGCGTGTAGGAACAGTTGGGCCAGATATACTTAGTGACTGACCTTGAGGCCGTACTAAACATACAGTTGCACAACCGCTACCTGTCACATTCGCTATGGCGTTCACCTAGGATCAGCGTTGTTTGGATCCCTATGGACAGATTAACCTGATACTTGTCTTGATAGCAGTTACTACTGCCACACCTAGCACTCCCAGCCAGGGCGGTGATCTAGATACCACTCAGCAGCAAGTGATTTCGTGACCAAATGTCTGCTGAGGGAAGGCAAGTTAACAATACACAGGTAGAGATAGTATAGTAAGACAGAAAAAGAACTTGGTTCAGGAAAAGCGTAGTCAATAGTATGTTCCGAGTTGGCACCATAGAGGGTAGTCGTATAAACAGGATTGGCAACAGAGAGGACTCCCATATGCTTGTGCTCATCAATGTCTAAAGTATGAACAACGAATTCAGCATGTTGCAGGGCAGGCCCGCAATGCGAGATTATACAGACTACAGTATATATATGCTTAGTACCAAACAGTTGACATGAGGGGTTGATCAATTCAGCAACCTGCAGGGCAGACCTACAATCGGAGACCATGCAATATACTTTGTACATATGCTCAGTACCCAGTGGCTGACATGAGAGGTTGAGAGAGTCAGCAACCTGCAGGGCAGACCCACAATGAGAGACCATGCAGTATGAGTTATGCATATAGTTACGACCAGGCAGTTGACATGAAATACTGATAGATTCTGCAAGCTGCAGGACAGACCCACAAGCAGAGACCATGCGGTATGATCAGCATCTACACTTAGTATAAGCAGAGTTTAAACAGACAAACAATAAAGGGCAAGAGCGTAAGAATAGTCAACACGTAGTCCGGGTTCGTTTTACAATCAGGGTCCTCGTACAAGCAGAGATTGGCAACTAAGCAAAAGCAGACTGAGACAGTAATGAGATCAGCTGGCGATGCGGGAATGACTCCACATCAGGGCGATGAGCTGTATCTCGCGCCCTTTATTTAAGGCTGGCGGCTCCGCGCCATCATGCCAAGCCCCGCCCTCTGAGACGCCGATCTGCTAGCTCGAGCTCCTGGCACCCGGCCAGCCAGCGATGCCCAGGCCCCCCAGATGCTGTGGGGGCCGAAGATGTGACACTACCCTTGTGAAACACAGGTAGCCCCATTCTGGTGGTGTCTATGAGTAATTGTTGTTTGTGAGCTTGAGTATTTCAAGTGATTGTGAAGTATCCTATCCCCTCTTTGCTACCCTGGTAGGTTTCCCATGTGCCAATAATACCACCTTTGAGTGTGCTGCTCATGCTGACTTTGAGCAGTATCAATCAGAGCTTCATATGAATATCAGGGTTATTCAGAGACAGGTGAAACTCTGGAGAACCTTTGGAGAAGTGAAAATTCTAGGTCAAAATAGCCAAACCAGAAAAATTCTCCCCTTTATCTCGCTTTCCAAATAAGCTATGTTGACGTAGAATTTTGCACTTCTCCAAAGGTTCTCCAGAGTTTCACCTTTCTCTGAATAACCATCAGGGTTATTCAAAGAGCTCCGAATTGTGGCCGAAAGGTAACCGAACAGTGAAATTCAGCATACGATTACCTTTCCTGGCCGTTGGGCTATCCAGAGATTTCTCTCATTTTCAAGTATGTCCTGGGTGGCGAGTATGTACCGTTAGATGTCTTACCCAAGGATACTTACTGGAGATGTGCTCTTGCTGGGATTTGAACCTGTGTGTCCACAGTTTCCAAGGTTATAGAGCAGTGATGTTACCTCTACACCACCTAGCTAAAATTGGCCACACTTGAACTTCAGCAAAGCCACCCCTTCAGTAGTGGGATTTGAGAAGGACATCAGTACCGTGTCTTGAAAACCAAACACTAGAGCATTCACCTAATAAGGTTAAGTGAAGGCCCTTCAGTATTTGCTTGCTGGGAGCCCTGCTGGTGAATTACTCACAAAGACAGATTGCAATGCCCAGGTACCATTAGTACAAGAATTTGCACTACAAGGGACGTAGTGGGGACGGGACAAAGATACGCCTTTTTCAAGCACATGTCCAGCTTGCTGGACTCTAAGAGAAGCAATGTAGGTAAAATGTTTGAAACAAATGGAAGGGTGCGGAGAAACCAGAAACATGAACAAAATGAAGACATCAAACAGTATGGTTGAAGTGGTGTAAAGAAACACTGTAGGGCTTATAGAGGTGGGGTTAATGATGTAGGAAAAGGAGCAGGAACCAGCTTTCAGGTTCAGGGATAACTGGCTGAAGATACTGCTAAATCTGAGAGTTTTCACCCATCTCCAATTCAAATCTGGCAATATTTTTTTCATTTTTTGCTTATTTTAATGCATTATACATTAATGTAGTGTAAGTGTTAGTTTTGCCTGTTCCAGTAATCATTACACAGCAGTTGAGCTGCCTAGTTGAGTTGTACCATATAATAGTGTTTGATGTTTAAACTGCAGACTGGACAATTTACCATTAGTCTACCTCACTACTGGTACAATTCTAGGGCTGTGCTTCTCCAGACTGCCGGGACAGTGTACCCGTAGTGATGTAGACAGATGGTAAGTTGCCCAGTCTGCAGTGTAATCATAAAACACTATAATGTGGTACAACTCAACTAGGCAACTCAGCTGTTATGTAATGATAACTTGGTTCAGGCTCACTAACACTAATCTCAGCCTGTAACAAGAAAGGCTATTATTTATGATTGAGGATCACTATATTCATATTTTCCAAGCAGGAATATATTCCATAGAATGATGTCAATCAGCCTTCTCTAAGTAATCTTATTTTAACTAATTTAGCATTAAGCAAAATTAAGGCAATGTGCATCATATATATATTGCTCGCCAGAAATAAGATATGATTTTAATGGACATTAAAAGCCACAGTTGAAAAAATCTGTATAATTTCCAATTAACTCATTGCCCCTGAATTCAACAAGCTCCACTCTTGAAATATTTTTGCTCTGCAATATTTGACAATCTAAGAGCTAACAGACACATCTCATGGCAGACACTAACCAAAAGCCAGTTTATAGGAAATAAACTCCTGGATTATTTGTAAATGCATTTGTAGGACTTCCCATAATTTCTCTGTGTCAGCACAGTGGCGTTTTGAGAGCCTAAGAAGCATTATATGGTACACAGCAGAAGGTTTATTTTCAGAAGGAGTGGGGGGAGAGGATAAATCATACCAGGAAGGAGCCACCTAGAAAGGAGCAGGACAGCAAATGATGGTAGAGTTTAAAGGGCAGGAACATAATGATAAAGGGGATATCATGTCTGTCAGGCACTTGCTTTGAGCAGCAGAAAGCCCTCATTTTAAGGCACTCCCTTCATTGTTCTATTTTTCACAGGCACCACCGGTGACGAGCAACAGTTATCATTTGTACCCATAATGGGCAGCAATGTGCTGTCAAGGCGAGTTAAAGTATTAGATTTCGCTGAGATATAGCGCGGCGGCGGACAATTCTCGACTTTTGCTTTTTGTGCTGTTGGAACAAATGAGGCCATTCACAACCTTTTACTCTTGTTGCTCTAAACACAAAAATGCATCTATATTAGCGGTACCCGGGCTCACCACCTGAATAGATAGTGATAGGATAATATTGCTGTCAGGATATTTAACCGTATCATCGTAACTTTTGGTTTGTATGCCTTTAGGTGTAGGAAAAACTTTTAGCCATATATATTTTTGGTGCAAATTAGTTGGTGTAAAAATATATCTAAGATATGACTTATAGAAAAGTATGAATAACAAATACAAAATAAGGCATACTTAAAGGTGCAAATGGTAAATTAAGTGAACATAGTTCATGTACTCATATATACATAGTAAGAAATGCCAACAAGAGCAATGTGTTTTCTATATTTTATACAATCATTGATCTTGGGGAAAAATAAATTACAATCCAAAATAGAAGAAGATTCGGACATAAATAATATAGAACTAAACTACAAAAATTATAAAGAAGCATATGTTATGATAAAGAAAACGTGAAGAAAACCAGAAAGTTGAGCTGCTCTTACCTGTGGCATTTAGGCTAAGGTCAGACGAAAGCATTTTTAACGTGCGTTTAACCGCACGAAATCACGGCTGCTAGCAGCAAATGACGTCCAATGCCGGGTAACATACGAAGAACGGCCGCACGAAAGTTCGTCCGCGCAACGCAAGTGGCAAACGAACGCATTTTTTCGAGAACGTCAAACCGCTAGTACTGACGTACAGAGTGCGCTGCGTCCGCTAGTGGCATGTGTGCGTGATTAGGAGAGGTCAGACGCTGCTAATGTCCGGCCAACATCACGTCCAGACGCAAAAAGTGTTTTATTGATGATCCGTACAAAATCACGGACGAAAATGCGCATCGTATGACCGCTATCGCGTATTCCGTGAAAAAATACGTCCATTCGTTCGAACGCACTTTTTCACGGACAACGTGAAAAATGCGTTAGTCTGACCCTAGCCTAACATTCCATTCTTCACAAACGAGGAATACCTGCAATTATTTACATTCCAGTCACACCATATATATACCCCTTGAATACATCACAACCCCAAAGTCTTGATCTGTCTATTATTAGTTCACAAATTAAAAAAATAAATAATTTTTAAGGAAGTCTAGAGCTTCAGTTCAAACTTAAAATGCTCTTGATTGACCTAATGAGTGCATACAAAAATGGGGACTCTCCACAGCATTTTGCTTCAGATCAAGACCACTTACTGTATGAGTACACTGTACTGATGTCATTCTCATGACTTGCCCAGAACATTGACTATCATTGTGTTCTATGGACTGGATTCAATTTCTGTGATGGGGTCGGCCATCACTGCAAGCACACACTGCAAACCCACTCTCCATCGCATGTAGCTAAAACCCATGAGGTTTTCTTTAGGCTAGGGTCAGACGAGCGCATTTTCGCATCGTCCATAATAAAGTGCGTCTGAACGCATGGACGGACTTTTTCATGGAATACGCAATAGCGGTCATACGATGCGCAATTACGGCCGTGATTTTTTACGGACCCAAACCAGGAAACTTTGGGTGTCTGGACGTTATGTTGGTCAGACATGAGCAGCGTCAGACGTCTCCTAATCATGCACACATGCCGCTATGCGGATGCAACGCACTCTGTACATCAGTACTAGTGGTTCGACGTTCTTGCAAAAATGCGTTCGTTTGCCGCTTGCATTGCGCGGCTGAACGTTCATGCAGCTGTAATTCATGTGTGGGCCTGCGTTGGACGTCAGTTGCTGCTACCACGGCCATAATAAAGTCCGGCTAAACGCACGTTCGCACTGCCTTCATCTGACCCCAGCCTTAAATGGCAGAACTGTCAGGAAAGCAGCCAGAACAATGCCTGCAAGATAATAATAAGCCACAAACTCATGGTGATGAGCAAATAGAAAATATTTCATTCATAGCATGTGTTGTGATATAAAAATGCTCCTGTGATACAATACCTAACAGTGTGTCTCTGTTCTTTACTAATGTACAATATTGTAATTAGACATGTGCATTCGTTTTAGTACTAAAACGATTTAGTCCGAATTTTGGGATAATTTAGTTTTAGTATGACTCAAGAGATACGAAACTGCTCAGTACAAAAAAAGGAAAGAAACTAAAATAAAATGCACTACATTTTAGTTTCAGTCCTTTTTGTGATATTACATTGATGAGTGAAGGAGACCAGCAATGAAGAGTGCAACATCGCAAAGCTACAGAAAAGATTTGTATGTGTAATCCTTCCCGACCCCTACCCAAAAATCTGACAGTGATAGAGCTCCAGAATACTCATTCGCAGCACAGACAGCCAGCACAGGAGAGGAAACCTTTACTTAACCCTTGCATGTCTATGAGGCAGACAAGATGATAAAAGCAGCTGGAGAAGGAAAACATTCAAATAAATCACACTGAAAGCTAATGACAGAGGACGGCTGGATAATAAAAAACCCTTTATAACAAGCAGCGCTGCGAGAAGAGAGGGACTTTAGAAAATGTGTGTTATCTCCCCTCCCACTCTGCATAATAGGGGCTTAGGTCTGATACATTTTATATTATCCAGGAGCACTATCCCCCTTTCCTCATCTATAATACACATTTTATATAAAGTCCCTCTCCTCTCCCAGTGCTGCTTGTTATAAAGTTTTTTTTTATGTCTGATACATTTAGTATCCAACTCACAGTTACTCTGTTATTATGAGCTGTCAGTGTGATTTATTTGAATGTTTTCCCTGGATTTAAAGTGCTTAATTTTATTATAAAAATAAATTTGCACCAGAAATCTCTTTTCTGAGCTTTCAGACCGATTTATGTTAATATTTGCCGTCTCCCCTGCTTTTATATTCCTGTCTCTCTCCCCCACAGAGATGCAAAGTTTAAGTAAAAGTTCCCTCTCCTGTGCTGGATAAGCATTGCATTCCGAAGTTCTGCACCCTCCACATGCCAATGCAGTAGGTCCTACTGAGTAGGATGTTCTACACAGAGAGGGGTATTAATGAATGCAGGAGGATGTTCTATACATTATACAGAGAGGGGTATTAATGCAGGAGGATGTTATCTACATTATACAGAGAGGAGCCTTTTTTGTAGCCCTTTAAATCCAGTGGTTGTGAGCGCTGAGATCGGCTGCTTGTTATATTATCTTTCAGTACAATGTATCAGGCTCAGCTGTTACAGTAACTGACTGTAACAGCGCTCAGTTTCAGTAAAACAAGGAAATAATATTGTAAAACCTCTTATATATAAAAATATTATTTACTAGTTTTACTGAAACTCTGAGGCTGTGATGAGCAGCAGTCAGTTACTGTAACAGCTTTGCCTGACACATTGTGCTGAGAGTGAGAGATACTGTAACAAGCAGCAATCTCAGCACTCTGAGGAGCCACTACAATAATAATTGTATCCACTGGTTTTCAGATGAAATTAGTTTTCATACTAAAGAACTGAAAACGAATTTCTTTAGCAACTAAATAAATTGCATTTTAGTACTAATCCATTAGTTCAAAACGAAATTTTGTGCTGTGCACATGTCTAATTGTAATACAGTAAATGCACCAGCAGGATTATACTGTACAGAAAAACTCACCAGCAGGATTCTATTATACATTATGCGCACCGGCAGAATTTAATGCTGATGTGTTTTACAGTAGAATCTGCCAGTGCATTAAATGTTAACTTTAATTCCACTGGTGTGTTTATAGTTCATTTTAATTCCTGGTGGGTTTTATAGTTAATATTAATTTCGTAATTTTTTTTATTTTAATAGTTAAATTAACTACTTGTCTGTCGACCACGAGTTGAGTGCATCCTCCGCTATCCTGCTAGGGTGCGGAGGACACACTGAGAGTGTCATCACAGTCCCGTGGCTCGGCACTGATCTGGCACCGATCACATATTTCTCCCAGAGTGGGTGATGTGACATCAGAAAGGGACTTCCCTATGGCCAGGGAATTCTTTGGACCCCCGTATCTCCTGCACCATATTAGGTAAAGGGTTATGTAAGGTATCTTTGGAAAGGCTGGAGCATGACCGGGTTATATGTAACAAAAAAAAATACAAATCAAATTTTTTTTTGTTATGCACTATGGTTCGCTTTTCAATTATAATGTGAACAATGAAGCTGCACTAACTCACCTTTTCTTTTCCCATGAAGCCAGCAAGTGTGGAGACGATGGCACAATAACACAACATAACATTATTCTGCATTGTTTCATCAAAAACCAAAACCACTGCACTTCAGCGAGGAATGCCAGTGGCGGAGGAAGGATGCTGTAGAACCCTGCATCTCTGGTTTTTACACTGCACAAGGTCAAGTGAGGTGTCATTGGAAACGACAGAGTCTGGCCTTTCCAACGATACCAAATATGACCATGTATTGTGTAAATATATAAAAAAGGCAAAAAAATTAAATGCAAATGTACTTTTTTTCCTCATTTCTTATGCGATGGCATTATGTGCTTTTCTTCGTAAAGCAAACAATGCCACTGGACTACCTCACCCTCTTGTTTCCCATCCCGGGGCCAAATGTGGAGATGATGGCACAAAGCGTTATTACACATTGGTCCATCTTCCATCTAACACATAGGCCACTGCACCACTGCACGGAGAGCGGGGGTCTTTTGACCCCTGTGTTTCCATTGTTTACACAATAATTTATTTTTCCATTTATTTATCTCTTATGCGTTGACTCTGCTTGACTTGATTTAAAATCATCATAATATCAGCAATTCAACTAATAATCCTCTGTCTACAGGAATACTACAATGTTGCTCCTGTTGCTGCCTAATGTTTCTAAATAAATATTCATTCTGTTATTAACACAATTTAAACCGAGGACTTTGTTATGGGACTATGGGTGATGAAGCCCCAGATCTGTAGAAACTCTTGCCCTCACAATCTTCCATTTTGTATATAACAGTATTTTAAAATCCTTGCTCACAATATAATTTCTGTGTTGATGTCATGACTCACGCCGTCGCCATCGCTAAAAGTTCAAATGAAGCCAGATTTGGGGACCGTCTGATATTGCGAGGAACCACATTCCGTAGGGTTGGTGCCGCATGAGAAAAGTCCTGCAGTCTGGCATGTGACGAGGTAATGATGGAGGATGCCAGGAGTAGGTCATTGTTGGATCATAGGGGGGCGGGCTGGATGTATCTGGTGATTAGTGGGGACAGGTAGTGAGGGTTTTGTAGGTCAGGGTGAGTAGTTTGAATTTGATTCTGCTGTGGCTGGGGAGCCAGTGTAGGGATTCACAGAGAGGAGCAGCAGTGACAGAGCGATGGGTGAGATGGATAAGCCGGGCTGATGTGTTTAGGATGGACTGCAGGGGGGGAGAGTTGGGAGACTGGAAGGCCAATCAGGAGGTTGTTGCTGTAGTCCAGGTGGTAGATTACAAGCGAGTGGATAAATTGCTTAGTGGTGTTGGCAGTCGGAAATTTAAACATTTTTCGTGTATTGCAGAGGTGATTGTGGCAAGATTGTAGGGGCTCAAGGAAAAAACTGGAGTCAAGAGTCACTCCGAGGAGACACACACATGCACACACTCTATAAGTACATTTCCCTGTGTCTCCCTCCATCCTCCTGTCCCTCAGTCCTTCTTTCTGTGTGTCCCTTCATTCTCCTGTCCTCCATTCCTTCTGTCTGTGTCTCAACATCCCCCTGCGCCTCCTGTGTTTCTCATCTTCCCTTTTCTGTCTGGTGTCTCATCCTCTGTCCTGCTAATTTCCATAGCCCTTCAGCATTTTCTGCTTTCCCTATGAATTTCTTCTCCTCCTGCCCCCCCCCATGTGGCTCTCCACAACCAATGTTTTCCATCCTCTTTGCTCCCTGCCTGTCCAGACTTCTTTGAGCAGGGGGCCGGTGGAGAAAGGGCAGAGCCAGCACTCAGGGAAAGTGTGTCTCCCTGTGGCAGAGCGGCTGAATAGCTTCCTGGTGTGCCATGTGCTCTTCTGCCTGCTATGCAGAAGGGAGGCTTTGCGGGGCTGACATGAGGGTGGGACCTGGTGTACCGCACCTCTGGCACCCATGACGAGCCGACCCTGGGTTTTGCTCACACCGGGTCAGATCACAACTGAGCCATTAATGAAATGGTGGCAGCTGATACGTCTTTTGACTACTTTCCTTTGCTTAACGCTTCCCTCCGATATTAGATACGAGTTGCAAGCTCTGTTTGAGGCTCGGATGTCTCAGCATGTTACTGTAATCTTATTTATTTATTTATAAAGGATTTTACCAGGAAGGATACATTGATATTTCTCTCATTTTCAAGTATGTCCTGGGTTCAAGAACATTCACCCCTTAGTGACCGGGCGGTTTTACACAAATCCGTCCTTTAGTGACCGCTGCTGTTTTTACATTTCTGCGCTGTTAGTGTTCAGGTCAAATTTTCCTCATACTCGTTTATTCAACCCACACATATTATACACCCTTTTTCCCGCCATTAAATGGACTTTCTAGAAATACCATTTTCTCCATCATATCCAATAATTTACTATAAAAAAATATGAAATATGATGAAAAAATTGTAAAAACACACTTTTTCGTAATTTAATCCCCAAAATCTACAACCACCCCAGACAAAAAAAACTTTAAAAAACAAAACATTTTTTTATTTTATTTAATTTTATTTAATTTTTTTATTATCATTTTTTTTTTATTATTTTATTTTTAAACCAAACCTGGTCATGTTTGGTATCATTGGAAAGGCCATGATCAGGCCTTTCAAATGATGTCAAATATGACCATCTAGCTGCCATGGATCGGGAGATAAGGGGATCCTTAGGATCTCTACATGGCAGCTAGATGGTTAACTGGCCCACTGATATCCTCACACATATGGTGAGGTTGTCAGTGGGTTGTCAAGATGTCAAACCCCCCTCCAGGTTTGAATCGCGTTTTTGGCGCCAATTTGCGCCGAAACGTGATTCGGCAGCGAAACGGTTAATGCCATACACCGCTGAAAAGGGGAGACTCTCCCCTTTTCAGTGGTGCAAAGAGCATCTCCCTAGCTTCAATGGTTGGGGAGATAGAGGGCTCCGAAGGAGCCCCCCCTCCCCTCCATTGATTTGCATGGGGACGCCTGCTGATGACGTCACCACGCAGCGTGGCGACGTCATCAGCCTCGCCTGCCCATGTAAATCACATGGGCAGGCTTCCTCCCTGCCAGATCGCCGAGGGATCCAGCGAGGGAGGTGAGTATCGGGCGGGAAGAGGATTAGGCGCCGCTGACGTACCCTGTACGTCCGCGGGTCTAAGGGAGACCCGTGGACATAACGTACAGGGTACGTCAGCGGTCCTTAAGGGGTTAAAATGTTACAGTTGTTACAGAAATACAAAGTAATACAATGCAAGATATTAAAAAAACCACAAATATACGGATTAACAGAAAATAAATATGTAGGAAATAGTCATTATGTTACATGTTTACAGGTGCATTCCGTATTGAGGTATGTTAATAGGGAGCTCTTGAGTGACTTTAGACTGTGGGAAGATTTGACAGCATCTGGGAGGTTATTCCATAACTGTGGTGCTCTGTAGGAAAATGAGGATCGAACCACTGTCTTTTTGTATTGTGGTATTGCAAGTAAGGTGCTGGTCATGGATCAGAGGCTATAGGATGAGGGAGCTGCTGGGGGAAGTAGTCTATTCAGATAGGGTGGCAGCTTCCCAGAAAAGCTCTTAAACACCAGGTTGGAAAGTTGAAGGGTTCGTTTAGACTCCAGCGATGGCCAATTTAGCTCTTTTAACATGTCACAATGGTGGGTCATGTAGTTACATTGTAGCGCAAAGCGGCAGAATGAGTTATACAATGTAGTAAGTTTCTGAAGGTGTGTTTGCGGGGCTGCTGCATACACTACATCTCCATAATCAATAGCCGGCATAAACATTTGTTGTACAATTTGCTTTCTTACCGTGGGGCTCATGCAGGATTTGTTTCTGTACAGGGCACCTAGTTTGGGGTAAAGTTTAGATGAGCGTTTTCCGATGTGGGGGCCAAAGGATAGATTTGGGTCCAACCACATACCTAGATATTTGAGAGAAGTGACTGTGGTCAGTGTGCCATTTGATTTTGTCCCAACACATAGATGGGGATTTTGCAATTTGTGTAGTTTAGGTGCTGTTCCAAAGAGCATCGTTACAGTTTTGTCAGTATTTAAAAAAAGTTTGTTGTGTTTGATCCACTTTTCTACCTCTGTGAATTGGTCTTGCAGCACGGCCTCCAGCTCTGAGAGATTTGGTTTGCTGGTATAGTTTACAGTGTCGTCTGCGTACATGTGTACAGTTGAGGCTTTGCAGATGTTAGGCAGATCATTTATTAATATTGTAAATAGCAGGGGGCCGAGTATTGAGCCTTGGGGTCCACCACAAGTGACTGGGAGGGGGAGGGAGGAGCTGCCAGAAATGGACACATATTGCAATCGGTCAGATACATATGATCGAAACCAGGTTAGTGTGTTCACCAATACCAGAGTTTTTAAGTTTTTTTTTAACAAGATGCCATGGTCTACTGTGTCAAAGGCCTTGGCAAAATCAAGGAAGATGGCTCCAGTTAGGCTTCCTTGTTCCATCCCAGCTTGGATATCATTGCAGACTTTTAAAAGGGCGGTTGTAGTCGAGTGATTTGGATGAAAGCCCGATTGATTTGGGGTTAAGTAGTTCCAATATTGATAATAATCACGTAATTGTGTGTAGACGCATTTTTCCAAAAATTTTTGACATTACAGGGAGCAATGATATTGGACGGTACTTGGATACCAAAGTACTGTCACCACTTTTATGGATAGGTACCACTCTCGCAGTCTTCCAGAGTTTGGGTATGTATCCAGTTGCCAGTGATTCATTGATTAGGGTTGCGACAGGATTTGCAATTGCCGGCACTCTGATTTTCAGCAGCAATGCTGGTATTTGATAAGGTCCAGACTGGTATTTCATTTTTTGGTTACGGATGAGTTTAGTAATGACACTGACAGACACTGGTCTAAAACTGATTTCCTGTCTGATACAGGGACTTTGCACAGTTGGAGGGGCCTGACCTGCAAGCGGCCTTTCTGATTGCATGTCATTTCCTAGCTTGGCAATCAAAGTGGTGGCACATCCAACAAAATAATCATTAAAGGCATTTGCTACATTTAGAGGGTGTTGCAGGGTTCGGTTGTTTACTTTGACAGCAGCTGGCTGAGAGTGGACGGAGGGTGCTTGTATGTTACTTATTCTTTTCCAAAAGTTTCTAGGATTTGATATGTCATTGTTTAGATTTTCATTGAAGTAACGGGCTTTAGCCATTTTTGTTTATGACGCCTATACTTTGTATTGGAGCTATTAATTTGTATCTAGAAGGTGAATAACATACAATATAAAACAAAAATAATAAAAGATAAAAACAACCACCAAAAATTAGTACCATAACAATAATTATATTTACTCAAATTTTATTAAATTATATTATATATATTATAAATCCAGCTCTTTTCATCATAGACAATTTTTGTACATTGAAAATATAATTTAAAAATATATATCATCAACTTTGAGTAAATATAATTATTGTTATGGTACTAATTTTTTGTGGTTGTTTTTATCATTTATTATTTTTGTTTTATATTGTATATTATGATTAATTGTCTGAGTAAGTGAAATTAAGTAAAAGTTGTATGCTGTGTAGGTCTTGCTAGCACTCCTGGGCTATCCAGCAGGTTTTTGTGATTAATGTATAATTGATCCATTAGCTGAATTGGGTTTTTTCACCTACAGTGGCAAGAAAAAGTATGTGAACCCTTTGGGATTACGTGGAGTTTTGCATGAATTGGTTATAAAATGTGCTCTGATCTTCATCTAAGTCACAACAATTTGAAAAACACAGTCTGCTTAAAATAATACAACACAGACATTATATGTTTTCATGTTTTTATTGAACAGAACATGTAAACATACACAGTGCAGGGTGGAAAAAGTATGTGAACCTTTGGACTTAATAACTGGCTGACCCTCCTTTGGTAGCAATAACCTCAACCAAACGTTTCCTGTAGTTGCAGATCAGACCTGCACAACGATCTGGAGTAATTTTGGACCACTCCTCTTCACAAAACTGTTTCAGTGTAGCAATATTCTTGGGATGTCTGGTGTGAATCGCTCTCTTAAGGTCATGCCACAGCATTTCAATCTCGGGTTGAGGTCAGGACTCTGACTGGGCCACTCCAGAAGGCGTATTTTGTTTTGTTGAAGCCATTCTTTTGTTGAATTACTTGTATGCTTTGGGTCATTGTCCTGTTGCATCACCCATCCTCTGCGGAGCTTCAGTTGGCGGACAGATGGTCTTACATTTTCCTGCAAAATGTCGTGATAAACTCTGGAATTCATTTTTCCATCAATGACAACAATCCGTCCAGGCCCTGAGGCAGCAAAGCAGCCCCAAACCATGATGCTGCCTCCGCCATGTTTTACAGTGGGGATGAGGTTTTGATGTTGGTGTGCTGTGCCTTTTTTTCTCCACACATAGTGTTGTGTGTTGTTTTCCAAACAACTCAATTTTGGTTTCATCTGTCCACAGAATATTTTGCCAGTAGTGCTGTGGAACATCCAGGTGCTCTTTTGCAAACTTAAAATGTGCTGCAATATTCTTTTTGGACAGCAATGGCTTCCTCTGTGGTGTCCTCCCATGTACTCCATTCTTGTTTAATGTTTTCCTTATTGTAGTGTGTCAACAAAAATGTTAGCATGTGCCAGAGATTTCTGTAAGTCTTTAGCTGACACTCTAGGATTCTTCTTTACCTCATTAATCATTCTGTGCTGTGCTCTTGCAATCATCTTTACAGGATGACCACGCCTAGGGAGAGTAGCAACAGTGCTGAACTTTCTCCATTTGTAGACAGCCTGTCTTACTGTGGACACATGAACAGCAAGGCTTTTGGAGATACTTTTGTAACCCTTTCCAGCTTCATGCAAGTCAACAATTCTTGATCGTAAGTCTTCTGAGAGCTCTTTTCTGCGAGGCATGGTTCACATCAGGCAGTGCCTCTTGAAACCAGTAAACCCAAAACTGGTGTGTGTTTTTAAAGGGCAGGACAGCTTTCAGCAACACATCCAATAATATCACACTGATTGGACTCAAGGTTGGCTCACTCCTGGCTCCAATTAGCTCTTGGAGAAGACATTAGGCTAGGGGTTCACATACTTTTTTCCACACTGCATTGTGAATGTTTACATGTTATGTTCAATAAACACATGAAAACAAATAATGTTTGTGTTGTATTATTTTAAGCAGATTGTGTTTTTCAAATTGTTGTGACTTAGATGAAGATCAGAGAACATTTTATGACCAATTCATGCAAAACTCCACGTAATCCCAAAGGGTTCACATACTTTTTCTTGCCACTGTATTTATATGTGCATGGTGTACTGTTTATTTAGACTTGACAAAGATCGAGAGTCGAAACGTTGTCTGGTGTTCGTATTCTTTGTGCAATAAATCTTTCTTTAATACTATTACCAGGAGTCGGCAACTTTTATTTCTTGAACTTTCAGAAATTGGTGTTAAGTGATTTTACTGGTGGAAAACAAATCTTCATCATTTACTTTCACGTCTTTAAGAGTATATTATAGTGGATTTCACTGAATTGTGTATATTTTACTACTTCTAAACAAACAAAGCTAGGAAAATTGCTGGGTACCAAAAGAATGGGTCAAACAGCATAGCAGTTTGTTGTCTTAATCACAACCCGAGGACCAATCATTTAGTTTCAGTTATAGATATTCTTTTAGTTTTTTTGGGCATGTGGTATATTGTATCAGCGTTATCATCGCTTAGCTGATTTCTAATGAGGAATTTTCTACTTTTCCTGTATCCATGGATTAAATTGCAGCATCATCAGGGAGTGAATACAATTTGTTCCGCATTAAAGAGTCACTGGAAATGTTTTTGTGCAATTAGGGGCACAAAATACCTTCCAAATTAAAATGCAATCAGCCAGTTTGTCTTTCCCAGTCAGTGGTCCAACATGAAAAACTGTGTTGGACAGGCAGCAAGAGCAGGTGAAATAATTACATCAGTCTATAACCCCTGGACATACAATGTGGGTAACATGTAATAACTGGAGGCTGTTTTACACTGATCCGCATCAGTTTAAATTACTGCATTAAATATTCTGTGCTATCTTTCAACTTTCCATTTGTTGCATATATGCAGAACTATGATTGCTCACTGAAGAGATATAGTTTATCTCGACACCAAAGGAAAAGATAAAGGTCTATAGTTTAATGAATGCTAGGTATATGAAAAGAAAACAAACAGCATGAACTCCCCATTAAAATATATATAATGCCTAACCTCTGTTTTATATGTCTAAGATGAAAACATGGCTTTTAAATTTAAAATAAGTATCAGTTCTTTTTACATTAATATATATATTTTATAATGCATCCAAGAGACATTGTTCAAAGGAAATCTCCATACCAGAATTAAAGAGCCCTTTTCTGAAATATTAAAGTTATATCCAATATATAGATGACACAGATGATGCAAAGAAATATATTTCCTTTTAGGCAAAACGCATAAAAGAGACAATCCAGTCACGCTACCAATACAGCTTGAAAGTGTGCTTATAGTGTTGTAACTGTAACTAGATTATAAACTCGATTAAAAAGGGCTGTTTCTATCTCTGCTGTGTAGATGTGTGGCTTTCAGTCGGTTCAGAGTGACATGGGGCAGCTTCATGTGGAAAGCATTGTGGAGCGCAATCTCTGATTCAATGAGGAGTGTTTCTCTGATTGAGACACCAAAAAATTTGAGTGTACCCATTCTTTCTCAATATCATGATTCCACCTTGATATGCCACACTATGGTACCCCTATGTTTTATTTGAGGTACACAAGGAAACATAGCAGAGAAGACTAATTTGACAAGGGTACACAAGTTCAAGGGGACACGAGTTAAAGGAAACGTTGATCCCACCACATTACCCTGTACTTGAGGAGCGCAAGTTGCTTCCTGTGCTCATGGTGCAACCACTGGCCCACCCTGGCTCGTGCAAAGGCACCACAGTAGGTGGGTCACGTGATAGGCGTTTGTACAGGTTGTAGGGTTTTCCAGAATGTGACCTCTTTCTGCTTGGTGCAGGGTCTTCTCATATAGCTTGCCATGCAGTTAGCAGTAGTATGAAGGAGAATTGGGGGTCGATGGGGAATCTGCCTTGGGAGGGGGGGGGGTTGCTGGGGATAGTGTGGAGAACTCCCAGTCAGATAGTTGTAGGGGTTTATGTATCAGTGGGGTGTGGGGTTTGGGGTTAGAGGAGGTGCTGGTGAGTGGAGCTGCTTCTTCTGTTTCTTTTTTTGTTCATGGGTGTGATGGGAAAGCATCTCAAGGTGGAGATTTACGAGATGGTCTGGAAAGTGGAATGTACATTGAGGTCTTCTCCTTGCTTCTGCTGAATGTTGCAGTTGATCTGAAAAAGGAAGATGGTAAGGATGCAAAGAAGGTGAAAGAGTAGCAGAGTAAAACCCTGAGGTCTTGGCTTTGGCCAAGACACTGGCCAGTGTCTTGAAGGGGCATTTTCCAGAGACATGCTCCTTATTCTTTGTTTATCTTGTTGAAATATGGGAGGCTTACCCTGTGTACGAGATTGGTGGAAATGCAAAGAGCAGTTCGGATGACAACCTGCAAGTCCCTTTTGTTTTAGTTTTGTTAGACTGTTGTTGAGCCACAATGAAAGGATGCAGAAATTAAAGAGACACTCTAGCCACCATGACCACTTAAGCTAATTTAAGTGGTCATGATGGCAAGGGTCTGTCTACTCCTACTTACCACCACAGATGTCCTTAATAGCACTTCAAAGGGATATTACCTCCACCGAAATGCTGTCAATCAGCATCATTTGTGCACCCTTCTAGTGTTGTGATCCATAAGGACCAAAACCTGCATCACTTAGCTTCAGCTTTTACAGGCATCTGACTGGCAGTATGCAGCCCTGATTTCCAACTAATTACTGTAGTTGGATATTTGGGTGTAAGTCGTGATGGGAGGAGACCATGGCATGAGACTCACAATAGGTTAAATGTTTTAAAACAATAGGCTAGAAGTCATTTTCCGACAGTGATGCTGTGCATATACAGGTATCAATAAGTAAATTGAAGACCAGAGGTCCGGAATCTTGGGCCCCAGATATTTTGGAACTTTATTTCCCATGTTGCTCAACTACTTTTTAGGTTGGCAGAGCCTCATGGAAAATGTAGACCCAAAACAACAAAAGGGCCAAGATTGCTGACCCCTTATGGAGACCAATATGGCACCTTTCATATTATTAGTTATAAAACTATTTGTGGGAAGCAGTTTGGCAACCTTATTTTAGAGAATAATAAATGTAGTGACTTTGGCTAAAGCAAAAAATAGAAAGGAACATTTTAACAACATTAATGTGCAAAATAATATTGGAGTACTGGTAATACATGGTCAAAATCAGTGTGATGATTAGTCGGAATTCCTTTAAAAGAATTAACGTTATTTACCTTATTGTATTAAATGTCTGAGCTTTTTATCTGAGCACAGAGAGTGAGGTCTACAACTGACGTACAGTTTGGAATATAAAAATCTTACTTACATATCTACCTGGCAAGGAAAGCGTAAAAGCAAATTCTTTGCGAGGAAAGCTTTTTTTATTTCTTGTGTATATTCTGTCTCTGGGTAACAGTAATTATGTAAAATGCCAAATTCTGCAGCATCAAAGCATCTTTGTGATTTTTCAGTGTGCTTTAGAGAAAAATTTGGGAGTAAAATATATAATGAAACAAGACAAGCATTTATGCAGCGTGAACATTTTGTCTGCCCTTACAGCCTAATTTGGTATAACTGGTTTCTAAAATAACAGTACTCATATCTGATAAGAATGTGTACAACCCCCCCAAAAAATAATAATCGCAATGCAAGAATTAATATTGTATTTATGGTGATGCATTAATGAATCATCAGTTGATGGATTATTTTGCTCTTATTATTATTATTACTGCTTTTATAAGACATGCTGAAATTATAGCTATATGGAGTTGCGTTTCATGATATCCTCGCCAAATGATGATTTGTGTGCCCTGAGTGCAAGCATTTACATATTAGAATTACCTGGGTTCAAATTACTAAACACCAAGGGCCCTATCAGCTGCCCCTCGCTAAAACGGGGACGCTAAGAAAAATTTGCGTCCCCGTTTCACCAGTGGATTACAGCAGGCTGCCCAATAGCAGCCACAAGGGTTCAGGATGTTTGGGACAGCACTAAAACGCCATCCCGAGCATCCCCTCCATGGAAACCATAGGACTCCATGAAGGCTTCTGCTGCCGGTTCACATGACCAACGGGATCTCGCCTCTCGCAAGATCTTGCAGGTTGGCAGAACGATCGTGGAGGGTTGAGGACTGTTTTTCCCCAGGCTCACTCTGCTCCCGGCAGCCAGAAGCAGTGGACCAGGTCGCCATTCTCGCCACGGAATGAGAGGTGAGTATTTGATTTTTTTTGGGGGGGTTTACAGCTGGTGATAACTGATTCCACAAAAGCGGAATCAGTTAGCTAAAAAAGTTTGCTACAGCTTATAGCTGGTGCTAACAACAGCTGTGAGTAACTAGCAGAAGGACTGATTAGGTGATCCTAATGCTACTTACTCTCTGCTTACGCTTTGCACTCCCTATTTTAAGCATAGGGAGCACAAAGTATAGTAGGCTGGCGCTAATGGGTTTTTTAACCCGGTAGCGATCGTGAAATGATACGGGCGTAATACTGTCATCTCAAGTAACCTAGGGCTAACGCTCATTTATATGCACGCTAGCGCTAAAGAGGTGATAGAGCCCCAAGTGATAGCTGAGTTGCACTTGTCAGTGTCAGCTCTGCTATTCACATGACAAAATGTGGGCTAATTCAGGCATGTGGCTATAAAATACCAATTGGCCTCTTGACTTTTATCACGGATTGGGATGCATATTTCTGATAGAAGCATTATGGGAATGAGGTGGAGGAGGCTTTTGCAAAGATAGCAGCCTTCAGAAAAATATCTGAGAAATCTTCATGTTGCTCCTGACCGCTTCCGATTGTCAAGAGTGTATGTAGGGACTGATAACCCCCTCCCCCAGTAAGTGACAAGGGAGGGCTGTTCCCTCTCTCTCTGAAGCTGCTGAAACTTTGAACAGCATGGGGATGGGGGTGCAGCATGTTTAAAAAAACATCTTCCAGAGCTATGGATTGTCAGGTAAGCAGCGTGATCAGAGGAGCTGGCACTGTAAGGCGGTAGTAAGTTTTATTGCTGTGGAGCTCATACACACTGCGCATTACTGTGAGTTTCATTGCTGTGGAGCTCATACACACTGTGTATAACTGAGTTTCATTGCTGTGGAGCTCATAAACACTGCGTATAACTGCGAGTTTCATTGCTGTGGAGCTCATACACACTGAGCATTACTGTGAGTGTCATTACTGTGGATCTCATACACACTGCGCATTACTGTGAGTGTCATTGCTGTGGAGCTCATACACACTGCGCATTACTGTGAGTTTTATTGCTGTGGAGTTCATACATACTCAGCAAAACTGTGAGTTTCATTGCTGTGGTGCTCACAAATGCTAAGGGATTATCCACTCAGTGCTATCGTTTTAAAAAAAAAAGCCAGCCAGCTAACTGCCCTGCAATACAGATTTTTCTTGCAACAGAGGCACTTAGTGGATAACCCCCATAGGGTTACAACAATAGTTGTAGTTCATTTAAAGGAGCACGGTATTAAAATACATGGTTCCCTTTTATAGTGTATTCCTTTAAGTGAACTACAACTATTGTTTATTAGGACATGAAAATAGTCATAATATCAGTTTTTCCCCAGACGTGAAAGTACCCCCATCTATTTTTCCAGAAAAAAAGCACTGTTTAATATCCTATGGGAATCACCTGTGTAAAGCTGTCAAACTGAATCACCTAAAATCAAGGCATTTTGCTGACATTTTGGTGCAGTTCAGCGTTCTCTGAATAGTGTAACCATTACTTCTCTATCGGACAATTTTTCTGCCTCTGAAGGTCGCTGATCCGCGGCAAACTGCAACATATTTTGCTGTCAATTTGCCAGTATTTGGCAAATTGACAGATTTCTGAATAGACAAACAACCACAAAATTGCACCACATGGTGAAATTCAACGTTTGGTGCAAAACAGTGGCAAGTTCGGCGCTCATTGAATAACACTTCAAATCTCCCATGGTACTCAGGTTCCATTTAGACTGAGCCTCAAGGGAAATGTTGTTCCAAAGCATCTGGAGGACCAAAGTTGCTGACTCCAGACAAACTAATATTCATTAACTATCCAGTATTTTCTTGCATGATTAGCTGAGCAGGCGCTTACAAGTACAATTTGACACATGTTGACAACAATTGTGTGTTTAATTTATAGAGCCCTCTATGGGTATCAATCCTCAATTTCTATTCCTGGAACCAATGCTCCAAGTCTCCCATTAAAAGTCAGGGAGATAAAGAGATTCTAAAAAGATAATGACTATCATTTCAAGTTAATAACCAAGTGACCATGATTATTATTATTATATATTATTTATATAGCGCCAGCATATAACGCAGCACTGAACAATGGGCACAATATAGACAGGTTTACAATTCATTGAGACTGAACAACATTTTGATAAAACAGTACAGGAGGAAACGAGGGCCCTATTCCTGTTGGGAACTCACAATCTAGAAGGGTTGGTGGTGGAAACAGGAGGAGAGGACTGCAAGGTGAGAGTGATGGACTAGTTGGAAACAGGAGAAGAGGACTGCAAGATGAGAGTGATAGACTGGTTGGGGCAGTGGGGTGTATTAGTGAGTCGGGTGGTAGGCTTCCCTAAATAGGAATCTCTTAAGGGAGCGTTTGAAGAAAGGGAAACTACAGGAAAGTCTGACCGTACGAGGCAGAGCGTTCCAGAGGATGGGGGCTGCGCGTGAGAAATCCTGCAGTCTATCAAGGGAAGAGGTGATGTAGGGAGAAGCTAGGCGCAGGTCGCTATTTGATCTCAGGGAACAGGCTGGGGTGTATTTGGTGATTAGTGAGGACAGGTAGTGGGGAGCTGAGTTAGTGAGAGCTTTGTAGGTCCAGGGCCGTCTTTAACGCGGGGCAAATGGGGCAGTTGCCCCGGGCCCAGTCACTTGAGGGGCCCAAAGCAGCTGCCCCCTTGGGCCCCGCGGCAAAGACCGCCGGCGGCCCGGCGCCGCAGAGAAACGGCTTGTGCTGACGTTGTTTGTATATTGTTGTGAGACTGTGAGTGCTGTGCTGTGTAACCAGACAAGTGACTGACTCTCGTCTGGTCTGAGAGTCTGCAGACTCAGTGCGGAGGCCCGGGCTGGCAGCAGCAGGCAGGGCTCAGGCTGCAGGGGGCACTGGAGGAGCCGAGTCTGGTAGGTGGTAGCCAGGCCAGCCACACGCACAAGAGCCGCTGCAGCCAGCAGCGACACTGCGACAGGCAGCGTGCGTGCCTTCCTTACAGCCGACACAAGGCTGGGAACGGCACTCACGCTGTTGGCGCCGCCCTCTTGGCGTACCGTCCGTACGTACCACGTCATGTGATGCGGCGCGGCGCGCATGCTCAGACCGTCCCCGCATGGTAGAGACACAGTCACTCACCACCAACCATTTATACCACCACCCCACCCCAGCGTCCAGGAGGTGACGGTCCGTCCAGAGCCACCGAGCCGGTCGGAGGAGCGAACCACCACCAGGCCAGGAGCACTGCAGGCAGCAGCACAGGCACAGCAGGTGTGTGGATAACTGGGTGGGTGGGTACAACAACTCAGTCTGTGATGGGGCTTGGAGGGGGGATAAATTGATATACTGGGGCTTGGAGGGGGGATAAATTGATATACTGGGACTTGGAGGGGGGATAAATTGATATACTGGGGCTTGGAGGGGGGATAAATTGATATACTGGGGCTTGGAGGGGGGATAAATTGATATACTGGGACTTGGAGGGGGGATAAATTGATATACTGGGGCTTGGAGGGGGATAAATTGATATACTGGGACTTGGAGGGGGGATAAATTGATATACTGGACTTGGAGGGGGGATAAATTGATATACTGGGACTTGGAGGGGGATAAATTGATATACTGGGGCTTGGAGAGGGGATAAATTGATATACTGGGATTTGGAGGGGGGATAAATTGATATACTGGGATTTGGAGGGGGGATAAATTGATATACTGGGACTTGGAGGGGGGATAAATTGATATACTGGAGCTTGGAGGGGGATAAATTGATATACTGGGGCTTGGAGGGGGATAAATTGATATACTGGGGCTTGGAGGGGGGATAAATTGATATACTGGGGCTTGGAGGGGGGATAAATTGATATACTGGGGCTTGAAGGGGGGATAAATTGATATACTGGGGCTTGGAGGGGGGATAAATTGATATACTGGGATTTGGAGGGGGGATAAATTGATATACTGGGGCTTGGAGGGGGGATAAATTGATATACTGGGGCTTGGAGGGGGGATAAATTGATATACTGGGGCTTGGAGGGGGGATAAATTGATATACTGGGGCTTGGAGGGGGGATAAATTGATATACTGGGGCTTGGAGGGGGGATAAATTGATATACTGGGACTTGGAGGGGGGATAAATTGATATACTGGGGCTGGGGGGGTTGAATACACGCTACACATTACAGTGAGTTATTTCTGTGGAGCTCTGAGATACGTTCATACACCACACATTGCTGTGAGTTTTATCGCTTTGGAGCTGTGATACGCTCATACAGTGAACATTGCTGTGAGTTCTATTGCAGCAGAGCTCTGTGATACACACACATACACACACATTGCACAGTACTGTGAGTTTTATTGCTGTGGAGCACTGTGATACACACACACACATACACACACATTGCACAGTACTGTGAGTTTTATTGCTGTGGAGCTTTTGGAAGTGTTGGGTAGTTATGCGGTGGGCAGGGCTTTTGGGTGGGGGGGGCCCAAGAAAATGTTTGCCCAGGGTCCAATCAATATTAAAGACGGGCCTGTGTAGGTCAGGGAAAGGATTTTGAATTTAATACTGCACTGGATGGGGAGCCAGTGAAGGGACTCTCAGAGAGGAGCAGCAGAGACAGAGCGGTGGGTGAGGTGGATGAGCCTGGCCGAGGCATTCAGAATGGATTGTAGGGGCGCAAGGTGGGAGAGAGGGAGGCCAACTAGAAGATTATTACGAACAATTCAAAAATAGGGGTAGTAGTGCTGATATGTAGATAAGGAAATCGCTCATACACAAAAATGGTCCTTGTTATAACCATCAACAATATACAAAGAATCAACAAGGTAGTGGAGCGATATCAATGTCCTTCTTGAAGTGGAAAGAGTCCCAAAATTCTTGGGGTCTTCTTCTTACGATATCCCTCAAATAGAAAGAAAGTGTATCATAGTGCGACCCATAGAGAACCATACATTGAATAGAGACAAAGGATTCACACTCACATGAGCTGGAACCCTCCTGGTTCTAGGTCAGTCGCCTTAGGGTAGCTTCTGGCCACCCAAATGCCCTTTCTGGAATAGATCGATTTGCCTGGAAGTCGTTTGTTGGTCATCCGAGTACCCTTCCAGGTTGGTGTCTCCCGAGTACCCTTCAGGCCAGCTGAGGAAGCCTTTGATACCTTATCTATTTTGGCGAAACGCGTTCTGGCTACTGTATTTTACTTGATTTTATTTTCTATTAAATTTTTATTACTGCTGGAACGGACTTATTTTTTACTTATTTTCATATCATCATCTGGGATTCTGTGAACGATTCTGGTGGGTGTAAAACG
Source organism: Leptobrachium leishanense (assembly GCA_009667805.1). NCBI lineage: Eukaryota > Metazoa > Chordata > Amphibia > Anura > Megophryidae > Leptobrachium > Leptobrachium leishanense. The sequence continues at coordinate 149,754,583 of CM019066.1, read as the reverse complement.
TGGTGTGAGACACCAACCTGGAAGGGTACTCGGATGACCAACAAACGACTTCCAGGCAAATCGATCTATTCCAGAAAGGGCATTTGGGTGGCCAGAAGCTACCCTAAGGCGACTGACCTAGAACCAGGAGGGTTCCAGCTCATGTGAGTGTGAATCCTTTGTCTCTATTCAATGTATGGTTCTCTATGGGTCGCACTATGATACACTTTCTTTCTATTTGAGGGATATCGTAAGAAGAAGACCCCAAGAATTTCGGGACTCTTTCCACTTCAAGAAGGACATTGATATCGCTCCACTACCTTGTTGATTCTTAGAAGATTATTACAATAGTCAAGTTGGGAGATTACAAGAGCGAGGATGAGTTGATTTGTGGTGTCAGCGTTAAGAAATGGCCAGATTCTGGAAATATTACGCAACTGGTAGCGCAGGAGGAGGAAAAAGACTGAATGTGGGGATGAAGGAAAGAGCAGAATCAAGTGTAACTCCAAGGCAGCGTACCTGGCTTGATGGGGAGACCATGATAGAGAAGTCAGGGGGTGGGGAGGCATTAGGAGGAAGAATTAGTAGGAGCTCAGTCTTAGACATGTTAATCTTCAAGTGGTGAGAGGCCATCCAGGAGGAGATGCCAGATAAACAGTCGCTGACTTTGGAAAGGACAGGATGAGAGAGATCAGGGGTGGAGAGGTAGATCTGAGTATCATCATCATAAAGGTGGTAATTAAAGCCAAAGCCATTAAGGATTTTGACCAGGGAGGAGGTATTGAAAGAGAAGAGCAGAGGACCTAGGAAAGAGCCTTGAGGTACACCAACTGATAAAGGCAATGAAGAGCAGGAGTTACCAGCAAATGATACAGAGAAAGACCTGTTAGAGATATAAGAGTGAATCCAAGAGAGAGCAGTGTCACAGAGACTGAGCGAGCAGAGAGTCTGTAGAAGGAGGGGGAGATCAACAGTGTCAAAAGCAGCCGAGATGTCAAGCAGGATGAGAATAGTATAGTGGCTGTGGCTTTTAGAAGTTAGGAAGACACTGGTGACTTTGGTGAGGGCAGTTTTAGTTGAATATAGGGGATGGAAGCCTGATTGCAGGGGGTCAAGTAGGGAATTAGAGGACAGGAAGAGGGAGAGATGGTTGAAAACTAGTTTGTACATATACAGTATCTTAAAATCATATTGGCTGCAATGGAGTAGCCAATCCTAGATCATGTATTTTTTGCCTATTTTCTAGGGAGGGGATCTCCATCTCCAGCACCACCCCATCCCAAGCCTGATGTTGAGGGGGCTGCAACTTCCAGAACTATTTGAATGTAATAGGTGGAAACAGATTCATAAGGGTTGTAGTTCAGCAACATCTGTGGGGGCAGTGGTTCAGAGTTTGAGATCCCTGGTATAGGATAGTCAGGCTTTATGATTAAAACCAATAGCTTAGAAAGCATCAGCTGCACAAGCAGTTTACTGCCAGTACTTACATTATTCCATGAAAGATTTACCAAAATAAGAGCAACTGAAGCTGCAATTTTCTTCTATGATACCTGTTTGAGTGGGTTGGTCAAGGCAAGAAATTATATTGTTAGATATACATTTCAAAGAACCTCCAAGAGGGATAGGATACAGCAGAGATTGCTTATGTAGGATTTATTGGAAATTTCCTTGTATGTAGTGACAGAGATATTTACATTATATAATAATGTGTATCAGATTGTAGGCATATCAAAGATAAGGATCTGTACGGCTTACTGAGATAATTATGTCCTGTAGAGAATGGAAGAGAAGTGTCTGTGTGTCTTTCAAGGTGAGTCTTTCTAGTTCATTCCTATTGATTCTCTTTTGTCACTTTAGCACCATTTCTGTTGAAGATATTTCTTCATTAATATATCTATCTGGATTGGTGCGACATGTAGAAGTAATGTAGGCTTCCCATGAAACCGTCAAGTAGTCACAGAAGTAAGATAAACAGACAAGTGGCTGAACTCTATTCATTAACATATTTAAGTACATATCCTCAGTATAATTAGTTATTGATTTTATTGTAGTCTTTAAAGAAATCTATCTCTTGATTGACTTTGGCAGCTGGAAGTCACTAGTAGTTTAACAAAAATAGTAAATTTAAATTTGCTATATACTAGAAAACAACTGAATTCTACAAATTTTCTTTCATCGCTAACTAGTATTTAATGGTCAACATACATAAAAAAAACACTTTTTTTTTCAGGACCATTATTAAATGTGAAGATAAACACTGACCTTTAATATCTGTTAGGTGAATATAGTCAGAAAGTGTACAAAATCTTTGCTATATATTTAACCCTTTCAGTGCCGAGCCATTTCACCCATGTATTGCTGAGCTAATTTTGTCCGTTTTGTACTCATCATGTTTAAACGGAATTTGAAGTCATGTTTTATTGTTGGACCCAGACAAATTATATATCCTTATTTTCAACAGACACTGCAGATTCATATAATTATTATATGTGTACATCATGTCCTGCCAAACTGCTGTAACAAAAACAATTTAAAAATGTGAATTTCCATTCAGATTTTAATAATTTACAGCATGTAAAATTATTTTATTCACATTTTATCATCCAAGCCTTTCAGGTTATATATTCTATGGGGTATGCTTGTTAAAAAAAAAATTAAAATGGGAACCTGTTACTGTATTTTTCTGAGAAAATACGTGATTTTAGCTAAAACTGAAATAACAATTTTTCATTGTGGGATGCAAAGGTGACATAGTGCAGCATCATTGTTCACTTTAGAATTGAAAAGTGAACAATAGTGCTGCATTATAAATAAAAGGACATTAAAAAAAATAAATTTTTATTTCATTTGTTTATTTTATACTTATTTTATTTTTACAAACAGACTGATACTCTGGCCTTTCCAACAATACCAAACCTGATCATCTAGCTGCCACCGATTGGGATATACGAGGGTCTAAATGACCCCACTAACTTAAACATAGGGATTTCCATAGGGCAATCCCATGGCAGCTAGGGGTTAATTCCCTTACTAACGTCCTCGTGCAGATGCACAATGATGTCAGTGGGTGGGGGGAGGCCCCAGAGGCTGGGCTGACATCCAAGATGCCAGCCCCCTCTGGAAGAAATCCGTCACGATCCCCTTCGCTGCGGAGATCCCATGACGTGTGGGGGACGTCTTCTGCACACAGCAGGTAATCCCTAGGAAGTCCCCCACATGTCATCCACAAGGAAGGGGTTAAATATTATACTTTATGTATTAAACTCAGACATCAAAGTATGTGTGTTATATAAAACACCCCTCAGTCTTTTTTTATGTATATGTTACGGGTAAAGCCTGAAGTGCGGTTAATTTTAAGATTACCCAGGTAATGCTGACATTACCCAAAACCGCCGGGTAAAGCTGCAAAAAAATGAAAAATTTGGACTTTACCCGGGTAATCTTAGGACTAACCAACTGCCCTTGGGTAACAGTCTGGAAGAGCTGAAAAAAATCATACTTTACCCGGATGATCTGCAGACTATCCAACCCCGTTTGGTTAAAACAGAATTGTGTTTGATAAAAGTCTGAAGCTTCACCCGGGTAATCTGAGGAGTATCCACAGCTTCACTTGGGTAATCTGCAGAGCATCTAACCCCGCTTGGGTAAAATTGAATTTTGTTGTTATCTATGGATATTATGAATGAGAATGGCAAAAGAGAACTATTAAAATGTATTAAAGATATAATGAATATACAGAGTAACAGGATATGTTTCTTATATGAATGTTAGAGAGTTACATCATCTTTATTATGTGTCATGTGTGCTTATATACCATTTATAAAACATAATAACCACTAGGTTACTGTTTATAATATCTTTATGTTCATAAATTAATTTTCAGACAATTAATGCACGGAGTAACATGAACATTTTTTTGTGTGGTTTGTCACTGTGGGTACAATTTGGTTAAAAATAACAAAAAGCACAATTTTGCTATCAGTCAGATAACAGTTTGCAGCTTTACCTGGGAAATCCTCGGAATTCAGTCAAATGTAACCTGCTGAAAACCCAAGAAAAGCAGAGTACCCAGAGGCCTTTGGATACTTTGCAGTTTACACGGATAAAGGTTGATGTTTCATTGCACATCACACTTTATCCAGCAACACTAGGATAATATGCGTTTTACCTGGGTGAAACACAGCAGAAAACTGGAGTACCCAGAGGCCTCTGGATACTTTGAAGATTACCTGGGTAAAGTCCAAAATTTCATTTCACTTCGGACTTTTGCTAATGACGCCTGGTTAATGTCAGGATTACCCGGGTAATCCTAAAATTAACCGCACTTCGGACTTTAACCGTAACATATATATTATATTGTATGACGGCAACAGAAAGAGCAGAAAGAAAAACTGAATGAAACAGAAAAAGAGAATAAAAGAACCACAAATACAGACAAATTAAACTGTTTCTAAGATACAAAAGACAAAGAAGGGATAGAAACAAACCACAAATGGTAGCCAAAAATGCATGGGTTCCAAGTAAAAAAGTAGACAGAGCCCACCCAAAACACAGACAGAGGGTGAGAGACAGGAAGTCCACATAGGAGAAAAACTAACTACCAGCAGATCAATTTGAAACTTTGCTTTATCCAAGGATCCAAAAACGTCTCACGACAGTTCAGGCACACCAATATTAAATTAACAAGAGCAAATCCATGGCTGACAGCTCGAACTGTCATTACAAATCCCGTCGGACCTGTTACCATGCAGGCATGTCACAAGCGGGCTTTGAAATAAGTGACAGACACGTGCCTGGATGCTGGAGATGTGCTTTGCTCTTACAAATTGCTTTGCTGACAGCAGAGAAGTATATTACTAAACTAGAAAAAGAGGACGTGGTCTGAAGGAAGGTAAACCTAAGGATGTTAGGAGTTCTGAAGCAAATTATATGGAGTTTCAATGAGATAAGAGAACACTGAACAGCAGTATGGCTCGTCGCTTTTGGATGACAAGCTCCCAGCTCCATTCTTCTCATGAAGAAATGAAGCATGAGGGGTGCAGACTGTCTATACACACAGCAATGCAAGAGACTGGCTTCCATTCAGTTATTTGCTACTTTATATTCAGTTATCTTGCTACTAAGATAATTATAAGTACTTTATTAGTATGCATTTATTAAATAATAAAAATCATAAATAAATTAATAAATTATATTCTAGTAAATCTGCATCCTCTTTCTGGTCATGACATTAGTTTTAAATATTTTATTTGATTATTATAAAGTAAGTGAAATGGGGTTTATTGGTTTGGCTCAGTCACAAAAGCAATTCAAAATAGATATGGAATATGATATCAAAGAGTGAACAGGAAAGTGAAAACATTATACTTGATTTTGTAACTACTATTTTTACTCTGCACCCAAATATTAAAGTGTGTCTATTCTACCATACACATTTTTAAATATCACAAAACAAAAACAGGGCATTATGAGCCAAAATACCCCAAAAGTGTATCAACTGAGCCCATAATAAGCTCTGGTTGATAAGAGTGTACAGGGCTGCCCATAGAAAACTTAGAGCTCCTTACTGAACCATTGGTCAGGCCTCTCTCTCAGTTGGCTAGTTCCATAAACTAATTAAAAATAAAACATTTTGCCTCATTTTCTGTTTACCTTATTTTACAGGGAGTGGGTGAAATCCCTGGTAGATAAAACGTGTCTCCTGGTGGGAGAGGGTTTGCTCTGCCAGAGATTTGCCAGAGTGCTTTTACCTGCCCTGGCCCACCGGGAAATTTCCTGGTATCCCGATAAGTCAGTTCAGTTTGGAATGGAGGGTCCTTACATCTGTGACACTTCGACAAGTATCAAAGTGTATGGTAAGGATCAGGGCCTCCTTGAGCCACTGGGCCCCTGAACATATCACGGGCTGTCACCCCCTGATGGCTGCACAGAGAGATTATAATTAATACTGTGTATATCCGCATCATTTGTTGTATTCAGATTATGCTCAGGGTTATTCAAAGAGAATCGAAAAGCCACCGCACATTCGGTGACTTTTCGTTCTCTTCAATTCGGTGCGATTTCGCGATTCCCATTTCGGCGACCCTGCGGTGTATTCAGCAAGCACCACAGGGTCGCCGTAATGCAGGGAAAAGTCACCGCAAACCCGTCGAACTCACCGCAAAACGAGGGCGAACGCACACCGAAACCTGCAAAAACATCTGGATTAACCCGCCGAAGACGCCGGAGGAACCCGAGCAGGATCCGATCACAGCGCAGAGCAGCCGCCGGAAAAACAGTACGCTTGAATGTTTGAAAAGTGAAACGCTGTTTTCAAACAAACTACTGAACGAAAATGTCTGAAATTTACATATAAGATCCAATGAATGATAATAAAAAGGGCTGTTACAGAAAAAAGAAAAAACGGTTAAAAAAAAAGGAAAAAAAATGTTTGCAAAAAAATCCCATAAAATGCCTAAGGCTAGGGTCAGACGAACGCATTTTTATGTTGTCTGTGAAAAAGTGCGTTCGAACGAATGGACGCATTTTTTCACAGAATACGCGATAGCGGTCATACGATGCACATTTTCGTCCGTGATTTTGTACGGATCATCAATAAAACACTTTTTGTGTCTGGACGTTATGTTGGCCGGACATTAGCAGCGTCTGATGTCTCCAATTCACGCACACACGCCTCTAGCAGACGCAGCGCACTCTGTACGTCAGTACCTGCGGTTTCACGTTCTCGAAAAATGCGTTCATTTTCCACTTGCGTTGCGCAGCCGACTTTTGTGCGACCGTACTTCGTATATTGGCCGTCATTGCCCGTCATCTGCTGCTAGTGCGGCCGTGATTAAGTGCGGCTGCACGCGCGTTCGCACTGCCTCAGTCTGACCCTAGCCTAAAAGGTCCTAAAAAAATCTAAAAATAAAGAGACTTTTTACTGCAGAATATTATAATCAACAGTTTACTATATATTGAATTAAAACGGGAATATTTTTAACATTGAAGCCTATGGGATTCGCCTGAATAAATCTGCCGAATTAAACCACCGAATGGCAGGGCAATTCGGCAACTTTTCACTGTTGGTTTTTGTTCTCTGAATAGACGAACCATTGCTTCTCTGTGGGGATTCACTGCCCTCGAACAGGCACCGTATGTGCAGGCAATTCGCCAGGATTTAGCGAATTGCCTGCTCTCTAGATAGCCGGATGGCCAGGAAAGGTAACCGTACGCTGAATTTACAGTGTATTCCAGTAAATCAGAGCTCTTTGAATAACATCTGGCTATGTTTTATGTGTTCTTTTTTGAATTTGAGATATTATGACCACAGAAGGGAATTTGGAATAACAGCTTGAATTGACATATGAAGAGTCAACCTTCTTGGAGCACAAAAAGCAATTCTCCCTCACTCATTCCCAGGCCAATATTTACTTGACCCCCCCCCCTCCACACACAGACACCTGATTACATCCACACAGTATAGCCTCTGTTATAATGTGGAAACAAATGTCAGGTCTATTCAAAGAAAGATGAAAATCAGGAGAATTGTCAGGAGAAGAGAACAATCTAGACCAAATAGCTGATTTGGATAGTGAGATAAATGGGAGAATTTTTCTGGTTTGGCTATTTTGACCTAGCATTTTCACTTCTCCAGTCATTCTCCTAAATTTCACCTTTCTTTGAATAGACCTGTCAGTGTCACATATTTGATGGTCACAATTTCAACTACAAAGTATTAAGTGCATTCCATCAACAGCTACTGATATAAAGTTTTAAGGATAATGAAGCTTTCATGATGGCCGTCTCGGTAATCCCCGTAATTGTGCTTAATGGGCTACTGGCATACTGGATTATATAGTAGATAATCTGTTTTAAAATGTAGAAGGAACAAGCACCAAACCATTGGATGTCCATAATTACTGTTCAGCTATACAAGCGTGGAGATGTATGTTGCAGAACACTCTCCTGACAGTCTTTACACGTATCCCGTACATGCATTTGTCTCTTAGTCAATACCATTAGTCTGAAATGCAGCCACGAGTCTATTAAATACAACACGTTAATGAGCTATTTCACTCATGCCGCTGACGATTTGATCAGAATGAAGGTGAGGCTAAAACAGCGGCAAAATAAAGAGTTTGTCAGGTACGTTTTTAATTTTAATATTTATGACTTCCGAGAAATCAATTATTGCAGTCCGTTTATATGTCTCTGAAAGCTATAATTTATTTGCTCACATTTGTTCTCGCAAGAAACATGGCAATGAAATCAGGCGTGTTATTGCCAATTGCGTTCACGCTGAATTGTTTAACCCGTCAGCTTTACGCGGCTGTGGTGGCTCATCGCATAACGCCGAGCGGTGAAGGTTTATTGCTGCGCTGGAGTAATCTTGGGTCCCATTGTCAGAGAGAAAAACTCTTGGTTTGTTTTATCTGTCTCACTGCTCCATTTCTTTTTACCTGAGTAATTTCAGGTGCGGTTGGGGAGCAGTTTTGCTGTCTTGGATTTTATATGCCCAATTCTTACAGTCAGATATCCCAACGGGGCAGTATTACAAGGGCAGAGCAAGGGTGAGCTGCCTGCAGATACCGAGCACAAGGCAGCCCTTGGAGACAGAACATCTCTATTCTCACTGCACAGGACCTTTCAGTCACTCAAACATTAATTTGTGTCTGGTTAAAGAGCTTACAGTCTAAGGCTAGGGTCAGACTAACGCAGTATCAACGTGCGTTTAGCAGCACTAAATCACGGCCGTGCTAGCAGCAAATGACGTCCAATGCCGGGCAGCATACGAAGAACGGCCGCACAAAAGTGCGGCTGCGCAACGCAAGTGGCAAACAAACACATTTTTTAGGCTAGGGTCAGACGAGCGTAGTGTTCACGTCCGTGATTGCGCCTAAAAGTACGTCCGTGATAGCATGACAGAAAGCCCATTGGAGCCTGACACATGAAGTACGTCCGCACTGAACTGCGGACGCACAACGGCCGCGGCCCACGGACACAAGGCAGGCAAGAACGTACATCCCCTAGAATGGCCGCACAAAGTGCGCTGCGTCCGCAACGTCTGCATAGCTTTGTGTGTGAGTGATGGAACGTGGTCAGACGGACTGCATTTATACGTCCAGCATTTTTCACGGACAAAATGGTTTTGCTTTTTAATTTATTTTTCCTCCTACATCCGTCAAAAAATAAACGTCAGTGAAAAAAACGGACTGTGTGACCACTACTGTATCTTCCGTACTGACGTACGTCCGTGTGCAAGGACGTACAGTCCGTAGAAATCACGCTCGTCTGACCCTAGCCTGAGAGAACGTGATACCGCTAGTACTGACGTACGGAGTGCGCTTCATCCACTAGCGGGCTGTGTGTGTGATTAGGAGACGTCAGACGCTGCTAATGTCCGGCCAACATAACGTCCAGACACAAAAAGGGTTTTATTGATGATCCGTACAAAATCACGGACGAAAATGCGCATGGTATGACCGCTATTGCGTATTCCGTGAAAAAATGCGTTCAAACGCACTTTTTCACGGACAACACAAAAAATGAGTTAGTCTGACTCTAGCCTTAGGGCCCTATTACATTCTTCACGCAAATGTTAACGCGTGCGCAAAAACGCATTAACGCGAGGGGCAAAACCCTTTGCGCTGAACGTCGTATTACAATGTCAGCGCAACAAATGCACGTAATCGTCTACCGCGGGTGAACCTGCGCGAGCGTACTGTACTGCGCGCGTCCTATACTTAACTTTGTGAGCGCAAATGCGTTTGTGCGCGGATTGTATTACAATCTATGCACACAATTTAACACACAGCGTTTGCGCGCATAATTTTAACGTCTTTTAAAAGCTGGTGGTAACTGCAAATCTGAACGTTCTGGCCGAAACCAAATACACCAGCACAAAAAAATGAATACAGCAAAGTATAGTTACACATTTTACGCATACCCAAACAATAAAATGGAGAAGTTGTGCGTGTTTTTATTATTGCTGCATCATATATACACAGATTGATTTTGACGGCACAAAAACTTAACGTGAGATAATTGTGGTTCTTAATTCTGATTGGCTGAATCGCGTGAAAAAACAGTCCGCACACCGATTTCTGCTCGCAACGTTAATGCGTGCGTTTTTGCGCGTCTTTTTTACGCACTTTTTTATGAAATAATGCTCATGGATTGTAATACCAGCGTTAATTTACACACGTTAACGTTTAACGTTTCGCACAAAAATTCACGCGTTTACCGTGCATTTTTGCGTGAAGAATGTAATAGGGCCCTAAATGTTTTATTAACCACAATATGAATAGTACAATTTAAATACTCCTGTACCAAGTTACGGTGTATACCTTCGGTGTTATTTGCAGTTTATATGTACCTTTAATGTTGTACTTAGTATAGCTGATGCACATTACTGGTATATATTTAACCCTTTCGCTGCAGATGATGTGTGGGGCACGTCCTGATGTGTGATGTGTGGGGCACGTCCCCGGCGGAGATACTTACCTCTCTGTCCAGGGTCCCACGGTGTTCTGGCTTCAGGGAAGCCAGGCGCGGAAGATAGGCTGGCCCCCGACGTAAATGACATAATTTCCAGACGGCCCCCAGCAAGGCCGGGAGATCGCCTGGAAGGGAGGGGGTGATCCTTTTGGATCCCTCTCCCTCCCGATCGGGAGGGTTTTCCATCAAAAACCAGGCACCGCTTTGAAGGGCAGTGTCTGCCCTTTAAGGCTAGGGTCAGACGAACGCATCTTCGCGTTGTCTGTGAAAAAGTGCGTTCGAAAGAATGGACGCATTTTTTCACGGAGTAGGCGATAGCGGTCATATGATGCGCATTTGCGTTCGTGATTTTGTATGGATCATCAATAAAACACTTTTTGCATCTGGACGTTATGTTGGCCGGACATTAGCAGTGTCTGACATCTCCAAATCACGCACACACGCCGCTAGCGGACGCAGCGCACTCTGTACGACCGTACTAGCGGTTTGACGTTCTCGACAAAATGCATTCGTTTGCCACTTACGTTGCGCAGCCGGACTTTCATGCGACCGTACTTTGTATATTGGCCGTCATTGCCCGTCATTTGCTGCTAGAGCGGCCGTAATTAAGTGCGCCAGAACGCACGTTTAAAGTGCGCTAGTCTGACCCTAGCCTAAAGCGGTGCCTGGTTTTTAACCCTGTAATTGCCAGATCGCGATTGGCGCCGCTCGGCAGCCGATTGTAATCTGGCTCCGGTGGGGCCGCCATCTTGGACCCCGATATCTCCAGAACCATGGCAGCTAGCGAGTCATGAGCATGACCTTTCGAATGATACCAAACATGACCATGTTGAAAGTAAAAAGAAACTAAAAAAATAAAAACATGTTTTTTTTGTGTGTTGTTTTTATTAATGCAGCAATATTGTTGACATTTCAATTATAAAGTGAACAATGATGCTGCACTAATGATTTTTTTCTATGGGGTGCTTTTTTGAAAAAATCACGTAATTCCCCCTAAAAAAAATGTAACAAGTCCCCATTTCTAATTTTTGCACAAGCGCACCCATAGAAAATATAACTGCAAACGCTCATGTGATAAAACGTGAAAAAAACACTTTACATGTTGCAGATGATTAAAAATTAAAATTTTATTGCATTTTTGTTATAATATACAGGCAGAACATGACATATACATATAAAAATTATATATTATGAATCTGCCAAGTCTCCCGGAAAGAACGATATATAATATGCCTGGGTCATGTAATAAAACCTGGCTTCTAAACGCTTTTAAACATGATGAGCAAAAGCGGTAAAAATGAGCTCAGCACACATCGGTGAAATGGCTCAGCAGTGAAGGGGTTAAAGATATGACCATGCGTCTAGTAAAGTTACCAACATATCACTGTCGTACTATGGAGCTGTACACACACTATGAACCGCAGGGGTTATGGAAAATGCGCCCACAGCCATATAAGAATCTTCCATTTCTCACCTGCAAAAAATATTACATATGTTTTTAAACTGGTGGAATGTAGTGGCCATAGCAGTCAGGAAAGAAAAGTATAGGAGTCGTTATAGTGTAATCATACAGAGCAGGGGCGCTCAACATTGGTCCTCCAGATGTTTTGGAACTACATGTCCCATGATACTCAGTTACTCATTAAGTTGACAGAGCCTTGTGGGAAATGCAGTACCAAAATATTTAAAGGGCAAAGGTTGAACACCCATGTTATAGAGCAGTGTTTCCCAAACCTGTCCTCGGGACCCTCAAGCAGGACAAATTTTAAGGATCATCTTGGGGAAATGCAGACTGAATCCTGCAATCACTGAGCAGCATATCCTATCACCTGTGCTGTGCTTCAGATATCTGGAAAAAAGTGGCGAGGCAGAGGGTCCTGAGTAGGGATGAGCTGTTCGGGTTCGGACGGTTCGGAATTCAACCTGAACTTTGGCAGTTCGAAAGTTCGCGAATTTCGAACTTTTTGGGCGTGTTCGGTTCGAGTTGGAAAAAAAAAAAAGAAATTTTGAAAAAAGTATAGAAAATGCTTAAAAAAATACTAAAAAATCTAGAAATAAATAGACTCTTTACTGCAGAATATTATAAGCAACGGTTTATTAGATATTGAATTAAAAACTAACGTGTACGTGGAAAGATTATCAACTCTAAGGCTAGGGTCAGAGTGGGGCAGTCGGAACGCGCGTGCAGGCGCACTAAATCACGGCGGCAGTAGCAGCACATAACGGCCAATGACGGCCAATATACGCAGTACGTGCGTACAAAAGTGCGCCGACACCACGCAACCAGCAAATGAACGCATTTTTATCAGAACGTGAAACCGCTGCTACTGACGTACAGAGTGCGCTGCGGCCGCATAGCGGCTTGTGTGCGTGATTAGGAGACGTCAGACGCTGCTAGTGTGCGGCCAACATAACGTTCAAACAGCCGGATTTCCCTAGACTTCTTTTTACCCCACCGTCATGAAATACGTCCAGAATTGCGCATCGTCTGACCACTTAAGCGTATTCCGTGAAAAAATGCGTGCGCACGCATCGACGTACATTTTGACGGTGGCTGCAGAAAATGCGCTCATCTGTCCCTAGCCTAAATGACCTCTGTTCACAAACGGGCATAACACCAGGTGTTTTTAGTCTAGTAATCAATTTGATACATTATAAAATATAGTGAGGGGGTGGGGTGGTGTCTGCTTCTGATTGAGATTTGAGAATTAATTTCCCTAAAACATCCTAATATGCTGCATTTAACCCTTTCGCTGCTGAGGCTTTTCACACCTCTGTGCTGAGGTCATTTTTACCGCTTTCGCTCATCATGTTTAACCGCGTTTTGTAGCCATATTTTGATATATGACCCAGACATATTATATATCGTTCTTTCCGGCAGACTTGGCAGATTCATAATATGTCATTATTATATGTATACGTTATGTCATGTCTGTATATTATAACAAAAAATGCAATAAAATTAGAATTTTCAATAATTTATTATGTGTAAAGTGTTTTTTTTCACATTCTAACATGCGATCGTTTGCGGTTATATTTTGTATGGGGTGCGCTTGTTAAAAAAATTAGAAATGGGGTATCGTTACATTTTTGTTTTTGGGGAAAATTTCGCTTTTTTTAACAAACGCACCGCATACAAAAATCGTTAGTGCAGCATTATTGCTCACATTATAATTGAAATGGGAACAATATTGCTGCATTAACAAAACAAAAACAAACCAAAAAACTTGTTTATTTTTTTTTAGATTTTTTTTTAAAATATATATATTTTTTTTATTTTTATTTATTATTTTAAAAAAAAACATTTTTCATGCTCATGTTTAGTATCCTTGGAAAGGCCATGCTCTGGCCGATCCATATCAAACATTAATCTCTAGCTGCCACGGATCTGGAGATAGGGGGTTCATTGGAACCCCCTATCTCCACCATTGGTGCCAGCTAGGGGTTAACTCCAGGACTGGCGTCATCATGCTATGCATGATGATGCCAGTCCTCAGGGGGAGTTCCTGGAGGCTTGGCCGACATCCAAGATGTGGGCCAGCTCCAGGAGAGGATCACGATCCGGTGCTTTTCAGCGCCGATTCGTGATCCGGCTCCCCAGGGGTTAATCACAGCCATTGTTTGGAAGGGCAGGCTGTGCCCTTCCAAACGGTGCCTGGATTAACCCTCTGCCCCCCAGTGATCGGGAGGGAGAGAGGTCCGAAGGACCTCCCCCCTCCCTTTCAGGCGCATTCTCCGCACATGCGGGGGGGCGCCTGAATTAGATGTCATTGCGCCGCCGCAATGACATTTAATTGCTCCGCCGGGGTCCCGGAGTGCTGGGCTGACATCCAAGATGTCAGCCCGCACCGGGGGGCGCAGCAATCCGCCGGAATCCGGCGGATTGCTGCCTCCTGTGCATGGACGCGCTCAGCGCGTCCATAGCACAGGAGAACCACTTGGCTGGACGCGCTGAGCGCGTCCATAGCAGCCAAGTGGTTAACTGGTGTTTGAAAAAAATCTAAAGCAATGTTAATTTTCACCTCGGGATTAAACATTCACAGGGTTATTCAGAGAGCGGTGAAAAGCAGGAGAATAACTGGAGAAGTGAAAATTCTACGTCAAAATAGCCAAACCAGAAAAATTCTCCCATTTAACTCACTTTCCAAATTGGCTATTTGGTCTAGATTGTTCTCTTCTCCTGCCAGTTCTCCTGGCTTTCACCTCTCTCTTGGGGTTGTTCAGAGAAAGGTGAAAACCAGGAGAATGGCAGGAAAAGAGAACAATCTGGACCAAATAGCCGATTTGGAAAGTGAGATAAGGCTAGGGTCAGACTAACGCATTTTTCGCAGCGACCGTCAAAAAGTGCGTCCGAACGCATTGCCGTATTTTTTCACGGATTGCGCGAAAACGGTCATACGATGCGCATTTTTGTGCTTGATTTTTTACGGATCCAAACCAGGAAACTTTGGGTGTCTGGACGTTATGTTGGCCGGACATGAGCAGGGTCTGATGTCTCCAAATCACGCACACACGCCGCTAGTGGACGCAGCGCACTCTGTACGTCCGTACTAGCGGTTCTGCGTTCTCGATAAAATGCATTCATTTTCCACTTGCATTGCGCAGCCGGACTTTCGTGCGACCGTCCTTCGTATATTGGCCGTCATTGCCCGTCATTTGCTGCTAGTGCGGCCGTGATTAAGTGCGCCTAAACGCACGTTAAAAATTCGCTAGTCTGACCCCAGCCTAAATGGGAGAATTTTTCTGGTTTGGCTATTTTGACCTAGAATTTTCCATTCTCCAGTCATTCTCCTGCTCTTCACCGCTCTCTGAATAACCCTGACAGGGTTATTCAGAGAAAGGTGAAACTCAGGAGAATGACTGGAGAATGGAAAATTCTAGGTCAAAATAGCCAAACCAGAAAAATTCTCCCATTTATCTCACTTTCCAAATCGGCTATTTGGTCTAGAATTTTCCATTCTCCAGTCATTCTCCTGCTTTTCACCGCCAAAAAATCAGTAAACTTTTTCTGCGTCTTCGAAAATGTCTCCTCTTTTCATACAGACTGCCGCCCCAAGCAGTTGTTTATGGATAGATTAAAGGAAAAGCATTTACCGTCATTTGAAATGTCATTTTTTGTTTTTTTACATATTTCTATACATCCTAGAAATCCGCCACTTCACGGGCAGGTTATGGGGACCTCCTAGGCATGATATTTGAAGGAATTTTTGGTTTTTATTTTTAACCCTTATTTCATGGAAAACTCACTGTCCCTTTAAAAACGTTTTTTTTTTTACTTTTTGTCCTTGTTTCCTGTCCCCCAGGGCACTACCCGGACCCCCATACACCTTTTATGGCAAATATGTAGCATATATGCCCTCTTGGAGGGCACTCTAAAAAACCGAATTTTCAGCCCCATTGACTTGAATGGGGGTTCGGGTTCGGTCCCGAACAAATGGGAAGTTCGGGTTTGGGCTCGAACCGAACTCGGGGAGTGTTCGGCTCATCCCTAGTCCTGAGGACAGGTTTGGGAACCACTGTTATAGAGTATCGGAGTTAGTCAGAGAGAGGTGAAAACCAGGAGAATTGACAGGAGAAGAGAACAATCTAGACCAAATAGCTGATTTGGAAAGTAAGGTAAATGGGAGAATTTTTCTGGTTTGGCTATTTTGACCTAGAATTTTCACTTCTCCAGTCATTCTCCTGGTTTTCACCTCTCTCTGAATAACCCTGTATATTAAAGCTCAGTTTTAGCTCTAATCTTTGGTTTTGAATACGCAAATGCATGATCATTTTGCAAGACCTCATTCGACAGTATGCTTTTGCAGGATGAAATCGAGCTGAAGTTGTACGCATTCTGTAACAAACATTCTGTAGTAAATAAAATAATTTATTAATTTAAAAAAAAAACATTTTCATTCATTCTTCAGGGAAATACAAACATAGGAGACTGAGGTGTTTTCTATGATCCTGTCATTCTATAAACCAATGAAATGAGACGAATCCCCAAACTAAACATTTTATGTGAAATGATGCTCAGAAGAAAACATGGACAGTGACAAAAAATAAATAAAAATCAAGGAGATAGCACTTTAAAATTCCATAATAAAGTAGAAAGGTGGGAGAAACAATTTACACCTTTAGCTCAATGAATTCCTAGTGGCATTTGCTTTCTTTTTTGGTGGGATGGAAGGCAGAGGATTGAACTTTAATACATTGACAGCTGGATTTATTTTGTAACCAGATCTGTCAACTTTAGGCAAGATTTATCGTCAGAATCACTGCAATATAAATTCAATTTGAATACGGTTCACACTATTCTGCAACAGGGAAACATATACACCCTAACCTTCATTCTAAATAGCTTTAAATTGTTCTGTTGAGCTGGGTGGAAATGTCTAAGTTGAGGAGTGCATATATTGTGCACTGTATTTTGATCTTTGTGTTGAATATTTTATGACTATTTTCCCTTCTGTCTGTTCTTCTGTCTACCTGCCTGACTCTGCTTATTTATTTATTTATAAAGTATTTTACCAGGAAGGATACATTGAGATTTCTCTTGTTTTCAAGTATGTCCTGGGTTCAAGAACATTGAAGTGTTACAGTCGTTACAGAAATGCAAAGTAATAAAATGCAATATATTAAAAACACAAATATACAGATTAACAGAAAATAAATACTGTATGTAGGAAATAGTCATTATGTTACATGTTTACAGGCACATTCCGTATTGAGGTATGTTAATAGGGAGCTCTTGAGTGACTTAAGACTGGGGGAAGATTGATGGCGTCTGGGAGGTTATTCCATAATTGCGGTGCTCTGTAGGAAAATGAGGATCGAGCCACTTGCTTTTTGTATTGTGGTATTGCAAGTAAGGTGCAGGTCCTGGATCGGAGGTTTTAGGATGAGAGAACTGCTGGGGGAAGCAGTCTATTCAGGTAGGGTGGCAGTTTCCCAGAAAAGCTCTTATACATTTGTATGTCTGACTCCATATTTGTCTATTTATCTGTCTATTTCTCTATCTACATGTCTGTCTGTACGCCTCTCCAGGGCCGCCATCAGGGCATTACAGCCCATGCTGCAGTAAGGGGCCCGGCCGACTGGGGGGGCCCGCCGTCGGTAGCTTTGATTACTTTAGGCCGCAGGCCTCTGGAGGAGGTCCTGCGGCCTACTTGGGCCTGGCTGCTATGTGAGCAGCAAGATGGCCGCCGGGTCACGTGGGGAGGGGGCCCCAGGCCCACACTGGGTGACACCCTCTTGGAGGGTGACACCACTCAGGGCCAGCCTTTGTATCCTGCCTCTGTGTGCTCATCCAGCGCTGTGTCTCTATGGGGAGAGATCAACGCTGTGCTGAGAAACTCCGCCCCGCCGGCACAAGCCCCGCCCCTCCATGTGACAGCCGTGGGTCTGGGAGAGGAGGGGGAGCAGCCCTCCCACCATCATGGCTGCCCCTTGCTTCCCCTGGCTCTGGAGTCTGCACACTGCCTGCCCTGCCCCTTCCTCACACAGCACCACCACAAGCACGTGCCTGTGGATGGGAGAAGGAGAGAAGCCAGGCTGAGGAGCAGCTGCCCTGACACCATGCACATGGTGAATCTGGACAGAGGCAGGTAACAGGCGCTGCACTGGGAAGGGTAGAAGAGGGGGGGCTAGAGAGGTGACAGACTGTACACTGTGGGGGGGGGGGGGGATAGAGAGAACACAGGGGGCTGGGGAGGGTGACAGAGGTCAGTCAATCTATCCATCCATCCCACTGTCCATCCATCCCTGTCTGTCTATCTGTCCATCCATCCATCCATACCAGTCTGTCCATCCCACTGTCTATCCATCCCTCCTTCCATCCATCCCTGTCTGTCTATCTGTCCATCCATACCAGTCTGTCCATCCCACTGTCTATCCATCCATCCCTCTGGATGTAACGCTACATTCCTAGAGTTAAAACGTGGGCGCTAGGGCGGAAAAACTGCGCCCGCAGTTTTCCCCCCCTTCCCCCTTGCGCCCGCGTTTTAATGCTAGATTACAATACAGGCGCAAAAAATGCTTCTTGCATTGTTACTGCGCGTTAACACCCGGGATGCTCGCGGCAGCATTAAGCGCAGCTGCGCGCATCCTCTCAATGGAGTCCATAGGACTCCATTGAAGCAGACGCTGGCAGTCACATGACCAGCCGGATCTCGCCTTGCGAGATCCGGACGGTGAGTGTAGTGATACTTAGTGGGATACTGCGGGGACTTTTTTCTTACCCTGCTCCCACTGGCCAGAGGAGGTGGTTCTCGCCGCGGGACAGGAGGTGAGTATCTGCTCACTTTTTTTATTTTTTTGGATGGTGTTAACGGATTCTGCAGAAGTGGAATCCGTTAACACCAGGTTCTGGCTGTGGTTAACTTTCCACTAACCACAGCCGGACGTTAATCAGTGCTGGGATTTTGTAATCCTAACGCTGATTAACACTTTGTGCTCCCCATATTAAGTATAGGGAGCGAAAGTACAGTGACCTCGCGCTGAAAAGCACAAGATACCAAACGGGTTACTTAAAGGAACACGCTACTCAAAAATCACCCCCCCCCTTGTTTTTTTATCCTAACCTATCCCTATTCCCTTAATAAATCTTTATTTTTTATTTATTTTTATGTAACTGTAAAACTTACCCTAAAATCCACTTCTTTCCAGCAGCGTCTTTTTTTTTATTTTTTTTATACTCTCCTCCCTCCTCTTCCGCTCCCGTCCTTCTTGCTTCTTCTTGGCTTCTGGTTTACGTGAGAAGCGTGCATGCGCGCCTCTCACATAAGCCAGCCAATCGGCAGGCTCCCTCCCGGCTCCCTCTGAGGATTAGTGTTGCGCGCAAGAGGATGCGCGTAACACTAACCCTCAGCCGCTGCCGCCAGCTACTGCGGCGAGTTGGAGACGTCATCGCGCTGAAAGCTGAAAGCGCGATGACGTCTCCTACTCGGCAAAAGTCGGCAGAAGCGGGAAATATGAATCCCGCTCTGCTGACTGACAGCTGGGAGGGCGGAGTAAAGGTCTCCGCCTCGGTCAGCTGTTTTCAGCTTTTTCAGCTGAACTGCCGAGCGGAGGGAGGGGAGACAGAGGGCGGGATACTCCGGGCATCATGACCACCTAAAATAGCTTAGGTGGTCATGTTGCCTAGAGTATCCCTTTAAACCATTAGCGTTTGGATTGAAATATGCGTTAAATACTTGGGCTAACGTTAATGCTCACTCAGGTGAGTGCAAACGTTAGCACCAAGTATGTAATGTGGTCCATTGCCTTTACTGTTAGAGGTCTATTGCTGTGGATCCTGTGTACGTTCATACTCCCTGCCTTTACTGTTGGAGGTCTATTGCTGTGGTGCTCTGATATGCTCATACGCACTGCACATTACTGAGAGTTCTGTTGCTGTGGTGCTCTGATATGCTCATAACCACTGCATATTACTGAGAGTTCTGTTGCTGTGGTGCTCTGATATGCTCATAACCACTGCATATTACTGAGAGTTCTGTTGCTGTGGTGCTCTGATATGCTCATAACCACTGCATATTACTGAGAGTTCTGTTGCTGTGGTGCTCTGCCAGTGGAATTATTTAATTATACTTTTATGCTACATTGCTTGCACGAATACACATTTTGTGTGATTTTAAAGGTATTGGGAGCAACACTCTGTAATCCGATCTTGATTCATATTTTTTTTAATAAAAAATAGAATTTTTTACTGTCTTAACTTATTTGAACCAGATAGATACTTTTTTATGTTAAATGTGCTGTTGTGCGAACAATATGTGTGATTTTAAGATATTGGGACTAACACTCTGTAATGTGATCACGATTCACATTAAAAATTTATTTCCTATGGGGAGAGGGGGGGCCCTATTCTGAGGGTCAGTAAGGGGCCCCAAAATTTCTGATGGCTGGCCTGCGCCTCTCTGTCAGTCTAGCTGTCCCTTTGTTTATCAAACTAGGCTAGTATCACAATCAAAACATAAGGAGATTGCATATGTAACATGAATGTTAAGCTTGTATAAGAAAGAGGACCTCAGAGTCCTGGCATTGGCATCATTACAATGTCACAACGTGATGGGATATAGCTGCAGCTTTTGGATGAATCACTAAAACCACATGTTTTTTTCATAAATGTGACATGGTCCAGTACTCTAAGCTGTTGAAAGTATTCCGCTGCTCCATTATACCAAAAAAAATTATTCCACAGGACTATTGTATTTCAATATTAATTACTTGCTATTTAACTTATCCACATCTTGTTTCGTAATTATCCCACTAAGAGCATTATTCCCTAGTTGGCGTTAACATTACAGCCTTGATATGTAAGCGTTACCACCAGGATAAGTGTGTTTAACGCATACCACCCATATTACATTGGTGCTGCAACCCCCATTAGTATAACATTGGCACATCAGATTTTGCGCTAGCTTCTACTAGGTTATTGCATTTTGCACATCCTATACTTAAAATGAGGTGCACAAATGTAGATTAACGTTTTGATATGTAAGGTCTTATATAGTGTAATGGCTAATTACCGCAGGGATGTGGAGAGCAAAAAATTAGCACCTTCTAAAAGCTGGTGCTAAATGATTCTGCATTTGCATAGTTGCTTCTTGAGCAGAGTGAGACTGGGAACACTTAGTTCCCAAACTTTCTACGCGATCACTCCGGAGACCTCAGATCACGCGAGGCTTGCTTCCTTGGAGCGTAACCAACCATGGAGTCCTAGTGCGGAAGCGCTACTGCTAGTATCACTGCGGTTAGCAGTACATTTCGGAGTGAGGTGGTCAGCTAGTGCTTACCCCAGAATACTGCAGTAACATGGGGACTCTACAGGTGAATATGTAAACTGTAACGTTGGGGTCTTCCAGCCTTTCCGGTGTGCTTGACGGCAGCATGTCTGATGCTGCTCACTCACCAACGCCCGGTTTAAATTGAAACAGGCAGGGAGGTGGCTGCATGAGGCGCGGCTTGAGAGGGGGGCGCAGTCTGGTGAAGGTCTTTTAAAAACCAACAGTTCCTTCTAAGCAGTGCCAGATCGTGGTTATCCATACCTGAGCTCCTTGTACCTGAATTCTCTCGTGATTTAACCTGTTATTGACCTCTGCTTGTTTTCTGACTATTCTGCCTTCCGTTGCCCTAGACTATTTCCTTGTACTACGCTTCTGCACTGATATCAACCCGGCTATTCCATTTGACTATTCTATACTCTGTATTCCTGATTCTGGCTCGTCTGA
Source organism: Leptobrachium leishanense (assembly GCA_009667805.1). Taxonomy (NCBI): domain Eukaryota; kingdom Metazoa; phylum Chordata; class Amphibia; order Anura; family Megophryidae; genus Leptobrachium; species Leptobrachium leishanense. The sequence continues at coordinate 149,732,912 of CM019066.1, read as the reverse complement.
CTACCCCCGTGTTGCTGACCTGGTTTTGTATTACGACATTGTCTTTGATTAACTCTTTCTGTCTAGCTAGTATACATATACCTGGCCAATTGTTAAGGACCAGACAGTTAGGGATTCCTTTACGGCTACCCTGTTGGTAGCTTTTTGGCTCTGTGGAGTGTTGGGCTTTAAGGAATGCGTGGTGGGATCCGGGAACCGTGACACAAACTAGGGAATAGCAATTTTGGTGAATGCCAAACACTCTGGCGTTTATTCAGAGAGCAGACATGTCGCAGACATTTCGGTGCTCTCTCGTTCCCCCGAACTTCCCCACACTGCAGGGAATCAAATTTCCCCACCCTGCATTGAATTCAGCATTCACCGCAGAGTCGCCGAAGTGCAGGGAATCGGCCGCCAAATGCCACCACCAACCTGCCAGTCGCCAACTCGTCGCCCGTCGCAGCCAACCTACCGGACATGCCCCGCAAACCCGCCGAAGGGCCGCCAAATGCAGCCCGCCAGCTGCAGAGCACAGCGCCGACCAGCCGCAGGAGAAAGCCAACGAGCCGCCGGACGGGTAAAAAAACAATACGAATGAAACGGTCAAAATTGAAATGCTGTTTGCAAAAAAACTACTGAATGAAAATGTCTGGAATTTACATGTAAGGTCCTATGAATGATAATAAAAAGGTCTGTTGCAGAAAAAAGAGAAAATGCTTTAAAAAGAAAAGTAGAAAAGTTTTGCCGAAAAAATCCTAAAAAAAAAATAATAAAATCTATAAAAAGAGACTTTTTACTGCAGATTAAAAGAAGAAATGGTTTATTCGATATTGAATTAAAACGGGAATATTTCTAACATTGAAGGCTATGGATATCGCCGGAATAAACCTGCAGAAAGAAACCACCGAACAGCAGGGCAATGTTTCACTGCTGTTCGGTGTTCTCTGAATAGATTAACCATTGCTTCTCTATGGGGACTTTCACCGCCTTTGAACAGGCACCGCACTTGCTGGCAATTTGCTGAAATTTGGCAAACTGCCTGCTGTCTGAACAGCCCCGAAATTTCACCATACGGGGAAATTCCCTGTTCGGTGACATTTCAGGGCCAGATCTGCTCTCTCTGAATATCCCATTCTATATCACTTCATCATCTCAGTAATACATCAAACACTAGCAAAAGTGCAAATAATGTGAGCACAATTACGATTTGCTCTGATCATATGTGCTATTTGCCGCTGTTACCTGTCTCCAATTCGCGAGAGGCCAGAGTGGGCAGGTAAAATGAAATTACTGTATAAAACCAGAGACAAAGAATGTGTTACAGGAAGTTGGTGCCATTTTTAATTTACTGTGGTTAGAGCAGCCCAGCTCCTCCTTCCCACCAACATCAACACCCCTCTATAGGAAGCACAATGGACCACGTTGGATTCTCTATAGACCAATTAATGTTTAATTGAAATTATTCAAATGTATTATCGATTTCAGCTTTGCAAAGTAATTAAATAAAATTACTTATTTTTATGTTTTATATATGGAAATTATTAAATGATTTCAAGTCCACTACACTGTCATAATGTGAGAAACCTGGTAAAGGGGATTGTGGTTTGGGGGACAGAAATATATTGGATAATGGGATAATTAAGATAAAGTCAAAGGTTTATTAAGTGGAGATTTATGAAAGGCATATAAACATTTTAAAAAGTCTGGAAGAGTAACTATACAAGAGATAGAGAAGCTTTAGAATTTAGCTACTTTGGCATTATTTGAATTTCTCCTGTTAACCCCTTCACTACCAAGTAATTTTCCAAAAAAATAAAACAGTCAGAAACCAGTGTTGGGGTTAAGTTCTTTAACGCTCTTAGGACATTCATTATATAATGAGCATGGCCAATATAAATTATACGATGAGTATACCCAATAGAAATCTTATATTGCGGACTGGTGACCAAAATGTCGGCCTTGCTGTAGGACACTCTTTTTATGAAATGTCTTCCTGGCAAAAGAACATGTAGATTGTGTTTCTATGACAACTGACAGGTTACAAATTAGAAGGGTAGATAAAGTGGAATTAGCCTGAAGAACATATATATACAGTTGGAAATAGATTGAAGGACAGATATAACATGGGGATATGTTTGAATACCAGTAGTAGATAAGATGGGTAAAAGACAGTGATAAAGAGTGCAAGTCACAGATAAGAAAGGAAAAGACAGTGACAAAGAGCATGAGTCAATAATAAAAAGAAAAAGAAAAATCCTGAGGAGACAGGATGGGTTTGATAAAGACAGATATTGTCAGAAAGCGAGGGAGATCATAAAGTGAGGCAGTCGTCAGAGACAATGCTCAGTAAAGACCGAGACAAACTGAGAGAGAGAGAAAATTGATATTGAGAAAAAAGAATGAGAAAGACTAAAAAGCAGGTACTGGATAATAGAGGCATGGAAGAAAGACTGACAGATAAATAACCTGAAAGAAGACCACATAAGGCTAACTGCAGGGACAGTGGAGAATTGCAAATTTAGGATACAATGGTAAAGATGAAGAAAATTTAAGATTGTTTTGAAAAAAAAATTCAAATTATCTTACATTATTTCTTAGTGAACACAGAATAGAAATGCTATCAGGGTTATTCAAAGGGATCCGAATTGTGTCCGAAAGGTAACCAAACAGTGAAATTCAGCATACGGTTACCTTTCCTGGACATTCGGCTATTTAGAGAGCAGGCAGTTCGCCAAATCTTGGCAAATTCCCTGCACATACGGTGCTGTTCGTTGCCTGTTTGAGGGCAGTGAAATCCCCATAGAGAAGCAATGCTTTGTCTATTCAGAGAACACGAAACAGCAGGGAAAAGTTGCCAAAATGCCCTGCTGTTCGGTGGTTTAATTCGACCGATTTATTCAGGCGAATCCCATAGGTCTCAATGTTAAAAATATTCCCGTTTTTATCCAATATCTAATAAACCGTTGATTATAATATTGCGAAATAAAAAGTCTCTTTATTCATAGATTTTTTTAGGACCTTTTAGGCATTTTTCAGTATTTATTTGCAAATTTTTTTCAGTTTTTTTTTAAATCATCTTTTCCTTTTTTCTGTAACAGCCCTTTTTATTATCATTCATTGGATCTTATATGTAAATTTCAGACATTTTCAGACATTTTCTTTGCAAACATCGTTTCACTTTTCAAGCGTACTGTTTTTTTTATTGTTCACTGCATTCGTCTGCGGTGTCGGCTTTTTCCGTCGACTGCTCTGCGATGTGATTGGTGGCTGCTCGGGTTTCTCCGGCGTGTTCGGCGGGGCTAATCCAGATGTTTTTGCTGATTTCGGTGTGCGTTCGCCGGGTTTTGCGGTGAGTGTTCGCCGGGTTTGCGGCGGCTTTTCCCTGCACTACGACGGCCCTGTGGTGCTTGCTGAATACACCACAGGGTCGCCGAAATGGGATCGCCAAATCGCACCGAATTGAAGACGACAAAAAGTCACCGAACGTGCGGTGACTTTTCGATTCTCTTTGAATAACTTTGTATGTTTTTAATGAAGTAAAATGGTAAAATAGAGACTGCTCTAAAATGGGAAAAGAGACACTAATAGTGTATCCTCCAGGAATGACCCTATTTTCTGTTCGTGGATAAAACAATGCATAAAAAAATTCAAAAATGTAGTGTGACTCTGCCTCCTTAAAGATTGTACAGACATGTGTCGAGATATTGGATGACATGTAATACAGCCAATCAAATCAGTTACAATATGTGGGAAATTGTATAGAAAGGGCACTGTATCTAAGATGATTGGAGCGGGGCTAACCTTATAGTATCAACAAAATGAATCTTGAAGAAACAGTGTACAAATGAATAGGCACCGGAAGAGGCATCGAAGGAAGTTCAGAAATAAAGCGTAACTTTTACTCTGTAACTTAAAAAGACCTATACCATGTCCTGAAGACACAAGTCCCACCCTTGGATATAAGAGGGGGAGAACAGGAGGGGGGGGGCGCAACAAGTCAGTAAAAACACATGTCTGTATAGGGACATATTGTCAGGACTACATCAAGGATATTGTTGGAAAGTATCTTTGTGTTTACTTCTGCTATATTCTGACAGGGTCTCTCTTGTTTTGGGTTTTTACTGACTTGTTGTGAGCCCCCCTTCCTGCCCCCCCATAGCCAAGACTGGAACCTTTCCCCCCTATAATCCATCCTGAACGCCTCCGCCAGGCTAATCCACCTCAACCGCCGCTCTGTCTCTGCCGCTCCCCTCTGCGAGTCCCTTCACTGGTTCCCCATCCACTGCAGAATTAAGTTCAAAATCCTTATCCTTACCTACAAAACCCTCACTAACTCAGCTCCCCACTACCTGTCCTCACTAATCACCAAATACACCCCAGCCCGCTCCCTAAGGTCAAACAGTGACCTGCGCCTAGCTTCTCCCCGCATCACCTCTTCCCATGATAGCCTGCAGGACTTCTCATGCGCAGCCCCCATTCTCTGGAACGCTCTCCCTCATACGGTCAGACTTTCCTCTAATTTCTCTTCCTTCAAATGCTCCCTTAAAACGTTCCTATTTAGGGAAGCCTACCACCCAACTCACTGACGCAACCATCAATCACTCTCACCTTGCAGTCCTCTCCTCCTGTTTCCAACCCCAACCCTTCTAGATTGTGAGTTCCTACGGGAATAGGGCCTCATCTCCTCCTGTACTGTTTGTCAAATGTTGTTCAATGTATTGTAACCCTGTCTATACTGTGCCTATTGTACAGCACTGCGGAATATGCTGGCGCTTTATAAATAAAGAATAATAATAATAATAATAATAACCTGTTGCCTCAGGACATGGTAATAATAATCTTTTTTGTAATAAAAAATTATGTGAACTAATGTGTTAATAAACGAACCAGTTTATAGGCATATATGTTTTTAATCACTGGGTTAAGTATGCACAGACTGTTTGCAATAATTGATTGATTGTTAATTGATCTGTGATGCTATTTAATTCCTGTTCATGGCATTTTGAATTAGGCTTGACAAAGACCAGTTGTGGTCGAAACGTCGTTGTTGTTGTTATGTGGTGTTGGAATAAATCCACTTGAAATAATATTGTGGAATTCGGAGTTTATTTATTTTTTTCAAACTTGTTCTAAATGCTGACAAAACTGTTACAATGCTCTTTGAAACAGCACCTAAACTACACAAATTGCAAACACCCCATCTATGTGTCAGGACAAAATCAAATGGCACGCTGACCACAGTCACTTCTCTCAAATATCTAGGTATGTGGTTAGACCCAAATCTATCCTTTGGCATCGAAAAACTCTCATCTAAACTTTACCCCAAACTAGGTACCCTGTACAGAAACAAATCCTGCATGAGCCCCGCGGTAAGAAAGCAGATTGTACAACAAATGCTTATGCCGGCTATTGAATACGGACATGTAGTGTATGCAGCCGCCCCACAAACACACCTCCAGAAACTTACTACATTGTATAACTCATTCTGTCGCTTTGTGCTACAATGTAACTACATGACCCACCATTGTAACATGTTAAGAGAGCTAAACTGGCCGTCGCTGGAATCTAGACGCACCCTTCACCTTTCCAACCTGGTGTTTAAGAGCTTTTCTGGGAAGCTACCACCCTACCTGAATAGGTTGCTTCCCTCAGCAGTTCCCTCATTCTATAACCTCCGATCCAGGACAGGCACCTTACTTGCAATATCACAATACAAAAAGTAAGTGGCTCAATCCTCATTTTACTACAGAGCATCGCAATTATGGAATAACCTCCCAGACGCCATCAAATCTTTCCCCAGTCTAAAGTCCCTTAAGAGATCTCTATTAACATACCTCAAAAAGGAATGCACCTGTAAACATAGTGACTATATTTCCTACATATTTATTTTCTGTTATTCTGTATATTTGTTTTGTGTTAATTTCTTGCATTGTACTACTTTTGTATTTCTGTAACCATGTTCTTGAACCCAGGACATACTTGAAAACGAGAGAAATCTCAATGTATCCTTCTTGGTTAAATCCTTTATAAATAAATAAAATAAATAAAAGATACATTTTTTTCATCCTTAAAGTAGGCTTGTGCACCTTTTTTTCGATTCGATTTTTCGGATTTTTAAACTTTTCGATTCGGCTCGTTTCGACCGATTTCTGTTTCGATTCGGTTCGGCTCAACTCGTTTTTCGTGTACATTTTTTTTTCGGAATATCGACCATTTTTCGTATTTTCGTGTCACTTAGCTCGTTTTTTGTATCGACTTTTCGTATTTTCGGAAATTTTCTTTTTTTCGGAACGTCTGTTCTCCTCGTTTCAAAGCAATAAATTTCGATTTGACACATTTCAAGTCCATTCGAAAATTCCGAAAATATTTCGTTTCGGCTCGGAAAACTTTTCGGATCTGCCATTTTCGGATCTAAAATTTTTTGGAAAATCGGCCGCATCCGAAAACACGAATCGGGAAATTTCGTGAAAATTCCGAAATTCCGAAACCCGAAACGCACATCCCTACCTTAAAGATTGGTATACTCAATCAAAAAATCATTGCATTCATGTCAATAGTTCAGGACAGGCATGTCAAAAAGACTGTGTACTCTCAATTCTTTTAACCATGCTTGCGTCATTTTCATGATGTGAGTACGCTGCAAAAATGTTAGTGTTTATTTTAGGGATAGGGATAGTATTTCTTTTAGTTCACCCACATAAAGCAAGCTGGAAAAGGACAAAGAGTTACTAAAAGCTACTCCTTTTTTTCTATGCTTTTGTCTTCAGTTTTATTTTTCCTTTTCTGAGCTTCTAAATTTCCTGAACTGACCTCGTAATATCCTGACTTTAAGTTGTTTAACAATCTTTCAAGGTAAAGCAAAGCAGTTGGGGTATACTAATTCCATTCAAGCTACAGTCTGTTTTAAATCTCAACAATGTAAGTTAGTGCTTGATACATTGCAATGTTTATGAAGCATACATTCGAGATACTTTTGTTGTTGTTTAAGACTTTATATAACTTGATTGAAGTTATTGAGAGATTGTTGCATGGTAGGGTTTTGTTCCTCTTACTAGCATTCACTCATCACACTGTCTAGATACCATTTGGGGACTCATGGGGAAATATATTGATTAATAGGAAATGTGGCATTGACTTTAAGGCTACGTATGGTTTTGTGTGATTGGTGTTGCTTGGCTGTGGCTGCTAGAGATTTGTCATAGAAGATGTTTTATTTATATTTTGTAATCAGTGCATTAAGGCCCCCGGCACACGAGCATATTTATGGCTCAAATGCGCCCGCACTTTCCTGCGTCCGTGGGGTTTTGATGGGGAAGGTCCTCCACCGGACGTGAAAAAGCCCTCCCCGTCAAAAAGCTAAACGGACGCTGAAAGGATACAAAGCGCGATTCTCCATAGGAGGATCGCGCTTTGTACGCTGAGCACGGAGAGTGGAAGGAACGTCCACTTTTACGGACGTTCCTTCCTCTGCTCGTGTGCCGCCAGCCTTAGTGTTCACAGAATTTCAAGTTTATTTCCTTTGTGATAGTTTTTGCTTTATACCCTATTTTCCTTCTCATTCAGCAAATTATATATAGAGATGCAGCAATGGTTCCATCTTGTGAAATGAGTATCTATTTTTCTTTTTACCACTAGAAGCAAGCACAGTTTCACAGCAGGTGGGTTCCTCAGGATCGGAAACTATACTTAATGTAAGATCATGCTACATATTTATAGGATCATGTCTAAAAGCAACTGGAGACTGCTAAGCCCTAACATGGAATAAGAAATGGCTAATCTAGAGTATAGAGATTAGATAGAACACTGCTTTAGATTTAACAAATATCTATATAAAAACTGTTCTTCTACATTCAATATTCACTGTGAATACATAGTTAAAATAAACTTAAGGTGTCAGGTAAAAGCTTAATATAATGTGCTTCTCATTGCAAGTTATCTTAACATATTTGCTTTGTCTGGTATCTCTTGGGTGTGTAAAGAGGAAAGGAAGAAAATATGGGCATCCATTCCAAGTACCGGTATTTACCTAAATGATGCACACAATTGTTACAACTTGACTTGTTATTCGAGATACTTTGTTAATGTTGGGTTTTAATGATAAATATTTGCATCTTTACGTGGTAATAGCTTGAAGATAATAATGGAAAGCTCCTCAAGTAGAAGTTATTATTCATGCTTTGGCATAAATAGGAAAATCTAAATGGATATTAATGGATCGGGTACAGTACAGAGGAATGTAAGCATAATACAATAATACAAACAAGCAACCAAACTGTGTCCGTGTGGATAGGTAACAGCAACGAGAATAGCAATTTGTCATGAGAAACACCCTATGTTAAGGCCACCTGGAAAGGAGAAATGATTAGCTATCTAAACAACTTAAAAAAGAACCGTAATAAATCTGTCCCCACCAGGAATCGCAGGACCCAATAGTACCTCACACACTGGCACGACTCCCGAAAGTGAGGCAAAGTAGTATCGGAGTGCGTGGATGGAACTGAAGGGGAACCTCGCAACATCTGAAGAGTATACCAGGGTGACTAGAGAAAGGTGTCAAGCAACAATGTTTTTGTGTCTACCAGAAGTACTTTTATAAGGGAAGACCAGTTAAGAAAAAACATCTTGGTTGTGTCCTCATGATGCAAGGAGGCCTCCACCCATTCAGCCAAAAAGATAGAATAAATCCTATCATATACCATGCGGAAAGAAGGGGAAGGGAAATCCATTGCAACAGCATAACCTTTTTGCCAGTAGCCACCAGCAAACAAAGTCAACACATATACATTTTGGAAAGGAGCTGTGTTCTAGGCGGCGTGTGGTGATTAAAAATGGCCCATTCAGGAGTGGCACGGATGTGCAGATGGAGAACAGAAAAGCCAAAGCTATGAACTGAAAACAACTGTATGGCATAACCATAAGTAGTACCATAGGTTTGCAGGGGATTGCTGGCATTTAAAACAATGATCATTTGGCAGTAAGATAGCACGTACCATTCTATTAGGTGCCATATAGGCCCGATGAATAATTTTGTACAGCATTTCCCAATAATTGGAAGATGGGATAAATCGCCTAGACATTATCATGGCCTTGATTATTTATTTATAAATAAAGGATTTTACCAGGAAGGATACATTGAGATTTCTCTTGTTTTCAAGTATGTCCTGGAGTAGGTCCTGAGACTTGAGGGTAGGAAAACCGGAGAGCCACTTAATAAGCACTTTCTAGGGAATAGGGATGAGCCGAACACCCCCGTGTTCGGTTCGCATTCGAACTCGAAAAATTTCAAAAGTTAGAGTTCGGACACGAACACGATCCGAACTCAATGCAAGTCAATGGGACTCGAACGTTCGATTTTTAGAGTGCCCTGCAAGAGGGCATATATGCAAGATATTTGCCATAAAAGGTGTATGGGGGTCCGGGTAGTGCCCTGGGGACAGGAAACAAGGAAAAAAGTTTTAAAAAATAAGTTTTTAAAGGAACAGTGATTTTTCCATGAAATAAAGGTTAAGAATAAAAAAGAAAAATTCCTTCAAATATCGTGCCTAGGAGGTCCCCATAACCTGCCTGTGAAGTGGCGGCTTTGTCGGATGTATAGAAACATTTAAAAACAAAAAAATGACATTTCAAATGACGGTAAATGTTTTTCCTTTAATCTATTCATAAACAACTGCTTGGGGCGGCAGCCTGTATGAAAAGAGGAGACGTTTTAGGACACGCAGAACAAGTTTAGTGATTTTTGGCTAAATTATGGTGAACCTTATGCAGGCTTTGGATGAAAGTAACAACAGGTGCGTTAAAATTGGACCTTTGGTGCCAGCTAGTGCCTTCACACCGTAACCCCTCTGAGGTATTCTGGAAGAGTGCAGGGGTGGACTCTGCATTCAAATATTAAAATGATTGGAATCTGGTACACGCGTCAGTGCACCCAAATATTGGGCCTTTGGTGCCAGCTAGTGCCTTCACACCGTAACCCCTCTGAGGTATTGTGGAAAAATGCAGGGGTGGACTCTGCATTCAAATATTAAAATGATTGGAATAGCTGCACACGACGCGCCGGTGTATGCAGCGTCTAACAGCGTGGGAGACGGGAGGCTGTGCTTGTTGGTGGATCCAGGAATCAGGTAACTGAGTAATAGAAAGAAAAAAAAGGTTTTATTTTAGGTTCCTTGGGACATTTAAAAATGTTCTTGGATTTTATTTTTTTTAGAAATGTGTCGCCTTACCTTAGCCTGGTGGTCAGTCAATGGAGACTCCCTGGATCCTGGTTGTGGGGGGGGGGGGTCTGCCGTGGCTGCAGGTGCAGTGGCTCCCTCCCTGCGCCACCTCTCTGCCACATACACCTGGCCGGCTAGCCCGCACAGTCGCAGCTCTGTCATCCAGTGGCCGCATGCTCAAATTCCCAGAACTCTGGTATAAGTCAGTGATACAGCCTGATAGCCTTTGCAGTGGCAACACACAGCTTCAAATTCACACAACTCTGGTATAAGTCAGTGATTCACCCTGATAGCCTTTGCAGTGGCAACACACAGATTCAAATTCACACAACTCTGGTATAAGTCAGTGATACAGCCTGATAGCCTTTGCAGTGGCAACACACAGATTCAAATTCACAGAACTCTGGTATAAGTCGGTGATACAGCCTGGTAGCCTGGCAGCAGCTGGCAGTGAGAGGACACAGATTACAATTCCCAGATATCTGCTAGAAGTATGTGTGACCCCCTGATAGCTGGCAGTGGGAAGACACAGATTACAATTCCCAGATATCTGCTAGAAGTCTGTGAGACCCCAATAGCTGGCAGTGAGAAGACACAGATTACAATTCACAGAAATCTGCTAGACGTCTGTGAGACACACATAAAAGAACAATCTCCTCTCACTCCTGCAAAAAAGACTCCTAAATTGACTTTCTCTATCCTACAGTTTGATACGGCCAAGTTTCATACTCTAGATAGATACTTTTGTGGCTAATTAGTCAGTTGAGAATTGACTCAATGTTTTAAGATCCTTTGGGTATTTTCCCTATCTTGTACCAATATTGATATAACACACCCAATTGGGGCACTCTAGGAGTGTGAATTAAAGGAACACTCTAGGCTGAAAATCACCCCCCCTTTTTTACATTATATTATACCTATTGCCCTACCTAGTTAATCAGTATTTATTTTGTTTTTATGTTATACTTACCCTAAAAATGACACATTTCCAACGGGGTGTTTTTTTTTACTCACCTCCCTTCTCTTCCGCTCCCGTCGTGGTAAATCTTCATCTTGGCTGAAGGTTTACGTGCAAAGCGCGCATGCGCGCCTAGCACGCAAACCAGCCAATCAGCAGGCTTCCTCCCGGCTCCACCTTCTTTGATTAGTGTTACGTGCAAGAGGATGCACGCAACACTAATCACAGCCGCCGACTTTTGCCGGCGGCTCGCTCCCGCCAGCTACTGCGGCGAGTAGGAGATGTCATTGCGCTGAAAGCGCGATGACGTCTCCTACTCGGCAATAGTCGGCAGAAGCGGGAAATACAAATCCCGCTCTGCTGACTGACAGCTGGGAGGGCGGAGGAAAGTCCTCCGCGTCTCTCAACTGTTTCAGCCGATCGGCTCAGCGGAGGGGCAGCGGAAGAAAAGGGCATACTTAGGTCATCATGACCACCTGAAAAAGCTTAGGTGGTCATGTTGCCTAGAATATCCCTTTAAGCACACAATGGGGTGTTTATAACTGTGTTTGTAAACAAATTTTAATTCCTTCTCATATATTCAATAAAGAATTTAATTTTGAACCTTATTTTTGTATTTTTGTTGTCATCTGGCGGCTACAGTGAGTTCGGAAGCGATTTTGGACTCATGTAGGGCTGCTCCTTTTTGATGTATAATATATAAATGTGGGGACACAATCCCGCCTGTAATAAGCAATTGAGTATGTGTTACCCACCTCATACCTAGAGTGGGCAGCTAAAATTTATATTGCTGTAGAAAAACAGACACAGAATGTGTTACAGGCAGTTGGTGCCATCTTTAATTTACTGTGGCCAGAGCAGTCCAGCTCATCCTTCCTCCTGTACCAATCCCCATCTACAGGAGGCACAAAGTACCACAGCTGATTCTCAGTGAACCCATTTGTTTAATCAAAATAAGTAAAATGTATTATTTAGTTCAGCATTGCAAGAAGAATTTTTTTTGTATATATTCATTTAAAGTCCACTACATAAGTCTTCGTCATCTTTGAATGTAGAAATAGATGTATATTAGGCTTTATAGAGGTTTCAAGTAGAAGCAGTCATACGTATTCTCCTTCTTTTCTCCTTTCAAATAGATCTGCACCATGCGCCCTGACACCACCCATGCTTACACTCGTGACATCCAGTTGACAATTTTTATCATAAATAAAACATAAAGATATTAATAGGAAAATACAGTTACGAAGCAAATCATTGCATGGAATGGTAAGTCACTACTTGGCCTTCAAGGAGGCGAAATGCCCAAGCTGTCTTTTCCACAGAGACTTTTGTTAGGATATTTAAACGACACTGTTACTAGGGGTCATTTATTTATTGCCCAGTGAAAGATCAAAACCTTAAAACTAGCAACCGATATAGGGCAAATCTAGTAGCAGAGATATGTTTCTACCTTCCAATGCTCAGAATTTAATATGCTAGCTATAGCTGTTCAGCGATTTAAGAGCCACCATATAATAGGAACTGAACAACTAAATTTTTGTGCAGCTGTTGACATTCGACATATGCAAATCCTGAGCCTAGAATCCATTTGCAGAACTCTTCTTTGAAATGGCAGAGAGTGAAAGGTCACCTTAATGAACGTTTGACAGGCTCCATGAGGTTGCCACTCCAAATGTGTTTTTCCTGGAACTGGCGGCTTCCTCCCAAACACACAAAATCATGCTTTATTATTACAACAGATCATGAGGACGGGAGCTGGACAGCATCTGTGATTGAAATGAATAGCGATGTATAATGAAATGTACAATTTAAGCATAGTCCATGACACATTGAAAAAAAATCACTATGCTATCTTCTGTAGTCTATGGGATAGTTGTAAATGTGATTCTCTTATAGATGAGACTACAAGGTTGCACTAAGCCAAGACCACACTTCATTTATCTGTCCAAGTTTTCTATACTGGCAGAGCATTTGGTTATAAGAGTCGAAGTGCTCTCTACCACAGTTTTTTTCAACCCTGCCATCAAGTACACCTAACAGGCAGGTAGGTTTGCCAGATATGTGAAGCACAGCACATGTGATATGTTTTGCTGTTCAGTGATTGCAATACGGAACCCTAATTTCCCCAAAGTAATCCTTGAAGCTAATGTCAGAGGAACGCAGTTATCACGTCCGTGTTGCCACACAGTTTAACGTCCGTCGTAGCCAGTGGCATAACGATAAATCTGAGGGCCCCGGTGCAAGAATCTATGAAGGCCCCCCCCAAAAAAGATCTATATTTTTACCTTTTTTTTTCCTGCAATATAAAAAAAGATAGTATTGCCCCCAACTCACATGGATATATATTGCCCCCCAGTTAACATGGATATACACTATATTGCCAAAAGTATTCGCTCACCTGCCTTGACTTGCATATGAATTTAAGCGACATCCCATTCCTAATCCATAGGGTTCAATATGACGTCGGTCCACCCTTTGCAGCTATAACAGCTTCAACTCTTCTGGGAAGGCTGTCCACAAGGTTTAGGAGTGTGTTTATGGGAATTTTTGACCATTCTTCCAGAAGTGCATTTGTGAGGTCACACACTGATGTTGGACGAGAAGGCCTGGCTCTCAGTCTCTGCTCTAATTCATCCCAAAGGTGTTCTATCGGGTTGAGGTCAGGACTCTGTGCAGGCCAGTCAAGTTCATGCACACCAGACTCTGTCATCCATGTCTTTATGGACCTTGCTTTGTGCTCTGGTGCACAGTCATGCTGGAAGAGGAAGAGGCCAGCTCCGAGCTGTTCCCACAAAGTTGGGAGCATGGAATTGTCCAAAATGTCTTGGTATGCTGAACCATTCAGAGTTCCTTTCACTGGAACTAAGGGGCCAAGCCCAGCTCCTGAAAAACAACCCCACACCATAATCCCCCCTCCACCAAACTTTACACTTGGCAAAATGCAGTCAGACAAGTACTGTTCTCCTGGCAACCGCCAAACCCAGACTCGTCCATCAGATTGCCAGATGGAGAAGCGCGATTTGTCACTCCAGAGAACGCGTCTCCACTGCTCTAGAGTCCAGTGGCGGTGTGCTTTACGCTACAGCATCTGACGCTTTGCATTGCACTTGGCGATGTATGGCTTGGATGCAGCTGCTCGGCCATGGAAACCCATTCCATGAAGCTCTCTGCGCACTGTTCTTGAGCTAATCTGAAGGCCACATGAAGTTTGGAGGTCTGTAGCGATTGACTCTGCAGAAAGTTGGCAACCTCTTCGCACTAGGCGCCTCAGCATCCGCTGAACCCACTCCGTCAGTTTACGTGACCTACCACTTCGTGGCTGAGTTGCTGTCATTCCCACGTTCTTATAATACAGGTGACAGTTGACTGTGGAATATTTAGGAGCGAGGAAATTTCACGACTGGATTTGTTGCACAGCTGGCATCCTATCACAGTTCCATGCTGGAATTCACTGGGTATATATTGCCCCCAGCTCACATGGGTATATATTTCCCCCAGCGCACATGGATATATTTGCCCCCAGCTCACATGGGTATATATTGCCCCAGCTCACATGGATATATTTGCCCCAGCTCACATGGGTATATATTGCCCCCAGCTCACATGGATATATTTGCCCCAGCTCACATGGGTATATATTGCCCCAGCTCACATGGGTATATATTGCCCCAGCTCTCATGGGTATATATTGCCCACAGCTCACATGGATATATATTGTCCCAAGCTCACATGGGTATATATTGCCCCAGCTCTCATGGGTATATATTGCCCCAGCTCACATGGGTATATATTGTCCCCAGCTCTCATGGGTAAATATTGCCCCAGCTCACATGGGTATATATTGCCCCCAGCTCTAATGGCTATATATTGCCCCCAGCTCACATGGGTATATGTTGCCCCCAGCTCTCATGTTATATATTGCCCCAGCTCATATGGATATATTTGCCCCCAACTCTCACCTCTGTTGCTCCGCCGGCGTTCTTCTCCCTAGAGGTGAGCGGCCACTGACAGCATGCAGCTTGGCCGCTCACTGGGAACCACCTGACCAGTGCAGCCGAGTTCTCGCGAGAGGATCTCGTGCGTTGGTCAGGTGGTTCCCATCCCACGCGAGCGGCCAAGCTGCAAGCCAGCGGCCGCTCTTAGGGATAGGAATGGCTGACGGTGCTGCTCCCAGCACCCCCCTCCAGTGGCAGAATGCCAGGGCCCGGTCGCAAGTGTGACTGCTGTGACTCTGGTAATTCCGCCACTGGTTGTAGCATAGAATCATGATCAATAGAGACCCACATAAGAAGTAAGTGCACCCCAAAGTGCGTATGCGCCACGCAGATGGCAAACGGACGTAAATTAGGCAAGAACGTAAAACCACTACCACGGACGCGCAGAGTGCGCCACGTCCGCGTAGCGTTCTGTGTGAGTGATGAGATGTCAGACGCAGCGCATTTGCGACGTCCAGCACTTTGACGCACAAATGGCTTTTCATATCCTTTTCAAATTTTTATCATTTTTCATATTAATTTTATTTCTCATAGTTCCCTTTTTTTTTCTACGTCCGTCAAAAAAAACATGGACAGTGTGGTGTCTACAGTATCTTCCATCAGTACATCTGTCCGTTATGCATGCACGCAGAGTGCGCTCAGACTGCATTGGTCTGACATTAGCCTAAAACATGGCTTGTTCGGGGTGCTTGAGGACAGGTTTTGGAAGCACTGCTCTACCAGACATAGTACCGGCTGGTGGAGTAGAGGGAACATCACTGCTCTGTAACTGTGGAGGTACAGGTTTGAATTCCGGCAAGAGCACCTCTCCAGTTAGTGTCCTTGGGCAAGACACCTAACGGTACATACTCGCCACCCAGGACATACTTGAAAACGAGAGAAATCTCAATGTATTCTTCCTGGTAAAATACTTTCTCAAAAAAAAATAATACCATGATCTGACCATTTGACTCAAGCTTTCCCTTAGTCTTCCAATCACCCAGCAGCCCTAGGCTGTCATGTGATATTAAGGATTAAGGATCCAATCACTGTGACAGCCTGTTTAATGGCACTCACATTACATAAATAATTAAAACCAGGGTATTTGAAGTAATACCCACGTGCTAATTGACTGTTAAGCAAGACTACCCTGGTAAGCGTTGTTGTTAATATGACACGCCCCTTTTATTTGAGATAACTCCACAATCTAAATTATGCAATTTACTTTGACTCTTCAATTCACAAGCAGATTTTGTATCAAGATGCACCTGGATTCATGAACCTGAACTTCTTCATGCATATAATCTCTGCTATTGCATGAACAAAAAATATGTATCTATAGAAATCACTAGTGAAATCACGAGTCCCATAATGTATCAGCTATAAGCTCTTCTCGTTTCCTAATGCCCTGGTGCAAAATCATAGGGTCTTAGACCAATATTTGTAAACAGGCTATTGCGTCTTGGTAGTGATGTGAGATGTTCATTGAGCAGGCTATATTAAATTAATTAAAGCTGATGTCTCTGAGAATGCTGTCCAAGTTGCTGCCAGCCCCCCTTGAAACGATTTCAGGCATTCTTTCACCTACACTTCTTTAGCTACGAATTAGCAATATATGAGGCACCTCCAGCAGAATTGGTGTGTCTCAATCAAATCCAGTCCAGCATTGAGCACAAGCTGCGTAAATGCAAAGAATAGATCGAACCTGCAGCAGGGCAAGGCAGAGGGTTAATCTAATCCATCAGAGTGTGTGATATTCATTTCCGTTACTGGATATTTCTCAATGCCTCGCAGCCAACAGCATAGATTTCCAATGCAATCTTTTCCCGTTCTCATGTTTAATAGCACATCCCACCGAGGGAGGGCTATGATATCTCTCTGCTTCACTCCTGGAATTAACCATTAAATAGTTTATGGTCCCCAGAGTAAAATGTAAATATCATGAGTTGTTAAGGTTAATTCAGCACTTATAACCTGATATTTATTAATTTATATTATCGATAGTTATGTAATAATAGTATCAAGAGGCATAAATATTCTAAGTACGTTGCTGTAGTATGATGATCGAATAAAACAGAGCATTACTAAAGAACGTAACACCATTTGTCTTATGAATGTCACCAGGATTATATATTTTCACTGGAGTGTGTGGCATTTAATTCCAATGTGAGGAATAGCCGATTCAAGTCAAGTGCTAATGAAGGAGTGATGCAATATTACCAGTTTGTCCCATGAAATTATTACCATTTACCTTGGAATATTGCCTTTCTTTAAAAAAAAAAAAAATGATTGAAAAACAAAACTGAATTTCATTAAGGATTCCATTTTGACATAGTACTCAAAGAATGGGTGAAAACACAATGCATTCATATATATGATTGGTGAATGTTAACATGGAATCCAGTACAAGAAACCCGCAGGTAATGAAAAGCTCTAACGGTATATGTCATTCCAAGAATCTAAAGTTGGATGAAATAGTTTTAATGCTACGAATATATCAACTTATGAATAAACGAGAGAAAAGAAGGACAGAGGTTCGAGGGGGTAGAACCCTATGGAAGGCATAGCAGGTCCTTACATAGTTTGTAAACAGGAGACACCAAGCAGGTAGCATAGTCAGGAACAGAACAGTAGTTGGTAGATAGGAAAAGAGTGAAGATTGGTAACCAAGAATGTCGAGCGGGAGCGTAGTCAGGAAAAGAGTGAAGATTGGTAACCAAGAATATCGAGCGGGAGCGTAGTCAGGAAAAGAGTGAAGATTGGTAACCAAGAATGTCGAGCGGGAGCGTAGTCAGGAAAAGAGTGAAGATTGGTAACCAGGAATGTCGAGCAGGAGGGTAGTCAGGAAAAGAGTGAAGATTGGTAACCAAGAATGTCGAGCGGGAGCGTAGTCAGGAAAAGAGTGAAGATTGGTAACCAGGAATGTCGAGTGGGAGGGTAGTCAGGAAAAGAGTGAAGATTGGTAACCAAGAATGTCGAGCGGGAGCGTAGTCAGGAAAAAAGTGAAGATTGGTAACCAGGAATGTCGAGCGGGAGCGTAGTCAGGAAAAAAGTGAAGATTGGTAACCAGGAATGTCGAGCGGGAGCGTAGTCAGGAACAGATCTGGGTTCAGTAGCCAGGAACGTCAAGCAAGACCATAGTCAAGCACAGAATCAGAGTCGGTACTGGTAGCCAGAAATCAGATACAGAAAACTGGGAGCAGAATCAGAAGCAGAGTCAGGGTCAGGTAGCTGGGATATCCACATAAAAGGATGGCAGGAAGGAATCAGAGGTAGTACAGGGTCACAGGCAATGAGGCAGCTGAATAACTGAGCACTGCAGGATTGGAGTTGTCAGTATTTATAGGGAAAGTTGACTGGGAAGGATCTCCTGTTGCAATGGATTCTTACAACTCAGTGTCCAGGCAGGGATTGAGGGCTCCAGGTGATGGTGTAATCATTAGGGTGCTTTGGTGCCAGTATGGAGCAGGTCCGGTGCCATAATGCATCTTTGGTGTCAATTGCAGCTGCGTCATAAATCGAGCACTGTTAGTGTCGACTTCAGAGAACTGGTTCCATGGATGTGGTTGCATCATTCTTGTGCATCATCTGTGTCATTTTGGGATGACCGATTCTAGAGAATGATGTGTGTGCATCACAACTGGGCCTCAGGGGTGTTGCGTGGAGGTCATCGTGTGCCAAAAAGGCACCCACCTGAAAATGTGGTCGCCCACAAAGTTGAAGGGAAGCTGGACCGGAATGGTGGCTAGAGGACAAATTCTGAGTTGCCCGGAGGTGGAAAAACGTTGAGTCATGGAGGGGGCTGACTGTAAGCAAGTAAGACAAGGAGCTATAATTCCAAACAAAGTCTGCCCTTAAAATCAGAAATACTAGAGACTCATAAAAAATACACAGTTCTGGTTACTGTTTTCAAGCCTGTTGATCTTAAATTGTGCTGCAAAGCAAGTGCATAGATTACCTGGAATGAATTACTGCTTCCATATAATTTATACAACTCCTTTGATTAATACAGTACATAGACCCTGGTCTCCAGAAATGAAGGACTGGACCTGACACCAGCAGCTTGTTCTCAGTCCCTCTCTCTGGAAACATGTGTGTGTTTGTACAGATTAAATCCCATGGCAGAAATTCCCAGCTAATCTTCTCTGGAAATGCACTCTGTGTGCTTACTCTCTGCTTGATATAATTACCCTTAAGCTGCTTGTAATGGATTTTTTTTTCTTACTGATGTATGTTGTTTGTTGATTGGTAATAGCGTCACTCCAAGTTCTGAAGTGTTTAACCTATTATTTTCAGAATAAATACATTATCCCCCCCCCGCCAAAAAAAGAATAAAACCCAGCAAATGCATCCAACAATTTAAAATGATGAAATGCTGTAAGGTGGGGGATACTTTGTTTTCAAAACTGTTCTCTTCCGTTTAAGCATAGTTACAAGTTTGAACAAGACATGGTTTAGACTTTAGAGGGTCATGGAGAACTGCTAGTCTATTCACTAAATTCACACATACAGGTCTATTCAAACAAAGGTGAAACTCAGGAGAATGACTGGAGAAGTGAAAATTCTAGGTCAAAATAGCCAAACCAGAAAAATTCTCCCATTTATCTCACTTTCCAAATGGTCTATTTGGTCGAGATTGTTCTCTTCTCCTGGTTTTCACCCCTTTCTCTGAATAACCCCATTAGAATACAATGGAAATATGATACTAAACCATGCAACTTCTAACCCAGAGATTCCACTAAGTGACTTCTTCTACATACCCTCCTGCACCAAAGGGTGAAACTTCTCTTGAGGCTTGTGCAATTCTGACTTTTTTGAGCTCTTGTAATTGATATGAGCTGCATCGGAAATCCTCAACCAAAAACAGCGATTATTCACTAATCACCTTAAACTGCCACTGTTCATGTGTAGGAACTGAGGGGATGAGGAGAATACCCAAGTTTTCCTTCTATAAAATCGATCCACTGGGTGTCTGGGGTTTAAAATTTATTATATTGATGGAGTTTATGTTTTATTTATTCACCCTAAGGCTAGGGTCAGACGAACGCAGTATTAACGTGCGCTTAGCTGCACTTAATCACGGCCGTGCTAGCAGCAAATGATGTCCAATGCCGGGCAGCATACGAAGAACGGCCGCACGAAAGTGTCAAACAAACGAATTTTTTCAAGAACGTGATACCGCTAGTACTGACGTACAGAGTGCGCTGCGTCCGCTAGCGGCATGTGTGCATGAATAGGAGACGTCAGACGCTGCTAATGTCCGGCCAACATAACGTCCAGACGCAAAAAAGTGTTTTATTGATAACCGTACAAAATCACGGATGAAAATGCTCATCGTATGACCGCTATCGCGTATTCCGTGAAAAAATACATCCATTCGTTCGAACGCACTTTTTCACGGACAATGCAAAAAATGCGTTAGTCTGACCCTAGCCTAAAGCTGCTAAACTCCCCCAGTTAACTCGTCATGGGGGTTAAGGGTAGAAAATTAATAAACTGACTTTGTATTGGCTCCATTCTATTATGCCTTTGCGTTGAGAATGCTATCCCCTCCAGATTAGCATCGGTGTAGGAACCCCAAGCATTGTTGAATGGACAATGAACTTTAGCATTTGCCAAAGGGAAATTCAAACAGCAGGAAGAGAAGCTTCATCAATGAAGCCTCTCCTCCTGCTGTTTGAATCTCCCTTTTGGGAAACACTGACGATTATTATCACTGCAGTAAAAGTAAACTATGGTGGTTAGTGAATAACCCTAAATGACATTTAGCAGCCTTTAATTTGTTCACATAAGCCAGTGCCCTGTCTGGGTGACTTTCCAAACGGGGCACTAACGGGCATTGACATTTTTGATATTGTCTATACTTCTAATTTATGCTCAACTACTGTATAAGGACAACCCAAAGTTGTTAGAACCATTTAAATTCTCCTTTTAAGACTTTATTTAAGATTGGAATGAAGATACAGATGTCAAGAAGCTGCTGCTCAGTTTAATTAGATTCATTAGAATTTTTATATAACTGGATTCGGACCATGAGACATTTGTCCTCTATTATACTTGTGATCAACTTCCAGGAAAGAGGGGGTCTTGTTGCTTCCAGTGCTGCAAGCGCTCTTCCAAATGTCAAGGCTGCATACTAATCTGTTTAAAAAAAAATTAAAAAAGGCAAACCGATCCACCATGGATTTCGGAGGTCAAGTCTACAGGTCTGTTTGGGAAGTCCAACTGAAGTCTCCTCTGGATAGTTACCCAGTGTAGGATTCTGCAATACGATAAGAGTGATAGAGTATTAACAATTCCAGTTATATAAATATCAGACCCTTTTTAAAATAAAATAATTTTAATGGTAGTCATGTATAATTGAATCACAACAGGGTCGTCACAATTACATTATAGCAAGTGATAAAAAGGGGTAATGGGAATTCTTCATGACACAATCTCTTGAAGTCTATCACCGCTGGCATTCATGCATAAGAGGAAATAACTATTTCCCTTCAATTCATGCAGAAAACGCAAAAAAAGATTAAAGGTTAAAATAAAACCACAAGGCACATTCTACCCAGCACCCTAAATCTGACCAATAAAGGATGGCGTGTGGTGTCGGCATCTGATAATTACGAAGTTCTAAAGCCGTTAAAAACCCAATTTTCTCTCTCAAACTCGTTTATGCTTTACTGTTCAGAAATGTGATGGATTGATATTATAAATGCATCCTATTGGTATGCACACATTTTGCAAATTTTAAATATGCCTGAAAGGGAAATTTTGTTATGGAATTTTCTCCAATTTAAAGCAAAAGAAAAATTAAATAGTCATAATAGTTACACGTTTGTTTCTTGCATTGAAGGTAAACAAAAAGAATAACAATCAGCCCTGTGAAAGTGTCGTGCCTACTACTGCCTCCTTACTTACCTCTTCTCCTACCTGGTCCTCACTGCCTCTGCTCTGTGGAGGCTCCTGCTGCTTTGATCGCCACATTATGTGTTGACACTGGGCATCGTTCTGGCGATGCCTTTGCTTTGACACAGACCCCATTGAGCATCTTTCCAATAATATGAACTCTGATGTGTGTCATTCCAATGACACGGTCTCTGCTGAACATTGATGCGTCGGTGCAATGTCTTTTAAGTGTCAGAACGGGCGTCATGCTGAGAAGCGTTAAAACTAGGCATTATCCTACTCGTATATTATGACGTACTCGGCATCTGAAATCATTTTCAGAGACCAGCCACTAGAAGCATACCTTAGGGCAGTGGTTCCCAACTCTGGTCCTCAGGTGCCTCTAACAGGCCAGATTTTAATGATTCCCTTGGGGAAATGCAGACTGAATCCTACAATCACTGAGCAGCAAATCATATCACCTGTGCTGTGCTTCAGATATCTGGAACACCTGGCTGCTAGGGGAACTTGAGGATCAAGGTTGGGAAACTCTGCCCTTAGGGTATTTAAGCTCAGTGTGTTAATTTCTTCTTTGCCCTGTTGTGGTTTCACACACCCCTCAACGCAATCATATTGTATTTAGTCTATACCATGTTCCTGTCTCTGGCTTTTTCTCCGAATTCCAGTTATTCTTCTATTCTGGACCCAGCTTTCGTTAACTGATTCTGTGCATCTCCAGTTCCCTGATATTGACTTGTATTTGACGATTTCACTTTGGTACCCAGCAGCGTTAATTTTGACAGCAAATTGATTTAGTTTTAGTCTTAGTCTTTTGACTAAAATGCCATTTAATTTTAGTCACCTGAATTATTTTAGTCATATTTTAGTCAAAAACATGTTATAATATTCAGTCGACTAAAACTATACTAAAATTTTTAATTGACGAAATTATGGATAGGCTCCATATTTAGGATTTCTGTCTTATTTTTTTCCTCTTTATTTGGTCTTTCTCAGTGTCTCTTCTGATTATACCCAGTCCAGCTAAGGGCCATCTCTATTGCTCTGTTTTGTACGTTGCCTTTGTGCTCAGTCACTGTTATATTCTGACAGAGAGGGAGTGAGGAGAAGAATCAGATGATAATAGGAGGGAGAAGATCTACCGATATTAGAATTCAACTATTGATTTTTTAATTTGATCCTTAGTCGTTTTTATTTTATTACTAATAGAAATATTTCAGAAGGATGGCTTAAATAACCCGATTAATCTTCATTCCCTGCTTAATCAGTGAATATTGTGAAAACAAATGCCCTTTAACCCATAGTGTTTGTATCATAAACTATATAGAAGGGAATACCTGATCTATTTCAGATAGATGCTTGGTTAATTAGCTCCATGCCACTGATTGTTTGCTTAGTTCCAGCAATCATTACTCATTTCACAGTGACCCCTAGCTTACCCGCTTACACATCGAAAAAAAAGAGAGAAATTCCAGAAAAAGAAAACTAGGAATCAACTCAAAATCACAAAAAAAATTCAAATGTAACAGTAAATTAAGTATAACTTATTACAACATTCAACTTTATTTTAAGATTGTCTTTCTTAATATGCCTTTTAAAAATGCTGATATAAAGTGTGGTTGATATAGTGTGGCAGAGGGTTTTTATTATTGTCTGTGCTATAATTGTAATTTGACTTGTTCTTGGTGAAGGGGCTTCAAGGATCAGCAAGTCTTTAATTCCAACACAAATATCTCAGAGACTGAAGCCATAAATCGTCTGTATGAAAGGGTAATAGTAACGCTAATTTATTTAATACTTTGGGGAGGGTGCGTTTTGGGTAACTTGCCCCGTGGCAGCGAAAAGGTTAATTGATCTTGCCCCTATCGCAATACAGCTCTCTGTTATAGGAGCTGCTTCTTTTGCATATATTTACAAAGCCCGGAGTGCTTTACTTAATGAAGTGTGAGTCACTTTATAGGCTTTTAATTATGTACTGATAATTAACATTATGACTACTAACCAGCAAATAGCACAGAGCAAACAGAAAATAACTCCCTTTTGTAAATAAGAAGAAAGCGAGTCATGGGTATGATTACATTGAGTTTTCAATATTTTTGGGGTCTACATTAGGCATAGAAGATAATGAGGCTACAGCAAGGAGCACGTGTGTCCCTTTTTAATGATGAGCTCCCTCTGTGCCAAACGGCATTTCTATAATTAAATGAATTCCATTTTCTGGATGGTGGGTAAACCTAATATTGTGTTTAATTGTTGTTAAGTAGGACAAGATGGTGTTATCGGCAATTTTTAATCCTGTCACAAAGCGGAACTAGTCAAAGTTGACAATCACCCAGAAGCTAATAAAAGGTCTACCATGTGCACTGGATCCATATTTAGTTTGTAATTCCAGATCTCAGCTCTCTAGCGTGAATGTGGACGCATTTTCCACATATTGATCAATGCTCATGTGCATGGATTTGTCAAATAGCATGTTTAAAAAGAGTATTCTAGATCTTTATGTTTATATCTTTCACAAATGACGTCTTCGTGAAGATCATGACCTGTGATACACTGACACCTGCCAGTGAGTTTTGACTACTGGATTAAAGGCATGTCAACCTTTGGCCTTTTAGGATATATTTAATTACCCGTAGTCACCAGTGACTGTGACACACCTGGGACAGGGAGGGGTGCTTGTCGAAGTTGTCAGCCCTTTTCTTTATCTTTGTGTTTGTTGTATTTTTTTGTCTTGAGAAGCACCCACCCTCCATGCCTAGTAAAGGTTTAGGCTGGCCGTCCACCGTAATTGGGCAAACAATTTGGTCACCCAATTATGGACAACATATTTACATACACATAGCCTGGTAGGCGCAGGAACTGCTCGTTGGGGTTTCCCGATGTCTCTCACAGTTTCCAGTAGATATGTATGGCTGTTGAGGTCCCCAGTGGTGGTATATGTGTTGTGTGGCTCTACGCTGAAAACATTTGAACTTAATTATGGACAACGCCATCGGCCGAGCTGGGTCGTCCACTGGAAGCGTCTGGATGACCCAGATCGGCCGATAGACAGGTTAAAAATCACACAAAAAAGAATGCTGCCGGCCGGTGCCGGGCCACTGCCGGGAGAAAATAAACGGTCTTTGAGCCTCAAAGACAGCCCCCGTCCAGCGAGGCCGGCTCGTGCTGAAGAAAAAAAAAAAAAACAGAAAACAAAACTTGCCAGGCTAGCCCCTCTCTTTCTGGTGCAGAAAGCACTAAGGGGAGCAGCTCTGAAGCAGGCTCGCTGAAAAAAAAAAAAAAAGACACGAGTGAAAAAAGCCTGGTCTTTTAAAAGAAAAAAAAAATACAGAACCAAAACGTTGGCCAAAAAATACAGAAAAATATCTAAAAAATCCTAAATTATCAATAAATAAAAAAGCTTTATGCTGCCGATTTTAAAAAATAACGGTTCAATACATAATATATAAAAACAATAATATTTTTTCCATTGAATCCTATGGGCTTCGCGAACGGCGGATTTCCTATACAATCAATTTTTTCACGTTTCCCATGCTAATGCCGGTTTACTATACAATGTATCGTTTACAGGTTTCCCCGAAGCACGGACGGTTAGCCATACAATTCATCTTTTCATGTAAACTTGTACCAGATCGTCCGATTTCATCAGACCAAGTCCCATGAAAATTATAAGGATCTGTTGTAAACGCATAAAATCGCCTGAAATCGTCCATTGGTGGCTGGATACAGCGGAATAGGGCTGAATCAACTGCATGTTGTAGGAACGGTTGGACGACTTCAGACGATATTGTATGATTGCACCATCGCATAAATACTGTGCCAGTGGAAGGCCAGCCTAAGTGCTGCCCTTCAAGTGTATTTTGTATGAAAAGGGCTGACCATCCTCGGCAAGCACCCTTCCCTCTCACAGATGTTCCACTTCCAGGCTCTATATAACCTTGAATTGTAGTGAGCTCCAAACAGGATTCAGTCCTCAGTAAGTGAGCTAATTCCATAATAGTGATTATTAGGTGATGTTCAGTAGGACCTGTCAAAGGTAGGATACATTGTAATTTTTTTAACAGGGCTTAGGGTTAAGAAACCTTGTAAAAAAAGTAACCCCTTTACTGCTGAGCCATTTCAGTCCAGTGTTTTCAGCTCATTTTTACCGGTTTCACTCATCATGTTTAAATGTGATTTGAAGTCACGTTTTATTATCCAACCCAGACAAATTATATATAATTTTTTCCGGCAGACTCAGATTCATAATATATCCTTATTATATGTACACGTCATGTCCTGTCTGAATATTAAAACAAAAAATGCAATAAAATTAGATTTTTTTTAATCATTTCAATCTTCTACAGCAGTGGTTCTCAACCTGTGGACCCTCAGGACCCACAATTGTCCTTGGTCATTAAGTCGTGACCCAAAAATAATTGAATTTCTGAAACATTATAATTTATTCCACAAAACAATTTGTGCAATATTCTACAATGTATGCACTTTTTAAACAATTTTGTAAACAAACAGGGATTCTTTCCAAAATGGATAGCGCAGTAATCACAGAACTAGTGAGGCAAAAACCCAATAAAATAAACTGTAATTGAAACATATGAAATTAATTAGAACTTCTGGGAAAACGGGGGATGCTTCTTGCTCTTAATGTGTCTCAAAGTCTGCGGTGATGGTAGACAAAGTATCTCTAGTTTAAATCACTACTGAATAATAAAATATTATATAAAACTTAAACTCACCTGCTTCGCGCCATCCATCTCTGCAGCTGCACGCATTATTTCCTCACAGCAGCAGCTGCCTGCCCTCCCTGAGCCATCGCAATTTGCGTAGCTAAACGCTACGTTAATCGCGTAAGCTCAAGCTGGCCAAGAGATTGTGAAGTCTGCAGCGCACGTCTGGCGCCGCCTACTTTCTGAATTATGCTCTTCAGTGCCTCAGAGAAGCACTGAGAGCAACGGAATAGCTTGGACCAAACGGAAAGCCCCATTGGTCTAATCATTAACCCCTAGCTGCCATTGATCGGAAGACAGGGGGGTCATTGGACCCCCTATATCCACCATAGATGGCAGCTAGGGGTTAACTCCCGAACTGACGTCATTGCGTCCATGCGCAATGACACCAGTAGGCTTGGGGAGATCCTGGAGGCTTGGCCGACATCCAAGATGTCGGCCAGCTCCGGGAGGGGACCGCGATCCAGCGCCTCTTGGTGCCGAATTGCGATCTGGCCCCTAAGGGGCTAAAGGCAGTCACCGCTTGGAAGGGCAGGCTGTGCCCTTTCAAGCGATGCCTGCCTTTTTTTGTGCCCCTTACGGATGGGGAGGGAGAGAGGGCCAAATAGACCTCCCCTTCAGGCACCTTCCCTGCTCTGGCGGGGGGGGCCTGGAATAGACATCATCGCGCCCGGCCAGGGTCCCGGAGTTTAACGGGCGCTACTGCGCTCACACAGGAGTAGCGAGGTTGAGATCTTATTGGACAGAATTATCTGCTCGATGGTAACAAAATAAACAGTATTTTCAGACTTATACTCCAAAGCCAAGGAGTATGACAGGACAACTAAACTGCTGCTAAGTTCCAAAGGTTTTGAGACCAATGGATAACTTAGAGCACACAACAATACAGTGGATTGCATACTTGAGCGTTAGTACTGAGGTATTTAGTACGACAGGCAATGAATTGTTCAGACTGCAGGGCAGTCAACACACTGACAGACTTAACGTTTTCTGAACACCTTGATCGTGTATGTTGTACCTTGTAATCACCAGTGTCTTTCGACACACATAAAGGCTTAAGGATCGTGCAAGCCTGGGTACACTTGGCAAATTGAGCAAGATGAACATAAGCAGAAAACCAACGGTATTTCGTATTTGCAGAATGTACAAGCGTATACGATTGTAACTCATAAACCTTAGACCTGGAGCAGAACCCCGATAAGGCTGTAGTAAGTACACCAGGGCGAGATGGGAATCTCCCCACGAAGCGAGTAAAACCCCAAGCAGCGTGCATGGGGTTAAACCAGCGACGCACAGCACTAGCCACCGCTATAGCATGTAACATGAGAATGGTCAGAGACAAGCCGGGTCAAAATCAGGAGCAGGAATCGTAGACGTAAATGGGTCGGCAACAGAATAACAATGAATACAAGAGGAAGCAATGCAGGAACAGAATGCCACGTCAGGGCGACGAGGCAACTCCTCATGCCCTGCTTTAAACCTGACGGATCCTCGTGACCATGCCAGGCCCCGCCCCCTCAGACGCCACTCAGCCATTACATGACAAGCCCTTGGCACCGAACCAT
This sequence comes from Leptobrachium leishanense, assembly GCA_009667805.1. Taxonomy (NCBI): domain Eukaryota; kingdom Metazoa; phylum Chordata; class Amphibia; order Anura; family Megophryidae; genus Leptobrachium; species Leptobrachium leishanense. The sequence continues at coordinate 149,704,598 of CM019066.1, read as the reverse complement.
GCCCAGACCCCCCAGGAAGCACAGCAGGGGCTGAGGATGTAACACGGAGGCTGGGCTGACATCTTGGATGTCAGCCCGCACCGGGAGGCAATAGTGATCAGTCAAAATACCGCCCGATTGCCGCTGCAATGATAGAATGCGGTCAGCGTGTCCATAGCAGCCAAGTCCCCGCTTGGCTGAACACGCTCAGTGCGTCCTTAGCAGCAAAGAGGTTAAATCAATGAAAGGGTTAAGAGTTGTTAGAACCTTTAAAGGGTTAAAATCTTTAAATGTATGATCTACTGTTGAAATCTTTGTGTTAGTTGGTGTGCTCTCCTCCTGGTTTGTTATATATACTGTGAGCTGGGAAACAGGTAGCGGGTGCAATTGCTCTCTGGGCTGAGCACTCTTGAAAGGTTCAGAGACCAGACCAGTGACTTTCCTTCAAACGGTGGTACATTTATTTCAGCGACACACAAGTTATACACCACGCCGTATATTGCTCAAAAAAGTTCAAAAGTTTACTTCAAAAGTAAAGAAAATTCCTAGCCGTGTCCCGGCACTTGCTAAACATACAATAGCCCTGACTAACAACCTGTGCAAACCTAGTGTTTGTCAGGCTACAGAAAACCAGCATGTCCAACCTTGTGCTCCAGCAGATAGAGACTGTCTGCTCCCCAGACTCCAGAGCGATGTCTGTTTGCCTCACCTGCACTAAATTGCCACTGAGGCAAAGTACAAAACCAGGTGCTTAGAGGTTCTGGAAGGTGTAAGAGAGGAATCTGGGTGACACATAAACCCCGGACAGGACCTTTCCTTGCTCTCTACATGATGCCCTGTTACAATACATATACACACTACATATTGCTGTCAGTTAATCACTACATCACTCCAAAACAGCCAGGATTTCCATATTGTGAGTAATTTTTGCCACTAGGCGTGCTAGGCGTGCTCCACTAGGCGTGCTCCAGAAATTAAAGAAGTCTATAAGTTTTAGGTGTATGGCCAGCAAGCATGATTGTAGTCGAGACGTAAAGCAAGACGAGCCCGTTGATGCATTTCTCTGCTATCTCAGAACTTTTTCTAACTGCTTAAACTCTCTTCTCTACACTTTTTTGTTCTGATGACTGTACGATACGTCCCGTTGCACTACTTAGATACAACTTGTTTCTACTGATTTGATTTGAGCATGTCGCTGTTTCATGCTTGATGCTATGTCTCATGACATCATTTGCTCTTTGTGTTCTGATTGCCTGAGCATCTTGTTTATGCATGTTTTTACCTTATGCCTCATTGTATCTGTCTGTACATTTTGAGACGCTATGTCTGTTTTCTTAAACTCCAATAAACTTCTTATATAAAAAAAATATATCCTCTTCTCTTTCACATTTAAATATCTCAGTTTGTTAATAAAGTAAAGTTCCTAAAATAACACTTGGCACAGTTTGGTGTACAGGGGTAATGGTATGAGCCCAATATGCAGTGATAGAACAGAGACAATTGAACGAGATCCAAATGGAGATTTATTGCAGTAAACACAGGCAAATGATATGAATAGGACTGGTAGCGGGAATAGGGGAGGATGGTGAGGGGCAAGGCAGGAAAAGGGCTGACTGTAGAAAGAGGCAGGGAGGAGAGAAAGAGGCAGGGAGGAACAAGACGGACGTAGAGGGCAACGCACCAGTAATCACTAGAGGCACGAGACAGCAGACATGCAGGACAGGAAGAGGGCTGACAGGATATACACAAGAGGCAAAGCACGCTGGAATATACTTGGAGGGTATGCTGGAGACTCAGGTGACTGGCTGGCAAGAACACTGGTGCAGAAGACATGATGGCCTGAGGCTTTGAGAACACGGCTGGAGGCTTGAGGTTTGGGGAACACGGCTGGTGGCCTGAGGCTTGGGGGACACGGCTGGAGGCCTAAGGCTTAGGGAACACGGCTGGAGAATTGAGAATTGGGGAACACGGCAAGGCACAGGAGGGAAGGCAGACATGGAGCAGGCTTCCGGAGATACGTACACCATGTGTAGACAATGGAGAAGCACTGCACCTTGGTAGCTCCACCCTTATGAAAGGGACCACAGGGTTCGTTAGAGTGGAGCACCTGTGATTGCCTGCAGGAGAGCCACAGTGATTACACGTACTCACCTGAGACTCACAGGGCATCACAGGAAAGGTGCTGCCAGGGTATTTCAAGAAGGAGCAGCACCATCTTGAGCCTTCCTGTGACAGAGTGTGCCATGAAACAACTATAATTTATTTATTTATTTATAAAAGGCCCTATTACATTCTTCGCGCAATTTTGTTTGCGCAGTGCAATTTTTTTTGTGCGCAGCAAAATGCGTTAGCGCGTGAAAATTAACGGTGTTATTACAATCCTCACGCATTTTGTCATCCATCAAAAAATAACGTTCGTAAAGCTGACGCGCAAAACCAGGAGAAATACGCGCGAAACGAAGAAATACGAGCGCAGTAACGTTGTGCACGTAAATCAGTGTGCGGAACGGTATTTTCGCAGGATTCAGCAAATCAGACTTAAGAACCTTAATTGACATCAATTTACCTTAATTGACTCACTTCAGTTTTTGAGCCTGTCAAAGTAAATCTGAGTATACATGCTGCAGCAATAAAAAAAAATGCACAAATTCACAATTTTATGGTTTGGGTATGTGTAGAATGTGTAACTATACTCAGCTGTATTTTTTTTGTACTGGTGTATTTTGTTTCAACCAGGACGTTTGGTTTTGACATTAACACCAGCTTTTCAGAAACGTTAAAATTACGTGCGCAAACGTCGTTCGTACGAATTTGCACATAGATTGTAATACCATCTGCGTTTCTGCGCACAAATGCATTTGCGCTCACAATGTTAACCTCCCTGGCGATAATCCCAAATTTGGCTCGGGGTTTGATTATCAGTACCAAAAGCAGTAAACCCCGAGCCACACTCTGGATTACACTGTAGTATAACTTACCTTGCCCCTGCGATCCCCCGATGTCCTCCTGCTTTGTCCTCCAGCCGATTCCAATAATAAATGATATAATATAAAGATAATGAAATAATTAGACCGCCAGGGAGGGTAAGTATAGGACGTGCTAAATATCGTGCGCTCGCGCAGCGTTCGCACAGGTTCACCCGTGGTAGACGAAGACGCGCATTCGCTGTGCATAGATTGTAATACGACGTTGCGCGCAAATGTTTTTTTCCCTCGCACAAATGCGCATTTGTAAGCGATAAACCAATTGCGCAAATAATGTAATAGGGCCCAAAGTATTTTACCAGGAAAGATACATTGAGATGTCTCTCATTTTCAAGTGTATTTATGAAGTGTATTTTGAAAAACTAGAATAAATCAATAAAAGTTTTAATAATGTATAAAAAAAAATATTTTCTTGCTTTAAACTCTGTCATTACATCTTCTCCGGCAACGCCCCTAAGCTAGGGGTGTTTCTTCAGTTCCCACTTCTTTAAAAAAAAACGCCTCCCCCCCCAGTACTCCACCCATCAGAGCTTCACATAAACTACATTTCATGCTCCACCTTGCCTGCAGCCCCCCCCATGCACCCCACTACTTCACATACTCAGCTGTTGCCCTCACCTAGTGTGTCACCCCTCTCCTCTTAGATTGTAAACTCTTGGGCAGGGTCCTCTCTCCTACTGTTTTCTGTGTTTAACGTTTATGGACATTTGTTATTCTGACTCTCCAATTGTACATCATCCACGAGCGTCGCAATCCCACCGAATGGGAGCCCACCACATCGGCGCAGGGTCTCCGCTCAACGGGATGCCGAAATTCCCTCCAAATATCATCAAAAAAGAATAGAACAGGACTCCAGCTGCCAAGATGTGCCTTTATTCACAGGAATATCATCCAACCCACATAAAAAGTGAAGTTTGCCATAAAAGGTGTATGGGGGTCCGGGTAGTGCCCTGGGGGACAGGAAACAAGGACAAAAAGTTAAAAAAAAAACGTTTTTAAAGGGACAGTGAGTTTTCCATGAAATAAGGGTTAAAAATAAAAACGAAAAATTCCTTCAAATATCGTGCCTAGGAGGTCCCCATAACCTGCCCGTGAAGTGGCGGATTTCTAGGATGTATAGAAATATGTAAAAAAACAAAAAATGACATTTCAAATGACGGTAAATGCTTTTCCTTTAATCTATCCATAAACAACTGCTTGGGGCGGCAGTCTGTATGAAAAGAGGAGACATTTTCGGACACGCAGAAAAAGTTTACTGATTTTTTGGCGGTGAAAAGCAGGAGAATGACTGGAGAATGGAAAATTCTAGACCAAATAGCCGATTTGGAAAGTGGGATAAATGGGAGAATTTTTCTGGTTTGGCTATTTTGACCTAGAATTTTCTCTTCAGTCATTCTCCTTAGTTTCACCTTTCTCTGAATAACCCTGTCAGGGTTATTCAGAGAGCAGTGAAGAGCAGGAGAATGACTGGAGAATGGAAAATTCTATGTCAAAATAGCCAAACCAGAAAAATTCTCCCATTTAGGTTAGGGTCAGACTAGTGAATTTTTAACGTGCGTTTAGGCGCACTTAATCACGGCCGGACTAGCAGCAAATGACAGCCAATGATGGCCAATTTACGAAGTACGGTCGCACGAAAATCCGGCTGCGCAACGCAAGTGGAAAATGAACGCATTTTTTCGAGAACGCAGAACCGCTAGTACAGACGTACAGAGTGCGCTGCGTCCACTAGCGGTGTGTGTGCGTGATTTGGAGACGTCAGACCCTGCTCATGTCCGGCCAACATAACGTCCAGACACCCAAAGTTTCCTGGTTTGGATCCGTAAAAAATCACGCACAAAAATGCGCATCGTATGACCGTTTTCGCACATTCCGTGAAAAAAAACGACAATGAGTTCGGACGCACTTTTTGACGGTCGCTGTGAAAAATGCGTTAGTCTGACCCTAGCCTTATCTCACTTTCCAAATCGGCTATTTGGTCCAGATTGTTCTCTTTTCCTGCCATTCTCCTGGTTTTCACCTTTCTCTGAACAACCCTGAGAGAGAGGTGAAAGCCAGGAGAACTGGCAAGAGAAGAGAACAATCTAGACCAAATAGCCGACTTGGAAAGTGAGATAAATGGGAGAATTTTTCTGGTTTGGCTATTTTAACCTAGAATTTTCTCTTCAGTCATTCTCCTGAGTTTCACCTTTCTCTGAATAACCCTGTCAGGGTTATTCAGAAAGCGGTGAAGAGCAGGAGAATGACTGGAGAATGGAAAATTCTAGGTCAAAATAGCCAAACCAGAAAAATTCTCCCATTTAGGCTAGGGTCAGACTAGCGAATTTTTAACGTGCGTTTAGGCGCACTTAATCACGGCGCACTAGCAGCAAATGACGGCCAATATACGAAGTACGGTCGCACGAAAGTCCGGCTGCGCAACACAAGTGGAAAATGAACGCATTTTTTCGAGAACGCAGAACCGCTAGTACAGACGTACAGAGTGCGCTGCGTCCACTAGCCGTGTGTGGGCGTGATTTGGAGACGTCAGACCCTGCTCATGTCCAGCCAACATAACGTCCAGACACCCAAAGTTTCCTGGTTTGGATCCGTAAAAAATCACGCACAAAAATGCGCATCGTATGACCGTTTTCACGCATTCCGTGAAAAAATACGGCAATACGTTCGGACGCACTTTCGGTCGCTGTGAAAAATGCGTTAGTCTGACCGTAGCCTTATCTCACTTTCCAAATCGGCTATTTGGTCCAGATTGTTCTCTTTTCCTGGTATTCTCCTGGTTTTCACCTTTCTCTGAACAACCCTGAGAGAGAGGTGAAAGCCAGGAGAACTGGCAGGAGAAGAGAACAATCTAGACCAAATAGCCAATTTGGAAAGTGAGTTAAGTGGGAGAATTTTTCTGGTTTGGCTATTTTGACCTAGAATTTTCACTTCTCCAGTTATTCTCCTGCTTTTCACCACTCTTTGAATAACCCTGTGAATGTTTAATCCCGAGGTGAAAAATAACATTGCTTTAGATGTTAATTTGAATTTTTTTCAAACACCAGTTAAATGCAGCATATTAGGATGTTTTAGGAGGGAAATTAATTCTCAAATCTCAATCAGAAGCAGACACCACCCCACCCCCTCAGTATAATGTACAATGTATCAAATTGATTACCAGACTAAAAACACCTGGTATTATGCCCGTTTGTGAACAGAGGTCATTTAGAGTTGATAATCTTTCCACGTACACATTAGTTTTTAAAATTCAATGTCTAATAAACCGTTGCTTATAATATTCTGCAGTGAAGAGTCTCTTTATTTCTAGATTTTTTAGTATTTTCTTAAGCATTTTCTATACTTTTTTTAAAATTTCTTTTATTTTTCGAACTCGAACCGAACACACCAAAAAGTTCGAAGTTCGCGAACTTTCGAACTGCCGAAGTTCGGGCCGAACTCCGAACCGTCCTAACCCGAACAGCTCATCCCTAGTTATAACCACACTGAAAATCCACAAGTAGCATGTGCAGTAACATAGTAATCCCTACATACAGTTGTGTTCAAAATTATTCAACCCCCAATGCTGTAAAGGGTTTTAGGGAATTTAGTGTACATTTGTAATTGTATTCAGAATGAAATCCTACAAGGACTTTTTAAAGAACCATATGCAACTAAAATGACATCAATTGGTTTTGTAATACAGTAGTAAATGTTTCTTTTGTGAAATCTTCATTAACACAATTATTCAACCCCTTAAAGACTACCACTCTGAAGAACAGAGGTTCATTCAAGTGTTTTCAATAAGGTATTGAAAACACCTGTGGATGTCATGGAGCAGCAATAAAGCATAATAAGCACCAATTAGGCAGCTTTAAAATAACTGTGATACTCAGCTCCTTCTAGACATTTACTGGTGTGGTTACAAACATGGTGAAGTCAAGAGAATGGTCCAGGAAGACAAGAGAAGAGGTGATTACTCTTCACAGGAAGGGCAATAGCTATAAGAAGATTGCAAAGATGTTAAACATACCAAGAGAGACCACAGGAAGCATCATTCGCAAATTCAAGGCAAAGGGCACTGTTGAAACGCTACCTGGTCGTGGCAGAAAGAAGATGCTGACTTCGACTGCTGTGCGCTACCTGTAGCGTACAGTGGAGAAAAGTCCCCGTGTGACTGCTGAGGAACTGAGAAAAGATTTGTCAGATTTGGGTACTGAAGTTTCAGCTCAGACAATACGGCGCAAACTGCGTAATGAAGGCCTCCATGCCAGAACTCCCAGGCGCACCCCCTTGCTGTCTCCAAAGAATAAGAAGAGTCGATTGCAGTATGCCAAACGTCATGTGGACAAACCACAGATGTTTTGGGATAGTGTTCTGTGGACTGATGAAATGATGATGATGATGAAATGATGACAATGTGATGCAGTCGGTCACAAACCTGAGGCTTGGGAGACGTTGGACCTTTCAACAGGACAATGATCCCAAGCATACCTCTAAGTCCACTAGAGCATGGTTGCAGATTAAAGGCTGGAACATTTTGGAGTGGCCATCGCAGTCACCTGACTTAAATCCGATTGAGAACCTCTGGTGGGACTTAAAGAAAGCAGTTGCAGTGCGCAAGCCTAAGAATGTGACTGAACTGGAGGCTTTTGCCCATTACGAATGGGCGAAGATACCTGTAGATCGCTGCAAGACACTTGTGTCAAGCTATGCTTCACATTTAAAAGCTGTTATAACTGTAAAAGGATGTTGTACTAAGTACTAAGATTGAATGTCGCTTGGGAGTTGAATAAAACTGATAATGATGTGAGCACAGAAAAGACATTTGTGGTTATTTCATTATAAATGTTATGTTGTATTTGTCTGACCTACACGTGCCTCGATTTAATTGTAAGCAAGATGACTGAATGATCAAAATCAATGTCAAACTGGCCAAAACACTCAATTTCAGTGGGGGTTGAATAATTTTGAACACAACTGTACATAGATAATGTACAGGAGGGGTGGGGTCGCGCCTATTTCCCAATGGGGCAGCTGCAACCACCAAATGCATCCAGCCCAACAACATGTGTAAAACATAACAAAGAAAAAAATGTCAGCTGCGCTTATTCCCATTATACCATGTGAAACAAAACACAGTTAGAGGCTTTGCTTTCTTATTAATGGCCATTAAAAGATTAAGCTCACCTGCCAAACTTCAAGGCACCTCTAATGAGGGTGAGTCCTATCCAAAAATGAAGCCACAGGCTGCTGTATAGCAAACCATACCTGCTCAACTTATTCTATATAGAGTGGTGGTTATCAATCCTATAGACATGTAAGTGAACAATAATAGGCAATTTTACACATGTTATGAGACAAAAAATTATTATAAATTATAAATAGAGTGTTATAACCACACTGAAAATCCACAAGTAGCATGTGCAGTAACATAGTAATCCCTACATACATACATAGATAATGTATAGAGAGACACCCCTCATTTTTATTTGCAACCCCATGTCCACCATACACTCTTAGCGTCCCTGAGGAGCTGAGGTGAAATACGGGTTGGAAGCGTTGTTTCTATATGTCAGCCCCTTATGTGATAGAACATTGGTTACGTATGCTGAGACTCCCACTCAGCACCAGAATATCAGTCATTTCACCTTTTGGCTTGCTAAGAGCGTATGGTGTACATGGGGTTGCTAATTTAAATATATAGGAGGACGCAGGTTAGTGCACCTACTAAAACCAATATAGGAATGTGTAAATGTGTTTAGATCTATCGCCCGAGGACGGATCTGGTGGAAACCCTGCTGCACGAGATGATCCACGCCTATCTGTTCGTTTCAAAGGTGGAGGGTCATGTAGACCATGGACCCGCGTTCCTTTGGCACCTTATTAATGCCACCGAGGGAACCAACATTTCCGTAAGCCATCAATTTCATGCGGAATTTGAAGCATGCAGACAGCACTGGTGGCAATGCAAAGGCCTGTGCGACAAGATCCTCAAGCGCTCCACCAACCGAGCGCCATCTGTGCGTGCCCGTGGCGGGCGGCGTCACGACAGAGAGTGCTGAGGAAAGTTTAAGGTTAAGGAGCCTGAAAACTATGTCCAGAAGAGAAAAGGAAGAGATGATGATGATGATGGACTGAACGGGCGACCTGCCAAAAAACCCAGATCAAACTAAAACACCACCAGCGCCATCGGCCAGAACCACCTTTTACGGACAGCAGGTAAGTGATCAGGTTACAGGGTCTGTCTCGTTACGACACAATCTTTATCTGGGGTTTTGGCCTTTAGTAAAGCATTAAGATTCGGGATAATAAGGTGCTGGGAAAGTGCTTGGGGTGCTTAGATCTGGTAAGCTCGGCGACACATGGTATTGGTAATCTGACGGCACGCAGCCCCTCTGATAAATAACATTCAGACGTAAACAGCTGAATCATAAGGAATATTTAGAAATTCCTCCCATTGATGGGAACACAGGCTTTATTAAACGCTCAGGTCTCTTATGCTGGAGATAAACACATGAAGACGGAAGCCACTCGCCTTCCAGCAGATTTACTCGCCACGTGTACTTGGTCACTAAGGCCGATAATAAGACATTGTTTTGAAGGTCAATGTGTTTTCTGTTTCCTGCAGTGCCCAGCGAGTTCCTGATATGGCGCCATGATCTGGAACAGATGGAGAAACCTCATCTCCGAGCACTGTACCCGGAAGCAGTAAGTGTCCTTTACACAGATTTTTACTGAAGTGAAATGTTTATCTGGGTCTGGAATTTTTTTTTTGGATAAACACACTCTCTTTCCTTCTTTCACAGGATGTGCCAGTGGTCCCCTCCCGTCTTGCCGGATCGAGGTGGTCAGCCCTCCATACCCAGGATCTGCCCGCCAGGTGGGTGAGGGGTTTACAGGGAAAAAAGGGGGTTACAATGTGCATCATGGAGAAGTCACTGAGCAAAACGTGGCTAAAATGATCTGATAATAGGACACATTTTCACTCTTGCTTTGGGTCAGAATGTGTTTTTTGGAGAAGACACTATATAAATGGGGATCAAATCATTTATTTGGGGGAATAACACTCAAAAACACACAATATGACCACTGTCTGAGTCTCTGGCAAAATGACCCCGGGGTCTGCACAGACTGAGATCGGCCATGGGGGTGGGGGGTCCAGAAATGTTTTCATATAAAATTTCATGTAACCCCTCCATTCTGTTCTTCCCACAGGATTCCCAGGATGAGCTGCTTCAAGGAGCACCACAGGAGCTGACACCCCCTGGAAACAGAGACCATAGGCCTGTTCAATACCTCAGCAGCTGCTGAATTGCTGCAACGCAGCAATTCAGTTTGCTGCAGCAGTGTCGTTGAACCCTTTGGATGCGAATTTTGAATCCAAAATGGCCGACGATTTCTTAATGAAAAATTCAGATTGTTTTTCGGATCACTCGGACAAAATATAATAAAGAGAAGCAGTCAGCACAATTCCGTTTTGTATGCACACACCACAAAATGATAGTTTTTAATGAATAAACGTTATGTTTACTTCTGAAACAATATATAAATTGAACTGTAATATATGTCTATGTGCAGGGGGAAATAATAAATACATATTTTGTGCTTTGGTAAACAAAAACCTCAAAATTAACATTGCTGTACGGAATTATTACTTGCTTCGAGGCGGCGGCCATCTTGCTGTACGGCCTTGTTACTTGCTTCATGGCGGCGGCCATCTTTAAAACGTCACACTCAGCATCTTCTTGGGTCGCTGCAAGTGCTAGGTTAGCACTGCTGAGCGCTGAGCGGTTGAACGTCGTTCAATGGCAAGTTGCTAACTTAGCACTTGTAGCGGCTGAGGTATTGAACAGGCCTCATAACAATATTACCTTATATAAAGCTTCTTGATCCAAAGAGAAATCTGGTGCCATTCTGGGGTCAAGAAGGGGTTTTTTCCCAGTATGTTGCAGATTGGCGGGTGCTTCAGACTGGATTTTTTGCCTTCTTAAGGATCAAAAGCAGTAGGCGATGTGTGAAAGGCTAAACCTGATGGACGCATGTCTTTTTTCAGCCTATGTAACTATAAACACTGACATGTTTCTGGTCATTAAACACTGTTCAGTTTCCAAATCTTTTTTTAAATTATTTTCCCTATAGTAAACATCAGATTTCTCCTCATTTTTTTTTTTTTTATTTCAAATTTTTTTATTTTGCAGTAAACCAAGGGCCACAGACTGACGGTCTGATGGCCTCGCAGGGCCAAATAAGATATTCACAAAGAAAACCACAGAAAACATAAGGGGGTGTTCTCATAGGAAGCAACAGGAAACCGAAAATTTAGGGGAGGGGGGGTACAAACAAGGGGGGTGCAGAAACTCGTCAGAAGGGTAGATCCAGCAAAAACAAAAGAGAGTGATAGTGTTCGCCGAGGGGGCACCAGGGAAGAAGAGGAAAAAAAAAAAAAAAAAAAAAGAGGGGGGGAGGAAGTGGTAGTGCGGGACTGCCAAACATATCATGGCATTCCTGGCTCACCCCGGTAACCTAAAGGGAACCGAGGGCCATGGAAGAGACCATGTGGCCGGGAGACCTGGGGCCAAAAGGTGTCACGGATCCCCCTGATACTAGAATGGTGGTCCCTATACGCAGGACACTCTCTACCCTTCCGATCCTTAGAGTGGTCGGCACGACTAGACAGACTACTAGAATGGCAGTACAGAGCACATACAAGAGAGACGTCACGGATCCCTCTGCTTATCTGACTAGTGGTCCCTAGACGCAGGACACTCTCTACCCTTCCGATCCTTAGATTGGTCGGCACGACTAGACGGACATAGAATGATACACAAGGACTTAGAATAATTAGCTCTTCCCAAGACCCTAACAACACAAGGGGTAGTCTGATGTGTGCTTAGGGTGCCACACAGACTGACCTCAATACCAGAAATAGAAGAGTTAATGCCAATACCAGGGGTTACGCACAGAATGGTTCGTTCGCCAATGCCAGGGGTCATACACAGAATCGTTAGTTTGCCAATGCCAAGGGTCATGCACAGAATCGTTAGTTTGCCAATGCCAAGGGTCATACACAGAATCGTTAGTTTGCCAATGCCAAGGGTCATACACAGAATCGTTAGTTTGCCAATGCCAGGGGTCATACACAGAATCGTTAGTTTGCCAAAATATACAAGAGCTCTGCGGGAAGTAACTACCACGTCAGGGCATCGGCGTCTCTGTGAGTCTGGGCTTTAAACCCGGCGGGTCCGCGTCTCCCCGCCAGGCCCCGCCCCCCGGCGTCCCACGTGTGCGGAAGCGACCGCAATATCACTCGGCGCCTGGCCAGCGAGCAGCGAGGAAGCTGCTGCCAGGCGCTGGGGGGGTGCGGGGGCCACCGTGACAGAACCCCCCCCTCTACGGGCGGCCACTGGACGACCCCCAGGAGCGCGGGGATGAGCCAAATAGAAAGCCCTCACCAACCGAGGAGCATGAACCTCAGTAGCCGGGAGCCAAGAGCGATCCTCTGGACCGTAGCCCACCCAGTCAACCAAGTACTGAAGGACCCCCTAGAAACCCTAGCGTCCAGAATGGCCTCAACTTCAAACTCCTCCTCGCCCTCCACAGAGACAGGAGGAGGGGGGACACGGACCCTGGTGTACCGATTACACAAGAGTGGTTTTAAAAGGCTCACGTGGAACACATTGTGTATCCTGATATGGGAGGGCAGTGCCAAAGCATAGGAGACCGGATTGATTCGCCGCAGAATCTTATAGGGCCCTATGTATCTGGGTGCCAGTTTCATAGAGGGTACTAAGAGCTTGATGTTCCGTGAAGAAAGCCAAACCCTGTCCCCAACTTGATACACGGGTGCCGGCCTCCTGTGTCTGTCGGCCTTGATCTTCTGGATACCACTGCTATCCTCCAGTGCCCTTTTAACCCTTCCCCAAGTTTCTTTCAATGACGCTAAATGCTCATCCAGAGCAGGAATCGCGGTATCAGGAAACGTAGCAGGGAGCACGGGAGGATCAAAACCGTAAACAGTGAAGAAAGGGGAATGTCCTGTGGCTTCGCTCACTGCACTGTTCAAGGCATACTCTGCCCACGGTATCAGGTCTGACCAGTTATCTTGTCGTTCGGATATAAAGCACCTGAGATATTTCTCTATATTTTGATTGGCTCGTTCTGCTGCTCCGTTGGTCTGGGGGTGATAGGCCGAAGAGAAGGATAGGTCTATCCCCACATTCTTGCAAAACCCTTTCCAGAATCTGGAGACGAATTGGGTCCCCCTATCAGAGACAATCCCAAGAGGAATACCGTGTATGCGGACCACATTGGTAATGAAAATGGGCACCAGTTCGGCTGCCGAAGGAAGTTTCCGAAGAGGAACATAGTGACCCATTTTGGAGAATCGATCAATGACCGTGAGTATTACAGTATTCCCTTTTGACTCGGGTAACTCTACTATAAAATCCATAGCTAAATGCGACCATGGTCGTTCGGGGATTGGCAGAGGCTGGAGTAAACCAATGGGCGCTGTTTTGGGACTTTTATGTCTTGTGCACACCTCGCACACGGTTATGTAATCTTTAACATCACGGCGCACCGTGGGCCACCAGAGGAGTTTACGTATACTAGACACTGTTTTGGTGATCCCCATATGCCCAGAGGTTTTGTTATCATGATAAAGTTTCAGTACTTCTTCTCTTTCGTTCTCAGGTACAAAGAGTTTCGCAGGAGGTCTCCCCCAGGAGCTGTACCCTGGGCGGTCTGCAATCTTAACATCAGAGGAGACGAGACACTAATCGTGGTAAGGGCTATAATTCTTTCCTGGGGTACAATGGGATGCTGATCTTGGATGTTATGTTCGTAGGATTCGTATTGTCTTGACAATGCGTCTGCTTTAATGTTTCTTGACCCAGGTCTATATGTGAGGACGAAATTAAAGCTTGAAAGAAACAACGACCATCTCGCTTGTCTGGCATTTAACCGTTTAGCGTCTCCAATGTACGTAAGATTCTTATGATCGGTTATGATGACAATGGGGTCCCTAGACCCCTCCAATAAGTATCTCCATTCCGTCAAGGCTGCGATAACTGCTAACAACTCTCTATTTCCGATATCATAGTTCCTCTCTGCCGGGGACAACTTTCGGGAATAGAAGCCGCATGGATGCAAGGGTTTGTCGGGTGCCTCCCTTTGGGACAAGACTGCACCAAGACCTAGCTCGGAGGCGTCAACTTCAACCTGGAAAGGCAGAGCCGGATCTGGATGTCGGAGAACAGGGGCAGTTGTGAAAGCCTGTTTAAGTGCCTCAAAGGCTTGACTGGCCTGGGGTGTCCATTTCTGATTCGCCACCCCTTTTTTAGTCATAGCCGTGAGGGGAGCTACCAAGGCCGAAAAGTTTTTAATGAACCTCCGGTAGTAATTAGTAAACCCCAGAAACCTCTGGATGGCTTTAAGCCCTTGGGGTAAAGGCCAGTCAAGAATCGCTGAGAGTTTTGTAGGATCCATTTGGAAACCCTCAGGGGTTATTATATACCCAAGGAAGTGCACTGTCTCTATGTCGAATAAGCATTTCTCTAGTTTACAATATAACCCAGCCCTCAATAATCTCTTCAACACTTGTTGCACATGGACGTGATGGGTGTCCTTATCAGGAGAGTATATCAGGATGTCGTCCAGATATACTATAACGAACGTTTGCAGAAAGTCCCGTAGGGTGTCGTTTATGAGGTCCTGAAAAACGGCTGGCGCGTTACATAATCCAAAGGGCATCACTAGGTATTCATAATGCCCGCTACGTGTATTAAAAGCCGTTTTCCATTCATGCCCCTTCTTAACCCTGACCAGGTTGTACGCTCCGCGTAAATCAAGCTTCGTATAAATACGGGCCCCTTTTAATCGGTCGAACAATTCTGTTATAAGAGGTATTGGATATGCATTTCTTATGGTAATCCTATTCAAACCTCTATAATCGATGCAAGGTCGCAGGTCACCCTCTTTTTTGGAAACGAAAAAGAAACCTGCTCCTGCCGGAGAGGAGGATCGTCTGATAAATCCTCGCTCTAGATTCTCCCTTATATATTCCTCCATAATGTCGTTTTCCTTTTGTGACAAAGGGTATACGTGTCCTCTAGGAGGCATAGTACCAGGGAGCAACTCTATAGCACAGTCATAAGGACGATGCGGTGGTAGGACCTCAGTCCTGGTTTTAGAGAACACCTCCTTTAGCGCCATATAACATTCAGGGACTTCGGTGGACAAAGGAGGTGCTGTAGCAATATTGAGGCTACCAATCACATCAACCCTGCCCAGGCACTTTGACTGGCAACTAGGACCCCAACACTTTATATCTCGCTGGGCCCAATCAATCACCGGGTTATGCTCTATTAACCATGGGAACCCAAGAACGACAGGACATGAGGGAGAGTCGATAATCTGGAATCGTATGGTTTCACGGTGCAAACTCCCGTAGTCATGCATACATCAATAGTGTCGTGAGTGATATGGGGACATGACAGGGGTTTTCCGTCTATGGCTTCCACCATTAGAGGCCTCTCCTTTAGAACCAGAGGTAAGAGGTTTTTGGCGGCAAAACATCTGTCCATAAAATTACCTGAGGCTCCAGAGTCTAGGAATGCCTCAGTCTCGAGGTGAACCCCCTCCCAGGTGAGGGAGATGGGTACCAGAATCCGGGTTTTTTTTTTTTCATCGTCCACAAAGGAGGCATACAGAGAACCGATAACCTGGGTATTGGCTGTTCTTTGACCTGATTTGTTAGTCTCACCCCTGCTACCCCTGGGTCTCTGAGGACATTGAAGGCGGAAATGATCTGCCCCGGCACAATAAAAGCAGAGCCCCCTTTCTTTTCTGTGAGCTCTTTCTGCCTCTGAAATACCCGTTTTTCCTATCTGCATGGGTTCAACGGCCGGTACATCAGTCTTTGCGGTCTCCGGGTTGCCTGATGTAGTGGTGTGTCTGGGTACTAGGGGCAAAGGAGGCAGGACCCGTCTGGGTCTATCTCTGGGGTGTCTCCTTTCCCTGATTTGATCGTCCATGGCAATGCAGAAATCAACCAAATGATCCAGATGTTCTGGTAATTTTAAGGGAGCCAACTCAAACATAAAAGCCTCGTTCAGGCCTTCGGTAAAGGCTAGGGTTAAAACGTCGTTCGGCCAGTGTACCTCAGAAGACAAAGTCTTAAACTCTATGGCATAGTCGGAGACCCTCCTATTACCCTGTTTGATGTGAAACAGGGATCTACCCGCATTGGTAGCCCTTCTAGAGGGATCGAAGGTACGCTTTAACTCGGAGGTAAAACCCTCATAGTCATAAATGATGGGTTTCTTATTCTCCCACAAGGGCGTGGCCCATAATAAAGCTTTTTCGGTTAGATGATTAATCAGATAGCCTACTTTGGCTTTATCGGACATACAGGACCCTGGATTGTTCTCGAACAAGATCTCGAGTTGGGTCAGAAAGCCCCGGCATAAGTTTGGTGTTCCATCATAGCGTACGGGTGCCTTCATACTGAGCCTACATCCCTCGGGAGCGGCCGAACTGACCCTAGGCACTACTGGGTCTGGAGGGCTTGCAGTTCCAGAACTGGATCGATTTAACAGGGTTTGCAGGGCAAGAGCAATCTGGTCCATTCTATGGTCCTGCTCTTCTTGTCTGGCTGCAATACGTGTCAACTGATTAGAGAGGTCTGCGGGATCCATTGGCCCTGACGTAATGTCACGGATCCCCCTGATACTAGAATGGTGGTCCCTATACGCAGGACACTCTCTACCCTTCCGATCCTTAGAGTGGTCGGCACGACTAGACAGACTACTAGAATGGCAGTACAGAGCACATACAAGAGAGACGTCACGGATCCCTCTGCTTATCTGACTAGTGGTCCCTAGACGCAGGACACTCTCTACCCTTCCGATCCTTAGATTGGTCGGCACGACTAGACGGACATAGAATGATACACAAGGACTTAGAATAATTAGCTCTTCCCAAGACCCTAACAACACAAGGGGTAGTCTGATGTGTGCTTAGGGTGCCACACAGACTGACCTCAATACCAGAAATAGAAGAGTTAATGCCAATACCAGGGGTTACGCACAGAATGGTTCGTTCGCCAATGCCAGGGGTCATACACAGAATCGTTAGTTTGCCAATGCCAAGGGTCATGCACAGAATCGTTAGTTTGCCAATGCCAAGGGTCATGCACAGAATCGTTAGTTTGCCAATGCCAAGGGTCATGCACAGAATCGTTAGTTTGCCAATGCCAAGGGTCATACACAGAATCGTTAGTTTGCCAATGCCAAGGGTCATACACAGAATCGTTAGTTTGCCAATGCCAGGGGTCATACACAGAATCGTTAGTTTGCCAAAATATACAAGAGCTCTGCGGGAAGTAACTACCACGTCAGGGCATCGGCGTCTCTGTGAGTCTGGGCTTTAAACCCGGCGGGTCCGCGTCTCCCCGCCAGGCCCCACCCCCGGCGTCCCACGTGTGCGGAAGCGACCGCAATATCACTCGGCGCCTGGCCAGCGAGCAGCGAGGAAGCTGCTGCCAGGCGCCGGGGGGGTGCGGGGGCCACCGTGACAAAAGGGCAGACAGAGCCTAGGTAGCCACCCTAGTGGCTCGCCCAGGCTACCTCCCAATGTCCCACACACACAAAAAAAAAAAAAAAAAAAGGGGGAGGGGGGGATAGGTGAGTCCCAGTGCTCCAACAGACGAGCAACCTGGAGCCCAAAAAGCCAGCAAGTAGGACCATAAGATCTTACCGGAGAACTTAAAAAGGGGGAAACAAAAAAAAAAAAAATTAAAAGGGTAGGAACACAGAACAAGCATGCACAAAAATCACATCTAGTCACGAAAATCAAAACATGTCCTCAGGTTGCAACAAAATACAGCAAAAGACCTCAGAACAACAATGGTATCCCAGAATAGGGGGTGGGGGGGGGGGAGATCTCATACATAAGTTTGCCGAAAAAATAGAAAGTCCTCCGCAAAAGAAAAAATAAGTAAAATTAAAATTAGGGGTGGTCTCGGAAAAAACTCTGCTTGTGAGGGGGTGAATGACAGTGGGGGTGAAAAAACACAGCAATGGGGACTGAAAGTGTCTCATCAAATAGCAGAGGGGGTGTCTTCATGGAGGGGATCATTTCTCAGAGAACAGATGAATAAACCTATCAGGGCACAGAAAGGTAACTGGGTAAGGAGGGTCAGAGGACTCCACCTAAAAGATGAAGTCTCTTCACCCCGAGTCCAGCGCAGCCACAGCTGATGAGCCTCCTCCATTCCCGCCCGGCGGCGAATGAGCAGGCATGAGGGGCAAATGAGTGTTCAGAAAAGTTCGGGCCTCCTCAGGTGTATGTACATGGGACGTACGATCAGCGTGTATTATCACCAGGGAGCCCGATGGCCCCCACCGATAACGGATACCCCGTTCTCTCATGATAGCCGTCTCCGCACGGAAACGTCGCCGTGCCATCAGCGTGAGAAATGGCAGGTCCCGATAAATGGAAATCCGCATATCCTCACACGTCACCAACGGTGCATTCCCAGCCTCCTGAAGGATCCTTGTGTGAGTGGAGACGTCCCGGACCGTGATAATAACATCTCGGGGGGCTGCAGCGGGAGCTGCAGCTGCCTTACGGATCCTAAAGGCAGAAGTAAGTGGAGCCAGACCGTCTTGGGACAGGTGCAGTAACTTCACCACTACTCTGGTTACACAGGTCAGAAGGCTCTCATCTTTAATGGTCTCGGGGATCCCCCGCAGACGGAGATTACGACGTCTGTGCCGGGCTTCCATAGACATCACCGCCGAAGTCAAGGACAGCACCTGTGACTGTAGCTCTTCCATTGTCGTCGAGTGCTCCCGGTGCCCCTCCTCTAAGACGTCCAGGCGTTTTCCCAAGGTTGCCGAACTCGTAGAGATCGCCGAGATATCAGCCCGCACCTGGGCGAGATCGGAGTGCCATAGTGCCCCAAGGTCCACGTACAACTGACGGAGGTCTTCCTTCGTGGAGAGCTGCGCAATTGAGGTCGGAGTGGCTTCCGAGCACATCGGCTGCGGGGTCGGTGAATCCGGGCGCTCCACATTCTGAGCAGCAGGGCGGGTTTGGGATGGGATGCCTAGCGACACTCTGATGTCTGGGAGCCCCGGGGTGGCAGGTTGCTCCGTTGTTTTGCCGCGTTTGCCCATGGTAATGTGCAGGGACAGCCACGAGGTAGGCCGCAATCAAAGATGGCCGCCGGCCGGGAAACAAAGTTTCCTCCGAAAGTCGTCTTGGGGGGGTCGGAAACAGTGCTTGGGCAGCAGGAAACTTAGCTGAACAACTCCGGAGCCAGACCAGGTCGCGGGCAGAGAGCCGAGTCTGCAAACTACCAGGTTATAATAAAATCGGCACGGGAGCTCCGCTACCACACGTCCTCTCAGTCCGGCTTCCGGGCACGCCCCCTCGATTTCTCCTCATTTAACCTGTTGGTACATTCAGCGAGGAGTCGCTTCCTGTGTGCAGACGACACAATGTAACGTTGTCTCTGCAATGCCGCTATCAGCCAAGCGCAGTGTTCCCCCACAGCGGGCTGACACTGCTCCCGCCCACTTACGTCTACCCACATGTGTGGTATGACCTCAGAAAGAGGGATACCTCCCTGCTCGACAGGGAAAACCCTTAAACAGATGAGCCAATGTTCCTTTGGACCCCAATCTGCTGGTGCTATATAAACACTTACATACACACACTACAAAAATATGATGCGTATGCAATATATTTGGCTTTGGGCCACCTCTCCCACAAGCATCTTAAGATCATGGGAAGCAGATATGTCTCTTCTTTATAGCACATCTAAAACCTGAATATGAATAAATGTGCAACACAACATACATGATCTCAATGATCATACATCCTTTGAGAATTATCATTAATCCCAGGGATTTTATTTCCCATAGTTCCCTTTTTCTTCTACGTCCGACAAAAAAACACGGAGCGTGTGGTGTCTACTGTATCTTCCATCAGTACGTCTGTCCGTTTGCACGCACGCAGAGTGCGCTCATCTTACATTAGCCTAAAAGGGGAGGGGTGACACACTAGGTGAGGGTGAATAGAGTACAAGAAGTAGCGGGGCGCGTGTGGGCTGTGTGGGAAGGAGCAAGAGATGAGCAATGGGGGATTAGGGAGTGAGCTGATAGGCTTCTCTAAAGTATTGGGTTTTCAGGAACGTCTTGAAGGACTGGAGAGCCAGGGAGAGCCTGATGTTGCGGGGGAGGGAGTTCCATAGAAAGGGGGCAGCTCGGGAGAAGTCTTGAAGGTGAGAGTTGCGGGTTCGGGTACGAGTAGCTGATAGCATCAGATCATTGGCAGAGCGAAGTGGTCGGATGGGATGTACCTGCTAATAAGGGAGGAGATGTAGGCAGAGGCGCGGTTATTTAGAGCTTTGTATGTGAGCACCAGTATTTTGAAATGGATTCTGAAGGAAACAGGGAGACAGTGTAGAAATTGACAACGGGGTGAGGTGTGAGAGGTACGGGAGGGGAGGTGGGTGAGCCTGGCACAGGCGTTCATTACAGACTGCAGAGGGAGAATCTGGGATCTTTTAAGGCCAGAGAGAAGGAGGTTACAGTAGTCAAACGATACCAAACATAAACGTATAAAATGAAGACTATAAAAAAATACAATAAATACCCCAACACCCACTGGTGTATTTTGGCCTAGGCCAACAAGGCCCAGGCCTAGGGCGGCACTTTCCAGGGGGCGGCGGCCCGCTGGGTGGCCCCACCCCTAAAAAAAAAAAAATTCTTTTTTTTTTACTTTTGCAAACTTTTTTACCAGGAAGGAAACATTGAGATGTCACTAATTTTCAAGTATGTCCTGGGAAGGCAAGGCCTAGGCTTTCACTTTCCAGGGGGCAACAAAAAACCTCACCACTAATTGGGTTACTCACAGAGCACCGAAATGACGCCAACATTTTGGTGTTCTGTAGTTCCCTGCACTTCGGGGAATAAAATTTCCCCACCCTGCAGTGAATTCACCATTCACCGCAGGGTCCCCAAAGTGCATGGAGTCGGCCGCTGTATGCTGCCACCGCAAACCTATGGCCTGCTGTTTTCAAAAGAACTACTGAACGAAAATGTCTGGAATTTACATATAAGATCCTATGATTGATAATAAAAAGTTCTGTTACAGAAAAAGGAGATCCGCTATTAAAAAAAAGGGGGGGAATTTAGCCCAAAAAATTCTGAAAAATATAAATAAAGACTTTTTACTGCAGATTAAAATAATAAATGGTTTATTAGATATTGCATAAAAAACGGGAATATTTTTAACATTGAAACCTATGGGGTTCGCCTGAATAAACCTGCAGATTGAAACCACCGAACATCAGGGCATTTCACTGCCATTTCTCTGCTGTTTGGTGTTCTCTGAATAGATTAACCATTACTTCTCTATGAGGATTTGCACTGCCTTCAAACAGCACCGTACTTGCTGGCAGTTCGCCAAACTTGTGTGTGAGCATATCACGAGAGCAGTGGTGTACTTAGAGGAGTGGTGGAGAGCGGGCCGCCCCAGGTACCAGTGATTATTGGGCTGTCATTAGGGGGTACTAGGAGGTGCCACTGTCACTGTGTGTCAGCTTTGAGCTGTGTTCTCAAACAACAAGCAGCGGAGCATGGCGTTTGCATACGGAATAAAATCGAATAGAATAAAAATCCCCCTCTCCTCCCTCCATAACTCCTCCCCTGCCCCGCAGCAGATCTAGGAGAGGGGAGGGGGATGTGATTTGTGTCCAGAGAGAGAAGATGACAGTAAACGGCAGGTAAAGGGGGGGGGGTTCAGCAGAATATGAAGCCCTGTCTGCTTACTGCTGTTTAAAGTGGACCTTTCCTTAACCAGCACTGCAGTGATAGAAATTTGTCATTGAGCTGCCTGGCTCCTGGTGAGGCTGCTTGCGTGCAGGTCACACTTGGTCCGGCCAGTCAGGTGGTACTGAGTCTCAGTACCACCTGACTGGCTGAACCACGTGACACGCATGCACGCAGCTGCCCGCCCTTTCGTTAACATGGACTGTCACTCTATTCTGGACTGAACACCCACCGGAAGGGAATCAAAGCCACGGTGCACCCTCTGGCAGTGGCACCCCACTGCTGACAAGATGGCTCCACGCACAGGCACAGCCGTGATCCTAACGTGGCCTGGAGGGACCTCCTGCTGAGTCTGTACACAGTCCCTGCTGACTCTGCACACAGCCCTACCGCGGACAGAGGCCGGTAAATGTAGAATAAATAATTGCTGTGTGCTCATACACACTCAGTTTGCTGGGAGTTTTATTGCAGTGGATTCTGATGCACTCATACACACCACACATTGCATTGCTGGGAGTTTTATTGCAGTGGATTCTGATGCACTCATACACACCGCACATTGCATTGCTGGGAGATTTATTGCTGTGGATTCTGATACGCTGACACACACCACACATTGCATTGCTGGGAGTTTTATTGCAGTGGATTCTGATGCACTCATACACACTGCATATTGCATTGCTGGGAGTCTTATTGCTGTGAATTCTGATACGCTCACACACACCACACATTGCATTGCTGTGAGTTTTATTGCTGTGAATTCTGATGCACTCATACACACCACACATTGCATTGCTGGGAGTTTTTTTGCTGTGGATTCTGTGATACACACTGCATATTACTGTGAGTTTTATTGCCCTGGAGCTCTGGGATACGCTCATACACACTGCACATTACTGTGAGTTTTATTGCTGTGCAGTTCTGTGATATGCTCATACACACTGCACATTTCTGTGGGTTTTATTGCTTTGCAGCTCTGATATGCTCATACACAGTGCCCATTTCTGTGGGTTTTATTGCTATGCAGCTTGTGATACGCTCATATGCAGTGCACGTTTCTGTGGATTTTATTGTTCCACCAATTAGAGCGGCTGTGATCCCGTTTACTTGACATGCGTGGCTGTTCTTTGTAAAAATACTTGAATTTAAACATTTCATAATTTTATTTCTCTCAATAGATACATTTTAAATGGTATACAAAATATACAAGTAGGCACTTGGTATCCACATTTAATATAAAGAGAGGAAAAGGCGGAGCTCTAAGAGTAAAAGGTGGAGCTTAAAGAGGAAGGGTGGGGATTAACCAGGAAGAGGTGTGCCCTTGACAGGAAGGGGTGCGTCAAATTTAAATTAGGGGTGCATGAGTTTAGTCAGGCCTAGGGCAGCACAAAACCTAAATACACCAGTGCCCCCACCTACAGTTAAGCCCTGGCATTGTCCATTTTTCACGTCTAAAATGCAGTGTGACTGCCATTACTCACCTTCTCATTTCCCACGCCAGGAAAGTGTTTAATTCATAGTAATATTATTCATAAAATGCAATGCTCCAAATTACAAGTGAAAAATTTTAGGATTTTACTCCAGTTTTGGTTTAAATTGAGTATTTTCTTAGAAAAATGGGACATGCATGCCTAGAAATATTTGTTTTTAAATTGACATTTAACCCCTTAAGGACGGGAGTCATTTTACAACTTCAGCGCTGTTTCGAAGTAGAAGTTTGCTGAGCTCATTTTGACGTTTTTTAAACGCGGTTTTAAGTCACGTATTATTGTACCACCCAGACAAATTATATATCGTTCTTTCCGGCAGACTTGGCAGATTAATAATATAACATTATTATATGTATACGTCATGCCCTGCCAGAATGCTATAACAAAATTGTAAAAAAAATGTGAATTTTCAATAAAATATCAATCATCCACAGCGTGTGAAGTGTTTTTCTTTTTGCATTTTATTACCCGAGCCTCTGTGGATATATTCTATGGGGTAGACTTGTTCAAAAAATTTGAACGGGGAACCCATATTACTAGTAATATGGCCATGATCAGGCCTTTCAAACGATACCCTACATGACCCCCTAGCTGTCACCGATCAGGAGATAAAGAAGTTCAAAGAACCCCCCTATCTCCACCATGGGATTTCCTTAGGAAATCCCTTGGCAGCTAGGGGTTTCCTGGTTAACTGATGTCATCAGGCCACGCCCGATGATGTCAGTAGACGTGGGGAGTTCCGGAGGTGGGGCTGCCATCCAAGATGGCGGCCCCCACCGAAAAAAGGTTGTTACCTGACACCGATTGGTGCTGGGTCACAGCCTTGCCACCAAGGGGTTAATGCCATATATCCCTGGAAAGGCCAGGCTGTGACCTTTCCAGGGACGCTTGGCATTAGCTGCTAGCCCCCGGCGATGGGGAGATAGATGGATCCAAACGATCCCCCCTCCCCTCCAGGCGTTTCCCCTGCTCCGGCTGGGGGGGACGCCTGAAACTGACGTCATCGCGTCCAGCACGATGACGTCAGTGTGCCTGAAGGAGCCAAAAGTGCTGATCTGACTCCGTGGGAGTCAGAGCTGCGAGGGAGCCGCTGGAGGAGGTGAGTATCGGCCGCCGGGGGGCTGCAGACGCCGGGGACGTACAGTTATGTTCTGCGGCGTTAAAGACCGTCTAATGCAGGACGTAACTGTACGTCCTGCGGCATTAAAGGGTTAAACACTTTTATACCTATAGACAAACTAGAAAAAATCATTAAAAGCTTTAACCCTTTCGCTGCTGAGGCTTTTCCCGCCCCTGTGCTGAGGTCATTTTTACCGGTTTTGCTCATCATGTTTAAACGTGTTTTGAAGGCTTATTTTATTATATGACCCAGACATATTATATATCGTTCTTTCCGTCAGACTCGGTAGATTCATAATATGTCATTATTATATGTATACGTTATGTCATGTCTGTATATTATAACAAAAAATGCAATAAAATATGTATTTTCAATAATTTACAATGTGTAAAGTGTTTTTTTTTCACATTTTAACATGCGAGCAATTGCGGTTATATTTTGTATGGGGTGCGTTTGTTAAAAAAATTAGAGATGGGGTCTCGTTACATTTTTTTTTGGGGAAAATTACACTATTTTTAACAAACGCACCGCATACAAAAATCGTTAGTGCAGCATCATTGTTCACATTATAATTGAAATGGGAACAATATTGCTGCATTAACAAACCAAAAAAAATAAAAAAAAAGTGTTTATTTTTTTTTTTTTTAATTTTATTTTTAATTTGTTTTTATTTTTATTTTTCATTTTTTTTTTTTTTACATTTTTCACTTTCATGTTTGGTATCGTTGGAACGGCCATGCTCTGGCCGATCCAACCATACCAAAATTTAACCCCTAGCTGCCACGGATCGGGAGATAGGGAGTTCATTGGAACTCCCTATCTCCACCGTTGGTGGCAGTTAAGGGTTAAGTCCAGGACTGGCGTCATCGTGCTACTCACGATGACGCCAGTCCTCAGGGGGAGTTCCCGGAAGCTTGGCCGACATCCAAGATGTCGGCCAGCTCCGGGAAAGGATCGCGAACCGGCGCTTTTCAGCGCCGATTCGCGATCCAGCTCCCCAGGGGTTAATGCCAGGCATCATTTGGAAGGGCAGGCTGTGCCCTTCCAAATGATGCCTGGTTTAACCCCCGCAGAGCCGCCGATCGGGAGGGAGAGAGGTCCGAAGGACCTCCCCCTCCCTTTCAGGCGCCTCCTCCGCACATGCGGGGGGGCGCCTGAATTAGGTGTCATCGCGCTGCCGCGATGACACCTAATTCCGGCGGCTGTGGTCCCGGATGCGCGGCTGACATCGAGGATGTCAGCCGCACCGGGGGGGCCAGCCATCGGCCGGAACCCGGCCGAACGCTGACCCCAATGGGAGGACGCGCTCAGCGCGTCCTCCGCATACCAGCGGGAATGCTGAGGACGCGCTGAGCGCGTCCTCAGCATCCAAGTGGTTAATAATGTGTACAATTTTGTTTTAAACTCTATAATTTCATCTTCACCAGTGACGACCTTCAGCTAGGGGTGTTTCTTCAGCTCCTACTTCCTGAATATTCCCCGCCCACTACTCCAAAGGATCCCACTATCTCCACTTGGCAGCTAGGGGGTTAATTGGCCCACATATGGTGAGGATGTCAGTGGGTGGGGTGACCCAGAGGCTTGGCTGACATCCAAAATGTCAGCCACCTCCAGGTTTGAATCGTGATTCGGCAGCGAGCCAGTTAATGCTGTATATCACTGAAAAGGGGAGACTCTCCAGCGGTGTAATTTGTTTGATTCTAGCTTACACGGTTGGGGAGATAGAGGGCTCCAAACGAGCCCCCCCATCTCCTTCCTGAATTTTACTGCAGGCGTCTGCCGGCCCCCAGAAAATGGCGGGCAGGCTTCAAGTTTGCCAGACACGCGGTGGGAGCTGGCGAGGCAGGTAAGTATCGGCGGGAGGGAGGTTAGTAGACCCGTGGCCAGTGGTGTATTTTGGCCTAGGCCGACCGGCACTTTCCAGGGGGCGGCGGCCCGCACCGGGTGGCCCTACCCCTAAAAAAAAATATATATATTTTTTTTAACTTTTGCAAAGTATTTTACCAGGAAGGATACATTGAGATTTCACTAATTTTCAAGTATGTCCTGGGTAGGCAAGGCCTAGGCTTTCACTTTACAGGGGGCAGCAAAAAACCTCACCACTAAATGGGTTACTCACAGAGCACCAAAATGACGCCAACATTTTGGTGTTCTGTAGTTCCCTGCACTTCGGGGAATAAAATTTCCCCACCCTGCAGTGAATTCACCATTCACCGCAGGGTCCCCAAAGTGCATGAATTTGGCCGCTGAATGCTGCCACCGCAAACCCGTGGCCTGCTGTTTTCAAAAGAACTACTGAACGAAAATGTCTGGAATTTACATATAAGATCCTATGATTGATAATAAAAAGTTTTGTTACAGAAAAAAGAAAAACCGCTATTAAAAAAAAGGGGGGGGGGAAATATTGCCCAAAAAATAACTGAAAAATTACTAAAAGGTACTAAAAAAAAATCAATAAAGAGTTTTTACTGCAGATTAAAATAATAAATGGTTTATTAGATATTGCATAAAAACGGGAATATTTTTAACATTCAAAGCTACGGGGGTTCGCCTGAATAAACCTACTGATTGAAACCACCGAACATCAGGGCATTTCACTGCCATTTCTCTGCTGTTTGGTGTTCTCTGAATAGATTAACCATTACTTCTCTATGGGGATTTGCACTGCCTTCAAACAGCACCATACATGCTGGCAGTTCGCCAAACTTGTGTGTGAGCATATCACAGAGCAGTGGTGTACTTAGGGGAGTGGCGGGGGGCGGGCTGCCCCAGGTACCAGTGATTATTGGGGTGTCATTAGGGGGTACTAGGAGGTGCCACTGTCACGGTGTGTCAGCTTTGAGCTGTGGTCTCAAACAATGAGCAGCGGAGCAGGGCGTTTGCATACGGAATAAAATCGAATAGAATAAAAATCCCCCTCTGCTACCTCCATAGCTCCTCCCCTGCCCCGCAGCAGCTCTAGAAGAGGGGAGGGGGATGTGATTTGTGTGCAGAGAGAGAAGATAACAGTAAACGGCAGGTAAAGGGGGGTATCAGCAGAATATGAAGCCCTGTCTGCTTACTGCTGTTTAAAGTGGACCTTTCCTTAACCAGCACTGCAGTGATAGAAATTTGTCATTGAGCCGCCTGGCTCCTGGTGAGGCTGCGTGCGTGCAGGTCACACGGTCCGGCCAGTCAGGTGGTACTGAGTCTCAGTACCACCTGACTGGCTGAATCACGTGACACGCACGCACGCAGCTGCCCGCCCTTTCGTTAACATGGACTCTCACTCTATTCTGGACTGAACACTGCACCCTCTGGCAGTGGCACCCCACTGCTGACAAGATGGCTCCACGCACAGGCACAGCCGTGATCCTAACGTGGCCTGGAGGGACCTCCTGCTGAGTCCGTACACAGTCTCTGCTGACTCTGCACACAGCCCTACCGCGGACGGAGGCCGCTAAATATAGAATAAATAATTGCTGCGTTCTCATATTCACTCGGTTTGCTGAGAGTTTTATTGCAGTGGATTCTGATGCACTCATACACACCGCACATTGCATTGCTGGGAGTTTTATTGCTGTGGATTCTGATAAGCTGACACACACCACACATTGCATTGCTGTGAGTTTTATTGCTGTGAATTCTGATACGCTGACACACACACACCGCACATTGCATTGCTGGGAGTTTTATTGCTGTGGATTCTGTGATACACACTGCACATTACTGTGAGTTTTATTGCTGTGCAGTTCTGATATGCTCATACACATTGCCCATTTCTGTGGGTTTTATTGCTGTGCAGCTCTGTGATATGCTCATATGCAGTGCACGTTTCTGTGGATTTTATTGTTCAACCAATTAGAGCAGCTGTGATCCAGTATACTTGACATGCGTGGCTGTTCTTTGTAAAAATGCTTGAATTTAAACATTTCATCTCAATAGATACATTTGAAATGGTATACAAAATATACAAGTAGGCACTTGGTATCCACTTTTAATATGAAGAGAGGAAAAGGTGGAGCTCTAAGAGGAAAAGGTGGAGCTTAAAGAGGAAGGGTGGGAATTAACCAGGAAGAGGTGTGCCCTTGACAAGAAGGGGTGCCTCAAATTTAAATTAGGGGGTGCACGAGTTTAGTCAGGCCTAGGGCAGCACAAAACCTAAATACACCACTGCCCTTGGCCATGACGTACATGGTACGTCAGCGGTCAGGAAGGGGTTAAATTCAGATTCCTGGAAACCTTGCCTGAATCCTGTGCTCACTGCAGGAGGCCTCAGGTTCATCCCATCTCAAGCTAATGAGGCCTCCTTAGCTGTTAGGGCAAGGTGTAGCTGGCCTCTGCCCTCATTTGGATGGCCCAGATCTCTGGAGAGAGAGCAGCCTCACAACGCCAGCAAATCTCAACACAGCCCCGCATGAGGCGCCAGCGGCGGAGCAGAGCACCAGTGTTTTGTGGACCCAACCACAGGAAGATATCTACATTGCAGCCGTGGATGGGGCTGTGGTTGTAACCTGTGTGCCCACTGGGTGCTGGACAGTTGGCTCAGATCCTCAACATCAAAGTAGTAAAAGAATGTGTAAAAGGAATGTTCCTGAGGAAGTGGCTTGGGCCACAAAACGCGTTGAATGTTGCTTGTTTAATTTGTTTTAATAAACATATTTTTTACTACGTGAATTTAAGAGTGCTCCGTACTTCATCCTGTGTTGAGGGAAGAAGGATACAAGTGCCCCCGAAGCGATGAAACTCTGGAGAACTTTTGTCAAAATTCAAAGCAAAAGCGATGAAACTCTGGAGAACTTTTGTCAAAATTCTAGATCAAAATAGACAATTTGGAAAGTGAGATAAATGGGATAATTTTTCTGGTTTGGATACTTTGACCTAGAATTTTCACTTCTCCAAACGTTCTCCAGAGTTTTCACCTTTCTCTGAATAACCCCGATAGGGTAGCTGTACCACAGAAAGCATTCCAAGTTAGTAAAAGTCGTATTCTACTTTCTGCCTGGCAGTCCATTTGCAGCATTGTACAGCATAATGACATTTATTGTATATATCATGTAAAATCATTCATATCAACATTCACAGTCACATGGCTAGATCTTTCTTTTTAGTCCTTTAGAGACTTATCCACTCCCTGTACACACTTGGGGCTAAATTACAATCTTCACGCAAACGTTTGCGCCGGCGCAAAAAACCATTAACACGAGGGGTAAAGCCATTTGCGCCGATTCCCATATTACATAGTCAGCACAACAACTAGGGATGTGCGTTTCGGGTTTCGGAATTTTGGAATTTTCACGAAATTTCCCGATTCGTGTTTTCGGATGCGGCCGAATTTCCGAAAATTTTTAGATCCGAAAATGTCAGATCCGAAACGTTTTCCGAGCCGAAAAGAATTTTTCGAATGGACTTGAAATGTGTCAAACGACGTTCCGAAAAAACGAAAATTTTCCGAAAAAACGAAAATTTTCCGAAAAACGAAAATTTGCTGAAAAACGAAAATTTTCTAAAAACGAAAATATTACGAAAAACGTAAATTCGATACAAAAAACGAGCAAAGTGACACGAAAAATACGAAAAATGGTCGATATTCTGAAAAATGTACGATTCCGAAAAACGAAAATTTCCGAAATCACGAAAAGTTGATACAGAAACCGAGCACAGTGACACGAAAATACGAAAAATGGTCGATATTCCGAAAAAAAAATGTACCCGAAAAACGAGCCGAACCGAATCGAATCGAAACCGAAATCGGTCGAAACGAGCCGAATCGAAAAGTTTAAAAATCCGAAAAATCGAACCGAATCGAACCGAAAAAAAAATCGGTGCATAAGCCTAACAACAACCGCGCGCAATTGTCTACCGCGGGTGAACCTGCGCAAACCCTGCACGAGCTTACTTTACTTTGCGCATCCTATACTTAACGTTGTGAGCTCAAATGCGAATGTGCGCTGGTACAAGTATGGTATTGCAATCTATTTTGCGGTAATTACCGCATAGCCTTTGCACGCATAATTTTAGCAACTCCTAAAAGCTGGTGTTAATGGCAAATCTGAACAACCTGGCCGAACCCAAATACACCAGCCCATAAAAAAAAAATGCAGCATAGTTGTATAGTATAAGTATAGTTGCCCATTCAACTCATACCCAAACCAATCAAATGGAGAAGCTGTGTGTGCATGTATTGTTGCTGCAGCATATATGCTCAGATTGACTGTGGCAGGCGCAAAAACTTAACGTGAGATAATTGTGGTTCTTAATTCTGGTTGGCTGAATCGCGAGAAAAAAACAGTGCTCACACAGATTTTTACGCGTGACCTGTTTGCACTAGACATGTGCACAGCACAAAATTTCGTTTTGAACTAATGGATTAGTCCTAAAATGCAATTTATTTAGTTGCTAAAGAAATTCATTTTCAGTTCTTGAGTATGAAAACTAATTTCATTCATCCGAAAACTAATGGATACAATTACTATTGTAGTGGCTCCTCAGAGGGCTGAGATCGCTGCTTGTTACAGTATCTCTCACTCTCAGCACAATGTGGGCCATATTACATAGTTGGTGCTAACTTAACCAGAGCTGTTGTAAACTTCCCAGAGCCATTATAGCCAATGGAGGTTTTCAGTTTACAACAGCTCTGGTTAAGTTAGCACCAACATTGTAATACTGCCCCGTGTCAGGCAAAGCTGTTACAGTAACTGACTGCTGCTCATCACAGTGCTCAGAGTTTCAGTAAAACTAGTAAATAATATTTTTATATATAAGAGGTGTAACAGATCTCTGTGCCCGGACAGGGTCACATCTGCCAAATGCTGCTTCCTCGCTGGACACCCAGTTTCTCCTCGTGACTCTCACACCTTTCTCTGGTACCTTAGCCACAGCTCAAGGCCCGGTGTATGTAGAGAGCCTGGCTAGCACCACCAGGAATAAGCCGAAGCTGTAGACCTGGAGCCTTTCCTTGGAACAGCGGGCAGAAGATTCCTGGTTCCCCAAAACATGAGTCGTGACTTCAAGCTTGGTCAGAATAGAACTAGCTGTTTATTCACAGAGAGGACAGATAGAGTCAAGGACCATCACATTTGCATACCATCAAACAGACAACATCACAGATCAGATAACTACTCAGGGCCTTCAAACAATGGAGAATGGGGGAAGGAGAAAGCACGTAAACAAAAGGAATTTCTTACTGAGAGAATTTACACAATAGCAGGTACTAATACAGAGATCTACACTATACAGGGAATAACACACAGACATCAGAAATCTTTATAGACAAATAAACCAGGTGCGAGAACAGCGCTCCTTAGTAGACACTCGTATATCTCCCACAACACCTCAAAGAGTGATGCAGAGAGAGAAAAAAGTATTCTTACGTTTCGATGGAGGGAAAGTTGTTCAAAGAGAAGTCCTCTATCAAAGCACAATATTTGTACACACAGAGCCTCCAATATATAAAAAAGGAGAGAAAATATAATAGTGCAGATCGAAACAATATAAAGTATTCACAATATATCAATAGTCTTATGCACTCACGCTTTTCAAGAGCTCCCTAACGGATTTTACTTCCGGGTCAGAGTTCTATCCGTGTCACAGGGAACTTCCGCTTTCGATTCCTCTCCAGCGGTAAACAACCCGATTTTGCTTCCGGAGCACAACTCGGCGGCAGGTAATGGACCCGGAAGTAAAATCCGTCCATCGCTTGTTGCTATGCGATGGACGAATCGAAAGCGGAAGTCTTTTACATTCTTCTCGCTTTGTGTCAAATAAATTAAAACCGGAAGTCCTTAAAGGCGCGAAAATTAACGGTTTGTCACCTGGTACCACTCTTAATTAAGAATGGGATGTGTATATATGTATGTGGTTTCCTATTAATGCAAAATTTCCTGTTTTCTGCCACTGATGAAGCGCGTGATGCGCGAAACGCGTTTGGCCTTGTAGTTTGTATTTTATATTGTATATTTTATATTAAATATCCCCTTTTTTTATATACAAATTATTTTGTATTTTATTGGTATTACCCAATCTATTGATATTGGCCTTTTTAATTGTGCCTCAAACAATATATATACGTTGGATCCCTAGAGCTCGGTGTAGCTCTTGAAAGGGTGAGTTACACTCTTTCCCCTGGGGGCTGGACGGAATTCGTAACAAAGCTGCAATACTGTGCCATGTGAATTTCTTCTCTTATTTTGAGATCCGAAGGAGGATAGCATCAGAGGATTAGAAAAGAAGCTTGGCTACTTCTGGCTGTCGGACTGGCCTCTAACAGTTCGAAAGGCGATGAAAATAGAGCTAGGGAGCTCTTGAAAAGCGTGAGTGCATAAGACTATTGATATATTGTTTCGATCTGCACTATTATATTTTCTCTCCTTTTTTATATATTGGAGGCTCTGTGTGTACAAATATTGTGCTTTGATAGAGGACTTCTCTTTGAACAACTTTCCCTCCATCGAAACGTAAGAATACTTTTTTCTCTCTCTGCATCACTCTTTGAGGTGTTGTGGGAGATATACGAGTGTCTACTAAGGAGCGCTGTTCTCGCACCTGGTTTATTTGTCTATAATTGTTCTTGTGGTGAGGGAAAACACCCTAATTTGCTTGAACGTGTAGCGATCCGTATTAATATCCAGAGCGCCTCTTTTACATCCTATTTTTTGTTTTTAAGTGATCAGAAATCTTTAGTTAACTGGCATATATATAAAACAGTGAAAACCAAAATATATTTAAAAGGTCCACCAGTTCCTCGATAGTCTCTTTCACGGGCCATAGTCTCTGGGCAGGAGGCTAGTGCACATCCCCCTCCAAGTCGCACAGTGACAGCGTGTTCTGTCACAAGAGGTTAGAACAATATTATTTCCTTGTTTTACTGAAACTCTGAGCACTGTTACAGTCAGTTACTGTAACAGCTGAGCCTGGTACATTGTACTGAGAGATAATGTAACAAGCAGTTGATCTCAGCGCTCACAGCCACTGGATTTAAAGGGCTAAAAAAAAGGCTCCTCTCTGTATAATGTTTAGAACATCCTCCTGCATTAATTAATACCCCTCTCTGTATAATATATAGAACATCCTCCTGAATTAATTAATGTCCCTCTCTGTATAGAACATCCTCCTCAATTTATACCTTTCTCTGTATAATGTATATAACATCCTCCTGCATTAATATCCCTCTCTGTATAATGTATAGAACATCCTCCTGTATTAATTAATGCCCCTCTCTGTATAGAACATCCTACTGCATTGGCATGTGGAGGGTGCAGAACTTCGGATGTTGCGCTCTTCATTGCTGGTCTCCTTCACTCATCAATGTAATATTACAAAAAGGACTGAAACTAAAATGTAGTGCATTTTATTTTAGTTTCTTTCGTTTTTTGTACTGAGCAGTTTCGTTTCTCTTGAGTCATACAAAAACTAAATTATCCCAAAATTCGGACTAAATCGTTTTAGTACTAAAACGAATGCACATGTCTAGTTTGCACGCATTATTGATCGCTGGATGAAAAGACGAGCGAGGATTTTAATTCCAGCGGTGATTTGCACGAGCAAAAGTTTAATGCTTGGCGCAAAAATTCACGCTTTGTGCGAGGGTTTTTGCGCGAAGATTGGAATACAGTCCTTGGTCTTGTCCTTATCATACCTTGAAGAGCGTTTGGCCCATATATTCTAAATGAAGAGTCCTTGTTCTCCTGCAGTGACCTGCACTGCCGCCTCTCACATAACTCCAGCAGTGACATGTTTAAAGCAGAACTTGTGCTGTTAATGGAATGGTTTAGCAGTCATATATTCCACTGCCCTCCGAGCAGCACAGATTAAATATGGGAAATCCACAGCAAACAATTCATCTCAGCTGTCTGAGATACACATGGGGAAGGAGACCACTCTTTAATGCTAAATACACATAGAAGATGCCTTTCAGAAATGTTCAGCAATGCTTATCTCAAAATATTTTTATTTTTATATATATTTTAATTTTCAAAACACTTATCATTTGTCCAGTTTGATATATATTTTATTAACATATTATGGTCTGGCAGTCTCAAGTCTAATATTCAATTTAAATTTGCATTATCAAATGGGTTTATTTGCTTCTCAAATTAAATAGAAAGCATGTCGAGTGCAATCTGAATTATAAACCAATGAAACATAGGTCATCAAGAACTCGCATCTTTATACATATTTTGTAGATTAGCAGCTTTTTAACATATTGCAAAACAGAAATGCAATAACAATGTATGTCTAAAATAATAATAAATCAAACCTTCTCTTAGATTGTAGACTCTGAAGTCTTCTCTCCTCGTGTTCTGTGTGTATAACTTGTATGCAGGGTCCAAATCCTAAAAAAATTATCATCTCGCACTTACTGTAGTACAAACACACTCAAACCTGATATATTTATGTATATATGTGAATTTTAGCAAAAATATACAAGTCACAATAAATATATGATTTAACACCTGCATACAAGCTTTATAGTGTGTGGGACCAAAAGGGAACTCAGTCCCCTCTGCAAAAAATAGTGCAGGAACTGCATTCCCACGCATCCCCCCTCAACCTAGGACATACTTGAAAATGAGAGAAATCTCAATGTATCCTTCCTGGTAAAATACTTTGCAAATAAATAAATTCGAACCCTACTTGTATGTTAAGGCTCGTGTCAGACGAGCGCACTGATCCGAGTTGCCACACATTTGTACGTCCGTTATAGCATATAATTATGACCATTGGAGCCCCACACACAAAGTATGTCCACACTGAACTGCGGACGCATAACGGACGTGGCAAATGGACGCAGGTTAGGCAAGAGCGTAAATCCGCTAGAACGGACGCATTAAGTGCGCTGTGTCCGCGACGTCCGCATAGCTTTGTGTGTGAGTGTTGGAACGTAGCCAGACGGGCTGCATTTTTGACGTCCAGCATTTTGACAGACAAAATGTTTTTTCATATTCATTTTATTTCCCATCTACATCAGTCAAAAAAAAGTCAGTCATAAAAACGGACCGTGTGGCCACTATCTTGTCGTCAGTCAGAAAGTGCGTCCGTTGTGCACAGACGCACAGAATGCGCTCGTCTGACCCTAGCCTTATTCATTGTTATGTCCAGATCATTGTACTGTACATTGCTATGGAACTTGTTGGTGCTAAATAACTACTTGTAACTGTAGAACAGAAACTTTACAAGGTTCTGTTGCAATCATGAGCTTGTATAAAATTATTAATAACAAATATTTGACATCTGAAGAATAAAGAGCAAAAATCTGCTGAGATACTGCAGGTTAAACTGTAACTATTGAGCTAACACCTGCACCTTCTCAATAAGTCAGACAGGGTTATTCAGAGAGCGGTGAAAAGCAGGAGAATGGAAAATTCTAAGTCAAAATAGCCAAACCAGAAAAATTCTCCCATTCATCTCACTTTCCAAATCGGCTATTTTGACGTAGAATTTTCCATTCTCCAGTCATTCTCCTGCTTTTCACCGCTCTCTGAATAACCCTGATAGAGAAATTTAAAAAATGGATAGTAGAATCTAGATATGTATTTTCTATCTCTCTATGCACTTTTTTTTTTACACACAGATTTTAAAATTCAGTTTCTCTTTTCCTTGCTCCATCCTATTTACATTAGCATGTGATATTTTATCTAGGTGACAGTTTAGGCTCCTGGAGCAACTATTACCCTGTAAATAGCAGATTCATGCTCAATAAAGGTTGCAGACAATTTTAACATAAACTATCAAGGCGCTGATGATGCCTCTCTAGATAAATAAGGTGTATAAGGGCCACAGACTTTGCAATCGCATTCCCCATAATAGCAGACACAAATTATGCTGTAATGTAATGTGTCACTAGTGTCACATTAGTAATTGTTCCTGATGTAGCATAACTTACACATAATGAAAACACACTGGAATCGTGAGAAATCCCACTCACACAGGTCTGTCTTAAATTGTTACCTAGAGAAATAAGATATCTCTACCACCTACAGATAATAGTGAAGTTTGTGGACTTTGTACATATTGTAGCACTGAAAACTTAATGCTAACAGGGTTATTCAGAGAGCGTGAAAAGCAGGAGAATGACTGGAGAATGACTGGAGAATGACTGGAGAATGAAAAATTCTAGGTCAAAATAGCCGATTTGGAAAGTGAGATGAAAGGGAGAATTTTTCTGGTTTGGCTATTTTGACCTAGAATTTTTCATTCTCCAGTCATTCTCCTGCTTTTCACGCTCTCTGAATAACCCTGTAAATATAAAAAAATATCTGTAGGAATTATTAACCCTTTCACAATACAACAGTCACAAAAACTGTCAATAAAAGGATTACACTGGTCACTTGCCCTGACGTTGTTTCCACTCCTCTCAGCTGTCTTAGTGAAACATATCCTTCTGATCACCTGTGTATGATTTTGGCTTGTCTGACGATTCCAGGTTAACCCCTTGGTACTTAACTGATGATTCCGACCTTTGGCTTTGGCCAAACCGCCCTGCATCCGACCCTTGGCGACTCGCAGGGTTATTCAGAGAGATCCGAAAAGTCACTGCACGTTTGGTGACCTTTCGTTCCCCACACTTTGGAGCGATTCTAGTTCGCCAACCCTACGTGTATTCAGCAAGCACTGCAGGGCCGCCGTAGTGCAGGGAATACTGGCCGCAAACCCTCAGAACACTTGCCGAACACTCACCGAAAGCCCGCAGAAACTGCCACAAAAACCCTGCCTAACACGCCGGAAAAACCCGGCAAGCCGCTGATCACAGCGCAGAGCAGCCGCCGGAAAAACCCGACAAGCAGACAAACGTGGTAAAAAAAAAAACAGTACGCTTGAAAGTTTAACAATTGAAACGCTGTTTGCAAAAAAACTACAGAACGAAAATGTCTGGAATTTACATATAAGATCCAATGAATGATAATAAAAAGGTCTGTCACAGAAAAAAGAAAATACGATTTAAAAAAAAGAAACAGAAAAAAAGTTTGCCGAAAAAATCCAGAAAAATGCCTAAAAGATCCTAAAAAAAATCTAGAAATGAAGAGACTTTTATAAGCAGAATAAAATACTAAACAGTTTATTAGATGTTGAATTAAAACAGGAGTATTTTTAACATTGAAGCCTATTGGATTCGACTGAATAAACCTGCCGAATGAAAGCACTGAACAGCAGAGCATTTCGGCAAATTTTCACTGCGGTTTGGAGTTCTCTGAATAGACGATCCACTGCTTCTCTATGGGGGATTTCACTGCCCTCGAACAGGCACCGTATGTGCAGGCAATTCGCCAAAATTTGGCGAATTGCTTGCTCTCTGATTAGCTGAATGGCCCCGAAATGGCCCCGTACTCTGAATTTCAGTGTCCGGTTACATTTCGGCGACATTTCAGATCTCTCTGAATAACCCCTTAAGTCTTAACCCCTGATATCTGGCTCACAAGCAATCCAGGTATTAACCCCTGGTATCGTTTCAGAATCCCATCAGCTCCACAGGGCGTTCCCAGGAATTGATGCCGTGTTATCTCCTTTGATATGAGGCAGGTTGCCGTGCTGATCAAAACCAGTGTGGTCGACCTGATTGCCCGTCACATCGATCATGTGGCATTGGGACGTGGAGGGTGTTCTTGTTCACATAACCTAGAACACTTTTTGTAATGAATGGGTTACAGATGAATTTGGAAATAAAAATAAATAAAAACAGTAAAAGTTATTAAATGTCAGCTATAAAAATATAAATTTGCATTACCTTGGATTTTCATCTTATCTTCTTCACATGGAAGTGGGAAATACATAAATAATAGAACAAATACTTATCCTTAACTAGACAAATAACACTTTCATCTTAATGTTCCTCAATAAACAAGCTGAGAACATACTAGAATATTCCAATCATCTATCAGTAGAAAGCAGCAAGAGTGATGCTAGTATTGGAAAGGTCTGAATAGGCCTATACACTTGCATTGCTCCTACTCGTGCAGATATTTTGGAATCAGTCAGATGAAGCAAAAGGACAAAGGTGTTAAAGTGAACCCGTTATTCCCAAATCTACCTGCCTTATATTATGTAGGTGTCGCGTCCCGCGCAGCGGGACCTGGGTCCTGGCGCCTGGCAACGTCTTCCTTGCTTCTTGCTGGCCGGCCGATATGTGAAATAGCCGCCGATCGCAGCCACAGGAGGGGTGCAGCATGATGACGCGCGCCTGACGAGTTTAAAACCAGACATCTAACACTAGTCCCTTGCCCTGACGTGGTTTCCACTCCTCTCAGTGCCGTCTTAGTGAAACATATCCTTCTGATCACCTGTGTATGATTTTGACTTGTCTAGCGATTCCAGGTTAACCCCTTGGCACTTGACTGATGACCCAATCTGGCATTCCGACGTTTGGCATTGGCTGACGACTCAACCTGGCATCTGACCCTTGGCACCTTAGTCTTAACCCCTGGTATCTGGCTCTCAAGCAATCCTGGTATTTACCCCTGTGTTTCATTTGGGCATTCAATCCAACATTAATTATTGAATTAATTAATTTTTTTTTGAGAAAGTATTATACCAGGAAGGATACATTGAGATTTCTCTCGTTTTCAAGTATGTCCTGGGTGGCGAGTATGTACCATTAGGTGTCTTGCCCAAGGACACTTACTGGAGAGGTGCTCGTCGGGATCGAACCCATGACTCCACAGGCTCTCTCCACGCAGAGCAGTGATGTTACCTCTACTCCACCCAGCCGGTAATTGCAATAATTAAGGCCCTAAGTTGCAACAATAATATTTATTATTCTTTTGGGTATTATGGTCGAATATGCGTAAGAAAAACACACAGAAAACAGTGCAATATGAATTGACAATTTACTTGGCAATTTATAGTAACAGTTTATAACATATTTTACAGTAACTAACACAATAGACTAAAAACTAACTATCATGGAATAGTCATATCACACAGAACAGCAAACAAAACAAAAATACTAAACAACACAGAAATTAAATGAAAACAAGCTTACTAGGCCCCCGCATTTGGCTGGGGGGGGGTGAGAAGAGTTCTCATGGTCAGCATCTCAAGGTACACATAGCAAAAGAGAGCTAATTGTTTGATTCAGACCCCTTTTATTCCCAGTGGGAGTCACCAATAGGTAAACCTCTCTAAAGTAGGCTGGCTTAATGACATCACAGCTAGCCACTCAGGACAAAAAGCCTACACATTGCCCCTAGTGTTTCTTCTTTGGTATGACAATCAGTTAATATTAAAATATGATATTTTATGGCAGAAATCATTCATGATCACTACACCCCTGGTATCCGGCTCACAAGCAATCCTGGTATTTACTCCGCTATCCGACTCACAAGCAATCCTGGTATTTACCCTGGTATCTGACTCACAAGCAATCCTGGTA
Source organism: Leptobrachium leishanense (assembly GCA_009667805.1). Lineage (NCBI taxonomy): Eukaryota > Metazoa > Chordata > Amphibia > Anura > Megophryidae > Leptobrachium > Leptobrachium leishanense. The sequence continues at coordinate 149,664,858 of CM019066.1, read as the reverse complement.
TTTACTCCGGTATCCGACTCACAAGCAATCCTGGTATTTACCCCGGTATCCGACTCACAAGCAATCCTGGTATTTACCCCGGTATCCGACTCACAAGCAATCCTTGTATTTACTCCGGTATCCGACTCACAAGCATCCTGGTATTTACCCTGGTATCCGACTCACAAGCAATCCTGGTATTTACTCCGGTATCCGACTCACAAGCAATCCTGGTATTTACTCCGGTATCCGACTCACAAGCAATCCTGGTATTTACTCCGGTATCCGACTCACAAGCAATCCTGGTATTTACCCTGGTATCCGACTCACAAGCAATCCTGGTATTTACTCCGGTATCCGACTCACAAGCAATCCTGGTATTTACCCTTTGTATCCGACTCACAAGCAATCCTGGTATTTACCCTTTGTATCCGACTCACAAGCAATCCTGGTATTTACTCCGGTATCCGACTCACAAGCAATCCTGGTATTTACTCCGGTATCCGACTCGCAAGCAATCCTGGTATTTACCCCGGTATCCGACTCACAAGCAATCCTGGCATTTACCCCGGTATCCGACTCACAAGCAATCCTGCTATTTACTCCAGTATCCGACTCACAAGCAATCCTGCTATTTACCCCGGTATCCGGCTCCCAAGCAAGCCTGGTATTAACCCCTGGTGTCTGGTTACTTTTTACTGCATTCCCTATAGGTAGAAATCCGGCCACTTCTAGGACCGGCAGTGTAGGATAGCTTGTCTGCGTACAGGGAATAGACATAAATCGAGGGGATACGTGATAGTAGGTCTCTCTCATGCTGCCAAAACAGCTCTGATACTTCAAGGCATGGACTACACGAGATCTTTTTTCCTTTTTTTTTTAAATCCTTTATTTATAGAATTGCAAGGTAAAAAAAGGAATTCATTCCAGCAAAACAGCATATATCGACAAGACATGGGCCAGAAGAAAGGCCCCACAAACGGCACAAAAAGAGAGTAGAGAGAGCAAAGAACTAAGTTTCATTGCAAATCAAGGGGGCAAATAGAAAACAGGAAATCTGTTTGGACTACACGAGACCTTTTAACGTGTCCTGTGGTATCTGGCACTAGACATTAGCACCAGGTCCTTTAAGTCCTGCAAACTGTGAGGTGGGGCTTCAATAGATCCAATTTGTTTTTCCAGCACATTCCACAGATGCTCAATTGGATTGAGATCTGGGTAATCTGGAGACCAAGGCAACACCTTGAACTCGTTGTCTTGCTCCTCAAACCACTCGTGAACATTTTTTGCAGTGTGGCAGGGTGCCTTATGTGGCATGGTAGCTTTAAACGCACATGTAAAGTTATGGTAGGGTGCTGAGCGGTGAGTATCACCTCCAGCCAGCAGATGGCGTGAGCCTGGTTGGGAGTGGAGGGTTATGTACCAGGAAGTGTTCGGCTCTATGGTTAATCTCACTGGTGCATGGAGGAGACTGTGTAAACACCTCATGATTGCAAGAGATTAAAACACTGTTTTTACTTTATACAGGTAAGCCCAGTATAAGCATAGATCCTGAAAGCAGAATAAGCTTGAAGTGTGTGTGAAGCCATAACGAGTGTCATTTTCTGTGTATCTGTTCTGTAAATAGTTTTAAATTAATTCTGCTCTTTTAGTCAGTTATGTGATCTGTGCAGTAATAGTACAGGTAAAAAAAGAACTGTGCGCATAAACTGCATGTCTAGTATAGAGTAATATCGGTAAAGGACATTTGCTGTTATGCTCTATGGTTAATCTCACTGGTGCATGGAGGAGACTGTGTAAACACCTCATGCTATTGCAGAGATTAAAACACTGTTTTTACTTTATACAGGCACACAGGTTAATAAACGGTCTGTAACTGAAGAACAGAGTGTGCTTTTCTTGATTGCAAACGTGCAACACTTATCCTGCTGAAAGAGACCACTTCTATCAGGGAACACCAGTGCCATGAAGGGGTGTGCCAGGTCTGCAACAATGTCTAGGTAGGTGGCACATGTCAGGCGTGTTCTGACATCTTCCTATCATGGCCAACATTATGTTTTGCTGCAATTTGAGCTACAGTAGCTCTTCTATGTGATTGGATTGGATGGACTAGCCGTTGCTCCACACGTGCATCAATGAGCCACGGGCACCTGAGTTAGCCCAAAAGATAAATTTGCATATTTGTTTTATCAAAATATATGCAAATTTTTAACTTCACCCCCATCTTTTTTATCCACCTCTTAGTTAAGCAACTTCTAGTTTTTCTCTTACACTAGTAACAAACATAAAATATTTATACACACAAAATATTGCAAAAGCCGGGCCACTTTAAAAAATATATGTAATGCCAAGCTTAAAAAAAATCCCTTCTAATATTTCATACCTATAAAACTCACAGATATAAACATATAATCAGATATAAATAAAGAAGCAGCTGATGTGAAACGTTTATGGACAGCAGTCTGATAATATAAGAATACATGTAAGATCCAGACGATGAATATCAATATCTTTGAGTCCCTGAAACAAAACATAAAACAACTGTTACGGCCTAGGCTAGTAGCCTTTATGGCACATGTCAGTGTCCAATCTATCAAGATATACAACAGGGTGTGATTAAAAGTGCTAAAACAGCCCAAGAGTTTATGAAAAGCAAAATCTTTAAGCATGCAACTTTGTTTGATACAATGCAGCTGTGATGGGGAAAACAGGTGCAATTAATTCTCCTTAAATTGCAAAAAAAAGAATCTAAAAATGCAAGAAATGTTCCCAATAGTACATTAAAGTTGATGTGAAAATGTGTTTGTGAACAAAATATTGTGAGTTACAAACAAATCATACAAATTGTGATGGATGACCGAACATAGACGAATAGTGATAATTTGGTACATTCCATTCTGTGGCAGTTCATATTGATTTCAAATAAAAAAACAACATAGATATAAAATATAGTGAAACATTGTCTAATTCATGCAAAGTGTGTAAAGTTTAGCCAATAAAATCCTCAGTTCCGTGACATAACGCCTAAGGTCACTTGATCTGTTTGAATAGCAGTGTAGGCTTCTGGGGTAACACAGCTGTCCTTGACGATTGTACCACACATTTTTATCAGGGAAACGTAAAGAGTGGAGGCTCATAGGGTGATAAATTGTTATGACCAGAAAGATATAAGTATAGATTATAGGGTCCTGCCCTCCAGTCCTCAGGTGACATTCTGCTATTTGTAGACAGTGGTAGCATGTCACATCTGGAGCAATGCTGAGGCAACTTGGTGGCTTGTGAAGGCAGTTGGAAGAGGAACCAGTGAAGGCAGATACCAGTAAACAAAAAACACTAGCAGGGTTATTCAAAGAGATCCGAATGGCTGGAGAAAATCAGCGTTCGGTTATCTTTCTTGGCCATTCGGCTATCCAGAGAGCAGGCAATTCGCCAAATCCTGGCGAATTGCCTGCACATACGGTGCCTGTTCGGTGCCTGTTCGAGGGCAGTGAATCCCCATGTAAAAGCACTGCTTTGGCTATTCAGAGAACACAAACCAGCAGTGAAAGGTTCCCGAAATGCCCTGCCTTTCGGTGGTTTAATTCGACAGGTTTATTCAGGCGAATCCCATAGGCTTCAATGTTAAAAATATTCCCGTTTTAATTCAATATCTAATAAACCGTTCATTATAAAATTCTGCAGTAGTCTCTTTATTTATTGATCTTTTAGGATATTTTAAGCATTTTTCTGAATTTTTATTGTTTTTTAAAAAAAATCAGTTTTTTTTGTTGTTGTTTTTTTAACTTTACTTATTTTTTCTGTAACAGCCCTTTTTATTATCATTCATTGGACCTCATATGTAAATTTTAGACATTTTCACTCAGTAGTTTCTTTGCAAACAGCGTTTCACTTTTCAAATATTCAAGCGAACTGTTTTGCTAATTTAGTCACCTCCTTCGTCTGCGCTGCGGTGTCGGCTTTTTCCGGCAGCTGCTCTGCATGTGATCGGCTCCTGCTCGGGTTTTTCCGGCGTCTTCGATGGGTTAATCCAGATTTTTTTTTGCGGGTTTTCGTTGTGCATTCGCCAGGTTTTCGCCAGGTTTTCGCCGGGTTTTCGGCAGCTTTTCCCTGCACTTTGACAGCCCTGTGGTGCTTTGCTGAATACACCGCAGGGTGAACGAAATGGGAAAGCCGATTTGCACCGAATTGAAGAGAGTGAAAAGTCACCGAACGTGCGGTGACTTTTCGAATCTCTTTGAATAACCCTGTAGGGATGTGAGCCATTGTGTTGGGCATGGTCTCAATTAGCGATATAACACTCAGACTGTGGAAGGATTCATGGAAGAACAGTAGGAATTATTTATTCTCAGGGTTCTGCTGCGGATGAAGAGAGGAAGCGGCGGATCACGCCACTCTCTTCACCGAGGGATCTGAGGCAAATAAGGGATTATTTTGTGATTTTAAAATAAGTTTAGACGTCTTTATTGATTGCTGAATGATGGCTGTCACAGATGTAGATCGAGCAAGGATGGAATAGCTTGTTCTTCATCTGCTAGGTGCACATTAACGGCTCCTGTGTAAAATATAGGAGCTGTTCATGTACACTAAGGAGCCGCAATGTCCAAGTCGCAAGCAGAGCTTGAGGCTCATTTGGAATAGGACGTGAAAATTGTATGCTGTAAAGATCAAGCTCTTAGTTTACCGATAACCTTGGAATAGGCCCATTGTCTTTTTAAGGTATTAGTTTATGTACGTATCTGATTATTAACATGACACTCTTGTTTTCCCATCTCCTTCCAGTGCTTATTTCCCTCTATTATTTTTACGAATTATTGAAAACTTCCCTCTCTGTTAAAAGTTTGATTTAGAATTTTGCTCTTCATGTTTAGATCTGAGCGAATAGCTAACAAATAACAAATGTAAACTATATAAATGAGCTTATAATAGCATTTAACAGCATTCGTCTATATGCAACCATCATCTGATATGGAGGGGGAGTACTATGTACATGGATTTGAAGGTGTTAAGCGTAAGGGCCATAATTCCTGCACCCTTAGGGAGAAAATGATTGCTAGCACCTGCAATCTGCCTTAGCTCAATCTATGTACCACTCTCACCTGCTCTGGGTCTAATAGGAAACAATCCATCATATTTTGGTCCAGGAATCTCATCAGGCAGTGTCAGGCGGCCATATATTTATCAACAGTCACTGAAGCAATTTCCCTTTTTCTTTCTGTTCTCTAATCAATATAGAGTTGCTCAATATGAAAATGAATATTGTCAATACTGGGCTCAGCGGGGGGCCTGTACTGGATCTAGCGCAAGACAGGGTGGTGCGTACAGGGGCTATTATGCAGGAGCATCCCAAATCCACTTTGTTATAATGACATTGGAGAGACACACACATACATAAGAACACTATATTTTTTGCATAGTTTCAAATACAAAGAACAAGAATACAAAAACTTGTTATTAAACAGAATGGGAAACTTTGAGCGAAAAAAAACCCTGTAGAAACAGAAAAAAAAATACCTCGCCTGGTCTTATGAAAATAGCATATAAGATCAATGAATGTTCGGCATACAAAGGGAGACGGATGGAAATGAAAATCGGGTTTACACGTGCCTGACGGATAAATAGTGCCTGACATTGCTTTACCAGGCGGCAAGTGCATGCCTCCAAAAAGATTCTGACTGATACTGACACCTCCATCACAAAGTAAACTTTTTCAGAAAAGTTTTTTTATTTTATTTATTAAATATTGTGGGTTGTCAACAACCTCGCTGAATCTTTTAGTAAACTATAGGAAGAAAAGCAAATGTACATCTGGTCTTTCTCTGAATTAAAAGTGTTTTTTTCATATTTTGTTGATTGATTTATAAGCGATGCTTGGCTACTGATTGATCAATGTAGAACCTTTCTTATTGATATGCTCTGCTTTCGCTCAGAAAATTGGGGTGAGCTGTATAAGTATAAAAAGACACAACTGTTATGCAGGGAAAATATTTTGTTTTACATCAATCAAATTGTTTTATTTTCATTCTTAACAACTGACACAGGTAAAGTGACAATTTTGAAGAAATAAAACAAGAGTCATATTGATTTTCAAAAGAAAACCAACATCTCTGAAGATGTTAGAATAACATTTAAAGGTCTATTCACAAAGCACCAAAATTTCGGTGCTTTTCACTTCGGCGCACGTCGCAGATTCTATTTTGGTGAATTCTCTATTTAGCGAATGGTCACCGTAGTGCACGAAAGATGGAGTCGCCGAAGCCCCACAAAAATTTGGAGATCAGCACAGAGTATTTTCTTATTTTATTTATCAACTGATGAAGCCCTAAAGGGTGAAACGCGTATTGTATTTCTTTTTTATTTTGTGTTTTAATAAAAACAGGAAAGAATTTCTTCCCATATTATTTTCTGACGGTACCCTCGAATTGAGTACTTCAGTGTTCAACCATCGTAGGACCTGTGGATTACCCGGGATTTCGATAGGACACCAAGGCTACACAACGGGTCAACCGCTGAGGGCTATTGGGTGAGCCGATTGAAACACCCGCAGGCGAGGTGATCGAGCCTAACGAGGCTCTGGAAAGTGTGAGTGGATCCATCCCCCTCTTTCTTTCTATATATTGTGAAAGCTGGACTTCACTATTATACCTTTTCCTTCTCTTTTAGGAAAATCCTGATGAACTATGAACTGTCACTAAACATTCATACATATTTATGTCATATATGCATGTATTTTTCTATATACAAGAGATACTCTCTATATTGTGAACGCGGGAGCGCTGAGCACCTGCCCTCTGTATTTTTTTAACCAATAAAAGGGCCAAATTATATTCTTCACGCAAAAACGCACGCGCATTTGCGTGAATTTGTGTGCCAAGCGTTAAACGTTTACACGCGTAAATCACCGCTGGAATTACAATCCTCGTGCTTTTTTTCATCCGTCGCACATTAATGAGCGTAAAACGGACGCGCACAAATGCTCACGCAGTAACGTTGCGCGCAGAAATCAGTGTGCGGACTGTTTTTTTCACGCGATTCAGCCAATCAGAATTAAGAAGCACAATTATCTCACGTTAAGTTTTTGCGCCTGTCAAAGTCAATCTGAGCATATATGGTGCAGCAATAATACATGCACACACAACTTCTCCATTTTATTGGTTTGGTATGTGTAGAATGTGTAACTATACTTGGCTGCGTATTTTTTTTAAGCTGGTGTATTTGGGTTCGGCCAGGTTGATAGAATTTGCCATTAACACCAGCTTTTAGGAGCTTCTAAAATGATGCGCGCAAAGGCTGTGCGTTACAAACTGCGCATAGATTGTAATACCAGCGCACATTCGCGTTTGCGCTCACAATGTTAAGTATAGGACGCGCGCAGTAAAGTAAGCTCGCGCAGAGTTCGCGCAGGTTCACCCGCGGTAGACGATTACGTGCGTTTGTTGCACTGACAATGTAATACGACGTTCAGCGCAAAGGGTTTTACCCCTCACGTTAATATTTTTTTTGCACCGGCGCAAACGTTTGCACGAAGAATGTAATTTGGCCCAAAATGTATTAAAACCTGTCTAAATAATTTAAAAAAGTCATTTTAAAAAGAATAAAAAGTTCTGTTACAGAATTTTTAAAAAAACTGCTTTTTAAAAATTGGGAAACAAAAATATTGTCTGAAAATACAAAAAGTGTTAAAAAAAAATAAAAAGGCTTTGTGCTGAAAATGAAAAAACAAAAAAAAAACGGTCTTTTAAAATAAAAAAAAGATATGGGGCTCTATTACATTCTTTGCACAAACGTTAATGTGTGCGCAAAAACGCTTTAACGCGAGGGGCAAAACCATTGCGCTGAACTTCGTATTACAATGTCCGCGCAAAAAATGCACGTTAACGTCTACCGTGGGTGAGCATACTGTACTGCGCCATCCTATACTTAATATTGTGAGAGCAAATGCGTTTGTAATACCATCCACGCACAATCTATAAGCAAAAAAACGCACAGCGCTTGCGCGCATAATTTTAACGTCTTTGAAAAGCTGGTGTTAATGGCAAATCTGAATGTCCTGGCCGAAACCAAATACACCAGCCCAAAAAAAAAACAATACAGCAAAGTATAGCTACATACATACCCAAACAATAAAATTGATAAGTTGTGCATGTTTTTTTATTGATGCAACATATATACGCAGATTGACAGGCGCAAAAACTTAACGTGAGATAATTGTGGTTCTTAATTCTGATTTCTGCATGCAAAAATTCACACGTTCTGCGTGCGTTTTTGCGTGAAGAATGTAATAGAACCCATTAAGTTTTTACATTGAATCTTATGGGATTCGCCTGTTTAAACCTGTCAAACTGAAACACCGAAAATCAGGGCATTTTGCCGACACTTCGGCAGTCTACGAATAGACTAACTACTTCTCTATGAAACAATTTCCCTGCTGCCGAAGACCGCCAAACTGCGGCAAACTGCACCGTGTTTTGCTGTCAATTTGCCTGTATTTGGCTAATTGATGGCTTAGTGAACAGAGGAATTGCCTCGAAATTGCAAAGAACGGTGAAATTCACTGTTGGGCGATTTTCGGTAGCAAGTTCAGTGTTTATTGAAGAGACCCTTTAGAAGTATTTCCAGCCACATTGCAAAGAGCTGCCGGATGACAAGTTCATTAACAGGACTGTACAAGGGAGACTGAGGAAAGGAACTGAAGTTAGGAAAGTGCTCTTTGTATTTAGAACTTTAATGATACACAGATTTGAGCCCCAAAATGTTGTTCAATACATTTTGCCAATGCTTTTAGAATAAGTCTACAAAAGTCTGAGAAGAATCAAAACCCGAAGGGTTATAACAGTTAATCTAAACATGGTATATACACACTCATTGTCAAAAGAGGAAAAAATTAGGTATTAAATTCTAATCAAAATTTGAAAATGATGACAAGTCAGGGATTCTATTTGTCTTCTTTTAGATCAATTGCAGCAACAGTGAAGTGTCAAATAATTAACTTGACTTTATATTTTTATTCATGTTAGTGTGTTTAATATATTTATAGTTATTCTTTTGTCCATGAAGTCACATGTCTTTAGAAAACGTATTTTGAAAAATCTGTCCTTCACAGTGAACCTGCACAAATTTGGACTATATTTATCTGTGCTACTTTATGTCACCAGAATTTATTTTTAAATCAAGTTTTAAAAGTAAAAAATACAATATACTTCTAGAGAAGGTGCTTTTTATTTAAATATCGCCAATACATTCCAAAACTTAATTAAATTAATCTATTATTGTTATTCTAAAAACCTAAGGGTGTATTAACTAAACGGTGAAACTCCAGACAACTTTTGGAGAAGTGAAAATTCAAGGTCAATATAGCCGATTTGGAAAGCGAGATAGATTTTTCTAGTTTGGCTATTTTGACCCAGAATTTTCAGTTTTACAAAAGTTCTCCAGAGTTTCACCTTTTAGTGAATAGACCTGTTAGTAAAATAGCTGCAAATGTGAATGAAACATTGGAATAGTCTCTCTACTAACCTTCCTCAATGGTCACTTACTATACAAGATACAGAGTAGATGCACGCAGTGCATATAGAGAGTTCAGCATTCCTAAGGCTCGTGTCACCAAGTGCACTGATCACGTCCGTGTTGCCGCACATTTGTACATCCGTTATAGCATATAATTAGGATAGAGCCCCACACACAAAGTACGTCTGCACCGAACTGCAGACACATAACGGACGCGGCAAACGGACGCAGGTTAGGCAAGAACGTAAATCCGCTAGAACGGGCTAACAGAGAGTGCGCTGCGTCCACAGCGTCCGCATAGCTTTGTGTGATGAGTGATGAACGAGGTCAGACGGGCTGCATTTTTGACGTCCAGCATTTTTGACGGACAAAATGTTTTTCATATTTAATTTATTTTCCCTCCTACATCTGTCAAAAATTACGTCAGTTAAATAAATGGACTGTGTGGCCACTACTGCTTCTTCCGTCAGAAAGTGCGTCCGTACTGCACGGACGCACAGACCGTACAAAATGCGCTCATCTGACACCTGCCTAAAAATATGATCATAAATTAGTTATGCTATAAATTATAAGATAGGGTCTCGCCTCATCGGTTCTTAATGCGTGGGCTCTTACCAGCTGGTGTCTCCTACATAAGACAGAGACCCCAGGTAAGTATAGGTTAGGATTGGTATGTAGCTGTTAAAATAAGATATTTATTCCACTAAAAATGGAATATTAATAGCTACAAAAAGAACAAAACAATTAGGCTCTGGTGTCCAAAAGCCACACATGTTTTGTTCACCCAAGTGAATTTCTTCAGGAGTAAAAAAACAGTCTTCTAGTTAATCAGTGTGTAATGTGTAATGTTTTATTGTTTTTCAGTGAAAACAAAAGAAAAACCAAATACAAGAGCATTATTGCTACCTTATATGAAAAAAGGAGGTTTTGGGTTCATGTTTTGACCATAGAATCAAGCAAATCTCTTAGGAGAGTTCCTACCTAAATGCATTTTAACATATGGTGCATTTAAAACCATTTACAGTTTTTTCATGCTACCCAAGATACAAATACCCTCCTATAAAAACAGGGTGTAGGCTTCATCCATGTCTCACCCTGGGTTTAGGTCATGTAATAATTATCTGTTGTTTTTGAATTGATCTTCCCTCTCCGTATTTTGGTTCATATCTACACTGTTTGACTGCTCTACTTCTGGGTCATAATACAGAGCATGACTGTATTTCTGTATACACAACTGGTTATTGCTGTACAAAATGTGTATTTTTGCTGCATATTTTGTGTATATGTGAATGCTTCTATTGAATATATTCTCTATGTTGCCACAGCACCTGGGCCCTCGAGTTTGGTGGGCCCACAAGTGACCGCCGAGGCTTCCGGCTTGTCCGCGGCTCCACCTGGGGCCTGGTCCAGGGCCTCGAGTCTGGGCCGCGACTTTGCCTGGGGCCTGGTCCGGGGCCTCGGGCCTGGTCTGCGGCTTCAAGTCTGGTCCGCAGCCTCATCTGGGCCCTGGTCCGGGGTCTCGAGCCTTGTCCCACGGCCTCTCCTGGGCCCTGGTCTGGGATCTTGGGCTTGGTCCACAGCCAGGTCTGGTCCTCAGCCTCACCTGAGCCCTAGCCTGGGTCCTCTCCTGGGGCCTGGTATGGGTCTTCGGGCCTGCTTCTGGTGCCTGGTCTGCGGCCTCACCTAGGCTTCGTGGCCGGCTTAATGAAGAGGGCTTCAGCCCCCTCTGTGCAAACAAGTTAGCCAAGTACAGTATTTATATTAGCAACCCCATGTCCACCACACGCTCTTAGCAAGACAAAAAGTGAAGTGACTGATGTGCTGGTGCTGAGTGGGAGTCTCAACATACGTAACCAATGTTCTATCACACAAGGGACTGATACATAGAAACAAACGCTTCCAAACCGTATTTCGCCTCAGCTCCTCAGGGACGCTAAGAGTGTATGGTGGACATGGGGTTGCTAATATAAATGAGGGTTGTCTGTCTATACATTATGTATGTATCTAGGGATTACTATGTTACTGCACCAGGGGCGGATCCAGAGACTAGTCTCGGGAGGGGCACTGACAGAAAATAAGGTGTTTTAGCAGAGAGCCCGACTCACAAGAATTTACAGAGGGCCCAGCTCACAGGAGTTTACAATCTAGAGTAGCAGAGGGCCCGGCTCACGGGATTACTGCGCAATCCTGGACTCTCTTCTTCTCCTACAGCCATCTATTTACTCCTTAAGAAGACGAATAATTGAAAAGAAAGAAAAAATAATTTTTAATATTCTGTGATGGACATGTACCGTGCATAGTATGCTATCCGCAGAGCTATAGCTCATTGGCGCCACGTTGTTTATTGTACAGTTTTTAGTAAAAGGTTACTTAGAGGAACCTCCATATACAGCGATAGGCGAGCAGAGTGTGCGCAGGTTTCTGGTGGGCGCTTCACTATACTGTATATAATCTCTTTCCTTTTAGGGGGGGTATCCCTCTTTCTGAGGTCATACCACACATGTGGGTAGACGTCAGTGGGTGGGGGGCAGTGTCAGCCTGCTGTGGGGGAACACTGCGCTTGGCTGATAGCAGCAGTGCAGAGACGACAATACATTGTGTCGTCTGCACACAGGAAGCGACTCCTCGCTGAGCGTGTCCTCCTCATCCAACAGGTTAAAGGAGGAAAAATCTGATGTTTACTATATAAAGATTTGGAAACTAAACCGTGTTTAATGACCAGAAACATGTCAGTATTTATAGTTACATAGGCTGAAAAAAGACATGCGTCCATCAAGTTCAGCCTTTCGCACATAACCTACTGCTGTTGATCCAAAAGAAGGCAAAAAACCCAGTCTGAAGCGCTCACCAATCTGCAACATACTGGGAAAAAAAATCCTTCTTGACCCCAGAATGGCATCAGATTTCTATTTGGATCAAGAAGCTTTATATAAGGTAATATTGTTATGGTCTCTGTTTCTGGGCGTGTCAGCTCCTGTGATGCTCCTTGAAGCAGCTCATCCTGGGAATCCTGTGAGAAGAAGAGAATGGAGGGGTTACATGACATTCTATATGAAACCATATCTGGACCCCCACCCCCCATGGCTGATCTCAGTCTGTGCAGGCCCCGGGGTCATTTTGCCAGAGACTCAGACAGTGGGCGTATTGTGTGTTTTTGAGTGTTAATCCCCCAAATAAATGATTGGATCCCCATTTATATAGTGTCTTCTCCAAAAAACACATTCTGACCCAAAGCAAGAGTGAAAATGTGTCCTATTATCAGATCATTTTAGTCACGTTTTGCTCAGTGACTTCTCCATGATGCGCATTGTAACCCACTTTTTTCTCTGTAAACTCCTCACCCACCTGGCGAGCAGATCCTGGGTATGGAGGGCTGATCACCTCGATCCGGCGAGACGGGAGGGGACCACAGGCACATCCTGTGACAGAAGGAAAGAGACTGTGTTTACCAAAAAAATACCAGATATACATTTCACTTCAGTAAAATCCTGTGTAAAGGACACTTACTGCTTCCGCGTCCAGTGCTCGGAGATGAGGTTTCTCCATCTGTTCCAGGTCATGGCGCCTTATCAGGAACTCGCTGGGCACTGCAGGGAACAGAAAACACAATGACCTTCAAAACAATGTCATATTATCGGCCTTAGTGACCAAGTACATGCGGCGAGTAAATCTGCTGGAAGGCGAGTGGCTTCCGTCTTCATGGGTTTATCTCCAACACGAGAGGCCTGAGCATTTAATAAAGCCAGTGTTCCCATCACTGGGATGAATTTATGAATATTCCTTACGATTCAGCTGTTTACGTCTGAATGTTATTTATCAGAGAGGCTGCGTGCCGGCAGATTACCAATACCATGTGTCGCCGAGCTTACCAGATGGAGAGTTTTCCGGCAGCCATCACAATGCAGGAATCCCCAACGTTTTACCGTTCCATGGAGACCTGAGAAAAAACAGAAAACACGAGTTAGCTCGGGGGGTCACGTGACCAAATAATCATTTGGGTGTCAGTGTCACTATGACGATCTAACCACCCCAAGCACTTTCCCGGCACCTTATTGTCCCGAATCTTAATGCTTTGCTAAAGGCCAAAACTCCAGCTAAAGATTGTGCCGTAAAGAGATAGACCCTGTAACCTGATCACTTACCTGCTGTCCATAAAAGGTGGTCCTGGCCGAGGAACTGGTGGTGTTTTAGTTTGATCTGGGTTTTTTGGCAGGTCGCCTGTTCAGTCCATCATCATCAACTCTTCTTTTTCTCTTCTGGACATAGTTTTCGGGCTCCTTAACAAACTCTCCTCCGCATTCTCTGTCGTGACGCCGCCCGCCACAGGCACGCACAGATGGCGCTCGGTTGGTGAAACACTTTAGGATCTTGTCGCACGGGCCGTTGCATTGCCACCAGTGCTGTCTGCACGCTTCAAATTGATGGCTTATGGAAATGTTGGTTCCCTTGGCGGCATTAATAAAGTTCATGTGCCAAAGGAACGCGGTTCCATGGTCTACATTACCCTCCACCTTTGAAACGAACAGATAGGCGTGGATCATTTCGTGCAGCAGGGTTTCCACCAGATCCGTCCTCGGCCGGGGTTTCAGTAAAGGCTCGCTGAGCCGAATGACGCAGTGACCGGTTTGATAGTTGTAATAACAAACTACAGCCCTCTGCGTCATCCTCTTGCGCCACTCTAGCTTCACATCGGTCAGCACTCCTCCAAAAAACATCTGATTGAACTGGAGGAACAAGCGATGGATGTCGGGGTTTGAGTCTAAGATTTCCCATATCGGGTGAACCAAATTCCACCCCATCTGTGCTGATAATATGTCCATAGGGTGGATATCTTGGAGCATTTCAGGTTGTAGAAAATTGCATATCACATCGGAATCCATATTGGCTTCTTCTGTAGAACACGTTACTCATTCCTGTATTGTTTTTAGTAGGTGCACTAACCTGCGTCCTCCTATATACACGTACAGTATTTTTTTAGAATATAAATTATATTAACTACTTCTATGCAGAGGACGCGCTCAGCGCGTCCTCCGCATGGCTGCTGGTGTGCGGAGGACGCGCTGAGCGCGTCCTCCCTTTGGGGTCAGCGTTCGGCCGGGTTCCGGCCGATCGCTGGCCCCCCCGGTGCGGGCTGACATCCTCGATGTCAGCCCAGCATCCCGAACCGCCGCCGATGAAATTAGGTGTCATCGCGGCAGCGCGATGACACCTAATTCAGGCGCCCCCCCCACATGTGCTGAGGAGGCGCCTGAAAGGGGGGGGGAGGTCCTTCGGACCTCTCTCCCTCCCGATCGGTGGCGTTGCGGGGGTTAACCCAGGCACCATTTGGAAGGGCACAGCCTGCCCTTCCAAATGGGGCCTGGCATTAACCCCTGGGGAGCTGGATCGCGAATCGGCGCTGAAAAGCGCCGGTTCGTGATCCTTTCCCGGAGCTGGCCGACATCTTGGATGTCGGCCAAGCCTCCGGGAACTCCCCCTGAGGACTGGCGTCATCGTGCATAGCACGATGACGCCAGTCCTAGAGTTAACCCCTAACTGCCACCAACGGTGGAGATAGGGAGTTCCAATGAACTCCCTATCTCCCGATCCGTGGCAGCTAGGGGTTAAAGTTTGGTATGGTTGGATCGGCCAGAGCATGGCCGTTCCAACGATACCAAACACTACTGTGAAAAAAGTTTTTTAAAAAAAATAAAAATTTAAAATAAAAATATATTTAAAAAAAAATTATAAAAAAAAAATAAACATTTTTTTTTTTTTTTTTTGGTTCGTTAATGCAGCAATATTGTTCCCATTTCAATTATAATGTGAACAATGATGCTGCACTAACGATTTTTGTATGCGGTGCGTTTGTTAAAAATCGTGTAATTTTCCCCAAAAAAAAATGTAACGAGACCCCATCTCTAATTTTTTTAACAAGCGCACCCCATACAAAATATAACCGCAATTGCTCGCATGTTAAAATGTGAAAAAAAAACACTTTACACGTTGTAAATTATTGAAAATACATATTTTATTTCATTTTTTGTTATAATATACAGACATGACATAACGTATACATATAATAATGACATATTATGAATCTACCGAGTCTGACGGAAAGAACGATATATAATATGTCTGGGTCATATACTAAAATAAGCCTTCAAAACACGTTTAAACATGATGAGCAAAACTGGTAAAAATGACCTCAGCACAGAGGTGTGAAAAGCCTCAGCAGCGAAAGGGTTAATATAATCATTTTAATACAACAAAAAAATGTGGAGAACGAACACTTAGAGCATAGCATAGCATAGCACGATGACGCCAGTCCTAGAGTTAACCCCTAACTGCCACCAACGGTGGAGATAGGGAGTTCCAATGAACTCCCTATCTCCCGATCCGTGGCAGCTAGGGGTTAAAGTTTGGTATGGTTGGATCGGCCAGAGCATGGCCGTTCCAACGATACCAAACACTACTGTGAAAAAAGTTTTTTAAAAAAAATAAAAATTTAAAATAAAAATAAAAATATATTTAAAAAAAAATTATAAAAAAAAAATAAACATTTTTTTTTTTTTTTTTTTTGGTTCGTTAATGCAGCAATATTGTTCCCATTTCAATTATAATGTGAACAATGATGCTGCACTAACGATTTTTGTATGCGGTGCGTTTGTTAAAAATCGTGTAATTTTCCCCAAAAAAAATGTAACGAGACCCCATCTCTAATTTTTTTAACAAGCGCACCCCATACAAAATATAACCGCAATTGCTCGCATGTTAAAATGTGAAAAAAAAACACTTTACACGTTGTAAATTATTGAAAATACATATTTTATTTCATTTTTTGTTATAATATACAGACATGACATAACGTATACATATAATAATGACATATTATGAATCTACCGAGTCTGACGGAAAGAACGATATATAATATGTCTGGGTCATATACTAAAATAAGCCTTCAAAACACGTTTAAACATGATGAGCAAAACTGGTAAAAATGACCTCAGCACAGAGGTGTGAAAAGCCTCAGCAGCGAAAGGGTTAATATAATCATTTTAATATTTAACCTAATTGTATTTCAATAAAGTGAATATTATTTTATTATATTATTTATTTTAATATTTTATACTTATTTGTGAGTTTTACTTTTGAGCTCAGTGATACACTCATACACACTGCACATTACTGTGAGTTTTAGCTTTACATGTGAAGCTCTCTCATGCGCTCATACATACCGCACACTATTGTGACTTATATTGCTTTGGAGTTCTGTGATACAATGATACGCTCATACACAACAGATATTTTTACTGTGAGTATTATTGCTGTGGAGTCGACATTGTGGACCTGGAGGGGTGCTTTGCGTGTGACGGGGTGGGGAAATATGATTTTGCTTATGGTGGTGGTGGTGGGGGGGTCATGGATTTCAACACATGGGCCCTGAGGTCTCTAGTTAAGCCTCTTTTTCACACCCTAATGATGTGGGCTGCACATGCCAACGGGTAGATTTAAATGTATTTTTGCAAATACCTTAACAGTATCCTCACTTGATACAACACAATTTATTAGGATTATCCCAGCTTTCATTTGCTTGCTCTCTCTTTATACAATAACAATAGTTAAATTTTTTATTTTTTTTACTTGAATGTCATTATAAAAAAAACTACCTTTCTGTTTCATTTCTTAATTACTATCTTTGAGTGCATTTTCCATCATGTCTCTTGACATGCTTTCTCTATTGTAACAAAAAAGAGTATTTTCGAAGTTTTAGAAATAGAAGTATTGCATTATACAGATTATGTATGCTATAATGTAAAGAAAGGCAACATAATTAAATATGATATTCACTGATTATAACATGGAATTATAAGTGCTCTAAGATATTAAAATGCTACACAAGTACAACTATGTAACGAAAGAGTAATAACCACTTGCTACAAAGATATTTGCTTTATCATATGTTCTAAAGATAATGGGCTAAATTACGATCTTCGCGTTAAAACGCAGGCGCAACGGAGGAAAAACTGCGCCCGCATTGTTATCGCGCGGTAAAATCAGGGATGCTCGCGGCAGCGCTGAGCGCAGCTGCGAGCATCCACTCAATGGAGTCCATGGGACTCCACTGAGTTCCCCCCTGCCGGTCACATGACCAGCCGGATCTCGCCTTGCGAGATCAGGCTGGTCCACGTAGTGATACGCAGGGAGAGACTGGGGGGACTTTTTCCCTGCTCCCGCTGGCCGGCCGAAGGAGGCGGCTGGAGCTGCGGTCCTCGCCGCTGGACAGAGGGTGAGTATACCATTAATTTTTTTTAATCTTTAGGCTGTGTTAACGGATTCTGCAGAAACGGAATCCATTAACACCAAGTCCTGGCTCTGGTTAACTTTTCGCTGACCAGAGTCAGACGATAATCAGCGTTAGGACTTTGTAATCCAGCGCTGATTAACACTTTGCGCTCCCCATGTTAAGTATAGGGAGCGCAAAGTACAGTAACCTCGCGCTGAAAAGCGCAAGGTACCAAACGCAAACGGGTTACTTAACCCATTTGCGTTTGGATTGTAATATGTTGTAAGATATTGTAATAGTTTGCGTGAAGAATGTAATTTAGCCCAATATTTTTAGTTAAAAAAATTGTAATAAAAAATTAAGCTGAACACCTTTAGTCGGTTCAGCCAATGAGTAATGAGCAATGAGCACCATCACTCTTTACCATTGGCTGAGCTCATTCTGTTGATTTTATTCATATCCGCACAATGGCTAAATGGCTTACAGACCTTTCAATTTGTGATGTTGACAACTTTCATGGTTGTATAGCTTGATTTGGAAGCATGTGTCTATATATCACATCCATTATTCTTGTTCTTGGTGTCTCGTTCACAACTGTGGATGCAGGACTGCTGTCCTATTTGATCCGTAGATGCTCAGTACCTAGGTGTTTGATGGGTTTCCTCAGACTTATCACTCTGTATTTACCTTGTTATGGGCCAGCCTTATAGTTACATTGTTACACAGACTGAAAAAAAGACATGTGTCCATCAAGTTCAGCCTTTCTCAGGTCACCTACTGCTGTTGAGCCAAAAGAAGGCAAAAAACCCAGTCTGAAGCGCTCGCCAATCTGCAACATACTGGGAAAAAGTTCCTTCTTGACACCAGAATGGCAGACAGATTTCCCCCTGGATTAAGCAGCCTTTACTCACAATTTAAACATTATAACCCTTAATATTCTGTTTTTGCAGGAAGTCATTCAGTCGTTGTTTAAAAGTCTGTACAGACTCTGACCCAAACACCTCAACAGGCAGAGAATCCCACAGCTTTATTGTTCTCACTGTAAAATAACCCTTCCTATGATTTAGGCTGAATTTCCTTCCGTCCAGTCGAAGAAAATGTAATTCTTATATTTCCCTCCGCAATTGACATTTTGTGTTTGTTTGCTACTATGTTGGATACATATGGTTTTTCCATTCTTTATTTCCTTTTGTTTGTGCCTTACTGGGCAATTTACATATATCCCTGTCAGCAGTTGGTCTCCATTATTTTCAAATATCTGAGTCCCTCTTCTTCCCAAATTCTGACTGTGTATCCCGATCTGCTTGGCTATATGGTTCCTGAAGTCGCCAATTGAGCCCTTACTGCAAAATGTTACGCGCGCTCTTGAGTGCATGTAACATTTTGCAGTAAGGGTCCGATTCCACTCCGAGCAGGAGCAGCGAGCTGCTAACCGCATGAATTGTTACCTATTAGCGATTTCCTGTACTGGCTACATTACGAGATAACTGCTATTTCGGCAGCAGAGCTTATAATATTAGGAAGCTGCTAACATGTAGTTCAACGGGAATATCAGGGGAGATTTAACAATTCAGTCGTTAATGTTAATTGCCCAAGTTGAATAGACCCACAAGTTATTTAAAAATCCATATTGAGTGCAACAAAAGTCACTGTCTAAGATTAAGGATGACAAATAAGATATTTTTGTTTCCATGAATGTTTATATTATGTAAAGGTAAGGAGATTAATTCCCAACTATCACTAATAAGTTTTTTTTTCTATAATACTCAGCAGTTACAAAATGAGCGGATTAGCATGGATTAGAGTGCGAAATGAACAACCAAGACATTTAGGAGAAAATGCTAATTTTCAGAACAACATTTTACACCTTAGAATATTCGGTCAATTCTCCTTGCACTAGTACAAATTCGTCATCTTTCTTTTATATCGCTATGTAGTACAATGACTTTTTATAAGAACAATTCCGAAACCAAACTGTAAATTCAGTCCTATTTCTAATTTCTTGTGACAAAAAAAGTAGAAAAATTAGAGAGAACATATTAAAAAAAAAGAATAAAACGAGATTTCATGCACGACTGTACTCTAAGCTCATTCACATCAGCGGGATCTGTCTTCCCACTTAGAGAAGAAAAAGTTAATTAAAAATCTCCCACAGACTTTAAAAAGCCTGATCTTTTTTTATGAAAAGGAAAAAGGAAAAAAAATATATAATCGAAAGACATTAGGGATGGAAAAAAAAGAGTAATAGAAATATTGTTTCTGAAACATCCACCTACAGGATCAGCCATGCGTGAAACAGGAGTGACTTCTAGCAGCTGGAATAAGCTCACTAATCCAGAGTAATTGCTTCATTAAATTGCTTCAATATTTTCACACCTTCCCTTATTGGCATCCAGTCCAGCTTCTGTTTATAAACATTTTAATCAATTTTACTTCTTCTTTATCTATGTCCCTTGCCTTCTTTAGAAACCTTGGAGGTAGCTATGGATAGAAAATCCTCGGCCTGCCTAGTTTGTGCTATTGATGCTAGTCGTAAAATCCAAGGAATTGTTTTAACCATTCAATCTATGAGAAAAATATTATGCCGTCTTGCTATCTCAAGTCGTTGCCTTTGGATCTGCTTATACGCTTGTTTGTTTTCTTCAGTCCTGATGACTGTTCATGGGCCACAAGCTGACTGAGGGGATTAAAGCATCCATGTAACATGTTATAAGAGCTAAACTGGCCGTCGCTGGAATCTAGACGCACTCTTCACCTTACCAACATAGGGCCCTACTACATTCTTCACGCAAAAACGCTCACGCAACGCGTGAATTTGTGCGCCAAGCGCTAGACGTTAACGTGCGTAAATCAACGCTGGTATTACAATCCTCGCGCATTTTTTCATCCGTCGAGCAATAACGCACGTTAAATGGACGCGCACATACGCGCGCGCAGAAATCAGTGTGCGGACTGTTTTTTTCCACGCAATTCAGCCAATCAGAATTAAGAACCACAATTGTCTCACGTTAAGTTTTTGCGCCTGTCAAAGTCAATCTGAGCATATATGCTGCAGCAATAAAAAAATGCACACACAAATTCTCAAATTTATTGGTTTGGTATGTGTAGAATATGTAACTATACTTTGCTGCGTTTTGTTTTTTTGGGCTGGTGTATTTGGGTTCGGCCAGGTTGATAGAATTTGCCAATAACACCAGCTTTTAGGAGTTGCTAAAATTATGCACGCAAAGGCTGTGCGTTACAAACTGCGCATAGATTGTAATACCATCTGCGTACCAGCGCACAAACGCATTTGCGCTAACAATGTTAAGTATAGGACGCGTGACGTACAGTAAGCTCGCGCAGCTTTCGCGCAGGTTCACCCGCGGTAGACGTATACGCGCGTTTGTTGCGCTGACATTGTAATACGACGTTCAGCGCGAAGGGTTTTGCCCCTCGCATTAATGCGTTTTTGCGCACGCGCAAACGTATGTGCGAAGATTGTCATAGGGCCCTTGGTGTTTAAGAGCTTTTCTGGGAAGCTTCCACCCTACCTGATTAGGCTGCTTCCCCCCAGCAGGTCCCTCATCCTATAACCTCCGATCCAGGACCAGCACCTTACTTACAATACCACAATACATAAAGAAAGTGGCTCGATCCTCATTTTCCTACAGAGCACCGCAATTATGGAATAACCTCCCAGACACCATCAAATCTTCCCCCAGTCTAAAGTCCCTTAAGAGCTCCCTATTAACATACCTCAATACAGAATGCACCTGTAAACATGTAACATAGTGAATATATTTATGTTCTGTTAATCTGTATATTTGTGTTTTTTTTAATATGTCAGATTTTATTACTTTGTATTTCTGTAACGACTCTAACATTTTAATGCTCTTGAACCCAGGACATACTTGAAAATGAGAGAAATCTCAATGTATCCTTCCTGGTAAAATACTTTATAAATAAAATAATAAATAAATATATGTAAGGCCTGCGCTCTCCCTGAGAAGGTTCTCACTAGTTTTTGCAAGGTGCTCTGCACTATTGTTGCTATTTATGTATCCCGTCTTTATCACCAAGGTCAGTGACTCTATGGTTATTGTTGCATCAAAACCTTCAATCCTGTGCCTCTAAATGAATCAACCACGCCTCCAAAAATAAAAATAAACGAGACATTGCGCTTTACAGTGAAATCTCCCCTTGTACTGCATATATTATGCCTTCCAAACTAAGCTCTCTATATTCTGTCCCGAGCATCTCATTTGTATGCCACTGGTTCTCAGCATACTACTATGGATGGAAGGCATGGGCAGGGCTTGATGTGAGGAGCTGTCACAGACAGGAAATATTTCTCCACTAGGTGACAAGGTTTTTCCATTAAGTTCAGGGACAGGACCCGCCACCCTAAAATATAGTGAATTGGAAGAAAGGACAGGCAGTTTATTTCGTCTTTAACGTTTGTGTTATTTATGTTGTTTCCTGGGCTGTTTTGTATACTCGTATTATCACAAAAAGCTTGGGTAACATAATTCTACCAAAAAATCTAAAGTATATGTTTGGGATTGCAAAACTAGAAGTGTAGAACATCCTTATTATTATTATTATTATTATTATTTTTATAATCCACACATTTGATTGGACAATATTTTAGAGCATTGTCTTGTCAGTAACAGGGACATGAGAGACATGTGCTGTAACGTGTGCTCAAAGCTGCAATAATAGGCACCCATTAGTACACTCTCTTGAGTCTAACAACTGTAGGGGGCTGCAAATTTTGGCCTGGAGGGCAAATATTATTATTATTTATTAAGCGCCAACACATTCCGCATCGCTGTACAAGGTGCAATGGGTAGAGACTGGACAATTCTACAATACATACAGGAGACAGGTCAGTATTCCTGCCAGCAGATACAGGAGGATATGAGGACCCTATTCCCGTGGGAATTTACAATCTAGATGGTGAGGGGGATTAGAAACAGGAGGGGGGGCTGCAGTGATGAGTTAATGCAGGGAGAGGTGAGGACTGTTTTTGGGTCGGTCGGATCTCTTGTTTACGGAGTAGGGTGGTAGGCTTCCGTAAACAGAAGGGTCTTTAGGGAACGTTTAAATGAAGCCAGATTTGGGGACAGTCTGATATTGCGAGGAAGCACGTTCCATAGGGTCGGCGAAAAGTCCTGCAATCTGGCATGTGAAGACATAATGATGGAGGATGCCAGGCGCAGGTCATTGTTGGTTCGTAGGGGACAGGCTGGGGTGTATTTGGTGATTAGTGAGGACAGGTAGCGAGGGGTGGTGTTAGTGAGAGTTTTATAGGTCAGGGTGAGTAGTTTGAAGAGATCCCAGACAGACAATCACTGACCTGAGTGAGAACGGAGGGGGAGAGATCGGAAGTGGAGCGGTAGATCCAGGGGTGGACTGACCCATCGGGCACTCGGGCGCTGCCCGAGGGCCCGCGGGTCAGTGGGGGCCCGGTTTCGTAAGGCACCACGGCGGCGGCGCTCCAGCATGCCTTCCTGGGCCCCACATGCACCCTGCATTGATGCCGCCCCCTCACATGAAGCGCGCGGATCACGTGGGGGACGGCGTCAATGCAGGGTGCATGTGGGGCCCAGGAAGGCATGATGGAACGCCGCCGCCGAGCTGCTGGGGTCAGTATATATCAATGTGTGAGCTGGGGTTTATACATCCATGTGTGAGCTGGGCACTATACATCCATGTGTGAGCTAGGCACTATACATCCATGTGGGAGCTGGGCAATATACATCCATGTGTGAGCTGGGCAGTATACATCCATGTGTGAGCTGGGGCAATATACATCCATGTGTGAGCTGGGGCAATATACATCCATGTGTGAGCTGGGCACTATACATCCATGTGTGAGCTGGGCACTATACATCCATGTGTGAGCTGGGCACTATACATCCATGTGTGAGCAGGGGCAATATACATCCATGTGTGAGCTGGGGCACTATACATCTATATGTGAGCCGGGGCAATATCTATCAATGTGTGAGCTACTGTGGGCAATATATATCAATGTGTGAGCTACTGGGGCAATATATATCCATGTCTGAGCTACTGGGGGCAGTATATATCCATGTTTGAGCTGGTGGGAGCAATATATAGCCATGTGTGAGCTGCTGGGAGGAGGAGAAGTGCTGTATGCTTGTGCTGGAATATTGTTACAGATTGTGAGTGTTTTCGTCATGAAGTAGTCAGCAAGATCTTGAGCGCTGAGGTCGGATGGTGGAGGTGGCACAGGTGGGTAGAGGAGCGAGTTGAAGGTTGAGAACAGTCGTTTGGGGTTGGAAGAAAGTGAAGATATAAGACAGGAGAAGTAAGTTTGTTTGGCGAGGTGAAGGGCAGTTGTGTATGAGCGGAGAAGGAACTTATAGTTGATAAAGTTAGCTTCAGAGTGGGATTTCTTCCAAGCACACTTCGCAGCGCGGGAGCATCTCTGCAAGTAGCGCGTCTGCTTAGAGTGCCAGGGCTGAAACTGGCGACGTGGAATACAAATAAATAGCTATTTTCTGAACCACAGCATTAAACCCCATCCCAACCCTTACATAATTTAACAGTAATAAAATATATAAATTAAACTAGCAACTTAAGTTTATCCACCTTTGCTGTGCGTGCAGGCAACATCAGCAGTCCTCATCTGCCACCTCTCAGGTCACTCGCTGCTGCACTGGGACACCTGGAACTATTTGTTTCCATTGTTCGTCTGCATATGACCAGAGGGGGCAGAGGATTGCACTACCCTCTGCACCATACGGTCAGAGGTAAGGAAGGATTTTTTTCCATCTTTTTAAAATGAAGTGTTAACACCAGGGTCTGATACCAGCTCAAGCCAAAAACAAAGATTTACAGTTTAATAGCTTGTTCTGCTCTGGCTAACTAGCCGCACATTAATGTCTCATATAGAAAGTATAGGAGCTGCTAATTCACAGGAAGGAGCTGCAACACCCGAGCCACAAATAAAGTGCGCAGCTCAGTTGGAAGAGTTTTTTGAGCCATTAAGCTAACGACTGGAGCCACTATGCTTAACAGCCCAATTTTTAGCTTAACGGCTAAGGAGAAATAGAGCCCTATCAGGGTTATTCAAAGAGCTCCGAATTGCTTGAGAAAGGTAACCAAACGCTGAAAATCAGCGTTCGGTTACCTTTCTTGGCCATTCGGCTATCCAGAGAGCAGGCAATTCGCCAAATCCTAGCGAATCGCCTGAACATACGGTGCCTGTTCGGTGCCTGTTCGAGGGCAGTGAAAACCCCATGAAAAAGCACTGCTTCAGCTATTCAGAGAACACAAACCAGCAGTGAAAGGTTCCCCTAATGCCCTGCCATTCGGTGGTTTAATTCGGCAAGTTTATTTTGGAGAATCCCATAGGCTTCAATGTTAAAAATATTCCCGTTTTAATTCAATATCTAATAAACCATTCATTATAAAATTCTGCAGTAATGAGTCTCTTTATTTATAGATTTTTTAGGATATTTTAAGCATTTTTTGTTAATTTTTTTTTGTTTTTTAACCACTTCAATGCGGAGGACGCGCTCAGCGCGTCCTCCGCATTACCGCTGCTGTGCTGAGGACGCGCTGAGCGCGTCCTCCCATTGGGGTCAGCGTTCGGCCGAGTTCCGGCCGATCGCTGGCCCCTCCGGTGTGGGCTGACATCCTGGATGTCAGCCCAGCATCCGGAACCGCAGCCGCCGGAATTAGGTGTCATCGCGGCAGCGCGATGACACCTAATTCAGGCGCCCCCCCCGCATGTGCGGAGGAGGCGCCTGAAAGGGAGGGGGGGGAGGTCCTTCAGACCTCTCTCCCTCCCGATCGGCGGCTCTGCGGGGGTTAACCCAGGCATCATTTGGAAGGGCACAGCCTGCCCTTCCAAATGGTGCCTGGCATTAACCCCTGGGGAGCTGGATCGCGAATCGGCGCTGAAAAGCGCCGGTTCGCGATCCTTTCCCGGAGCTGGCCGACATCTTGGTTGTCGGCCAAGCCTCCGGGAACTCCCCCTGAGGACTGGCGTCATCGTGCATAGCACGATGACGCCAGTCCTGGACTTAACCCCTAACTGCCACCAACGGTGGAGATGGGGAGTTCCAATGAACTCCCTATCTCCCGATCCGTGGCAGCTAGGGGTTAAATTTCAGTATGGTTGGATCGGCCAGAGCATGGCCGTTCCAACGATACCAAACATGAAAGTGAAAAATGTTGTAAAAAAAAAAAATGAAAAATAAAAATAAAAAAAAATTATAAAAAAAAAAATAAACACTTTTTTTTTCTTTTTTTTGGTTTGTTAATGCAGCAATATTGTTCCCATTTCAATTATAATGTGAACAATGATGCTGCACTAACGATTTTTGTATGCGGTGCGTTTATTAAAAATAGTGTAATTTTCCCCAAAAAAAAATGTAACGAGACCCCATCTCTAATTTTTTTAAAAACAAGCGCACCCCATACAAAATATAACCGCAATTGCTCGCATGTTAAAATGTGAAAAAAAAACACTTTACACATTGTAAATTATTGAAAATACATATTTTATTGCATTTTTTGTTATAATATACAGACATGACATAACGTATACATATAATAATGACATATTATGAATCTACCGAGTCTGACGGAAAGAACGATATATAATATGTCTGGGTCATATACTAAAATAAGCCTTCAAAACACGTTTAAACATGATGAGCAAAACCGGTAAAAATGACCTCAGCACAGGGGCGGGAAAAGCCTCAGCAGCGAAAGGGTTAAAAGTCCGATTTTTTTTTTTTTAAGTTTACTTATTTTTTCTGTAACAGCCCTTTTTATTATCATTCCCTGGACCTCATATGTAAATTTCAGACATTTTCGCTCAGTAGTTTCTTTGCAAACAGAGTTTCATTTTCAAACATTCACACAAACTGTTTTGCTAATTTATTCACTGCCTCATCTGCGGTTTCAGCTGCTTCGCTGTGTGTGATCGGCTCCTGCTCGGGTTTTTCGACGGGTTAATCTAGATGTTTTTGCGGGTTTTCGGCATGCATTCGGTGGGTTTTGCGGTTAGTTTTCGTCAGGTTTGCGGCAGCTTTTCCCTGCAATTCGGGGACCCTGTGGTGTTTGCTGAATACACCGCAGGGTCACCGAAATGGGATCGGCAAAAGGAACCGAATTGAAGAGAACGAAAAGTCACCGAATGTGCGGTGACTTTTCGAATCTCTTTGAATTACCCTGTATGTCTTTAAACAAAGTCAAATAGGTTCACCCACTAACGGTGAATTCATTGTATTAAACATAAGAATATACTTATACTAAATCTAACATCTCTGATCCAAATGCAATGCCCCGCTGTTCAATAAATAAAACCAGTTCTTTGTTTCTGTCTCATATCCTTCTGTGTCCTTTTGCCCTAATCTTACATATTACAGAAAAACACTTCCCACAATGTGATTAACCTGTGGGCATGAAGAAATGATCTTATAAGCGGTTTTAACTATTCCTAGCTACTTCTGTCTTTTAGATCTCAAGGAACATATGATTTCCTCTATGTTGCAGGAGTGAAGGGGTGAAGGCGTGTTTGCTAATTCTCGTTTTTCGATGTCCAGAAGGTTTATTTATTTGCTCTATCGTAATTCTTAC
Organism: Leptobrachium leishanense; assembly: GCA_009667805.1. Classification (NCBI taxonomy): domain Eukaryota; kingdom Metazoa; phylum Chordata; class Amphibia; order Anura; family Megophryidae; genus Leptobrachium; species Leptobrachium leishanense. The sequence continues at coordinate 149,637,503 of CM019066.1, read as the reverse complement.
TGTCTGGCAGCCATTCAAACTCTAATAGCCTTCACTCTCCCCATCATTCCAGTAGGTCAGAGCTGGACGAGGAGAGGTGAATTAAAGAGGAGTAGAACAAGCATTTGGAAATGAAAAACCGTCCCTGCAAAGCTCATTTATTCTGCCAGCCTCCTTTCTTTTCCATGGCTGATTGAATCGGGCTAATTAAAACAAGCAGCGCTGTGTCTGGAACACGCTGGGACAAAGTACCATAGACAGGTCTCATTGTCAGAAAAAACATGGACTGCTCTTATCAGAGAGGGTATTTTTATTTGCATGGATTCTCAAAAGCTGTGAAAGAATCCCTCTGGGTAGGAGATCCCAAGGAAAAATCCCAAGGCCGACCCTGCGGTGTATTCAGCAAGAACTGCAGGGCCCCCGTAGTGCAGGGAAAACATGTCGCAAACCTGCCGAACACTGACCGAAACCTGAAGAAAACAGCTTGATTAACCCCGCCGAACAGGCCGGAGAAACCCGACTAGCCGCCGATCACAGCGCAGAGCAGCCGCCGGAAAAACCCGACACGCAGACGAATGAGGTGAAGGAAAAAAACAAAACGTGTGCTTGAAAGTTTGAAATTTGAAATGCTGTTGTCAAAAAACTACCGAATGAAAATGCTTGGAATTTACATATAAGATCCAATGAATGATAATAAAAAGGTCTGTTACAGTAAAAAGAAAATACGATTAAAAAAAAAAAAAGGAAGAAAATTTTGCCCAAAAAAAACAGACCCTTATAAAAATCTACAAATCAAGAGACTTTTTATTGCAGAATATTATATTAAATGGTTTATTAGATATCGAAATAAAACGGGAATATTTTTAACATTGAACCCTATGGGATTCGCCTGAATAAACCTGTCGAATAAAACCACCGAACAGCAGGGCAATTCGGCAACTTTTCACTGCTGTTTGTGTTCTCTGAATAGACGAAGCATTGCTTCTCTATGGGGATTTCACTGCCCTCGAACAGGCACCGTATGTGCAGGCAATTCGCCAACATTTGGTGAACTGCCTGCTCTCTGAATAGCCGAATGGCCAGGAAAGGTAACTGTACACTGACTTTCACTGTTTGGTTACCTTTCGGGGCCAGATCGGCTCTGTTTGCATAACCCTGGATATGTTATCCATACATTGCTGCACAAAATCTCTAGCGCACATATAGATACAAAGATATTTGGATCTGAAACACCTTCTGTTCAATGCACAGGAAATGCAGAGAACAAACCACACATTGTTCTATATCACACTAACTGATGCTGCAAATATTTTGCTTATCCCTATATAAAAGGAAAAAGAAGCAACACTAACATCTAAGATTATGATGGAAATTCTTCAAGCAATTATTAGCCTTTAAGTAATCCCTTAATAGGCATGATTCCATTTTTACCAGGAAGGATACATTGAGATTTCACTCGTTTTCAAGTATGTCCTGGGTGGCGAGTATGTACCGTTAGGTGTCTTGCCCAAGGACACTTACTGGAGAGATGCTCTTGCCAGGATTCGAACCTGTGTCTCCACGGTTATAGAGCAGTGATGTTACCTCTACTCCATCCATTTCGTTTATGATTACTTATATTGTTATTTCTAAAACCTTAGCATATTATGTAGGGCTACGTCGTTAGTTGGTGAGAAGTAACATCTACAAATTTGCACAGATTATCTATGAGCTATGTTTGCTTGAACTAAAGCTGGCGTATATGGTCAGACAAATGTGGCAAACCATCTGTTAGTCTCCGTTTCACATTATATTTACTATCAATAGCTGAAGGAACAGTGGTGGATCCCTTTTACACCATTGTCATACATAGTACTTTACAGAAATTTTTTATTGTATTCTTCCATAACGTCTAAATACCCATGCTAGCCTGTAGTACTCATGGCTACTTTGTGTTTAGAGAGACCAAGACAGTGGTCAAGTCGAGCAGGAACGTGTGAGAATGGACTTCCTTTTCGGCTCACACACTAAAATGCTTGTATTAGGATCCAATCATATGTTTCCTTATTACGTCATCAGCAATATATAATATTTCTTCGAATTATCATAAGGATTTCCTAAAACCCAGCCAATATTTATGTTTAAACAATGATATCAAATTTAAGTGTGGAGTGGTGGGCTATGTGCAAAAATGTCAATGGATAATTGAGAAAATCCTGGAGAGTGCCCACACTTATTTTTAGGTCTACACCCCTGGGACAAGAGCATTTTGCTTTTTAAATCTCTCACTAGTCAGCCACACACTTTGCATTTTCCATCTGTCAAGTGAGTGAAACAAAGACAAATCATCATGGGCCCTATTACATTCTTAACGCAAAAACGCACGGTAAACGCGTGAATTTTTGCGCAAAGCTTTAAACGTCAACGTGTGTAAATCAACACTGGTATTACAATCCTCGCACATTTTTTCATCCATCAAAAAATAACGTGCGTAAAATGCACGCGCAAAAACGCACGCGCAGCAATGTTGCGTGCAGAAATCAGTGTGCGGACTGTTTTTTTCACGTGATTCAGCCAATCAGAATGAAGAACCACAATTGTCTCACGTTAAGTTTTTGCGCCTGTCAAAGTCAATCTGCGCATATATGCTGCATCAATAATAAATGCACACACAACTTCTCAAATTTATTGGTTTGGTATGTGTAGAATGTGTAACTATACTTTGCTGTATTTTTTTTTTGGGCTGGTGTATTTGGTTTCGGCCAGGTTTATTTATTTATTTATTTATTTATTTATAAAGGATTTTACCAGGAAGGATACATTGAGATTTCTCTCTTTTTCAAGTATGTCCTGGGTTCAAGAACATTGATAGAATTTGCCATTACCACCAGCTTTTAGGAGTTGCTAAAATTATGCGCGCAAAGGCTGTTCATTACAAACTGCGCATAGATTGTAATACCATCAGTGGCGTAGCGTGGGTTGTCAGCGCCCGGGGCCAGCCAAGAATTGTGCGCCCCCCCAACCTGTGGACACGTTAGCATGCCCCGATTCCCTTCCACCATTAGGGCATTGAACCCCTTAATTGTGATACGCTCATACACTCTGCACATTACATTGTATCACAGAGCTCCACAGCAATAAAACGCACAGTAATGTGCAGCTCACGCATGGATATATATTGCCCCCAGTAGCTCAAACATGAATATATATTGCCCCAGCAGCTCAAACATGAATATATATTTGCCCCAGTAGCTCAAACATGAATATATTTGCTCCAGTAGCTCAAACATGGATATATATTGCCCCCAGTAGCTCAAACATGAATATATTTGCCCCCAGTCGCTCAAAAATGGATATATTTGCCCCCAGTAGCTCAGACATGGATATATTTGCCCTCAGCAGCTCAAACATGAATATATTTGCCCCAGTCGCTCAAACATGAATATATTTGCCTCAGTAGCTCAAACATGAATATATTTGCCTCAGTAGCTCAAACATGAATATATTTGCCTCAGTAGCTCAAACATGAATATATTTGCCCCCAGTAGCTCAAACATGAACATATTTGCCTCAGTAGCTCAAACATGAATATATTTGCCCCAGTAGCTCAAACATAAATATATTTGCCTCAGTAGCTCAAACATGAATATATTTGCCCCAGTAGCTCAAACATGAATATATTTGCCCCAGTAGCTCAAACATGGATATATATTGCCCCCAGTAGCTCAAACATGAATATATTTGCCCCCAGTCGCTCAAACATGGTTATATTTGCCCCAGTAGCTCAGACATGGATATAATTGCCCTCAGTAGCTCAAACGTGAATATATTTGCCCCAGTCGCTCAAACATGAATATATTTGCCCCCAGTAGCTCAAACATGAATATATTTGCCCCAGTAGCTCAAACATGAATATATTTGCCTCAGTAGCTCAAACATGAATATATTTGCCTCAGTAGCTCAAACATGAATATATTTGCCCCCAGTAGCTCAAACATGAATATATTTGCCCCAGTAGCATAGATTGTAATAACATCAGTGGCGTAGCGTGGGTTGTCAGCGCCCGGGGCCAGCCAAGAATTGTGCGCCCCCCCCAACCTGTGGACACGTTAGCATGCCCCGATTCCCTTCCACCATTAGGGCATTGAACCCCTTAATTGTGATACGCTCATACACTCTGCACATTACATTGTATCACAGAGCTCCACAGCAATAAAACGCACAGTAATGTGCAGCTCACACATGGATATATATTGCCCCCAGTAGCTCAAACATGAATATATATTGCCCCAGCAGCTCAAACATGAATATATATTTGCCCCAGTAGCTCAAACATGAATATATTTGCTCCAGTAGCTTAAACATGGATATATATTGTCCCCAGTAGCTCAAACATGAATATATTTGCCCCCAGTCGCTCAAAAATGGATATATTTGCCCCCAGTAGCTCAGACATGGATATATTTGCCCTCAGTAGCTCAAACATGAATATATTTGCCCCAGTCGCTCAAACATGAATATATTTGCCTCAGTAGCTCAAACATGAATATATTTGCCTCAGTAGCTCAAACATGAATATATTTGCCTCAGTAGCTCAAACATGAATATATTTGCCTCAGTAGCTCAAACATGAATATATTTGCCTCAGTAGCTCAAACATGAATATATTTGCCCCCAGTAGCTCAAACATGAATATATTTGCCCCCAGTAGCTCAAACATGAATATATATTTTCCCCAGTAGCTCAAACATGAATATATTTGCCCCAGTAGCTCAAACATGAATATATTTGCTCCAGTAGCTTAAACATGGATATATATTGCCCCCAGTAGCTCAAACATGAATATATTTGCCCCCAGTCGCTCAAAAATGGATATATTTGCCCCCAGTAGCTCAGACATGGATATATTTGCCCTCAGTAGCTCAAACATGAATACTCGTTGACCGGGGTCTCCATTGTCCAGGAACCGGCTGCGAGTCTCCCACCCACCAGACCTGCCTCGTTACCTGACACAGATGACCTACCAGCAACCAGGAGAGATATTCACGCTCTCCTGGAGGACGCGCGCTCTTCCTGGAACCAAGAACTGGCTGCTGTGCGCTCAGACCTATCTGTTCTCCAAACAGGAGTGGAGAACCTGGGCACTACTACCCGCGACTTGGGGGACGCGCAGGCCGCAACCTCCTCCTGCATTACAGCGTTACAGGTCCAGGTCGCCAACCTTCAATCATCAGTCCTGGGTTTGGAGTCCCGGCATCGCCGCAAGAACCTCAAGTTTCGGGGTATCCCGGATTCCCTTCCTGCTCATGAACTTCTGGCGTTCATAAATCGGTTTGTGGTGGCTACCCTGTCCCTGCCCGGAGGAGTCCTGACCCCTATTATTTCAGCAACCCGGGTTAGGAAGCCTGCTGCGGCGCCTGCTACGGCCTCTCGAGACGTGATTGTGGTGGCCAGAGATGTCCACGTTCGTGATCGTTTACTGGAGGTGTCGTTACGAACCCCTTTGACCCGGTTCGAAGATGTCAACGTGGTGGTTTATCGGGATCTCCCGTTCCTGGCACTGGCAGCTCGTCGCAATTTTCGACCTACCACCGCGGTGCTCAGAGCCCACGACGTCCGCTACCGCTAGGGAGTGTCTGGGTCCTTACTTATTCAGCATGGCCGCTCTGTTCTCCCGGCAACGACTCTGGAGGAAGCTCAGACGCATCTGCTAACCCTTGGTCTGCCATTGGCCATGGATGGGGACTCTTTGGCTATGTCGTCGACACCGAGACCTCAGGACCCGGACTAACTTATAGTCTTGTTCACTGTCATGTTTGTTTTTGCTCTTGCCTCTCTCGGTACTTGCTCAATGACCCCCTTTTTTGTTTTAGGATTTTCTGCTGAGGTCTCTGATGTTACCACCCCCCCTTAATTGTCTGTGTTTGTCCGAGTGAACATGCAGACCTATTTGCTGACATTTGGGACTTGCTGATTGTCTGCTGGAGCATCGGGACTACCCCCCTTTTTTTTTTTTTAATGGGACACTGGGTAGTATCCTGGGCGAGCCGCTAGGGTGGCAACCTAGGCTCTGGCCGTCCTCTTGGCCCCAGGTCTCCCGGCCCTGTGGTCTCTTTCATGGCCCCCGGCCTCCTAAGGGGTGTCGGGGAGAGCCAGGAATGCCACAACCTAATGGGCAGTCCTTTACCTTTCCCCCTTCTTTTTTTTTTTTCCCTCCCTTTTACTTTTTCCTGATGCCCCACTGTTGGTCTACAGTGCTTTTTTGTTTTTCTGACTTTACCCACCTGAGTTGTCCTGTTTCGCTCACTCGTTATTATTTGTATTTATGTCTGATTTACTGCTGACCTATTTCAAAATAAAAATTTTGAATTAAAAAAAAAAAAAAAATGAATATATTTGCCCCAGTAGCTCAAACATGGATATATATTGCCCCCAGTAGCTCAAACATGAATATATTTGCCCCCAGTAGCTCAAACATGAATATATTTGCCCCAGTAGCTCAAACATGAATATATTTGCCTCAGTAGCTCAAACATGAATATATTTGCCCCCAGTAGCTCAAACATGAATATATTTGCCCCAGTAGCTGAAACATGAATATATTTGCCCCCAGTAGCTCAAACATGAATATATTTGCCCCAGTAGCTCAAACATGAATATATTTGCCTCAGTAGCTCAAACATGAATATATTTGCCTCAGTAGCTTAAACATGAATATATTTCCCCCAGTAGCTCAAACATGAATATATTTGCCCCAGTAGCTCAAACATGAATATATTTGCCTCAGTAGCTCAAACATGAATATATTTGCTTCAGTAGCTCAAACATGAATATATTTGCCCCCAGTAGCTCAAACATGAATATATTTGCCTCAGTAGCTCAAACATGAATATATTTGCCTCAGTAGCTCAAACATGAATATATTTGCCCCAGTAGCTCAAACATGAATATATTTCCCCCAGTAGCTCAAACATGAATATATATTGCCCCCAGTAGCTCAAACATGAATATATTTGCCCCCAGTAGCTCAAACATGAATATATTTGCCCGCAGTCGCTCAAACATGGATATATTTGCCCCCAGTAGCTCAGACATGGATATATTTGCCCTCAGTAGCTCAAACATGAATATATTTGCCCACAGTAGCTCAAACATGGATATATTTGCCCCCAGTAGCTCAGACATGAATATATTTGCTAGGAACACAAATTAACCCAAATTAATGGATTGAAGATGTTTGTAGGGCGCTAGTGGTTAGGTCAAAGTGAAAAATAGGAAATATCAATGACTCCACAACGGGATAGAGATGGGTCTGTGCAGCCGTCCAGCGCCTGGACCGTTGAATGGAGACTGTGGGCTGCTGAGATCCACATGTGGACACTATGAACACTTGCGGAGACAGGAGGTGAAATAAAAGGGTTTTCCTATCCCATGCGGTGAGACGCAAACCGGAAGATACGCTGACCCGCATGTCAACATCCGCCGTTTGGGACGCATACCGGAAGTAGCGGTGACCCGCACGCCAACACCACGCTTCCTCGTCCAATAATTGCGCCGACTATATAAGACTGTCTATGGACACATGGGGGCCAGATCCGACTGAGGAAGCCTGCAGGACAGCAGGAGAAACGCGTTTCGGTTTACACCCCCTATTTTATTGTTTTACTTTTCGTTTATTAAATATTTTTACCTTTTACCTTTTACCTTTTTTATCTTTTTTGTCCTTTATATCCATCAATCTCTCTGCGGAGTATCCTATTACTCCTACGACTTTTGGTATCCAAGACGGTTGTGACTCCTATGACCCCTGGGACTCAAGAAGGGTGAGACCTACCTATACATGGTCTGAGGTTATCTTTATTGAGCCACCCCCAAGGAGGCTCTGTGACACATGAGTTGTTCCACGTTATTTGCTTTTTTCCTTGTGATTACAAACAGTATTGCGCTATATCTTCATTATTCTTTGAGGTCCTACTTGATGTATCCTGCATATCTGGACAAGAAATACATCGTTTTGGTGGGAGAAGCCCCCCTTTAGTGGCTTACAGGCGAAGATAGAGAGCCTTACAGGCTCCACCTTTGTGAGTGTGCAATCGTCATTTTTTGTTATATTCTCATCTGACCCTCTGGTATTGCACAATTTGTTTTTTCATTCTCATTCTTAGGTTTATGACTCTGTCCATCTAGTTCATACCTAAGATGAGTATTTAAACCATTGCATTCCATCTTTGTCACTTAGTGTGAGTGCTTTGAATATCTATTGTGTGCGCTCCCTGAGCTGCCTTTTTCGGCAATTCTGTTCTTTTTGTATGAATATATTTGCCCCCAATAGCTCAAACATGGATATATTTGCCCCCAGTTGCTCAAACATGGATATATTTGCCCTTAGTAGCTCTAACATGGATATATTGGCCCCCAGTAGCTCAGACATGGATATATTTGCCCTCAGTAGCTCAAACATGAATATATTTGCCCCAGTCGCTCAAACATGAATATATTTGCCCCCAGTAGCTCAAACATGAGTATATTTGCCCCCAGTCGCTCAAACATGGATATATTTGCCCTCAGCACCTCAAACATGGATATATATTGCCCCCCCATTGCTCACCGGCTCTGAAGGCCCACGGGTCGGTAGGGGCCCGGTTTGGGGCGTCATAGTGGGCCCCCGCCGGTTTCCCTGTGATGGCCATCAGTGCACTTAACAGGCAGCCAGTGGCGCACTCTGTAAATGTCGCGGTGGCGCCTGCAGCGTGCCTGCATCCCAGTCTAAAACTTAAGCAGGCACATTGCACTGGTGCCACCCCTCACGTGACACGTCACGTGAGGGGGCGGCGCAGGCACCACCGTGGCGTTTACAGAGTGCGCCGCTGGCTGCCTGTGTGCACTGATGACTATCACAGGGCAGGGAAACCAGCGGGGGCCCACTATGATGCCCCAAACCGGCGCCCCTACAAAAACTGTGCCCGGGGCCACCGCCCCCCAGCCCCCCCCACGCTACGCCACTGAATACCATTCACGTACCAGCGGACAAACGCATTTGCGCTCACAATGTTAAGTATAGGACGCGCAAGGTACAGTAAGCTCACACAGGTTCACCCACGGTAGACGTATACGCGCATTTGTTGCGCTGAGATTGTAATACGACGTTCAGCGCAAAGGGTTTTGACCCTCGCGTTAATGCATTTTTGCACGGGCGCAAATGTATGCGCGAAGAATGTAATAGGGCCCCATGTGTGTAAGGCACAAAACACCTTAACCTGATGATAAAATATTATAAGCTGATTATATAATAAATAACCTGATGATAAAATATTTCTGAACTGTGGGCCCTGCAGGCTTATTTCTCCATTCACATTATCCATTCATGTTAGGAGAACCTAGAGGTCCTATCTGAGACCCGGCATTATCTAAAGAGTCTCCTGAAGAACTGTGAGTTTCTTACGACGCTTTATATGTGAGGTGGATAGAATTACTTTGTTCTGGAGAGGACCGTGTGAGGGAAATATGAATCAGTTTACTTACAATAAGGCTCCATGGGGCTCGTTAACATGATTTCAGAAGTATCGGACTGTTTGTAGCCGAACAACTCTTTGGGGACCAAGCTAGTTAGGGTCAGGACCAGTAATTATTTCTCAGACTTGTGCCATGACCCGTATTTTGCAGCCAGGAAGCAATTTCAAGTATCACCAAGAGCAAGAAACCACCTGGGATTTTAAATCAATTGATTTGTAAAAAAAAAAAAAAGAAAGCAATTCCAATCTGTATGCCATAAAGGGGAAAAAACGCAAGTGTTATAAATCAGGGTCTCTATGTCTGCTTACCTTACTTTTGGTACAGTAAGTTGCCTTGTAAGAAAACAAAACAAACTTAGCTTCTCCAAGCAGGATGAGTGACCAGTGATTTTTTTTTTTTTTTTTTTAAATTATTTTAGAATTTTTGCATAGACAGTCAAAAAAAAGGTGAGAAGTGGCCATGCAGAGCCGTAGTTAGTCATCTATACAGCCATGGAACAATAAAAACAAGAAACAAATCAGACATAAAGTGTCCGCAAAGAATCAGCAAAAAGAAAGTCAAAGAAAGAGAAAAGGAATCTCTGGTAAACAAAAACATCCCCAGCCAGGTAACATCAACAGAAAAACATCAGAGGAGTCCCGTAAAACAATGGTAAAATAAAACAAAATAGAGGGGGTCTCATCAGCCAGCATCCTGAAATGGGAATTCTCCTAAGGCAGGTAAGGCGCTGCAGCGCAGGCCAGAACTTGCAGCCCAGGTAGGGCCTTCGATGAGGAGCGAGGCCCGCTGCTTCAGCAGTGGTCGAACCGCTTAGCAGCCTCCGCCGCCAATATCTCATAGTAGAGCCGCGAGCAGCACCGAAGCACAAAACAGGGTGTGAGTCCCATGCTGCGTCTTCCTCTCATTCGACAAGAGGGGGCACTCCTCCACCTCCGGGCATGGACCAGCACCTACAGGCTCCACCAGCACTACAGTTGACGCCAAGCGGCCCGGTGATCCGCTGCCGACAGGCACACCGAGACTACAGTTACAGTTACTACATGGCAGTGACATCCCCTTCACCGACGAGGCAGTCGGTAACAGCCAGACCTCCGGGTTCCCGCTCTCACCCCACACAGCTCTGTGTCCCCCCAAGGCTGCATGCCAGCTCTCTTGTCGGAGGCCTCCAGAATCACCTCCGCTCGGGTAGCTGCTCCTCATCCGCTTCCTAAGACCTCGATAATGTGCCACAACGCAACTCACGTCAATGGATGCTCGTCATCCCCCTTCTCCAGCAGCAGGTCATCCAGGCCTGAAAGCGCAGCCTCCAGGCTGTCTATAAGGGGACGTGGCGGGACATCCGCCCCACCCCGCACACACTCCAGTCGCCCCCTCCACTCTGTCAGCCGGTGGACAAAGGCCCTCTGCCATCCCAGCCTTCCACAAAAGAAATCCATGAGGAAGCACAGCAAGGGGGCACCGGGTGGGCCAGGGGTAGGCCTCAAGCTGGCCACCTGCAGCGCCCTCCAGCAGAAAAACGTCCGGCAATCGCTAGTCTCTGGTCTGGGGGGGGCAAAACAGGCTCAAGACAAATCATCCTGATGGCTGGCTACTCTGGGTCCTAGGTGCGGAAACTCGGCGGTAAATGGTATCAAAGAGCACCAAAGAGAGAATGATGGGTCGGTGCTCCACAGACACACATCCTTCCTCGTCCGCAGTCGACCACGTCCCCCGACCCCGGTTTTGAATTTTCTTAGTAGCAATTATCTGCTTGAGGTGCTTTCTGTTGTAATTATTTACTTTTTCATCTAGAAAATACATGTACGATAGTTATCAGTATAAGAAACAATACATTTAATCTATATTACCAATGACTTTAGACCAGTGAGTGGAATTACAGGAAGATGTCAAATGTGCTTTGTTTCCTAATTGTAACCCTCTACTTTTTATTATTTTTATTAGTATAAGATAACAATGAGTTCTGCAGAATCACAGCTTGCATCATTTCATCATTAGGATTTTCTTTTGCTCTTCTTTTCTTTTTCTGTGAGCATGACAGGGCATTGAACGGTTCTCATTAATCTTGGAGGTTGAAACGTGCAATAACATTTCAAAGGGTCCACAAAATAGCATCAACATGTAATGTATCAGAAAGATTCATGATCACCAATTGTTTTATAAGTAACAATATATTTACATTCCTCTGGTCTTAAATGTCACTGTTTTTCTTTTCTTTTTACCTGCTCACAACTTTAACTGTACTGCTAGTACTGTCAATCAAGGAGTTAAAACACGATGTTGTAGATGTGCATAATCCATTCAAGTAGGAATATACACAAGACACCCATGAAAAGAATGTCTGACCGTAACATCACGTAACAATATTAATATGGCAGGAAACATCCTAATGAGTAGAACTCAAACATTTTTGATGGCAAAGTTCTGGACAAAATACTGGACACCCCCAATTGTTTAATAGTAACACAATAACAAAACAAACACGTTACTCTACATAAATATATCCCACTGTGATATGTTGTCATGAAACAACTCATCTTTTTTGATTTCAGAACTCCGCTGTTCCAAAATGTCTCCTGTCATTTACTATTCCATTTCCACCTCGATCCCATCCTGTGTGATATCCATTTCCTCTCCATGATTCCAGCATGTGACATCTATTACCACCCCCTGGCTGTTTTGTTGGCTGTCATGAAAATCCACATTCCCCTTGGTCGGTTTCCATGCCGGTTAACATCCTCTGCTAGTCCTCTGAGCATCTTGCGCAATGCTTTCCCTTGCTATTCCACTCAGAGCTGGACACAAGATGACCTCTTGGGGCCTGAGTTAATTTACAAAAGATTTAATTATCTAACAATTGTCATGGTTGTCATATGAATCCCCCCGGGCCCTTGTAAAACATTTAATCAATATCCGTGATTGAAGAATATATTACTTTCAGAATCTGCCAAACTAACCAATAAGATTTCCAGTGCAAGATTTCAGCCTGGCGATATCAAGGCATCTCGATTAGTGCCTTGTTTAGACCATTACACCCTACAAACATTTCTATGATCTATAGCTTTACTATTTATATCACAGACATGTCAGACAGAGAGGAGATAATAATGAACCCTCAATGGGATATGTCTGGAATTAGCCATCATGAAGACACAGACCTTTCCATTGACCTTTAGTGAGTTAATCTAACGACCCTCTCTGAACACTAACAATTAAGATTGTTTAATGCTTTTATTGTTCACGGAAGCATTTCTTCTTTAAAGCCTTAGATGAACAGTAGTCTACATAAGCAGTAAATATTCTTACTTTAATGGGTTTATCATGGGATTGCATATTTGCAACAAAGTCTTTACCCATCCGTTGAGGCTCACGTCTTTGGAGATGGTGAATTTCCCCTAGATTTACAGAACTGCATATCTTTCAGCTATTTTATAACGTTGCATATGTTGGCAAAGGCGTGAAACCCATTGGTGAAGTTGTATCATGCATCCCCAGGCTCCATTTTGGTCAGCGCATAGGTCTTTTTGGCACATATGGTATCTGCAAGTTCTTATACTTATAATGTGCGTTATCTCGTGGCTCTGCTGGTTGGCCTTAAAGAGTCACTACCACCAAAAACTGAAATGCTCTTGATTTATTTTTTTGTTTTTCTGATGTCCTACATGTACTTTGGTTTTCTCACGTCTGTTTATTTAAGGATATATTTTACTCTATATGTGTCACTGGGTGCATTCATTTTGTGATATTTTGTGTTGCTCACGCCCACACACAGTGGGCTCTATTAACTGCTTCGCGCAAAAGTGCACGCGCAGCGCTATTTTTTTTGCGCACAGCGTTAAACGTTAACGCGCGTAAATTAACACTGGTATTAAAATCCGAGCGCATTTTTTCATCCGTCAAAAAATAACACCCGTAAAAAAGACGCGCAAAAACACGCGCGCATTAACGCTGCACGCAGAGATCGGTGGGCGGGCTGTTTTTTCACGCGATTCAGCCAATCAGAATTAAGAACCACAATTGTCTCCCATTAAGGCTAGGGTCAGACTAGCGCAGTTTTAACGTGCGTTTAGCCGCACGAAATCACGGCCGTACTAGCAGCAAATGACGTCCAATGCCGGGGAACATACGACGAACGGCCGCACGAAAGTTCGTCCGCGCAACGCAAGTGGCCAACGAACGCATTTTTTCGAGAACGTGAAACCGCTACTACTGACGTACAGAGTGCGCTGCGGCCGCATAGCGGCGTGTGTGCGTGATTAGGAGACGTCAGACGCTGCTAATGTCCGGCCAACATAACGTCCAGACTCAAAAAGTGTTTTATTGATGATCCGTACAAAATCACGGACGAAAAGGCGCATCGTATGACCGCTATCGCGTATTCCGGGGGAAAATACGTACGTTCGTTCGACCGAACTTTTTCACGGACGACGTGAAAAATGCGTTCGTCTGACCCTAGCCTTAGTTTTTGCACCTGTCAAAATCAATCTGAGTATATATGTTGCAGCAATAATAAAAACACGCACAACCTCTCAATTTTATTGTTTGGGTATGTGTAGAATATGTAACTATACGTTGCTGTATTTTTTTAAAAGACGTTAAAATTATGTGCGCAAACGTTGTCCGTTAAAATTTGCGCATAGATTATAATATATATCTCAATAAACCACTTGGCAGCTCAAAAAAGAACCAGCAAATGGCACTGGAGGAGTGGCTACAGAAAAATTTATCTTTATTAGAACGAATATAGACACTCTCAAATGCAAGGAAAAATCAATTAAAAAACATAAATATGACAGCATAGATTATAATACCATCCGCCTACCAGCGCACAAACGCATTTGCGCTCACAATGTTAAGTATAGGACGCGCAACGTACATTACTCTCGCACAGCGTTCTTGCAGGTTCACACGCGGTAGACGATAACACGCATTTTTTGCACGGACATTGTTATACGACGTTCAGTGCAAAGGGTTTTGCCCCTCGCGTTAATGCGTTTTTGCGCACGCGCAAAATTGTGCGCGAAGAGTGTAATAGTGCCCAGTATCTTTACGCCACTTGTGCCTCACTGTGTGGCATTGAGCATAGAATGGAGTGAATGGGTCAGAAGTCAAGAAAACTGACCTATTGACTTGCATTGTGTGGAATACATGTAAATGACATCACCAGGGGTACCATTGAGCCTTGTTAGCCTGTTATCATTTCTCATTCATCTGCCACCTCTTATCTCAGGAAGCATAAACAACACAATAATCCCCGGCAGCCTTGTCTTCACATTCAAAAATCCACCCATTGCCTCTAAACTACTGTTTAATCCTATACCACAGCTTTAAGGTGAAACTTGTGATAAGATATTGGCAAATGTTGCATCATCTGAAAAATCCACAAAAATGAAAACAGGAACTAAAAACCTATCTTTATTTTTACTTTCATATGCACTCACTTCAAAGAAAGAAAAAAAAATAGCATGTGCTACATAATATGTTTTTTTTTGTAATGCACAAGTAATCTAGTTACAGCTTATGTTAGTGGTAATGTTCCTTTAAAACCTTAATGTCAGGGCAGCAAAGGGAGGCAGGCGGGCCTTAACGCCATGGGAAGGCATAGCACGCCTGCAGCTCTTCGGCAACTCCTCCAGCCCGCCTCCCTTACCTGTAGTCGATTGCTATCATTGGCTGCATCGGGACTGCCTGAACTCAGGTAGCGTGCCTTTAGCCAATGACAGCCACAGGGAAGGGAGGTGGGCTGGAGGAGTTGCCAGAGAGCTATGGTTCAGGCCCAACCTCCACCGGTAGGGCACAGCATGCACCTTAGCATTAAGGGGTTAAAGTTTTTTTTTAAGGGGTTAAAGTTAAGGTAATTTTTATATCTTCTCTTTGTGAGGCGCCTGTGATATATATTTTGTAGCCCTATTTGTAAAAATCGAAGATTATTGAATCCAGCGCAAAGTCTCCATGATTTTCTTGTATGCTTGCATGACTTTTATATGTCATATATTGTTATATGTATATATACAGTATATGAGAAAATAAATAGTTTTCATAGTTTGGATTCACTTGTATTAATTAAGAATTAACAGAAAGGCAAAACTAGTTCTCACGGAATAAATCCTTTGTTTTGTTCTACAGTATCAATTACATTTTGTTTCTGAATATGTCATGTTCTGAAGAGCAAATACTACCGGTACTCATCTATACCAAAGGTCCTAACACAGAGACGATGGAAGGCTAATAAAGCTAATGAGCCAAAGAGGGAATCCACTCTATGCTCTCCTACTATGCTTAGTGTGATTCACCGTTTATTACAAGCTCTGAAATTACATGAGATATTTATTTTGCTTTTATTCATGTCTATATTTAAAACTGAACACAGTTGTGTTCAAAATTATTCAACCCCCACTGAAATTGAGTGTTTTGGCCAGTTTGACATTGATTTTGATCATTCAGTCATCTTGCTTACAATTAAATCAAAGAGGCACGTGTAGGTCAGACAAATATAACATAACATTTATAATGAAATAACCACAAATGTCTTTTCTGTGCTCACATCATTATCAGTTTTATTCAACCCCCAAGTGACATTTAATCTTAGTACTTAGTACAACATCCTTTTACAGTTATAACAGCTTTTAAACGTGAAGCATAGCTTGACACAAGTGTCTTGCAGCGATCTACGGGTATCTTCGCCCATTCGTCATGGGCAAAAGCCTCCAGTTCAGTCACATTCTTAGGCTTGCGCACTGCAACTGCTTTCTTTAAGTCCCACCAGAGGTTCTCAATCGGATTTAAGTCAGGTGACTGCGATGGCCACTCCAAAATGTTCCAGCCTTTAATCTGCAACCATGCTCTAGTGGACTTGGAGGTATGCTTGGGATCATTGTCCTGTTGAAAGGTCCAACGTCTCCCAAGCCTCAGGTTTGGACGGACTGCATCACATTGTCATCCAATATCTCCTGGTACTGAAGAGAATTCATGGTACCTTGCACACGCTGAAGCTTCCCTGTACCTGCAGAAGCAAAACAGCCCAAAGCATGATTGACCCCCCGCCATGCTTCACAGTAGGCAAGGTGTTCTTTTCTTCATAGGCCTTGTTCTTCCTCCTCCAAACATAGCGTTGATCCATGGGCCCAAACAGTTCTAATTTTGTTTCATCAGTCCACAGAACACTATCCCAAAACGTCTGTGGTTTGTCCACATGACTTTTGGCATACTGCAGTCGACTCTTCTTATTCTTTGGAGACAGCAAGGGGGTGCGCCTGGGAGTTCTGGCATGGAGGCCTTCATTACGCAGTGTGCGCCGTATTGTCTGAGCTGAAACTTCAGTACCCACATCTGACAAATCTTTTCTCAGTTCCTCAGCAGTCACACGGGGACTTTTCTCCACTCTACGCTTCAGGTAGCGCACAGCAGTCGAAGTCAGCATCTTCTTTCTGCCACGACCAGGTAGTGTTTCAACAGTGCCCTTTGCCTTGAATTTGCGAATGATGCTTCCTATGGTCTCTCTTGGTATGTTTAACATCTTTGGAATCTTCTTATAGCCATTGCCCTTCCTGTGAAGAGTAATCCCCTTCTTCTCTTGTCTTCCTGGACCATTCTCTTGACTTCACCATGTTTGTAACCACACCAGTAAATGTCTAGAAGGAGCTGAGTATCACAGTCATTTTAAAGCTGCCTAATTGGTGCTTATTATGCTTTATTGCTGCTCCGTGACATCCACAGGTGTTTTCAATACCTGATTGAAAACACTTGAATGAACCTCTGTTCTTCAGAGTGGTAGTCTTTAAGGGGTTGAATAATTGTGTCAATGAAGAATTCACAAAAGAAACATTTACTACTGTATTACAAAACCAATTGATGTCATTTTAGTTGCATATGGTTCTTTAAAAAGTCCTTGTAGGATTTCATTCTGAATACAATTACAAATGTACACTAAATTCCCTAAAACCCTTTACAGCATTGGGGGTTGAATAATTTTGAACACAACTGTATATGCAGGTGCATTTTAAATTGTTTATTCTTTATAGTTTAGTATTATTTTTGTTCCATAAGAAAATAAATCTCAGCGTCAGCAGCCCTATGCACTCTATAATTATTTTTATTAATATTTTCATGAATTACATAGCCTCAATGGTTTTCACTAAGCTCTACAAAATAAAATGGAAAATTTGACTAACACAGTGACAACGATAAACAACTGTAGAAAACAGAAGTGAGAGGTTTAGGGCCCTGCTCAGTCAGAAATTAGTGTGCCATAAAATGTATGTTGACCTTCCTAATGATTCTTAAGAGGTAATAAATCCATTCTGGTAAAATAAGCATATGAATAATTCATACTACTAATATTTTTACCTACAAGGTGTTATTCCTATTATTCATCAATCTTCTTGATTGTGCAGACGCTACTTTCTGCTCTTTAGCTTCCTTGTCCATAATTGGTAGTAAAGAGCAGGACCTATTTCATATTACAAAATTATGAGACTGGACGACAAAAAAGATTAGCTATAAAACAAAATATCGCCACCTACAGTGCTAAGTAAAAGTATGTGAACCCATTAAAATGCCTGTATGTATGGAAAAAAAAAAGTCTCAAAATCTGGTTTAAGGTTCATTTAATCCATTAGTGACCGGGTAGTTTTACGAAAGTCTGTCCAAAAGTGCCCGCTGCTGTTTTTACGTTTCTGCGCTGTTTGTGTTTAGGTCAAATTTTACTCTTACTTGTTTATGCATCCCACACATATTATATACCGTTTTTTCCCACCATTAAACGGACTTCCTAAAGAAACTATTATTTCCATCATATCGTATAATTTACTATAAAAAAAATAAAGACCCCGGCTAACTGGTTTCAAAATTTTGTCCTGAGATTAGAAATATCCAATTTTTACATGTTTTTGCTTTTTTACCCCTTCACTACAGAGCCATTTCACCTTTGTGCGCTGAGCTAATTTTGACTGTTTTATGCTCAATATGTTTAAATGCCAGCTTATGTCCTATTTCATTAATCCCCCACAGATAAAATTTTAAAAAAAAAAATCATCTTGGCAGCTGGGATGCCGGAGTTGGATCCGGAGGTTAGAGATAAATTGAACGCCCCTATCAACCCACAAGAAATTTCAGACGCCATCTCCCGCCTCCGCCCTTTAAAGACTCCCGGCCCAGATGGTTTCTCGGCCGAATACTATAAATTGCTAGGTGGATACCTGGTTCCCCATCTCTCTACCCTATTCAATAATATTTTACAGGGACAACACCCCGCCACCATCCTTTAAGGCATCCCGAATGATTGTCAAGCCAGACACCGGGGGTCGCCTGTCAATAATGTCATCATGCCGAGCCCCCTGAAAAGGCAGGGCAGACTTCCAGCCTGCCAGTCTGCCGTGGGAGCCCAGACAGAGAGGTGAGTATAGTGAGGGAAGGAGGTTAGGACACCTCCCTGTATAAATCGTGATCTGGCAACATAGGGGTTAATGCCACTCTCCCCTTTCGAGCAGTGCAATTTGTGTCTCACTAGCATTAACCGTTGGGGAGATAGAGGGCTCCAAAGGAGCTCACCCCTTTTTTTTTTTTTACAGCAGGCGCCGGTGGGCTCCTGGCGATGATGTCATCACGCAGCATGATGATGTCATCGCAACGCTGGGCCCCCTGAAAGACAGGGCAGACTTCCAGCCTGCCAGTCTGCCGTTGGAGCCCAGCGTAGAAGGGGAGTATCGGGAGGGAGGTTAGGGGACCCGGACGTACCATGTACATCCACGGGTCTAAGGGAGACCCATGGCTGTGACGTACATGGTACATCCGTGGTCCCTAAGGGGTTACTGTATTGCCCCTGTACATATTGAATGCATCATTCAAATATACACAGTATACGCTGGAAACATTGGGCACTATTCTCTAGTGAATGCTAACAGTAGCATTCGGATGAGTAAGTGTTACCGCCAGGATAAGTGACTTTAACGCAAGACCCTTATATTACCTTCCTGGCGTATGAAAGCACTTAGCGCACTGGTTGTTGCGCTTGCTTCTGCAAGTTTACTGCATAAATATTACTGTCAAGCGGACGGGTGGTCAGGCAGGAAGACATGAGAACTGTCGAGACATCCTCCTCTGACACCAGAGAAAAGGAAGACATACAGGGTTATTCAGAAAAAGGTAAAAACCAGGAGAATGGCAGAAGAAGAGAACAACCTAGTCCAAATAGCTGATTTGGAAAGTGAGATAAATGGGAGAATTTTTCTGGTTTAGCTATTTTGACCTAGAATTTTCACTTCTCCAGTCATTCTCCTGAGGTTCACCTTTCTTTGAATAGACCTGATAGTAGAAGAGGGGGCAGGGACTGAAGGAGTGAATGAGGTAGGTTGGTTAATGGAGGAGGGCAGTGAAGAGATTTCTAGTCTAAATTTAGTAATCTTATTGGTGAAGTTGTCATCCAAGCTGGCAGCAGTGAGGTCTGTGGAAAGTTGAGTGGAAGTGGAGCGCATTAACAGATTGAAAGTATGAAACAGACATCTGGAATCAGTAGAAAAGGATGAGCTAAGGGACGAGAAATAAGTTTGTTTAGTGATGGATACAGTGAGACTGTAGGAAAGAAGCATGAATTTGTAGTGCAGAAAGCTAGCCGAAGTATGAGATTTCCTCCAACCCCTTTCAGCTGCCCTGGAGAACCGCTTAAGATAGCGTGTGTATTTTGTGTGCCACAGTTGGTGGTTAGACCTGTGTGTAGGATGGAGAGAGGTAGGAGCGAGTTTGTTAAGTGATCTGGAGATGGCAGATTTGTAGAGATCAGTGACTGTGTCAGTGCAGTTGGATGGAGAAATAGGAAGGAGAAGAGGATGGATAGCGGCGGAGAATAGTATAGGATTCAGGACACTAATGTGCCTTCGTGGTAGAAGAGGAGTGTGGGTGGAAGCAGGAGTCTGGGTTGGCAGCAGGAGAAGATTCCTTGAAATGAGGTGATGCTCGGAATGGGGGAGAGGTATGTTGGAAAGTAAGGTCCAGGGTGTTGCCAGCTTGGTGGGTAGGAGAGTTGTACCACTGTGTGAGGCCCAAGGAGGAGGTGATAGAGAGCAATTTGGAGGTGAGGGGGTTGGAGGGAGACTCAATGGGAATTTTAAAGTCTCCACGGATGAGAGATGGAATGTCAAATGAGAGAAAGTGAGGGAGCCAGGCTGAGAAATATTCCAGAAAGGTCCAGGAGAGCCAGGGGGTGGTAGATTACCGCAATACGTATGGTTGTCGGACGGAAGAGGGGGACAGCATGGACTTCGAAGAGGGAGGGTAAAGGAGGAATAGGATGGAAAGTGCAGGTTGAAGAGAGTAAAAATCCTTCATCCCCAACCTTGCGGTCCCTAGATGTGTGGGACAGTTGGAGACTGCCGTTGGATAGAAAGGCTTCGGTAGCACTATCAGAAGGGTAGAACCAGGTTTCTGTAAGAGCTAGGAGATAGAGGGAACAACAAAAACGTTGTGAATAAAGATTTGGTGAGGCCGCCAGCAGAGTGGGTATTCCAGAAGGTGCATTGTAGTGGGAGAGCAGTGGAGGGATGGGAGGAATATGGATAAAATTAGCAAGATTCCTAGTAGCAGATTGAGAAGGGAGGAAAGGGCTGGGGTTAGGAGAGACATCACCGGCTTGCAGAATTAATAGGAGAATAAGAGAGCGGGTGAGAGTGTGAGTTCTGCAAGCATTATTTTGCACTCCATCTGATCACAACTCAAGGAGAAGTGGAGAATTGCCTCATATTTCAGTAGGAGAAAAGACAGCAAAAATGAATTTATCTTGTATTTCTGTTTAAACTATATAATTGTATTATTAGCATGTGGGTTCCTCCGCAACCTAAGAAGTATGTGCTATAATTATTACTAAGTAGCCGTTGTTTTGTCCTACTCTGCCAAGTGTCTAGGACTCTTTCCTTTGACATATTTTCTAAGTGAACATTCGCATGATGGGGCCTAATAGAAGGAGGCGCAGGGAAGGGTAATCTTGTCATTTCAACGTCTCCTGAGTCACGAGAAAACACAATGTCCACCAGTAGCAAGGAAAGTGAGTGACAAGGGCTTCCAGAGACTTGCTTTGTACAATCATGTTCCCTCCATCTATTATTCATTAATATGAATGGATTTTTAATTGGAAAAAAATGAATTGTATAAGGAGACTGTGATTGATAGTCGGCTTTCGCTCATTTATGTATAGATGAGAAAGGAGGAATGTAAGGGGAGGGGGTGGAAAGGATAGGCTGAGAGGAGTTGTCATTCCACTGGACACCTGCCAACGGTTAAAATGCCCCAAGCATCTGTACTGTGTACTGTTAAATCTTTACAGCTTAACACTCACACAAAGCCTATTATTTCAAAGAACCAAGTGGTTTTCATGTTCTACTACTGACTTTACCCACTCTGGGTTGTGCTTTCTAATTCCTATAGACCAGTGTTTCCCAAACCTGTCCTCGGGACCCTTCGCCTTCCAGGTATCTGAAGCACAGCACAGGTGATACGATTTGCTGCTCAGTGATTGCAGGATTCAGTCTGTATTTCCCCAAGGTGATCTGCAAAATCTGGCCTGGTTGAGGGTCCCGAGGAGAGGTTTGGGAAACCCTGCTATAGACCCTGTTGTAACTAAGTATTTGCCACGTGACCCTTTCAATAGCAAATGTTGATCATTGAAAAATATATATTATTATTCCATTTATTTGAAACATGGGACGTGTAGTCAACACAAATATAGGATCAAATTGGGCTTTTGAAAATACATTTTGCATTTGTTATTTTTTTACAGCCAGTATCACAGGGATGAAAAGTTCTTGACCCTGGATGGAGTCCCTTATTTTGCACAATTTCCAACAGAGCCTGCTGTCTTAGCATACAGACAGAAATGGTGTAAATATGATAAATCTGGATAAATAAAAATGGTCAGATAGCTTGCTAATAGGTATATGTAATGATCATAATCAGATTATTAGAAATGCAGCCTCCAAAAGAAATGCCAATAGAATATAAAAATATCTGTATGTGGGCATAATGATGACTGATAGTGGAGATTACAATGTAAGACATATAGGGTTATTCAGAGAAAGGTGAAACTCTGGAGAATTTTTTTCTCTGACTTTTTCCAAGTCAGAATTCTAGATCAAAATAGCCAAACCAGAAAAATTCTCCCATTTATCTCACTTTCTAAATCAGCTATTTTGACCTAAACTTGTCACTTCTCCGAAAGTTCTCCAGAGCATCACCTTTCTCTGAATAACCCTGTTTGTATCTGTACTGTGTATGGATTTTCAGTAAATATAAGCCCCTGAATCTTATCCCTGTACAGTAATGAGTGAACCCAGAGCTCTCTCTCTCAGGTCTGTCTTCTCCTTGACAGCAAAAAAGGGCCAAATTGTATTTCTCCGCAAGGAAACTATCAATCCTACTTTAAAAAGGCACGGGGGGTCATAAGCTAAATTTCATTTTTTGTTGTTTTAATGGAAACGCAAATTTTTCACAGTGAAAAAGGTTAGTGCCTTGTGCTATTAAGAAAATAGCAAGTGATCGTGCAGAAAGTATTTTGTGGAGTTTCAGTGGACGTTGAGGAACTATTTAACGGCAGCAGCAGGGAAAGACAGCAGATCGTTTTCTCCTCTTTGTCAGGGGATTGCAGACCTTCGTAATTTCTTATTTCTTAGTATTTCTTTCCTCTGAGTTTACAACATGTTTTTTGAGACAGTAATTTTCAGAATTGTTTGTGATAGAATAAGGAGTTAAAATCGCTCTTTATTGTAGCACTACCAGCACCTTACCACATAGTATAGAAAGTACGGTACATGTAAAAGACCAATAACACCATAATGCATCCTTATAGGAAACACAACTGATAGACTTTGCGTTATCGTCCATCCTTACCTTTCCCTCAGTTTATTCAATGGAAAGAATAACAAAAAATTAAATAATCATTGTATCATACCCCTTCAGAACGAAAGAAAAAGCTATGGGCTTTATTCCATAGTTAGTGCTATTGTAGCGTCTCGATATGCAATCGCTAGAGCTAGAAGAAGGAAGTTTACCGTTTGGCATCGATATTCCAATCTTGACGCTACAGTCAGGTGAAAAAGTTTTGCGCCTCGCGGCTTGCACGAGCTTACTGTATTTAAGTGTCTCCTACCCTTAACATGAGGAGCACAATCTATTTTAAACGTCTCAACAAGTGACATATTACAAAGTGCTGTCACAAATTACCATTGGGACTCGAAGTACAAAATTTTAACACCTCCTAAAAGCTGGTGCTAAATGATTCTGCAAATGCAAAATCATTTAACATGCTCTAAACAGTAAACACCCCTCCCCCCATTGAATCTCATACTCACTTCCGATCCCACAGCAAAAAAGTGTGTCCCGGTCTGCCGCTTCTTCTCAAAGGGAGCAGAGTTAGACCAGGAACAAATAGTTCCTAGTCTCCCTCTGCGATCACATTGCGGCACGGCGCAATCTCATGAGAGTGAGGTCATTCAGAGCTTGCAGCCTGGAAGCACCGATGCCACGTAGTCCTAGGGACTCAAGGAGCTGACACTCGCGGTGACGCGATGTTAGCATCAAGAACGGAATAGGGCCCTATGGGGGATATATCATTCATGGGATTAGGTATATTTTTATACTATATTACTTTGGAATAGTACTATCGACTAGCAAGCTGCAATATGTAAGATGAGGTTAGTTTTTAGGAAGTAACAAATGGAATTCACTACTCATTTCTGCAAGAAAAACAATATCAAAGTAGTGCACAAAAACAGATATAGAAACCAATAGTATAAATTAGTACATATATTTTTTTTTCTTTTATATTTATCAAAACATTTACCATATATTGTATTCATTGTTATCTAATGTAGCACATACAAAATTAACTCTTAAATTTGGCGCACTTTACCATGTGCCCCCATGGTGCCTATATGGAACTTTCTCTACTCAAATAAGGCAGGATTACACCACAGAACAATGTGTATATATATTTCCCCATACAGTGCAATTTCAGGCAGTTCGCCAAATACTGGCAAATTGCCAGCGAAATACAGTGATCTTCGACGGCAGTGAACTCCCCATAGAGAAGCAAAGGTTAATATATTCAGAAAACATTGAACAGCAGAGAAATGTAAGTGAAATGCTCTGATGTTCGGTGGTTTCATTCGGCAGGTTTATTCAGGCAAATCCTAGGTTTCAGTGTAAAAAAATGTTTCCCATTTCTATTAAATATTTATTAAACATTTTGATCTTTTAATTTGCAGTAAAAAGTCTCTTTTGTAGGCATTTTTTGGCAAAAAAAAATTTCCGATTAATTTTTTAAATAGCATTTTTTTTTTTACCCGTTCGTCGGCTTGTCGACCTTTTCCGGCAGCTGGTCAGTGCTCTGTTCGGCAGGTTTGCGGTGGATCATCGGGTGCATTCAGTGTTTTGTTGGCGGCCTATTGGATCGATCTAATTTCTTTTCTGATTTTTTCCAGCAGTTTTTCTGTTCAATTCCACGGTTTTGCGTCAGTTATTCAGATGCGTTCGGTGGCTTTTCCCTGCACTTCGGGGACCCTTTGGTGAATGCTGAATTCACTGCAGGGCCAGCGTATGTGACTCCACGAAGTGCAGGGAATGAAAGAGCACCGGAATTGTAAGACTCCAGCAAACGTGACCTAAATCTCTTAGGCAGTGTTTTCCAAACCTGCTCCTCAAGTACCCCTAACAGGTCAGGTTTTCCAGATATCTGAAGCACAGCACGGGTGATAGGATTTGCTGCTCAGTGATTGCAACATTCAGCTGTATTTACCCAATTAGTAAAATCTAGCTTATTAGGTATACTTGAGGTTGGGTTGGGAATCACTGCCTTGGACACTTAGGTCACTTTTGCTGGAGACATACAGGGTTATTCAAAGACCATTGAATTCTGCCATGAAATTGCACCAAACATTGACTGTCCCAGTATAGTGCCATTTTGGGGCCATTCGGCTACTCAAAAAGCTGGCAATTCGCCAAATATTGGCGAATTGCCAGCAAAATACGGTGACCTTCAGCAGCAGGGAAATCCCCCATAGAGAAATAATGGTTAATCTATTCAGAGAACACTGAACTGCACCGAAATGTCAGAGAAGTGCCATGATTTTCTGATTTTCGGTGGTTTCATTCGACAGGTTTAACCAGGCAAATCCCGTAGGTTTCAATATAAAAAAAAATTCCCTTCTCTTTTTTTTCACCCCGTTCGGCGGCTTGACATTTTTTTCTGATGGATGGTTGGCAGCTTGTTGCGCAGGTCATCGACCTTTTTTGGATCGATTCGATGGTTTGCGGCAGATCGTCGGATATATTCGACGGGTATTCGGCCACTTTTCGGAATGATTTGGCGATTTTCAGATGGATTCAGTGGCTTTTCAGGCTTTTTTTGGATCAATACGGAGGTTATGCAGCGGTTTTTCTACTCGCTCGGCGTGTCGATTGCCGCACTTTGGGGACCCTGCGGTGAATGCTAAATTCACTGCAGGGTCGGCGAATTGAACTTACCAAAGTGGGGTGAACAGGATAGCACCGAAATGTCGCTCGTGAGTATACCGCGAGTATCATTGAGGGTAGCGCTCTGTTCCGGGACAAGGTGCTGAAGTAGCTCCTGCTCTGGAATATCACGCTGAAACCGGGATACTATGGGGAAACCTGCAGGCACAGGTTGTCTCCATTAGCATTCCCATTTTAGCATTAACATCGTAAGTCATAGTATTGTGCATTACACTATATATTTCTATTCTTCAAATTCATACCATTATATATATAAATTATATATACATATATCTACTTTTATATATAATCTAATTTATGCCTACACCGTCCCTGAAGTCTATAAATCCATAAAGTGGCAGAATGTCACAATTTACACAATGTACGTAGACAAGATCAGCATGATTATTATTATTTTTTAACTTATTTCCCTCCTTGCCTCAACTCTTGCTTTGATGGAAGGTGATGGGCTACCAGCAGGGCCGGTGCTGCACTAGGCCAGCTAGGCGGGCGCCTAGAGCGCAGTGCCTGTCTTGGGCGCAGCCGGCCCGACCAATTATAAAAAAAAATTGGCCGGGTGCTGCAACCAGCCCCAATACGTGCCGGCGTCGCAGCCGGCATCAAGGAGACGGAGGCGTGGACTTGGTGCAGGAAGCTGGAAGCACCAAGTCCACGCCTCCATCTCCTTGATGCCAGCAGCGACGCCAGCCCGCATTGGGACTGGCTACGAGGAGGCGGAGGAAGACGGAGACGGTGCTGGAGCGGCAGATACCCATGTCCATGTGTGAGCCGGGGGGCAAATATCCATGTGTGAGCCGGGGGCAAATATCCATGTGTGAGCCTGGGGGCAAATATCCATGTGTGAGCCTGGGGGCAAATATCCATGTGTGAGCCTAGGGGGAAATATCCATGTGTGAGCTGGGGCAAATATCCATATGTGAGCCGGGGGCAAATATCCATGTGTGAGCCTGGGGGCAAATATCCATGTGTGAGCTGGGGCAGATATCCATGTGTGAGCCTGGGGCAGATATCCATGTGTTAGCTGGGGCAGATATCCATGTGTTAGCTGGGGCAATATCTCCATGTGTGAGCTGGGGCAATATCTCCATGTGTGAGCTGGGGCAATATCTCCATGCCATGTGTGAGCTGGGGCAATATCTCCATGTGTGAGCTGGGGGCAATATCTCCATATGTGAGCTGGAGACAAATATACCCATGTAAGAGCTGGCATGTGAGCTGGGGCAAATATACCCATGTGAGCGGGGGGCAATATATCCATGTGAGAGCTGGGGGCAAATATACTCATGTGAGCTTTCTTTTTTTGGGTGGGGGGTGCAGTAGCTGGTCTTGCCTAGGGCGCAAAATAGTCTAGCACTGGCCCTGGCTACCAGTTTAATACAAACTCACTTTACTGCCGTCATTCATTTTAACATTTGACCTGAATTTCATGATTATTCCTTCTCAATAATTTACTGTCTATATTGATGAAAGGTGAGGTGATATGTTCTGGTGTATTTAAATGGAGTGGGGAGGTGAAATTATGTCAAAACCTATCATAAATCATTGATCTGTGCCAAATTAACAACAATCTGCAACTGTAAACCTTCTAGATGAGTTCCTGAACCAAACCCTGTTAAAATACATTGAAGAAAACGGTATCAAATGATGTTATCAAATATCACGACCCATTTTTGCTAGCACTGTATGTACAATGTCTCACCTTACATATGTTTATTAAATGCATCATCATCAAATAGTATATCCAGAACTTTCTCTTGATTGTGCAGGGTTTTTTGTTGTCTATACGTGTGTTTAACCTAGAAACATCAGTGCTGTGTGTGGGATTGAACAATATCATCAGCACATTCAGTCCTCCCTCCAAGGTGTATCCAACGTCTTGGGCATTAATATCTGTCAGAAAGCTGATTTGATCTCCCGAGTGTCAGTATGGATATACCGTCCTATCGCTCTTTCAGCATTATTGATTTATATCTCTGCTAGCAGTTATCTTATGTAGAGCCATATCACCCGAATTCCCAGGTAATGGTAATTCTACAAGAGGAAAACGGTTTTAGTATAAAAATAACAGAATCTCTGCTAAAGGGGCAAGTTAGCGGTGCATAAATAGAACACAATACCTTAACTCCCATTATAGGAGCTTTAGTAATATGAGCAGGACCGGATTAAGATCTCTAGGGGCCTGGAGCTGAATATTTTGGTGGCTTTTTTTTGGAATTTAGTGAAATGAAAACATATTTTAGGTTATTTAATAGTGCAGATACGGGTATATCTAACCAGGCAGATACTGTGTGAGGAAATTTCCATTCGGATCTTAATCATTTAAAGTGTGTAAAATTATTTTTTCACACTTTATCATCCAAACCTTTGTGGTTTTATATTCTATAGCGAATTCTTTGTAAAAAAAAAAAGGGAAATGGGAACCTGTTACTGCATTTTTCTGAAAAAATATACAATTTTAATCAAAAAATGAAATATTTCCCTTGTGTTTTGGAGGATGGTGTTTTATGAATGACTATGTATAAAATACTGAACTTGCTCCCAGTGTGGGAAATGAAAAGGGGAGTAATGGCAGTGGTATTTCTCATTTTATATGTGACAAATGGACAGTGCCATCGCTTTGGAACTAAGAAAAGTTGTTTTTTTATTTTACATGGTCACGTTTGGTATCAATGCAAAGGCCAGACTCTGACCGGTCCAATGACACCTCACTTGACTTTGTGAGGTGTAAATATTAGTGATGCAGGGGTCCAAAGCCCCCCCCCTAGTGCTCTTCGTTGCAGTGTGGCGGTTTAGATTTTTGATGTAACAACTCGTAACAACTGATTGTACAATCCCCTCCACACTTGTTGGTGACATGATGGTGAGTTAGTGCAGCATCATTGTTCCCTTTATAACTGAAAAGTGAAAAATACTGCTGTGTTAGAAACAATAAAGAAATATTATTTTATTTTTATTGTTACATAAAACCTGGTCATTTTGGAATCATTAGCAAGGCCATGCTCTGGTCTTTCCAGTGATACCTCAGGTGACCCTGTAGCTGCTATGGATTTGGAGATACAGGGGTCCAAATGTCCATCAATGCAGACATAGTTATCCTTTCTCTGGGCCTATTCCAGGGCATGGGCCTGGAGCCGCTGCTCCATCAGCCCCTATGTTAATCCTGCCCCGAGTATGAGAAAATCTAGATATAAAAAGTGCATTATGAAACGTAAATAGCATTATAATGCACTTTTTATATAGCTGTATTATATAAAAAAGCAGTACCAACTGTAAGTAGAGGATGAAAGGCAAATTCAATCTTGGTAGCTCAAATGGTATTAAATTGTTTGACATTGTAGTTTTTATTTGCTGTTAATATATTAAAAGCTTCTATGCAATTTTTTAATGAAAAAATATGGGAGTTTGGCATAACCGCTCAATAAGGTGCAGTATACCGTGTGAAACACACTAAAATACAGTATATTTTAGAACCATTGTTGCTAAAGAGTTCTTGAAAATGTGAGTTTTATTCTTCATGTGCAAATTGATCTGATTAGGTACAACACAGAGGAAGCTATGATTTATTATTCTGTTTCTTTTGAAGAATATCACATTTTTAACCTTTTCACTATGGACGATGTGTCCAACACGTCATAAAAATTCCCTGTACAATGTGGTCACTGATTGGACACATCGTAACAACCACTTATCTCTCCGTGGCTCCCATTATGAATGGGGTCTTCTCTCCTTAGTTGTTTGATTTGGGAAACGGCAGCGGTCTGCTGAAGTTATGATGTCACGAAAATTTAGTCGTGGAGACAGGGATCCTTTGGATTATATTAACCCAGTTTGGTTTTGGAATTTGATGAACTTTTAAAAAATAAGTTGCAATTCTATGTACAGTGTTTTATACATAGACATATTATTCATGAAACACAATAAGCCAAAACACAAGAGAATTTTTTAAAATTTTGGGTGAAATTGCTTATTTCCTTAGGAAAAATGCAGTAAGATGTCAATCATATTTAGCCTTCTTTTTGAGGGAAAAGTAAAACTTTTAATGAGGTGGAAAAATTCAGATGCACGATCCGATGGAAGTGGATGAACTGCAGTTGGATGTTTTTATTGGTGAATAAGATTTAAAATATTGTGCTCAAGTGCTAAAAAGATACCTTGTTTGTTTACAAATACAAACACTATCCTGCTACACAGATACAAACACAGGTACACTGACAAAGACTCACTGACTCTGTGTCAGTATGTGTGTAAGACATATATAGACACTAGAAATAACACTGATGCACAAAGGGGGTTATTTAGAGAGCACCGAAATGTCGGCGACATTTCGGTGCTGTGTCGTTCCCTGCACTTTAGGGAATCAAATTTCCCCACCCTGCGGTGAATTGCAGGGAATCGGCCACCGAATGCCACTGCAAACCCGCTGCCGCCAACCTGCCGAACATTCGCCGTAAACCCGCCAAATGCAGCTGACGAGTGCAGCGCTGAGAAGCCGCAGAAGAAAGCGACAAGCCACCAGACGGGTAAAGAACAAAACAATGACTGAAAATTTATGAAATTAATTTATAAAGTCCTATGAATGATAATAAAAAGGCCTGTTACAGAAAAAAGAAAATCTGCTATTAAAAAAAAAAAACGAAAAAATACTTTGCCAAAAAAAATCCCCAAAAATGGCTAAAATATCCTAAAAAAAATCTATAAATAACGAGACTTTTTGCTTGTGATTAAAACAATAAACGGTTTATTAGATATTGTATTAAAACAGGAATATTTTTAACATTGAAGTCATGGCGAACATGGGTTCGTCTGACTAAACCTGCCGAATGAAACCACCGAACAGCAGGGCAATTCACTGACATTTCACTGCTTTTTGGTGTTCTCTGAATAGATTAACCATTACTTCTCTATTGGGAATGTCACTGCCTTCGAACAGGCACTGTACTTTCTGGCAGTTAACCAATATTTGGTGAACTGCCTGCTCTCTGAATAGCCGAATGGCCCCGAAATGTCACCCTATGGGGAAATTCCCTGTTCGGTGCCATTTCGGCGGTCTCTGAATAACCACTATAGTGACTCTGACATGCAGAAACTCTGACTAAGAGAAAGACACAAACAGACAAAGATACATACACACTTTCAAACACAAACCGATACTGACAGACGCAAATACACAGAAACATTAACAAAGACACTGATAGACTCGTGGAAAATGAACAACAAAAGACACAGACAATGACAGATACAGAGACACACACAGGCAATGGCGGAGACACAGAAAAAGAAACTGCAAAAAGAATAAAGGAATCTGGCACTCCTAAAGCAGTTCAGTCAAGAATGGTTATTAGATATAAGCTGTGGCAACATTTCAGCAATGTCACTGGCCTTTGTCAAGCCCTTCACCAGAGTGGTAACATTATATTTTATCAAGACACTGGAGTGCCCTGCTATATTTCTCTTTCTGTGAACAGTGAAAAAGACACTGACATACACATGCAGAGAATGACAAATACAATGACATGGAGACAAAGACCTTCCTATTCCCAAGCACATCGACTCCTTCCCAAAGCTGTCTTTAATATTGACAGGGCCACCGTTTCATTCTATTAGTGACTTCCCCATTTTATTTTATTAATGCCTGCAAGTAATAGAAATGTTTTATTGTGTTTTTTTCATTCTTTGATTGTATCTTTTCTGTAGATATGTGTCTGTATTCTTTTTTTCCCCAAGCCCTCTCCATTTATTATCTGAAATTGAGTTACGTCAGTAGTAATAATAATAAAGCAAATCAGGTAACAGTGCACTATACACTGACGTTTCTTTTTTTTGTATACACAGACGCACAATAGGTGTTTAACAAAAATCTTAATCAAGAAAATAATTTAATTACATCTTGATCTCATTAGCAATGAATTCCAGATAATTAATCAACAAGTCTGCTCCGATAGCAATTCTGTTTCTTCATTCTGAAAACCAAAATGTAGATTTACCCCAAGCCCTCGACTTAGTAGTTCTTCAAGCAATAATTTAACCTCTTAGTGTTCGATTCTATTTATTGCTTCCTATCTAGTGGCAGATTCTGCTCTCACATGGTATTCTCATTCTATTTTGCATTGACAAAGGATCCCCCATTCCAACTCATGATATATGAGGGGCTGCAAATTCATAGTAGTAATGCAAACTTTTATGACACTTTGTATTTCAAGCTCAAATAGGAGTCAGCGTCTTTAATAGTCGTCAGACTCATAATGGTACCAAACCACAAAAGAATAGCAGCAAAAACGCAGGATATCGCTGCTGATATTTGTTCCTGGAGTCCATAGGACTCCATGGATGTTTGTGCTAGATTGCATGTACACAATCTCACAGGATCGTGTTTAATGACAGAAGGACACTATTTGTTCTCTGTGTTTTTCCAGAAAACATGTGATCTTGAGCAGGTCTAACATCATGCTTTGTGAGGTTCTATAGATGGACTCCAGGAGAGAGAATAATTGCAGCTCCGTGTGGCCCCCCACTGGTATTCATTTGCAGCTTGGAACAATTACAGTTACACATATTTATAAAGCACCAACAAGTTCCGTAGCACTGTACAATGGGAGAGACAGAATAACAAATATACATAAACGTTACACATGCATAGAACAGTAGGAGAGAGGACCCTGCTTGAGATCTTACAATCTAAGGAGAGGGTCCACATTAGGTGAACGTAAATAGAGTATGAAATAGCAGGGAGCGTGAGGGCTGTGTGGGAAGATGATGCATGAAATGTACAGTGCGGGATTAGGGAGTGAGCCGATGGGCTTCCCTAAAGTAATGTGTTTTCAGAGACTTCTTGAAGGACTGGAGAGATGGGGAGAGTCTGATGTTGCGAGGGGGTTCCATAAAAAGGGGGAAGCTCGGGAGAAGTCTTGAAGGTGGGAGTTGGGGTTGTGGGTGCGAGGAACGGATAGCATCAGATCATTGACCGAGTGAAGTGGTCGGGATGTGATATACCTGTTAATAAGGGAGGAGATGTTGTCAGGGCGCGATTATGGAGAGCTTTGTATGTGAGGAGGACCAGTATTTTGAATTGGATTCTAAGGGAAATAGGTAGCCTGCTTAGAGATTGACAGAGGGGCGAGGTGTGAGCGGTGCAGGAGGAGAGGTGGATGAGCCTGGCACAGGTGTTCATTACAGACTGCAAAGGGAAAATCTGGGATCTCTTAGGCTAGGGTCAGAGTGGGGCAGTCGGAACGCGCGTGCAGGCGCACTAAATCACGGCGGCAGTAGCAGCACATAACGGCCAATGACGGCCAATATACGCAGTACGTGCGTACGAAAGTGCGCCGACACCACGCAACCAGCAAATGAACGCATTTTTATCAGAACGTGAAACCGCTGCTACTGACGTACAAAGTGCGCTGCGGCCGCATAGCAGCGTGTGTGCGTGATTAGGAGATGTCAGACGCTGCTAGTGTGCGGCCAACATAACGTTCAAACAGCCGGATTTCCCTAGACTTCTTTTCACCCCATCGTCATGAAATACGTCCAGAATTGCGCATCGTCTGACCACTTAAGCGTATTCCGTGAAAAAATGCGTGCGCACGCATCGACGTACATTTTGACGGTGGCCGCAGAAAATGCGCTCATCTGTCCCTAGCCTTAAGGCCAGAGAGAAGGAGGTTGCAGTAGTCAAGGTGGGAGATAAGAGTTTGGATGAGCATTTTAGTAGAGTCCTGATTAAGAAAGGGACGGTGCGTGCAATGTTTTTTAGGTGGACCGTGGAAGTAGCAAGATTTGGTTATTGACAGAATGTGAGGAGTGAAGGAGAGATCAATTAGTAGTAAGCGAGTCAGTATTAGGGAGGTTCAAAGCCACAATATCTCAAATCCCATTTATGTCTTTGCGGTTCCCTAATACTGGTCGAGCCAGAATAGAGGTCTAGTAAAAAGTATCTATAAAAGTAGAATTCAGCAAAGGATTTCTGTATATAACTTTTATAAATATAAAAGAACAACAACTTTTTTCATGTAAATGTTCTGTCTCGTTTGTATCTTTATTGTCTTGATATCATTTTCCTTGATTTTAAAGTTTTGAACAATAAGTGCTTTGTTGTATTTTATGTGCAAAGAGCACAGATAAGTAATGGACTGGGACTGTGATGCTTCATCAGTATCTCCACATGTGTCTCTTGCTTTTGTTCATTCAGTTATGAGCATCCCTGTTATTAAATAATGTTTTAACGTATTTATATACTATAACTTCATAACTTTCCTCTTCTAAGAGATAACTTCTAAGGAATATGTTGTTCAATGTATTGTAACCCCGTCTATGCTGTGCCCATTGTACAGTGCTGTGGAATATGCTGGTGCTTTATAAATAAAGAATAATAATAACTTAAAAAGAAACACATGTAATTCCAAGTGTCATATTATAAAAATATTTTTATTTGTATACTTTCCATAACCTCTGCGTCCAAAAGCAGTGCTTGTGGCATATGGCACCATGTGCCCACTTTCATTTGAATGGTGGACTCTGGCTGTACCGGGACTGCATGGAATTCGAGGTAAATAAAATATAATATTTATTATTTTTTATTTATTTGAATGTAAGTAAGAGCAAATAAGCAACGCCCAGACTTAATTTGCAAGAGAAATCAGTAATTTTCACTTTTAATTGGAATTAACTAGCTCTTCTCCATCTGCATTAAGCAAATAAAAGAAGTACGAGATGAGTATTGCGGGTGCCCGGCCTTTGAAAACTTTAATCAGTGTTCTCTGAGATATGCCAACTGTGCGTCCTATGTCCTGTAAAAGGTTCTGGCAGCGCTATGCACTGATTAAATAACTTCATCAAAAGGTGCCCACCCAAAACTGTTTTTAAATACACATTTTAAGCTACAAAACTGCTTTCTGAGCGTGTTTGTTTTTTTAAAAAGTTCAGCTTGTGGGCCACAAAAGAAGTACATATCGGAAAGCTCTAACTGAGCCAAAGCCTTTGGCAGTCATGGAGCAGGTTTCATCTTTTATACAAGAGAAGATTATAAGAATGTAGCTGGAAATTCTTCAAGGATTTCTTAATATTTGCATAAATATACAGTTTTTTGGAGAGAGAATAAAGAAAATCCACCGAACTGACCTGGGTTTCTACAAGGTATAGTTACTAGTTTCTTATTTTGTAATTGTCAAGCTCAAAATTTTTTGATTGGCCTTAGAAAGACACAAATTTTTGCCATTTATCAGATTATGGTATCAACATCTGGGTCCATTACACTTAACATAATGGACCTACTTGGGTTTCTCTTCTTTTTGTGGATGCGTTGCTGCAGATCATTTAGGATATGGGCCTTTGTCTTCTACTGTCAGATACGTTACCAAATGCTATACCCTGCATACAGAATATACTAACCACGGGTGCACATCCAATGAACACAGGACTCCTCCACAGCCCCAATAGACGGCAATATCCAGTTAAACATTATTTGATGGCACAACTACAAATACCATGAAATAAAAAATATTATACTTAAGGGGTTATTCAGAGAAAGCCCGATCTGGCCCTGAAATGTAACCGGATGCCGAAATTCAGCGTACAGGGCCAGTTCGTGGCCGTTCGGCTATTCAGAGAGCAGGCAATTCGCCAAATTTTGGAAAACTGCCTGCAAGTTCGGTGCTGTTGGAAGGCAGTGAAATCCCCATAGAGAAGCAATGGTTAATCTATTCAGAGAACAAAAACCAGCAGTGAAAAGTTGTCGAAATGCCCTGCTGTTCGGTGGTTTCATTCGTCAGGTTTATTCAGGCGAATCCCATAGGCTTCAATGTTAAAAATATTCCCGTTTTAATTCAATATCTAATAACCCGTTTATTATTTTATTCTGCTGTAAAGAGTCTCTTTATTTATAGATTGTTTTAGGATCTTTTCGGGAATTGCTTTTCAGTTTTTTCTTTTTAATAGCATTTTTTTTTCTTTAACAGACCCTTTTTATTATCATTCATTGGATCTTATATGTAAATTTCAGGCATTTTCATTCAGTAGCCTTTTTGCAAACAGCATTTCAATTTTGAAACTTTCAAACATACAGTTTCTCTTTTACCCCGTCCGTCATCTTGTCTGCTTTTTCCCTACGCTGGTCTGCACGGTGATCGGCGGATCGTTGGCTTTTTCCGGCATGTTTTTTTACAGCGGGTGTTCGGCGGGAATACGGTGGGTTTGCGGCAGGTTTTCCCTGCACCCCAGGGACCGTGCAGTGATTGCTGAATTCACCGCTGGGTGGGGGAACTTTGATTCCCGGAAGTGCAGGGAAGTGCGTGGAACGAGAAAGCACCGAAATGAATAACCCCTTTAATTACTGTCAAATGAGAATGCACAATAACCTCAGTTCTTAAGACACTAGCCATTCAAAAACATACCTAACTAGTCAATAATAGGTGCACATTTGGGGGCAAGAAAAAATTAAACAGAAAGCAAACCAGGCAAAGTAACGCAAACCTATACGCACTTTTTTACTCATGTTATGGGAAGATCAAAGGGAACAATTCACTCGTACGCTAAGCGATCTGTAATCTTTCTACACCTGTGACAATCATAGAAAGGTTCCTTTCTGACTAGCAAGAACTGTGGACGATATACATTTTATAATAAAAAGTGAATATTGTAAGAGTGAAACAGATTAGAAATAAAATGACTAACAAAATATAAGAGGGACAGAGTGTTGGTTTCTGCTCTAATGTGCGATAGATTTGATTTTATCAAGACACATTTGTTTGGCCTGTTATTACTAATCTTTTATTGACTTTTAATTGAACTGGTGCCTCTAACACCATCTAACATATTTCCCTGAGGCTAATATGATATAATTACATCTAGCGGAGTATGAAAAACAGAACATAACAAGATGTATAGAGTACATACTGTCTACAAAGCAGCATATGTGCTGTATAAAATGTAATATGTATCATCCATTTGGAGCACGTTATCTTCTTTTGCTTCTCAGAGAATTCTATTGAGGGCAATAGGATGTATTCATGGATACATTGTATGAATAGTGAAGATACCTTTTATTACCCAAATGGGTATACATGAGAGGTTTTGTACCTGATCTAGTAATATAAATATTACTTTATTTCATGCTGAAACACTACTTTGTATAATATCTAATAATATATCAGGTTCATATTGTCAATCGAAATGAATTTGATGGATTTAATTTTCCTCTTCATTCATAACATGACCGTGTTCGGCGCACACTAAAGAGCTGCAAATCCGAACACAGTTTAATGCCCGGTTAACCTCTATATGGAGATAAAGCAGAGGATAAAAAGAAGAGCGCCTTTTGTATTTCCAGAACATGACATCCATTCTCCTGAAGCGTGCAATCCTTTCTTTTTCTGAAGGGAATACACACACCGATTAGACCCAATTACATCTCGGAATTTAATATGCTTGTCTTCTAAAGGCGATATTGCTGGTTGCTGCCAGAGGACAAGTTCAGAGGAAAGTTAATATAATAAGTTTGAGCCCTTAAGAGCATTGTAATGTAGCAAGATGTCATCAACAATTAAACAGGATGATAATGAAAGTAAACCCCAAATGGAAAAACGACAGCTTTGACATGGTGACACTTTTAATTGAATTGATGAGCATTTCTACCAGGTACATGATCTTTGATGGCTGAATTAACACTGCCGTGTTAACTTCTTTGGAACAAGATAGGAAAGAGAAGTTTCAACACACCAAATGCATAGCAAACTGAAGGAAAGGGTTAACATTTGCCTCTACAGATTGAGCTGTGTCTGCACATAGAGTTGTCAAATACCATGTATTGCACTTTGTTCCCTGACTCTAAATGGTGAACACTATGCCCTTATATGTATATGTCCAGCTGTTCTGTAATGTTTACATTGCTGTGCATGACTGTGCAAAAGGGTCCTAACCATCTATATAACCCTCAGTAAAACTTGGGTGGGGCAGAAGAGCCCACTGACTACCTTGCTGTGTGTTTCATTTCTTCATTCGTGGGCTATTCTCCGCTGCAGCATAAACTTGAGGTCTTCTCTTCCGAAGCTGATAAATACCAGGCTAGATCAGGGATCTAGATGTGAAGCGGATTAACCCTAACAATTGGGGGCTGGTCCGGGATGGCTGCCTAAGAGTGGTGAGTATGTCCGTTTGTCTTGTCTGACAGCGTACTTTACTGTCCGCTCCGGTGGTAGCCATACCCATTTGTTTTATGTGGGGAACATAATCCGAACCTGGTATGTCTTCTACGGCCGGATGTCCTGGGGACATAGACAATATTAGGAATATTGTGATAATAATATAGCCAAGGAAGATGAGAATCGAGTATTTTTGTACTATCTTTCCTCTGTCTATATATTTGTTTGTGTGATCTTTGGTGGGGTCTGAGTGGTAAGGATCTGACTCCAGTCACTGTTATATTATCAAGTTTGTATTGCTGAATTGAGAATTCACTGTTGAAACGAATTATGGGAAAAACATCATCCAAATTCCCTGTCCCTTTAGTGGGAGGAAATTGTAAAGAATATGTTTGTAGAGTCAGTGACACAGAATCATACTATGTGGTCCCATGGATTGATCACCTAGCGGGATGGACTGAGGTGATGGGGAGTTGTAGTCCATTTCCACGCAATGGTGGGAATCACACGTTCCACATGGATATGTTAAAAGGTCTGTGCCTTCTTGACACAGACGCTTGGCCCTATTTCCCGCCAGACCCACAATGGGATAAAGATTATATAAAACAAGGCGGAATAAATTGGTTACAATTAAGCCCCAGGGTGGTTCCCCAAAGGAATAAAGACAGATACTTTAAAATCACATGTTGCTAAAGTTAACAAACCCGAGAATGTCACCCGTCAAGCAAACTGTCACGTCCTGGGTCTCTGGCGCCCCCTCTGGCTTCCATGGAAGTCGTATTTAGTTCTGGACATTTGGTTCACGTCCAAGGCTGGACCTCACCTGGACCTATTGTTCTCATTTAGTCATGGCCTATATAGGCAGGCATCGCCCTAAGAAGGGCGCTGCCTCATTCTGATGTTTCAGTCTGCTTTGTTCCAAGCCTTGATCTCCTTGATCCTTATTCACATACTTTGCAGTTCTGGTAGGGATCTGTTACTCAGGTTCTCCTGTATGTGTTCAAGTTACCCTTTATTACTTTACTTTCAGGTTTTGGGTTTACTCCTCCGCCAGTTCTGTGTTTACATCTGTTTAATATCTCCCAGGTCCTTGGTTATTCATTCTGTTTTGTTGATATGGTTCCTGTTTTGTATTTATGTTTGCATTTCATGTTTATTCTCTAGGTTTAAACAGGTTTATGTTTTAACTCATGTTACTCTAGTGTTTAGTTCTCTTATGTCTTTCTGCCTATAGTTTCCCAGGTCCTTGGTTATTCTTACTGTTTTGTTCATATGGTTCATGTTTGGTATTTATGTTTGCATTTCATGTTTCTTCTCTAGGTTTAAACAGGTTTATGCTTTTACTCATGTTACTCTAGTGTTTAGTTCTCTTATGTCTTTCTGCCTATAGTTTTCCAGGTCCTTGGTTATTCAACTGTTTGTTTTTCTATTGTATATTTAGTTCAGGTCTATGGTTTGAATCTAGTGCTCAGGTCTTTTGTTTCATTGTGGTGTTCTGGTTCCTTGCTGTATATACTACTGTTGTAAATAAATCCCTTGTTTTGTTTATACATCCTTGGGTCATGTCTGTTAACTGCTCAAGTAGCTCACACCCCTTTTGTGCCATGTCAGGTCAGGCCCACCGTCACACAAACAAGCATAAAATCGAACAGACTATAAAAAGATTGTTGTTACCTAAAGCCCCTATTTATAAAAGTCCTATGAAACCGGGCCCCCCACCCCGTATCCACTGCCGATGTCCCTATATCCCTCACTGAGCGCCGAAGATATAGAAATACTGGCATCCACACATGCAATAAGGTCACATAAACTAGAAAACAAAAGTCCACATAAAATGGAATTTCTGGAATCAACCACGACAGGTAGTCAGACGCCACACATTCCCAGTCACTGTGTCCCTAGTCCAAAGCAACAACTGTATACCCTTGTCCCGGGTAGCCCATACTGGTCCGAACCCGAACTGTCAACAACCAAAACAACCATACCAGAAAGACAACAACTCCCTTCTATCGACAAGACGCTGACTTTAGATAATATAGACACAAGAGCAGACACAGAGGACCATGATTACAACACAAAGGGCACGACGAGTGAGACACAAACAGTGAAAAGAACAACTGGCAGAGTAACTACACAACCAGAAAGACTAGGGATAGAGGTCAGACAGTATCCTTTCCTAACAATCGGAAATGAATTGATAAAAAAAACAATGGAAATTGAAGATATAGACAGAGTAGTCAAACGTTTCCCTAAACCCACGATAGCCCCAGCTGGCACCATTGCCTATTTAAAAAAAGCTTGTAAAGGGAGAAACTACACACAGGAGGATATGCGCCTCATTATTGACGGCATTGTCGGTTCCAATGCTGTCTGGGACTGGACGAATATCCCTATTATAGATACACTTCAAACCCCCACCACTAGTGCCGCTGACTATATTCTAAATAGATCAGAAGGACAAGCTCTTATGTGGGAACAGTTATCCACATATATGATTAAACTTTTCCAGCCCTGTGCTTCCCTCCCCCTTGCCATCGCATGTAAACAAAAGCAGACTGAATCAGTCCTAGAATTCTGGAACAGGTTCAGTGATGCATGGGAACATGATGCAGGGCTGTCCAAGAAAAGGGATATGCACACCCTTCTCATCCACTTTTATCAATAATTTAAAACCACAAATGATCACCCCAGTGAAACAGATAATGCCTGAATGGGCATCGTGTGATTTACCACAATTCCAAGACCGCATCGCCCAACGCGAAGCTGCGGGCTGCTTTGATATACCTCAACTTAAATCCACCTCCCCTGCCCAAACGCAACTGTACCAGGGACACGGTCGCAGCCGCGGCAAAGGATTTAGGGGTGAGTACAGAGGGGGTAGGGGGGGTGGACAAGTACCCAACCCAGGTCCAAACACAGCAGGTCCCAACCCTACACCAGACACGCTGTACACGCCACACAAACCTCAACCTTGCTTTAATTGTGGTGCACTGGATCATTGGGCCAGGGAGTGCCCATGGCCCCGTAAACCGCGACAATCAGAATTGCAATCAAACATCCCACACCAGTCTCCAAACTCCCAATATCAGTCACAAGATCAGGGTCCACAAATTCCCTTGGAATGGGATTCCCAAAGGCGTGCATGAAGCTGCCCGAGGGATCTTGTCTCTATTTTTCCAGAGATCACAACAACATGCAATGACGAACCTTTCATTCTTCGGAGTATAGAAGGCACTCACTAGCCATTCCTTGTTGATACTGACGCCACCCGCAGTACATTATGTGCCACTGCATACAAAGGACCTCTGGAGAAATCAGAACCCTCTTTGGGAATAAATAGGATTCTCACAAAATCATACCTCACACAACCTTTAAAAATATGTGACCATAACAATAGGATAATGCTAAACCATAAATTCACAATTATCCCAGATTGCCCAGTTAATCTGTTAGGCAGGGATCTTATTCATGCTTTACAGATTACCATAAAAACTTTGCCAGGAGGGGGCATGCATGTCACATCCCCCAATTGGACTTCAAACCAAACATGATAGACTCACAACTTGGAAATCTTTCTCATGTGTCAAGTAGAAATATCTATGAACCTGAGTTCCCGACCACTGTCTGGGCCACGTCTGATTATGATGTGGGTTGGATCTCTTGTACCCCATATACGGCACGCATTAAACAGGAGCAACTCCCGTGTATCACAAACAATACCCAATCTCCAAAGAGAAAGAGGAGGGGATCGCACCCCTCATTGACTCCTTTATACACCAACAGATTATCGAACCTATAATCTCACCATACAACACCCCCATCAACCCCATTAAAAAACCTGATGGAACAGATTCGTCCAAGACCTTAGACCTATCAACAGTCTCATAACGCCCATTACACCTGTAGTTCCTGATGTCCCGTCAATGTTGTCTTCTATCCCTTGTGAGGCTAGCCATTTCACAGTGATTGATTTAAAGAATGCATTTTTTTCTGTCCCTATGGACAAAGAGACTAGGCTACTTTTTGCATTCACTTTTCAGGTTCGCCAGTTTATCTGGGCCCGTATGCCTATGGGGTTTGTGGATAGGCCGGTTGTGTACACCATTGCCCTCCAAACCACGCTCCGAGCCTGGACTGCCCCCTGTGGTTCTGTCCTGTTACAGTACGTGGATGATCTCCTCCTCTGTAGCAAGTCTATGGATGCCAGCCGCACTGATGGTATCAGTTTGTTGAAATGGTTGCACAAATGTGGGCACAAAGTGTCTAACAAGAAATTACAATGGTGTCAAGAAACTGTACAATATCTAGGCTTTGTGTTGAGGCAGGGAGAACGAAGGTTCAGTCAGAAGAGAGCTGCGGCTCTAGTGGGTCTGGTCCGCCCACACACACGGAAGGATTTGCTCACCTTCCTCGGCATGATTGGTTACTGCCGACAATGGATTCCTGACTGTTCCCACTATGACAACATTCTGAGACAAGCCACTACGGGCGAATCTCCAGATATACTCAAATGGTCTGATAAGAGGATTCATGCATATCCTACTCTTAAATGCGCTATGGTCACCAGCCCAGGGCTTGGCATCCCAGACTACGGCAAGCTGTTCCATTTGTATGCCAGGGACAATTGTAAAACCATGGCGGGAGTCCTAGCTCAGGGTCACGGCGGAGGCCTTCGCCCCGTTGCTTTTTTTTCCAAAGTAGTCCCAACGCAGGTCCAAGGCATGCCTGCTTGTCTACGAGCACTGGCTGCATGTGCTATGATTGTTGAAATGGCTACATCCTTCACTCTGGGACATGAGACAATATTGCACACCACACATAATGTTGCTACGCTGTTGAAAACACTCCACACCCAACACGTCAGCCCAGAGGCTCAGTGGATATGAGGTCATTCTGATGTCCAGCCCCACCCTCCAGCTCCAGTACTCATCCCCCGCTGTGGGTCCCACTCCCATTTTAAATGCCCTCCTGGGTCTTAAGGGGGACCAGGATGAGGTCCCCCAGTTCATGACTGTGTGTCCACCATAAATGAAGATACGTCTTCCCGTCGAGACATGCTGTCCACCCCCATCCCTGATTCCTCTGTGGTCTTTGTGGACGGCTCCTGCAGCTGTCCCAATGACTCCACATACCTGGCTGGTTATGCTATTGTGTCCCTCCCGGATTCCGTCCTGGAAGCCGAACCAATACCCTACCAATCCACGCAGGCCGCCGAACTCATTGCCCTCACCCGGGCCTGTCACCTATTTGCAGGAAAACGGGTTACCATTTACACTGACTCTAAATATGCGTACGGGGTGGTGCATGATCATGGGGTCATTTGGGCGAGACGCAGCTTTGTAGCTGCTGATGGTAAATCAATTTCCCATTCAACCCTCGTTAAATCTCTGCTCTCGGCACTCCT
Source organism: Leptobrachium leishanense (assembly GCA_009667805.1). Classification (NCBI taxonomy): domain Eukaryota; kingdom Metazoa; phylum Chordata; class Amphibia; order Anura; family Megophryidae; genus Leptobrachium; species Leptobrachium leishanense. Next base: position 149,593,985 of record CM019066.1, on the reverse strand, counting down.
CCTCCCATCAGCGGTAGCCATAATACACTGCAGGGCACACACTCTAGGCACTGACACTGTCAACATTGGTAATGCATTTGCCGACAGACAAGCGAAGATAGCTGCTGCCAGTCACCTGCCACTGTTGTCATGCCCATGCTCAACCCACCCCTGCCGGATGCTACCCTCCTACTTTCCACCCTACAGGCTTACGCTACGCCAGACGAGATAGATGACTGGTCTACACTCGTAATGACACTTGATCCTATTTCAGGTCTGTACATGAAATCAGGTAGGGTCTGAATCCCCCAGGCTAGTGCCCCACTATACATAGCCCAATTTCATGGAGTAGGACATATAGGATGTAAACAGACTCTGACTGAACTTAACAAATGTTTTTACGTTACTATGACGGAATGGGTGTTCTCCGCCTGCGGGTGTGCTCTTATCTGCGTGCCCCACAGCGCTTACCGCTGGCCCGACTACCGAGTGGCACGGCACTCGGCGTCTCGTGCGGCCTGGAGTGACCCTGGGGAAGGGTTAGCGGGCGGTGAAGGGGACCCCTGCGTGGAACCAGCCCGACCACTGAGCAACACGGCACTCAGCGTCTCGAGCAGCTGGTTCACTGACCTTGTGTGTGTGGGAGTGTCTGCGGTGCGGGCGTACGGATACGGGGATCGGATCTTCCCCGGATGAATATTCGGATCTTACGTGGACCAGTCGGGGAATATTCGGATCTTATGTGATCTCAATCGGATGAATATTCGGATCTTTCACTTGCCGCTCGATATACCGAAGCGCGGCAGATGGGCCGCGCCTTCGGATCGGATCGGATCTCGGCACCTCGGTCGAATATTCTTAAGACCGATGACCATACGCTGCACCTCTGTCCTGATGCGGGATGCAGGCACAGGGTGTTCGGTTCGGATCTTCGCTGGACGCCGCACTCTGAGACCGCGCGGGATCTCAGAAAATACGGCCGATAATAAAAGTCACCAGGCGAAGCTGAATGCACTAGTAAAATCTGCTTTATTTTTCCACATCACATACATTTATAAACTTTAACACAGTATCAGAACAATGGGAATCCCTGCCCGCCCACACAAGTCCCATTGGCCCTCGCTGGCAGGAGGCACCCGGGCCCCGATTCGTATTGGCGGTTACGAATCGGGGAGTTGCCGATTCGGACCGGATGGTCCGAATCGACCATTTTGCGATTCGACCGGATGGTCCGAATCGGCCATTTTCCGATCCGATCATTCTGACCGGATCCACGAGGCGCTGGGAAAATGGCGACGGGCAAGGCACATACAGGAATTTTCAAACATTTCACAATACACAAATGGGGACACTTTTATTACACCACACACAAAACCACATCTAATTAAAATATAAACGGAACTCCGTGGGTGCAACGGCCCCTAACAGTCTATGGGCAAAACCCCGTCACCATGAACCGCCCCTGGCTGAGGGTGTTGGGCCATTCCGTGACAGTTACTGACCTGAACTCTTTAGTTAAACTTTACGTGGGCCGTTGCCTGACCTGCCTCCGTAATAACCTCAACACATCCGTTCTCCTTTCTGAGGCTCACCTCAACTATCCTACCACCCCTTTCACACACCTGCAAATGGATTTCACCCACATTCCTAAAACAGGCAAATGCCAAGAATACGCCCCGATCATTGTAGATATGTTTTCCAGATGGCCAGAGGTGTTCGCCACCACTCATGAGGATGCCCGCACAGTAGTGCGCATCTTTTTTGAGGAAATAATTCCCAGATGGGGTTTTCCCTTGAACATAAACACTGATAATGGTCCTGTCTTCACTGCCCTCATATGTCAAAAACTTGCAAAAACAGTACGGGTGGAATGGAAACTACACCTGCCGTACAATCCAACTAGCTCTGTCAAAGTCGAACGTACAAATAGGACCTTCAAGGACAAGATAAGGAAGGCCACAGCAGGCACATTTTATAACTGGAAACGTGTGCTGCCAGCCATTCTAACTGAAATGCAAATGACACCGTCTAAATCGACGGGTTTCTCCCCTTTTGAGATCCTCATGGGTAGGACTTTCCCCCATCCTTGGGCACAGGCCCCCATGGTGATTGAGAAAGGTGACCTCGACCAGCTGATGAGTCTTATGTTCGTCACAATGTGAATGCCATTGATACCATTGAGAGATCTGTTGCTCGTACTCTTCCTTTGTCTCCACAGAGCCCTACTCACCCTTTTAAGGTTGGTGACGTGGTCCTGGTTAAACGTCTACAGAAGGGTCGGAAACCCCAACTCTTCCCTTTCTCTGAGCCCACCTGTGTTGTCGCCATCACCCAGACCGCTGTTCTGACGGAAGCAGAGCCAACTTGGTTCCATGCATCACGTGTGAAAAGGGTTGTCCAAAAACCCACCCAAAGTGAGAACAGGACCCCCTGGGTGTCCCAACCAGAGACTACTCTTGGAAGTGGCCAGGTGGTCACTCAACATATAGAGACTCCGCAAGACGTCCCTGAGGAACAGGCCCACGTTATCCCTACCCATCTGCTCAACCTACTCCTATCTTGAATATGAAGGACACATACGAAGGACACAGTCTCACACCACAAATTAACATGCTTATGTACATTGGGGGTGTGGGGATTGATTTTGGGTTCCGGAGCCTTCTTCTATGCTGTGTCCCCCTATTTTTCAGATAATGGTGACCCACCCACAACCTCCACCCCGTGGCTCAATCATACGTATACATATGCCCCTAGACACAAACGCGCCATAGGCACAACAACAGCAAATATTGGTGCATGGGTTACGTGGACTTCATCTGAAACTATTCTACATTATGACACCTCCATTGTCTCGGTCGTAACCTATGTGATTGACCCCTGTGATATATTATGGTTTTGCCCTAAATCATTCCAGGAATCTGGAGTCATCCTTGCCACCTACGAAAGCACGTTTGAGACAACAGGGGTCGGTGAAGCATGTATTTGTGTAACCTCTGATTACTGGGGTAAATATTTGTGTAAATGGTGGGGGGCAGCTGCAAGTAACAAGGGAAGGATTGGGGCTACCCACCTGATGAAGCATATTTAAGTAAGGATGAACATGGGATACCTCTGAAAAAGAGGATGCATCTCCGTAAATTAAACATTGGTGCACGCCTCTCACTCACCATCCAGAACCCCCTACCTGGTGATCAAGGCTTATATCTGCTATGTTGGTGGTTTGGAACAGGAGGTTCTTTTTGGTGTGGCCAGTTTAAACTTCAGGATGCCATTTTCAGACCACCTGTTAACCCCCTGCTGCCCTCTCCTAAGCTCCCTAATAATACTGTTGCTATTACAGATCCCACGTATGAAGATACAGTAGGCATAGAACTAGGATATAATGATATGAATTTTTGGCTAGAATGGATGCGCTACAGTGCTCAACAGTACAACCGATCCAACGGTTATGTCTGTGCTAATGCCTGTCCCCATCTTGGTACTGTCCCCTGATAATTCCACTTGCTGATGATGCCTGCATTCTAAGCTTGTTTCAGAGCACAATATCCAAAGACACAAAGTGCCTGGCATTACAACACCGCTTTCCATAGTCACTATCACTATCAACATTTCCATCTACCCTGGTAATTACACCTGTTATGTCATGCGTACTTCAAACGGCAAAGATTTCGGAAACGTTTCCTCTAACTACTGTGGCACCTACCGTGATAATGCCACCACATACCTGATCAATCACCGTCAGTCCCTAGCGGATGTGTTCTGGCTCTGTGCAGACATGAAAATTCGCCGGAAGCTCCCACTCACCTGGAAAGGTCCTCGTGCCACTCCATATTATGCCAGATACCCCTACCTCCCCACCTGACCCTCCCCTAAAACCCCTGACGCAGCCCACTTCTGTCACGGGTGTCCTCTCCCACCCCTTTTTCCACGTCTCCCCAGCTTCACTCTCGCCGTCGAAGAGCTGCTATTTCAGGTACCCTTGACCCCCATATCTATCTCGACTTCGCTGGTGTCCCAAGAGGGGTTCCCAATGAATTCTTGGCCAGGGACCCCTGGCTGGATTAATTATATCTATTACAACCAACAGCGCTTCATTAATTACACCAAAGAGGCTTTCGAAGCCGTGGCTGACCAATTAGGCCCCACCACCCAGATGACGTTCCAGAATAGGATGGCCTTAGACATGCTTTTGGCTGAGAAAGGTGGGGTATGCAAAATGCTGGTCAACGTTGACACTTGCTGTACCTATATACCTAATAACGCTGGCCCGGATGGATGCCTTCCTTACTACTGCCATTAACAAGCTCCAGACCCTCGCTGGTGAGGTCCGTTCCAATGCAGGGGTCTCTGACCTTTGGGAGCGTTACTTCTCCTGGATGTCTGGGTGGCAACGCATCCTCGCCCACATAGGCATTGCAGTTTTGGCCATTCTTATTCTTTGGGCCACCACTGTTTACTGCATACTTCCCGCTGGGAGGCAACTTGCCCTAAAGTGTATTGCTCCGCCAAAGCCTGAACATCCGTACTCTACCTATCAACCTAGGTTGGGGGGAGATCGTGTTATGATCTAAGAGGGGATTGAAGGAAAGGGTTAACATTTGCCTCTACAGATTGAGCTGTGTCTGCACATAGAGTTGTCAACTACCATGTATTGCACTTTGTTCCCTGACTCTGCATGGTGAACACTATGCCCTATAACCTCCGATCCAGGACCAGCACCTTACTTGCAATACCACAATACAAAAAGACAGCGGCTCGGTCCTCATTTTCCTACAGAGCACCACAATTATGGAATAACCTCCCAGACACCATCAAATCTTCCCCCAGTCTTAAGTCACTCAGAGCTCCTTACTAACATACCTCAATACAGAATGCACCTGTAAACATGTAACCTAGTGACTAGATTTCCTACATATTTATTTTCTGTTAAAAAACAACACAAATATACAGATTAATATCTTGCATTGTATTACTTTGTATTTCTGTAACTAACACTGCAATGTTCTTGAACCCAGGACATAGTTAAAAATGAGAGAAATCTCAATGTATCCTTCCTGGTAAAATCCTTTATAAATAAATATGTATATGTCCAGCTGTTCTGTAATGTTTACATTGCTGTGCATGACTGTGCAAAAGGGTCCTAACCATCTATATAACCCTCAGTAAAACTTGGGTGGGGCAGAAGAGCCCACTGACTAGCTTGCTGTGTATTTCATTTCTTCATCTGTTGGCTATTCTCCGCTGCAGCGTAAATTTGATGTCTTCTCTTCCAAAGCTGATAAATACCAGGCTAGATCAGGGATCTAGACGTGAAGCGGATTAACCCTAACACAAACCTCTTCAAAATAGCTTAAGAGATAATAAAACACTTGATTTAGGAAGCAACAATGGGGATTTGGTTCCAATATAACATCATATATTGCATATGCCTGCCACATCATCATTGTACCACATCAGGCAGGACCTATCCTTCCTAACTTAACGATTGCGTTTATGACAATACCACGCTATGTCAGGACGGCACAACCAAAATATATTATACTGTATATACCCAAAGTATAATAAAAATATCTTTGCTGGATACAAAAATAAATACTGTCAATAACAAGAATAATGATATCACAATGCCAAATGCTACGTATGGTTACAGTGCACAATATACAGCATATATCAAGGCAGCCCCACAGGTTGTCTCAAAACACACAAGTAAGAATCTCTAGCTGAACCAAATGAAATATGCAACATAGGAGAAAGCACAATGCAAAAAAATTAGCCTCCACATATAGTGGGTCAGTACAAACCGATTCCTAACATTCAAGACAAGGTATCCCAATGTTTTGGCGATCAATCAAGGGATTTTATGACATTAACTCTCGTACATGGGACATATATCCCCTTGGGGATCTATGTGGTTCAAGGTTTAAATAGGTTCTGCAATGATACACCTGTAACAAGCAGGAGTACAAAACCAAGGTGGATGGTCATTCCTCCAAATTAAACCAATACTCAAAGTGATCATAGAGAAAACCAAGAATTGGATTTCAGGTTAACTATAACAAGATTCTCTGCTGTAGTGTCCCAAATTATCTGCCTTGCAGAATATCCTGAAAACCGAAAAATCGTATCAGATTTAAAAGAAATGATTATACAATGATCAGCGCTGCGGAATATGCTGGCGCTTTATAAATAAAGAATAATAATAATAATAATGAATAAGCCTGCCACAATGTCGATGTATCCCATCATGGCAAGTCCCATATAAAATATGCTGCCCTGCACTTTAGATCTGATTCAGGGGAGAGAACCAGAATTGGGGATTCAGGAGATAGTGCCAGATCGACTCAGCCCCATATCCTTCCAACCTTTTTCATGCATAAATCACTTATTCTAATCCAGGTTGATATTAATATGACCACGGAAAAACATTTATTTTGAAGCAAAGGGAGAATTCTTCAGGATTTAGAGTCTAAATAAATATCTTCATAAGATGATAAAAGGGAAGCCATGATTATTCTTCATTCGGGAAGAATATATGAGTAACTGACTCTGATGATCCGTCCGTGACCGATCTAGTCAAAGCCACTGTACAATTAGTCACATGTGAGCTGTTCTGTCATAATGTCACTAGGTAGAAATGACGCCCACTCTGTACAAATAACTATTGATATAGTTGAGTCATGGATAAAATTAGCCTGAACACATCAATAAATATATATATATATATATATATATACACTGATGAAAGTTGGTTTGTAACTTAAATGTTGACTTTTTTTATATCGTCTTCATTTTTGCGACTCAAAAAAACCTGATACAAACCCATCAATGCCCGCGTCAGACGAGCGCACTTTTTTGCGTCCGTCTGACCACACTGTTTGCTGTCCGTTGTAGCTTTTCAAAGGAGTCAATAGAGAACAACACACGAAGCACATGCACACTTTTTCACGCGCACGCAACGCATGTTGCAACGGACGCCAAAATGGCATCAACGTGAAAAAGCTAGACCGACGTAGAGAAACAACTGCATACATTTTTTTTTTTTCTCAACATCAGTCAAAATTAACCGATACAATGTAACCACAATCTCATCAGTTAAAAAGTACGTCCATTACCGTGCGCAGTCAGTGCGCTCGTCTGACCCAGCCTAAGTTAATCCATAGACAAAAGAACCGTGGCGTAATGTATATTTATTTAGAAAGTGGTAACTCGGGTATACAGTAATACAATATCTGTATGGAGATACATGTATTGGACCTGGAGATGTTTCTCAGGACAACTATTCATTATTGTTTAAAGAAACATCATAATTTTTTTAATGCAAAGCATTTTATCTGACATTTTATCTAAGGAGAGTTAATAGATGACCTATAACAATGACCTTCATAAATGAATTACACTAGAATTGGAGTACCAGACTTTCTCTTTAAGAATGATGCAAATAATTTTTAACTTGAATAGGTAATAAGGGAACACTGATTTTAAAAAATATCTGGGTTACAAATATTAATTTGAAGTTTCCCTGCTTCAAATGAGCATAAGGTCACACAAATGTCTGAGGATCTATGTCCACATTATACTTTGCGTACTAGTCTTTTTATAAATTACAATTGTTTTTTGTCTTCAGTCTCTATACCAAGGACTGCATCCATATAATTTAGACTTAGACCATGCTTTTTATTTTGCTTTTCTTGCTTTATATGCCAAACTCAGTACTTTTCTGTTTACCAGACCATGTCTGCATCCCTTGTCACTGACCTGTGGTGTTATTAAATGTAGCTGTAAAGGCCAGGGGCAGTAAGGAAAACATGATCTCAGTCTGTGACTAACAAAAGCTGCTGCAGGTGAATGTCTTTACTTGGGCTGGAGCAGTTGTTTCCTCCCTAGACCTGTTGGGAGTCCTCCTGGTAATCTCTCATGTGTGCCAGTCCTTTCCCCTCCAATAGTCTATTAGTTTTGCTTAATGCATGTGCTTTTTATCCCCCTGGCAGGCTTTGCAAGAATGTGGACAGTTAAGTGGTTTCTTGTTGTTGTGCAGTGGTTGTCTCCGTGGCTGACACTCATCTAATTTTTCAGTGCTTAAATGTCCAATTCGATACATTTCTGATTATTTCTCTGCCTTCAACAGAGATCCCTAGGTATAACTTTTTTTTGGTCCAGACTCTTCAACACCAGTTGGCACAGCCATGAAGCAACAGGAAAGGTAATAGAAGAAACTGTCCTTTGGGTTATGGCTTAGAGTCAAATTAAGCCTCTCATGTAAGACATTTTACTTTTCTATTCTATATATTTATTTCTACAAGGATATCAATATATGCAAAAAAATTTATTGAAATTATATAATATATACATATATATATATATATATACACACACACACAGTATATAGTGCCAACATACAGCACTATAGAATACTATATACCTCTAGATTGTAAGCTCCTATGAGCAGGGCCCTCTACACCTCTTGTTTCCATCATATGTCCATTTATCTCGTTCCCTTTGGTTATTGTAAGACGCTGCGGATACTGTTGGCCCTATATAAATGATGATAATTAGAGAGGTGCACGGCTGAAAATTTTGTTTTGTTTCATTTTGTTTCTTTTCGTTTTAAAATAATTTTGTTTTCGGAATTTCGTTGCCAATTTCGTTTTGTATCGATCTGAAATTTCATATCGATTCGAATTGATATATCAAATTATCATTTCGCTAGGTAACCTCCCTGGCGGTATTCCCGAGTGTGACTCGGGGTTAAATTTCACTACATTGAACGATAACCCCGAGCCACACTCGGGCTGGATGCATACTCACCTCCTCCTGGCTCCCTCGCTGTCCCCCGCAGTGTGATTGTGGGGAGCTGCTTCCTGGAAGGCTCCCTGCGAGTCACATGATGCAGGGGGCGGGACCAGCAGAAAACTTTGGAAAATATAATTTTACTGCAGAATACAAAGTGCAATGTTTATGAACGGCCACTAGGTGGCAGTACAGGATAAGAAATAGACCATACATCCTCTTACCCTTGTTTTCAGACAGATTTCAGTGTTTTTTGTTGTATTTTATTGAATATCATTTATTTGGATAATTATTTTTGGGATAATAAATTACTATGTCGTGTTTCATACTTTATCGGACTCAGTGTATTTACTATTTTTTATTTATTTATAAAGGATTTTACCAGTAAGGACTCTTGATTGCACGGATTTCAGTGCGTGATTCCTAATTATTGCAGGCTATGTACAAAAACACATTTTCTTTAAAAAAAAATTGAGACGCTTTTAGACACGAAATTTTTAAAAAGTTAGACCGCCAGAGAGGTTAATAGATCAATTCGATAGCTGATATCAATTCGAATTTCAGATCACTAAATAAAACCCCAATTAATCAAATTTTGCTGTTAAAACACATGCTAGGGTTAAATATTAAGCTGTGTCACAGATTTAGTATTTGAGTCAAATTAAACAGTTAAACAAAATTAATTTGTTTCATAAAGTAGTTTGCTGACTATTACTTGTATTGTAAGTGAAGATCAATTCGATAGTTGATATCAAATTGAATTTTCCACCATAGTTCTCAATGTTAAAAAAATTCCCTTTTTTATTAAATATTTCTTAAACCATTTATAATTTTCAATTGCAGCAAACCAAAAAAGCCATTTTTTTTTATTTCTGAACACACACAGACTGTAAGAAAATAATTCAGCTGCATGCGTTCAGCAAAGAAAAACAGACCTCATTATTACAATTAAAGTAAGTTAGGAAACCTAAACTTTTCACCCAAAAATCCCGAAAAAATTTATTAAAAAATGGCTGTTTGCTGCAATTGAAAATTACTAAACAGGGATTTTTTTTTAACATTGAAAACCATGGTGGGAAAAAGCCTAACATCTGCATTAATTAAAAAGTTCAGTTTTATTACGTTTTAGATCGCTTTGTTCTATTTTTTCATGTCAGATCATTTGGTTCCATTTTTTTCGTTTCAGTTCATTTCGTTACTAAATTTATTTCGTTTTGATAGTTTTGTTCGGTTTTGATAGTTTTGTTCGGTTTTTCAGCATTTCGTATCATTTGCATTCCGTTTTATTTCGTTTAGTCCCATAACGAAATGATTTTGTTTGTGCTGAAACTTTGATTGATGATTTCAGAATTTCGGGCGGCGATATTTCATTTCAGAAATGCTTCCGAAAGAACGAAAATAGTCAATTTGGTACGAAATTCAAATTGGAACGAAACAAATTGCACATCCCTAATGATAATAATAATACAACTTGTAATTGTAACAAAGCAGACCTGAATAAACAAAAGGAGTGTGACACGTAAAAACAATAGACAAAGGGAATCAACAATATATGGTCAGGCTTAATATGAATGATTTACCAAGGCAAAGCAACATCAAAAACTAACGCCAACATACGTCATCCAGTGTCAGAAATCCTGAACATGTGAGGACTGTCTGCATTAAGATAATGTAAGTGGAACAATAATGACTAAACCATAAAATAAAACATAACATAGCAGAGACTGGTGAATACTTTTAAGGAAGGCACATACAGTTTGTAGAAAAACCAATACAAGATTTATTATTATTTTAACCAGAGAACTCAGAGGTAAAATGAAAAAAAAACAGGGTAGAAAAAAAAATGTGAAACCCTTGGAATTAGTTTATGTTCTGTTAAATTGGTCTTAAAATGTCATATCTTTACAAGCATTAACACAATCTACATAACCTAGCAACACACAATTATAATCTTTCATGTTTTTATTGAATACATCCCATGAAACATTCACAGTACTGTGGAAAACGTGAACACTTGGAATCAATAGCTAGTGGTGGATACTCCTTTGGCAGTAATAACCACAGCATTGTTAAGATGTTAAGGTCTGGACTCGGCTTCAGCTGACGCTCAGCCCCCTAATATTTCTGATATTACTCTGTAGAATATATTGAAAAGCTCGGGGATCCATTTTTCGCTTGATGACGGCAAGTGGCCCAGACCCTTATGCAGCAAAGTAGCCCCAAATCATCATGCTCCCTCTACCACGGATAATGTTTTCATCTTGGTATCCAATGTCCTTTTATGCCATATATAGCGCTGCGTGTTCTTCCCAAACATTCAAACTTGGTTTCCTCAGTCAACAAAACATTTCTGCAGTAGCATTGTGGAATGTCAAGGTGGTAGTTGACAAACTTCAGGTGCACAACCTATATTGTGATTATTTGAATGACATATTCAATACATACAAGAACAATACAATACACAGTGTACTATTACTTAAAGCCGATGTCGTTTGTTGTTACTGTAACTTAGATGAAGCTCAAACCAGATTTTAAGATTAATTTATACATAAATTCAAACATTTCAACAGGGTTCACTTAGTTTTTCTTTCCACTGTAGCTTTCCCCTTCGTTCACTGGGTAAAGCAGTGGCATAGCATGGAAAGTCAGCGCCTGGGCACCCTCCCATCCTGCTGACACGTTAGCATGCCCTGATTCCCTTCCAACAGTACAGTATTGAGCCCCTTAACCACAAGCATGTGTATTGTATCTTAACAAAATATTGATATAATAAAAAAACACATTTAATGCTAGTATACTCAAGGTCATTAAAATCTCCAACTTTTAACTTTTACATTTTTATAATTTCATTTCCATTACCTCTATATTTAATGTTCATAAAATGATCCACCCCCAATATATTAGATGCCTATTCCCTGATATTTCCCCCCGTTTCTTACAGATCACTCATCATTTCCAATGCGTTTAGCGGAGGGTGGTGTACTGGATGCTCAGGTCTATAGCCTTCCTTACCGCCTGCGCAGCTTCTACAGAACACACCTTCCTGCGCTCTAGGAAGTCTGCGCAGGAGGGAAGACTATAGAGATGAGCATCCCATTCACCAGACCCCCAGGGCAAGAATCGCTTTCAGCGCTGTGCTGTAGTGTGGGAAAGAACTGCGCTGTAGTGAGGCAGAGAGAGCCGACCATGAAAAGCCCCTTACAGCTCAGTCCCGTAGTCTGCCACAGAACGCGGACGGCTATATAGCGAAGCCATCCACACAATCAGATTAAGGAGCGTGGACTGCGGGAGTGCAAAGTGAGTCACAATCAGTTCAGGGTCTTGCCTGCTCACATATTGGGGAAGCCAGCGGGTGGGTTCTATCTCTAATCCCAGTGCTTTATTTTGAGGAAAAAAGGTGGTGATACTCACCATGAAGCATCGTAGAATGCCAGGAAATGAGCAGCCAAAGAAAAGATGGCATATGCTCACATGAAGAAAATAAATAGAGGGCGCACGCCAGAGTGCAGCCAATGAATAGAGCCAGGGCCAGGTCACGACATCATGATGCCTGGGTCCAAAGATGAAATGCTGCTGTCCCTCCCAAACTATTCCCACCAAAACACACCCATGCTTACCACAGAGCTGCACAGCAATAAATCTCACAGCAATGTGCAGTGTGGATGAGTGTATCACAGAGCTGTACAGAAATAACACTCACAGAAATGCGCAGTGTGAATGAGTGTATCACAGAGTTCTACAGCAATAAAACTCACACTCATTCACACTGTGCATTGCTGTATCACAGAGCTGCACATAAATAACACTCACTGTAATGTTTGGTGTGTATGAGCATATCACAGAGGTCCACAGCAATAAAACTCACAGCAATGTGCAGTGTGAATTAGAGTATAACAGAACTCCACAGTGCAGCATCATTGTTCACTTTATAATTGAAAAGTGAACAATAGTGCTGCATTAGAAGGAAAAAAAAAGGATTTTTAATTTAATTTTTTATTCTTTCATGAAACCTGGTCATGTTTGCTTTATCAATGGAAAGGCCATGCTCTGGTCTTTCCGATGATACCTCATATGACCTTCTACAGGTTCAAAGATACAGGAGTGCATCAGCAGAACCGCTACCATGAGATGCAGACGTCCTCTGCATTCTAGCTGAGGAACATCTGCCCTGCCGGTAGGTGCTGGTGATGAGTGCCGGCGCATACCGGCAGAAAAAAGTCCCGATGGCACCTCTGTATAATGCCAATTATTAGGGGTGCAGATTTCTTTGCTGTGGCCGCTCCATGCTACGCCCCTAAAGTAGTCATACCTATAATTCTATTTAAACTTATGCGTACAATGTGTGTTAAATTATACTCTGAGTAGTGACCAGTTCCATCCACACTGTTGTCCATGTAATGTTGGACTGGCATCAGAGGTTCTGCAAGAACAATAACCAACTGGAAAAGAGGATGCACAAAGTTAAATAGGATGAATGACTTGGTTCAATTATAGTTTCAAGTGCATAGAGTGTTATGCAATGTCTCAACGTATCTATTTCACTGATATATGTTTGCGTTATATGAGGTGATTAAAGTTTTCTTTTAGTGATATTGCTAATTGAGAACAAGCAATGACAACCAGGTCACACAGGAACTCCCGCTTGACTCCAATTGACAGAAGCAGCGTTGTATTAAATGTAATATACCTCCCTGGCCCTTTGGCAGTCGCAGTGGTGAGTTTTGTGATTTGCGACAGCTTTCAATGCTTTCCCAGACCATTCTCTGCTTTAAGTGTCAGATGAATCAGTGAGAACAGCAGATCCCACTTGAAATTCTGCAGTTGAATATCGGGCAAATCTGTTTCACAAGACAGCTGCTTTAGGATGTGGGGGGAAAAAAGATTTAAAATAAAGCAATTACGCCTCTGGAGATAAATTAAAATAGAGAAAAAATCCACTATAAAAAGCTAAACCTTCCAGAATTTTCTGCCAACGTTGACATTTTTTTTTTTACAGTTACTTTAGGCATCCTGAATATGAGTCCGTAATGCTAATGCACATGCAAGAGCCTAAAATGTGTGTTTTTCTTAAAAGCTCAGAGAAAGCCCGTACTCTGTGAGATTTTATTTACACTTCCATTTCTCTCACATTAAAGCTCAGAACTGTTAAAGTGAATTCACAGTTTCAAGGAAATACTATATACTTTATTTCTGTCTTTGCCTCACTATACTCTGTCTCCAAGTTTTGATTTAATTTTCATTCAGTGAAAAGAAAATAAGTTGTAGATCACCTTGTCAGAACCTCTTGCGTCCCCTCTGATGCTATTCTTTAAAAATCCAGCGCAAAACACAAAAATTGTTGTATCTCCAGCCAAATCCCATGTGAAATATCTAGATCCAAGCTTAGATCGTGTGTGTACATAGCATTAGGAATAAGCGGTTACCAGGGTCCGAAATAGCCGTAAACCTTCCTTGATGTTACATTGGGCTTTTTTCATCAGCTATCACTATGTACCTTTCATGTGTGTATCATGAAACAGGGAAGGTATATATATATATTTGACCTTGTGACCCTAGTCTTAAACAACACCTTGCTGTCACTCTTTACAGTGTCTTCACCATATCAACGTGACAAAGCTTGGGGTTGGCGGTTTGGTTCCCAGCAGGATCAACTTGGCCTTTTATAAAAGAGGTTTTATTAAGATATATTAAAAATCTGCACAGCTGTCAATTCAGTCATTACAAGAGCACATTCTTGAAAATAACTGATGTGTGGATAAATCCCAGTATAAAAATAAATGGTTGTATAGGAAATTATATGTCTTTTTTGCTTTTTTTTACTGAAAGCACAAATCACTATCAGCTTTAAAATTACAATCGTGCACAATTTGTGAATGTTTGATTTTTTTAGGGAGTATTGAAACCCAGTTCCTCACAATTTGTGCACTATAATAGATGATAGTTATTCTTCACTTATGATTTAACACTGTTAAATACACACATCACTTACATACACAATTAGAATAGGCTCTGTTCTGGGTTCCCTACTCTTCTCGATCTATACTGCCTCTCCTGGCAACCTCATTTCTTCCTATGGACTTCAATATCATCTCTATGCCGACGACACCCAAATCTACCTTTCTGCTGCCGAACTCTCTCCTCCTGTGTTGGACCGTGTTACTGCCTGCTTGTCAGCAGTCTCCGACTGGATGACTTCCTGTTTCCTAAAGCTTAACCTCTATAAAACTAAACTTTTCGTCTTCCCTCCCTCTAAAACTAACATTCCTGCACCCATTTCCCTTCAGGTAAATGGTGCCACCATCACTTCTACCTCTGGCCATTGCCTCGGTGTCCTCCTGGACTCTGATCTCACCTTTTACTCCTCACATTCAGTCACTAACCAAATCCAGCTATTTCCACCTAATAAACATTGCACGCATCCATCCCTTTCTTAAATCAAGACTCTGATAAAATGCGCATTCAAGCACTTATCTCCCGCCTTGACTACTGTAACCTCTCTGGCCTTAAGGGATCCCAGATTCCCCCTCTGCAGTCTAATGAACGCCTGTGCCCGATTAATTCACCTCACCTCACACACCTCTCACACCTCCACCCTTTGTCAATCTCTACACTGGCTCCCTGTTTCCTTTAGAATCCAATTCAAAATACTGGTGCTCACGTACAAAGCTCTCAATAACCGCGTCCCTGCCTACATCTCCTCCCTTATTAGCAGGTATACCCCGTCCCGACCACTTTGTTCTGTCAATGAACTGACGCTATCAACTTCACGTACCCGCACTCCCAACTCTTGCCTTCAAGACTTATCCCGAGCTGCCCCTTTTCTTTGGAATTCCCTCCCCTGCAACATCAGCCTCTCCCCGTCTCTCCAGTCCTTCAAGAAGTCTCTGAAAACACATTACTTTAGAGAAGCTTAGCCTATCAGCTCACTCCCTAATCCCCCTATGTCCATTTCCCACTATATCTTCCCACCCAGCCCACATGTTCCCCGCTATTTCATTCTCTATAAACCCTCAGCTACTGTCACCCCTATCTTTTTAGATTGTAAGCTCTTGAGCAGGGTCCTCTCACCTACTATGCTGTGTATTGAACCTGTATGTATATTTGCTGCCCTGCCTCCCATTGAACAGCGCTACAGAACTTATTAGCGCGTTATAAAAATTTGTAGCTGTAACTGTAGAAATCAGAGCAATTGGTAGTAATGAAAAATGCTATTATGGTATGTTGTTCAGAAAAGCTAAAACAATGAGGGGCTATAGTCAGGTGAAAACTTAAACTGTTATCAGGAAAAAGTACCAACTCCATAGATGCGAATGGCTTTCTTAGGTTTGTCAGGACTTTGGTTAATTTTACAGATGACTCTGAATCTAGCTCCTAATACTTTCTTTGGAAAAGACTCTATACTGAAATGACATAAATCTATAAAACTAAACAGGGGGATAGTTTATTGATTTTGGCAATGATGACAAAGCACGTTTCACGGCCAGTGGAGATGTTCATTTTTATAGATCTAGTGTTGACAGATAAATTATAAACCCTCCAGGAAAACCTTTGGGAATAGCCATAGAAGTAAAAACTGTGTACACGTTCCAGTTCACCCATACATAACCAAATGGCATATGAAGCGTTTATTAATTGAGAAATCATGTGTCGTATGTATTTGTAATTTGCTTGCATTTACAAACATGCCTGGTCCAAGTCAAGTGGTAACCTAAAAAACATCATTCACCTAAATGCTGCTAAAGTATTACAACTATCTGGTTACAGCTGGTATTCCAAGTGACAGCAACAATAAAAAACAGGGCACACAATACCTTGCATGAGTAATAAAATCAGAGTCCTCAGCTCACAGTCGCAGGAGGTGCAGCCAGGCCATTGGGCTTATTCCCAGTGAGGTAGATGGGCCTGAGCTGGGTGCCTCACTTGTGTACCAAACCCTGTCCGTGACTCACCAGAATCACCCCACAGATGCCTGACCCAGCCAAAATACCCAACAGTCAGTCCACACTACACCTTTGGCCGTCTCCAAAATCCACCGAGGTCATCCCTAATCATACTATACCTACCTGCCCATCCGAGACATAGTTTCACAGAAATACTATATACACAATTATATATGCAATACTCAATGGTGGTGAAATAAAAGTCACATATTTGATACCCTATAGTCAACTCTTAATTTCTAGTATTCTGGCTAATGCAGTACTTTTATGGAATACATTAATAGTGCTAACAGCAATAATCACCATTAACATGATCTTTTACCTCAATTTTGGGAGTCTAGCAGAAACCTGATACTCTGGCAGAAGAATACCGATCGTTGAGTTTTCTCTTCTGTTCTTGCAGTTTATGCTTCCATTGCAGCAGGACTCTCAGAGCTCCATCAGGGAACTGGATGCTACACTGAGCATCCAGCCAAACCAGTTCCTCCTAATGCACGAGCATACACACTAGAAGGCTGATCAGCTCCGACGTAATGACAAAATCCTGGGTGTGGGAAGCTATCCCAAGAGTTTGGGGGATAGAGACTTGCGATGACCATTTATAGAACACTTAATGGTAATGGTACCTGTCCCGTTAAAAAAACACATATTATTCTTACACTAATATGTCTTTTATAGCAGTGGTGCCCACATCAAGGCCCACTAACAGGCCAGGTTTAAATGATTACATTGGGTGAATGCAGACTGAATCCTGCAATCACTGAGCAACAAATTATATCCCATGAGCTGTGCTTCAGATATCTGGCACACCTGGCATGTTGGTGGGCCCTGAAGACCAGGGTTGGGGACCACTGCTTTAAAGAATGCAAGACGAGCAGTTGAACAGTAACACGGGGAATAAGTCAAGCAAGAGTGCAGGTTACAGTTAACACTGTTAGAATTTGCCAAGATTTTGTATGAAAATATTGTACAGGTAGAATCAGACTTTTCTTCCCACTGGAAAGTGAACTAATGAGTGTCAAAATTACAATTGTTTTGCATTAGCTGTACGGACACAGGCATTTTTTTTCCAACCTATGCATATATTCATAGGAATAAATCCTAAGTATGACATCATTCAATTACCAAAATCCTTTCCGTACTCTGCTGTCATGGTGCAGCTTAAAGAAAAGGTTTAGAGATGAGAGTTTTAGCTACCTCTTTAATTAGGGTGCATTCAACTTCTTTCTAAGATTCCTTTAAGAAAGGTCTAGTGTATTGATTAACTATTTTCTTTTCGCCAGTACTTGCTACACAAGGACATATCTTGAAACCAATTTACTTGTCTAAATTCTGTCTTGCTCTTTGATAGCTCCAAAAAAACGGTTGCCAACAAGAATGTTTAAAAGTTCTGAGGATTTAATCTGTCTTTTACAATCACACATTACTTTTCTGTGTGTGCTATGGACTGCATTAACTGGAAATGTCGAATGACAATGCACAAGAGTATTCTGTTGCACATCCCTAGATGGGAAGTTCTACAATGATCAAATGCTCTCAATATAAAAGCCACAATTACCTGAGGATATGACAGTATAAATGTCGAGTTGGTAAATACATTCATGACAATATCGGAACCACTTTCTTCTGGCCCCCTGACTATTTTATGTGCAGCATAGTGACCTCTCTGTTAAAGAGGATCGTTAATGTGCACCTAAAGCCAGTAGAGACCTTTTCAGAAACACTTTCAGTTATCCGCTATGATCCGAAATCGAGGACTAAATTTGATTCTAATTTTCAGTTTGGACACTCACTGAAAGCAACACGCACATTAAGAAATTAACCCTGTATGTGTGAATTTGATTTTGGGAAATCTGAAAGTTGCTTAAAAATAAAGGATGAAAATATATGAATGCTACATGAAGTAAAACAATCAGGACTTGAAATAAAACACAGGCTGGGCAAGTAATAGCTTGTAGGCTCATGCACTGCAAATGGTAGGACACTGGAGAACCATCTGTTTTCTATGTTGTTCACTTGGTGCTTAGGGAAGGCAGCACATTCACCTATTTACTGAGGGTTCAAATGTAAGGATTTAATTTTTTTCCTCAAAATTACTAAACCACAGCTTTTGGGATCCACTGTTTTTTAGCTTGCGGAAAGCAAACGTGAATATGTCACGTATCCCCCTCCCCGGCAGGGCCCACATTCCCTCCACCACTCAGGGAGTCGGCTCCGCTCCCATGCTCCTCCGTCAACTCTCTGCTCTCAGAACCCTCTGGCTGGGTCCTCCGGAGCTCATCTTTCTGTCCTGTCGGGGATCAAATGACCAGCGCACATGCGACAGCCGATGCTCCCTTATGTCATGGAACCATAGAACTATGGAACAACATACCGGAGGAACCAGTTCCGGCGGCTCCAGTAACAGCGCCCCTAATTGTGTGCCTAGAAAACCCCAAGAGACGGGTGAGTCATTGCTCAGTTATTCTCCCTATAACGAGCTGTCGTTGCCCTTTCCTTTGACCTGCTGCCCGTGACTCACGACCTGCAATTTGCTACTCATGACATGCTTCTCTGGTTTGCTACCACCGCCTATTGCCTAACGTTATTGCCTTTTCGTTGCTGACCTTTGCCTGTTACTCGACAGTCTCTCGGTTTGCCGCCTCCCATTGTGACCGCTTGCAGTTGTACCCGACTACGCTGTCCCTGACCAATTGCTTGATAAAAAAAATATGCTATCTGCAATTTTGACCTCTGCTACATTTATGATTATTTCTAGGTTTCTTGTCTGCTGCATTTGTTCATATCGTCACAAAGCTGATGAAGACTCCGAAGCCTGGCGCCGATTCCACTGGCGAGAGAAAGAGCTGTAACACTATCTGGCCTCTCTCCCAGTTGTTGTATTGTACAGGTTGCTTTTCGTCGCATCTGGTTTCTGTGACATCTCAACATATACCTGACAAGATAATGAACAACTGTGGCATCACTCAGAATCCTATTACATTTGCACTTCCTTTACAAAGTATAGGAAGCATAAATGTACAGTAAACAGCAATAGAAGAAGAGCTGTATTTGTGTCTCAGTTTGGAATAGGACAGGAACCGTCAAGATTTAGGACTATGGTTGTTACACTGAACTGGATCTAGAACTGCCCAATTGTATTAGAAACATAGAAACATAGAAAAATGTCGGCAGATAAGAACCTTTCGGCCCATCTAGTCTGCCCAATTACATGGATACTTTACCTGGATTTATCTTTTGTTTAGGATAGCCTTATGCATATCCCATGCTTGCTTAAATTCAATTACTGGTTTGGCCTCTACCACTTCAACTGGAAGGCTGTTCCATGTATCCACCACCCTCTCAGTAAAATAATGCTTCCTGATGTTACTTTTAAACCTTTGCCCCTCTAATCTAAGAAGAATTATGAAGATGCAAAGAAATTACTGATTTCCCTGACCGGGAATTGAACCCGGGCCGCGGCGGTGAGAGCGCCGAATCCTAGCCACTAGACCACCAGGGACTTGCTTTGTATTCTCCCATAAAATTTGTGAAAAGCAACCAAACATGAATAAATTGAGCATATAGATTTTAGAAAATAAGTTATAATTTTTAGTGTAAAACATAAAAATTAGTTTTTATTGATCAGCCTGTTTGTGCTTTAAACATAATTTGTATTTTAAAATATAATTTCTGAATTCTTCCACTTTTGTTGGACATATTCTGCATGAAGCCCTAATAAAATTAGATCATCTTACTGCAGGAGCTCAAATGTGACTGTAATTAGACTGCACAGTGGCAGAAACACCATCACATTCTCAAAAAGATTAGTCTATTCCACGCATTACCTAAACTACTATCTCAAATCATTCGTGCACAAGGTTATGGGGAGATGAGTTTGTCACCTGGGTATAGCTAGCTTCTTAATTCACAGGAAGACGCATGAACAGAAACAGAGTCATTGGCCAGAAGTTCCCTCAGAATTGCTGCACTTCACTGCGGTACCTTGTCAGCAGAGACACAATGTCAATGCACCAAGAAAACGTATATCACACCATTCAAAATGTTAATGCTTTGTATATTTTGTTCAATACAGAAACTAGTGCAATTGTGTCGACATGTTTGGATTTTATTCTTTTTTTTGCATTAATGTATCAAAGCCTTGTCTTGTTATTTTAGTAGCAGTTGGAGCAACTTGTGTGGAATACCATGATAAAGAACAAGTTATCCTTTAACCAGTGCTCTTGACAAAATCAGACAAGGAATAAGGAAAACAAATTAACATTTTTTTGTACAGAAGGACTTAACAAATGTAAACTTATTGTAGACAATAAAGATACCACTAAACATGTTGCTGGATAAACAGTCATTAAATTGTAAATGCCAGTATTTCACCAGCCAATGGTATCGGTAACATGAAAGAAAACCAAAAATTTCATGGTCATATCAAAAGGACGGCCTTATATCGCCATCATTAACAGCATAGAAAACATCATGAAGGCACAGTAGGGCATATCCATAGTAATTCACTATATTAATTGAGGGTAACCTGGAATTCTTCTCATTATATAAACAGTAGAAAACCTCCAGCAGACAAGATCCCTTCACCAAAGACCTTCACTCTTCAAGTATGCTTTTGAGTTAAAATAAATTCTTCACATCATTTTCTAGATTTTATTTTTTAAAGCTGTGTACTTGTGACAGGTGTACTTCCATGAATTAGCAAAGTGGGCCCTAGGTTTCTACTTATTGTCTCCAGCTGGTGGAGGTATCTGGTGTAGACTGCAGTGTCTGCAGGTGGGCGAGGTAGGTACAGGAACCTCACAACTGGAGGAGACGTAGGATTCTGGCTTAGTATCAAATGGTTAACAGCATGCAAATAGTCATCACTGATCCTGCTGGAGTTGTTTGGGAAGTTCAGATAAGCCTCTTCCGAACCTTCTGAATCTGTAACTGTGCAATTGTGCCAATGCAGAGCAACCACAGAATCCCATACAACGGACTGAATGGAAGCTTTGATGCGAAGATCCTTCAGAAGTTGTTTCAGTTTGACTTCTTGACCCCTCAGGCCACTCTCAGTCTCCACACAGAGAAATAGACGTAGCTTGGTTCTTTTCCAGGACCTTACCATGTTTAAGACACAGGCCATCTGCAACAAGAAAAGACTACAGGTGTCAACATAAGCTGTGCTGTCAGGTCGTAGCAGGTTGAGGGGCCACACATCTATGTAGGTCTCGTTGCCACGTCTTCTGGTGGTGCAGGATCTATCAAAGTCTGAGAAATATCTTGCTAGTACCACATTCTTGGACATCTTTATGGAATCGGCAATTATTGCCACATATTCCCAGGGGGAGAAGTTTTCTTTTGATGGTTTGAAACCAGCTGTGGAAAATGTAAACGAATTTGATAAATTTCTTTCTGCTTCTTGTTCATTTTTAAGCAATTCTTCAGGACTGGAGCGTGTGTAAAATCCTAGGACCACAGTGTTAGGCCTCATACTACCTGCAAAAAACACAAAAGCTTTAAATCGGAACTCAGCAAGTTTTGCTTGTGTAGATGTTTCCGTATTACAGATATAAATGGTATATGGTAAATACCATATATTTATTAAGACATTTAACCTAAAGTTCCACACTGTTGAAAAATATTCTTAAAACTTCTACACACCTTTTTGATGCAATTTTCTAAAATTTCACGTCTCACAGAACTATTTATATATTGTGAAAAGTATTGTTTTCATTTCAGATTTTATATAAAATATTCAATATTTTCAGGAAAGCTTTTAGGAGAGAACAGTATGGATTTGCAAGTTATTGTTTCTGTTATCATAGTGAATACTGGTTCTGAATCTGAAGGTTCTTGCTTTTACAATATAAAAGTTTAAAAGTCAACATTTTAAATTTGAACTATACAATTTTATGGGATTTTTTATTCCTGTAGAACACGATGTCTCACATTTTCCGGCCTGCACTGCAGATCACATACTCAAGGTTTTCAATGAAAAAAAACTTTTTTTTCTTCATTTTTTTAGTTAGTCAGATTGTCTTTGTCTAAAAAATGTGACGTGGATGAAGATTATATCGCATTGTAAAATAGATCAATGCAGAAATCCAGGTATTCCAAAGGGTTTGCAATCTTCCTCTTTTACAACTGTATGTTCTTCAGTGGGGAATAAGTGAGTGTTTGAAAGGGGATGTCATATGTCTTCATTACACAGATAAAGTAAATAACAACTTACTCATTTATTGCACTTTGGTTACAAATAGCATAGATTATTGGGGAAACAGCCAGGTTTCAGCCACAAACTTGCCTTTCTCAAGCTTGGGCCTCAGAATAGCAGAAATGTTGAGGTTTTCCCCAATAAATCCATGCTATTTGCAGCCACAGTGGAGTGCCTGAAACTTTTTCTTTTTTTTGTATGTGTGCTGAGAGGTTAGGCATGCTCTGGGTCTCATATTATTCGCCTATTTAAACCTATAGCCGCTCGTATTGCTGTTATCTACCGACTCCATGGCCAACCTCTTCTCTTCCTTGATCAGTTCTCTTCTTGGCTCCCACATTTCATGTTCTCTGATGTTCCATCCCTCACTCTTGGTGATTTTTACATCTCTGTTGACTCGCCACTTAGCTCAGCTGCCTCGCGATTGCTCTCCATTACACCCTAATTTGGCCTTACTCAGTGGTCCGACTCCCCCACGCACACAGCTGGCAATACTCTGGATCTTATCTTCTCCTACTTGTGACTATCTGTATCCTTTCACTATTACACCTCTCATTCTCTCTGACCATCATCTTCTGACATGTGAACTCATCTCTCCCCTCGTTCCTCCATCTGAACCCAAACTTTCTAAGACTCAAAGAAATCTCCACGCTCTGGATTCGCAGACATTCTCTACTGATATATCTGTACCGGTCTCGTCTGTCCCATCGCTCTCCTGTCCTAATGAAGCCATCACCTGCTACAAATCTACTCTTCCCTCCACCCTTGATGAGTTAGCGCCATCAAAACCCTGGTCAATGAGGTGACAAAACCTGCAACCCTGGTACAACAAGTTGACCTGGTATCTCCAAAGATGTTCTAGATCTGCTGAACATGATTGGAGAAAGACCCGCCTTCCACTCTTCACTATAACTTTATGCTCCAGTCCTACAGCTCTGCCCTTTTGGTAGCCAAGCAGTCCTATAATACAGCTCTCATACAAACTCACTCCCGGAACCCAAAACGCCTGTTCACCGCATTCAACTCCCTTCTCCATCCTGCTGTGGCTGTTCCTCACACTGACCTCAGTGCCAAAAACCTAGCGTGCTTTCTCGCAGAAAAAATAGAACAGATAAGAACTGAAATCTCAACAATGCTGCTATCACCCATGCAGGGAGATGTTAATCATGTCTATCCTCACATGTTAACCTCGTTCCCTTCTGCGACTGAACAAGTGGTCTTTAAGTT
Source organism: Leptobrachium leishanense (assembly GCA_009667805.1). NCBI lineage: Eukaryota > Metazoa > Chordata > Amphibia > Anura > Megophryidae > Leptobrachium > Leptobrachium leishanense. The sequence continues at coordinate 149,569,853 of CM019066.1, read as the reverse complement.
ATTACGATCCTCTCATCCCACTACCTGCTCCCTCGGCCCCATTCCCTCAAATCTTACCAAAACACATTTTTGTTTCACTTGTACCAACATTGACCCAAACCTTTAATCTGTCCTTAACCTCTGGGGTCTTTCACTCTCCCCTAAAACATGCCACGGTAGTCCCAATCATAAAAAAAGCTGTCTCTGGATCCAACTGCTCCCTCCAACTACCACCCCATGTCCCTGCTCCCTTTTGCCTCCAAACTCCTTGAAAAGCTTGTGTATGCTCGTCTCATTGACTACCTCAACATCCACTCTCTTCTTGACCCTTTACAATCTTGCTTTCGCTCCCTGCACTAGATGGAAACAGCTCTTGCGAAACTGACCAATGACCTTGTAACTGATAAATCTAATGGGTGCTACTCTCTGCTGATTCTTCTTGACCTCTCTGCCGCCTTTGAAACAGTTTACCACTCGCTCCTCCTTCAAATTCTTAGTGATATTAGGCTTTCAAGATATTATTCTTTCATACTTTTCTTCCTAGCTTTCCCAACGATCGTGTCTTATTTTCTGGAAGTACCTCCTCCAGGCAGCCTCTCTCTGTTGGGGTGCCCCAAGGTTCAGTAACGGGCCCTCTTCTCTTTTCGATCTACACTGCCTCTCTAGGCAAACTGATCAGCTTCTTTGTATTCCAGTACCACCTATACGCTGATGACACTCAAATATACCTTTCCTCCCCTGATCTCTCTCCGGCTCTCCTGGATCTAGTCACTGACTGTCTCTCCGCAGTCTCGAATTGGATGTCTTCCCGCTTCCTTAAACTCAGTCTTGCCAAAACTGAAATTCTCATTGTTCCTCCCACCAGGAAAAACCCAATACCACCTATCTCTCTATGAGTAAATGGAACGCTCATTAGCTCGACGCCTCAAGCTTGCTGCCTTGGTGTCACTTTCGATTCTGACCTAACGTTCTCTCCCCATGTCCTGACAGTGACCAAATCCTGCTACTATCAACTCAAGAACATCGCCGGCGTCCGCCCCTTTCTGACACAAGATACTGCGAAGGTGCTGGTTCATGCACTTGTCATTTCATGACTTGATTACTGCAACTCGCTCCTTATTGGCCTCCCCAATTCCCTTATTGCCCCCTTTCAAACTGTAATGAATGCAGGTGTCAGGCTTATTTTTCTCACCAGACTAACCTTGCATACCTCCTGCCACTGCCGGCCCCACCATTGGCTTCCTGTACGTTTCAGGATACAGTTTAAAATAATGACGCTCACGTTCAAATCGCTCAATCACTCGTCAATAACTCAACCCCTCCCTACATGTCTTTGTTACTCCGCAAGCACGTCCCGTCTAGAAAACTCCAGTTGGCATGCATTCTCCACTTGTCATCTGTCTACACCTGCACTGTCAACTGTCGCCTCCAAGGCTGAAGGGCAGCTCCAGTCCTGTGGAATGACTTACCTCTCCCTATCAAACTCTCCCCTGATCAAGGCCTCCAAGAAATCCCTCAATAAAGATCTTTTCATATTAACATACCACATCACTGATGCAACTTATCCCTCTGCACACCTACTCACACATTATTGCAGCTGCTTCTATGGCCTTACCATTCCCAAACCACTGACACTAATGATCCTGCCGTCCAATAAAATTCCCCTCGTCTTCCTCAACGCCAATCCCTCTAGATTGTAAATCCTATGAGCAGGGCACGCTACACCTCGTTTCAATCGTATGTCCGTTTATCTGTATCTCGTTCCCTTTGGTTATTGTAAAGCGCTGCGAAAGCTGTTGACGCTATATAAATGATGACAATAATATTATTAAAAAATTAATAATAATAATAAGCACCCACCTAGGAAGCTTCTTTTTTTGAAATTCCACTCTGAGTGCATTTCCCCTTTCTATTGTGAATCCAATTTACTCATTCATGCCTTCTTGAATAATTTCATTTGAAAATCCATAGTGCTACTTACCGAGACCAGAGATAAAAAGAAGCTGTTGTGCACCATGTCTCACGGAGTCCGACAGTGTCAGATTGACAAAGGACTTGATGTTAAGCTCATCCACCAATTGCAGCCATGAGTCTGTTTGTGTCTGTAGAGGGTCTGATGGTAGGACATCTACAGCAAGAGTGAATTGACAATTATAATACAATTGCACAAACAAAATACAAATAAGTAAAAATACATAAACAATGATAATGTGATGGTTTTCTCTTTCTCGTCAATACTGAATGCATTAAACCACCACAGGGGAGTCCCTGACACATAACGAATTGATAGGATTTTAAATCCTACTAATACAACCTAAGGTGTGTGACGACAGGTTAACTTGAAAGATTTGCAGTAATCCTTAATGTAATATGGTCCTATAGGTAATATTAAACATGTATACTGTGTGCCCACCATTTATGGTCCATTCTCTTCAATGGAGGATGCTTCGAGCTTTTTAAGGAAACCAAAAAATTCCAGTGTATATATTTAAAATAGGTATAGGTGGAAACCGTTACTTGCTCTGCGGAGAAACCGAATTTCATTTACTTCGCATTTTGGTTGGCACAATTGGAAATTGCTTCAATTTTTTTTCTCACATTTTTGTTGGTAATAGATGATATGACTCTTTTTCATTTTGTATTACAGTGTAATGTATATGCAAATGTAAAATTATATTACAGAGCTAAATTTTCATAAGGGACAATTGAAGGTAGGGTTGAGCTAACAACCATTTTAATGAACATCCACATGTAGCATAATACGCATTAATGCCATCATTATTCTTCATCATATGGAACAAATGTCTGTAAAAATGTGCAGGCAATGCATGTAAAACCGCACTGATTCAGGAAGGGTAGGTGGCTTTGTGATTCTACAAGTGGATTGAGTAGAGCCTTGGGAATGTTCTTCATTAAATGGGAATTATAATCTGCTCGCTTAAAGTGGTGGCTCTGTCTAATGACTAGATGAGTGTGATTGCAAAATGAAAAGCACTTTATGAAATGTGAATCCACCTTTTAAATGCTCTTTACCAATTATACTGCTTATTAACCTTACATCTGAAAGCTTGCTTTATATTGTGTCACTATGGCAACTTTGGAAGTGTGGGATTTTACCCATTAAGTCAGTGTGAAAATGATTTCAACGCCAGCTTTCACATATTGTAAATACTAGATGACCCAGGAACCAGACATTGACCAGCAGATATTTGCATTTGTTGAGGTGGTCAGGCAGGGCCAAAGTTAAAAGGGAGATAACACACACATTGACCGTAGGCAAGAGGATGATGATGTCCTCTATTAAGTCAACAAAATGGCAAGGTATCATGCTATACATATACAGAATGATCACTTACCAAATATGACAGGCAGGAAATCATTGCCAGAGGATTAAGACTGGCTAAAAGTCGTTTTTTTTCCAAGAAGATCACTATAACTATATTCATAGCTAGTATGACAAATGCAGATAACAAGTAATCTACATCGATTGGAGCAGAATTGCAGTTCTCTTTAATGTGAAAGAGACTATCAGGGTTATTCAGAGAGCGGTGAAAAGCAGGACAATGACTGGAAAATGGAAAATTCTAGGTCAAAATAGCCGATTTGGCAAGTGAGATGAATGGGAGAATTTTTCTGGTCTGGCTATTTTGACCTAGAATTTTCCATTCTCAAGTCATTCTCCTTCTTTTCACCGATCTCTGAATAACCATGTATGTGTTACAGATCTAACCTTGATTAGTAGTTAGGACCAAATGGCCCCCAAACCCTTAGCCAATAAAAAGCTCCCCATCAGCAATTAGAGAGCCTGAGTTGCTCAAACAAATAGTATTAAGTACCCCTAAACATATTTGCTGTCAGGGCAGCCATCAGGGGAAGACAGCCAATGATATGCTCGGGGGCCTAGTGGCTCCAGGGGAGCCCTGGCCCTTGACAAACCCTGTGCTGCTTAGGTGCTACAGATGTAAGGGCCCCTCCATACCACCCTGGCCTGGACCACAAAAAAGGTAAAATATTTTCTGTTGCGCTGCAGCGTCTGGGGCCAGTTACAGAACATTGACTCGTCACTGAGGGAGTGAATAGTATGGCCTGCACCAAGCAGGTGTGCAGATCGAATACTATTCCACCAGGGAACACTTTTTATTCCCTTGCTGGACCACCAGGGTTTCACACCACTCCCTGTCAAAAAGCAGAGGGGGGGGGGTGGCAAAATGTTTTAATTAATTTAAGTAAATTAGTAGCTGTTGTAAGGGAGGCCCTGACAAGTGTTTAAGTAAGGGCTCCCAAGATTTCTGATGGCAGCCCTGGATACAGATAAGGTCCTTGTTGACAGTAGATATCCAAGGTAAAGTTACGTACTATAGGGGTTATTCAGAGAGCGCTTTCGTTCCCCGCACTTCGGGGAATCTAATTCCGTGACCCAGCAGTGAATTCAGCATTCACCACAGGGTCCCTGAAGTGCAGGGAAAAGCCGCAGAACGGATCCGAAAAATCACCAAAAACTCGCCGAAAACCCACAGAGTGCACCCGCCGATACCATTCAAAATATCAAATCCATTCGAAACACTGAATGCATCCGAAAACGTCGCAGAAAATCCGCCGAATGTACCCGACGATCTGCCGCAAATCCACCGAACACATCCAAAAAAAGCGACGATACACCGAACACAGCCCCGACCAGCTGCTGGAAAAAGCCAACAAGTTGACGAACGGGTTAGAAGGCTAATGTCAGACGAAGGCAGTCAGAGCGCACTCTGTGTGCGTGCATAACGGACGGACGTACTGACGGAAGATACTATAGACACCACACGGTCCGTTTTTGTTGACGGACCAAGAAAAAAAAAAGGGAATTATGGGAAACAAAATTAAAATGAAAAATGCTAAAAAATGGTGCTGAACGTTGCAAATGCTCTGCATCTGACATCTCCATATCACTCACACAGAATGCTACGCGGACATGGCGCACTCTGCGTATCTGTGGTAGCGGTTTTACGTTCTTTCCTAATTGCGTCCGGTTGCCATGTGTGTTGTGCGTGCGCAGTTCGGTGCACACATACTTCGAGTGTAGTTCTCTATTGCTTATAAATCTATGCTACGTAGGACGGTAAACAGTGCGGCAACACGGACATGATCACATTTCACTACGTTCGTCTGACACGGGGCTTAGAAAAAGAAAAAAAAAGATTGAAAGTTTCAATTTTGAAACGTTTGCAGAAAAAAACTACTGGACAAAAGTGTCTGTAATTAACATATAAGGTCCTATGAATAATAATAAAAAGGTATGTTGTTACGGAGAAAAAAAAAAAAAAAAAGGTAATTTTAGAAAAATATGAGAAAAAATTTGCCCGAAAAAAAATCCCGAAAAATGCCTAAAAATATTCAAAAAAATAAATAAATGAACAGACCTTTTGCTGCAAATTATAAGAATAAATGGTTTAATAGATATTGGATAAAAACGGGAATATTTCTAACATTGAAACCTATGGTATTCGCCTGCATAAACCCGCCGAATGAAACCACCGAACATTAGGGCATTTCACTGACATTTCTCAGCTGTTCGGTGTTCTCTGAATAGGTTAACATTGCTTCTCTATGGAGAGTTCACTGCCATCAAACAGGCACCATATTTTGCTGGCAATTTGCCAAAATTTGTCAGACTGCGTGCATTCTGAATAGCTGAATGGCCGCGAAATTGCACCATATGGGGAAATTCACTGTTCGGTGCAATTTCAGGGCCAGATCAGCTCTCTCTGAATAACCTCTTATGACTCACAATCTGGGATATGTAAACCTGCACCAGCAGCACCATGTATAATCAGTATATGAAACTCTTCAACTATCAAACCACGGTGATGTCCTTGATATATCCCGTGGCTGCATGCGGTGTTCTTGGTCTACTGGTGTAGCAGATGCTCTAGGTGTGATGGACTAGCGAGCTTTCCTTCAGGGAAAAAGGGACCAATCCAGATCATAATGTATTCTGGATCACAAGGTAACCTGTATTTCAATGCGGATTTTGCACACAAGCTTCTCTAAATATATATTGGCACATTGATTTAATCATACAAAAGAACAGTGCATATATTCACATATTTTTTAATACACTACAAATATATAATGACAAGTCACAGTTAGCCCACTCAGCTAATTTGTTAACCAATGATGCAACAGTGAACAAAGGCAGAGATTTATCCACCAGTACCACCTATGGATAAGTTTTTTCACATATGCATCTATTTATGAATGACACTTACCCAATTCATCCAGACTCACGTGTCCGAGCACAAAGAGCCCACTTTTTTTCAGGTCATTTGTAAAAGTAATGAGATTTTTGTGGTTGTATGGATTGGAAACCAGCAGCAGAACCTGAGGACGCCAGAACTTGACATGATCTTTCCGCACATCCAGCATGAGAAGGTACTTCCTCACCTTAACAATAGAGGAACATTTCAATATTAACATAAGGGTTAGGAAGAAACCACCGAATGAGAAACATCAGAAATTAAAAATGCTTACAATTTTACTGGGCTTACCCATAGTAAATAAGTTAAATAATAAAACCTCAAGCAACCTGAATTTAGTGATGGAGGGTGTCAAACAAAAAAGTTTACTGAAGAGCTTTTCAGTGAATGATCAACTCGATTCAGCACATTGCTTTAATAGCTGGCAGTAGGAAGTTTGTAACAATACACTGACGATATATAAAAGACATATACAGGGAAATATCTGAAATACACTTAATAGTAATAAAAAAACAATATGTTTCACTAAAACATCAATACACCTTTGATGGCAGAAGTACAACGTCTCCAGAAACAATCCCCAAATGGTCCTACAACATCTATAAGTATAATACACCAATAAAAAAGAATTTGTTCCTCGAAAGTAAGTACATAAACAATAGTGATATATCATTGAAAACAAATGGAACCCATAAATTTCAGCATGACTCATTCTCTTTAATGCAGTGTAAACATATAATCGGTTAGAGAAAAACAATAAGTATGGCACGGGTCCATTGAAAATAGTATAAAACTATACAGATTTATAGCAATCAACTTCACATTATCTTATACACAATCTAATACACATTATACACTTAGTTTAATAATTAAAACATTGGTTGTTTAACAGCAAAACAATAATATAGGAGCAAACACCAGGGGCCCTATCACCTGGTGTGAGCTAAAACGCCATCGCTTTCAGAAAAATCTAGCGCGAGTTGCTAAAAGGTAGCGCCTGACGACCCACCAACAGATCACCTTGTCCGCGGTGGTCCATGTACAAGGTTGTTTAGCGCACGCTAGGGAAACGCTAAGACCCGGGCTAAGACCCAGTGCTAATGCGGTTGTGTACAGGATAGAACGGTTTTGTTCCAGTGCAGATTGCCGGGCCATATCTATCCTCTGCCCTCACAAGCTTGTATAAATATGAAAACATCCAGCCAAGAGCCCTCACATCCCTACATTATCAAAACCCTCCAAGGTGGCCAAATTATACATGTTTCTATACACACATATATTAATTAAGGCTGATGGACATTGCATTATAAATGCCACCCAACAGCATGTAGAGTCATTACAATGCATTTAATAGATCCAAAGGAAGGCCAGGTGAACGACAACAATTCCCCTGCTGCAGCAGCATATAAATAATACATGCTTCAGGGCCAGACTTATCCATGTGTCCCTTTAAACATGGTCCTAATCCTAATACCCAACCGCTTACATACTATGAATAACCCCCAGCATAAAATGTTTAGCATTAGCCAATATATTAGAATTAGGATATATGTGGATAAAGGATACATCTATATCATAATAGAGCCTACTGCAACAGCAGCGACATTGCTGACCAGATCCATTACTATGGTGTATGGGCCAAGAGAACATCTGTGCTGCATTCCTTTCAATTGCCTATTAATTTTGAGTGAGGCCCTGTCTTTTGTGTTTTTTTGTGTTACCTCCAGCATTGAGCAGTAGATAAAATTTTGCAATTAGCATCCGTCTAAAAATTAGCACAGGCACCAAGTGATCTGTTGGTTACAATAGCGCAAGTGATCTCCAGCGCTCCCCATGTTAAGAATAGGACGTGTAAGTACAGTAAACTCATGCTACGAATCGCAAATTACCACGTGCTAAGTGATTTTTCCCGTTTCTAGCAGGAGGCAAACGATCCTTTCGAAGAAGGCCCAAGTCTTATTTTACCTGATGCTAGCGCAAAAACATGCTGACGCTAGGGTTAGCTCACACCAAGTGACAGTGCCCCAAGTTTGCTTGATTGGTTCTGTCAAAATTCTTCAAGGGTAATAGAAACATTTAGCAGCCAAACTAAAGCTAATACAAGTGCTTCTCTGTCTTCTTCCTCTTATGTTTGTACATAGACAATTGATTAGCTTTAGAATACACAATAGTTTTGGGAATTTTTCACTCTTCTTTTTCATATTGTGTTTTTCTGCTTTTTAATTCTATATATTTCTGAGTCATGTCTTGCTTGCATTTCCATGGAGCAACTGTTTACCAATCACTGAAACTTCTCTGACCAAGGTGACTAATGTTGTAGTTGCTGCTAAAACCAAAGGTCACTTTCTCTCATTCTTCTTGATCTTTCCGCTGCATTTGACACTGTTGACCACACTCTCCTGTTCCTCACGCTGCGTCAACTTGGCCTCAGTGACACCGCTCTATCCTGGTTCTCTTCCGATCTCGCTCTTCACTCCTTCAGTGTCTCCTTCGCTGGTCCCACTTCTCCCCCATTTACTCTATTAGTTGGGGTACCTCAATACTCTGTTTTGGGTCCCCTACTCTTCTTGATCTACACCGCCTCCCTTGGCACCCACGTCTCTTCCTATGGATTCCAGTATCAGCTTTATGCTGACGACACCCAAATCTACCTTTCCTCCCCCGATCTCTCTCCTCCTGTTTTGGACCGTGTTACTGTCTGCCTGTCAGCAGTCTCCAGCTGGATGACTTCCCATTTCCTAAATGCATAATCTATCTAAAACTGAACTTCTCGTCTTCCCTCCCTCTAAAACCAACATTCCTGCGCCCATTTCACTTCAGGTGAATGGTGCCACTATCACTTCTACCTCTCAGGCCCGTTGCCTCGGTGTCCTCTTAGACTCTGATCTCTCCTTTACTTCTCACATTCAGTCACTAACCAAATCCTGCTGCTTCCACCTAAAAAACATTGCACGCCTCCGTCCCGGTCTTAATCAGGACTCGGCTAAAATGCTCATCGAAGCTCTTATCTTTCACCTTGAAAACTGTAACCTCCTTCTCTCTGGCCTTCGGAGATCTCAGATTCACCCTCTGCAGTCTGTTATGAATGCCTGTGCTAGTCTCATCCACCTCACCTCTCGCCCCTCTGTCAATCTCTACACTGGCTTCCCATTTCCCTTAGAATCCAATTCAAAATACTGGTGCTTCCGTACAAGCTCTCCATAACCGCACCCCTGCCTACATACCATCCCAACCACTTCACTCTGCCAAGGATCTGATCGTCTCCTCGGACCCGCACCTTCAGGACTTCTCTCGAGCCTCCCTCTTTCTATGGAACTCCCTCCCCAGCACCATTAAACTCTCCCCATCTCTCCAGCCCTTCAAGAAGTCTCTGAAAACACACTAATTTAGAGGATCCTATCATCTCACTCCCTAATCCCCCACTGTTCGTTTCTTACTTCACCCCCCCACCCAGCCAGCAAACCGCTACTTCATGTTCTCCATTTACCCTCAGCTAGTGTGCCACCCCTCTCTTAGATTGTAAGCTCTTGAGCACAGTGACGTGCGGTGAGGTCAGTGGCTGGTGAGGCACTGGCTAGTATCAGAGCCAGATATACATAGTTTACGTAGGTACAGGTTCAGTACTCCCCAGGAACTGGCTTCTCTCAGTGCTCCCCACAATGTCTTTCTCACTTTGGTTACATTACGATACCCCGTTACTACAACACGTAGCAAAAAACAATTCCTCTAGAATGTAAGCTTGTTAGGAAGCAGGGCACTCTCTACCTCATTTTACTATTACCCTAACTTATTGTAACCTCTGCACTGCGCTGCAGAATATGTTGGCGCAACACAAATAAACGTGTAATAATTATAATACTCCATGTCAGACCCAGGCGTCCTAGTGAGTTAGATATTAATTTATTCCAGCGGCAACTGTTTCTACATCACAAAATATAAAAACACAACATAGTAACAGTGATAAATGAAGACATGGCAGTATGTTACCTGCTGGTCTCCCGCACACGTTTGCAGCTCGTGCTCCTTGTAACCGGGACACCTAATCGAGCTGAATTTAAAGAGTCGCAGAGAGGAACTTGTGTTTCACAACGTCATAGAAAGTACTTCATGGACCGGAGCGTATTTGGAATTAAAAAGGACTGAATGTGGCCAAACATTTAACGGACTGGTGCCACGCGATGTGTGTCTTGATGTGAACCACAGGAGCGCAATAACACAGGATGCCAATGTGAGGGAATGAAAAAACATTTATTATTTAAAAAAACTTTTGCAAGATATATATATATATATATACATATATATATATATATACATATATATATATATACAGTAATCCCCCGAAATTTGCGGGGGTTACGTTCCAACAACCCCCGCGAATTTTGAAAAACCGCGAATTGTGGTTGTGCTAAAAAAAAGCACAGCCATGCGGCATTAGGACCCAGGAGCCGCCGTCCTCCTGGCAGAATGGCTGTGCATCTCCAGACCTTTAGACCCCGGCAGAGAAGCTGCTCCTGTGCGTCTCCAGGCTCACGATCGTGGCTAGGGCATTCTCCTCTCTCGGCATCATTCAGAGATGCCGAGACTCTTGTGCACCCCTGCAAGCGTGATCCGGGATTCCAGGAGGCTCGGCATCTCCTCTCTCGTAATGATGCCGAGAGAAGGGAATGCCCTGGCCACGATCGTGAGCCCGGAGACGCACAGGAGCAGCTTCTCTGCCGGGGTGTTGTGCCCTACAGTATATGGTTCCTTATCGAATACTGTTCCAAGGAGCCCTCGGCAAAGAACGGAACTCCACCTCCCCAGGCTCCAACACATCAGGGGGCTGCACAAAGGCGTGTGTTTGGGAGGCGCTGATGTGTTGGAGCCGGGGGAGTTGGAGTTCCGTTCTTTGCCAAGGGCTCCTTGGAACAGTATTCGATAAGGAACCATAAATGACACACCGGGATGCTGCTACCACGTGGTAAGCGGCAAAATCCGCGAATGACTGAGTCCGCGATTACCGAACCGCGAATATGCGGGGGAATACTGTATATATATATATACACACACACACACAGGCCTCAAAATTTCAAGTCCTGAGTTACTAGCCAGGCCTTAAGAGTTACTCGCCACTAGTTGCCCCACCTAACCTCTATCCAGCATGGCCTCTGCATTCCCACTCGCCCTCATGTAATTTCCACTCGCCAAATGTGAGCAGGCGAGTGGAAATTTTGAGGCCTGTACACACACACATACACATATAAATGTGTATCTCAAAAAACACAGTGGGGACAATAAGGTTCAATATTTAGCAAAGATGCAGCAGTTAATTGCTTGCAGGGGATCTGGTTGTATATACAATCACAAGGAACTAGTGAAAAGACTGGCCAAGAGATATAAAGCCATTAAGCTTAGAGGTCTGTATAAAGAGGCAACTGTTGACAAAGCAATTTTAGCTCATGCTTCCCCCACCAGTTACTAATCCCAAAATCCTAGAACTATTAGTAGAATAAATTTAAATTGACTTTCAGTCATCCAAAAATTGCAACAAAATAGCAGATTGCACAAAGAAATAATCGACATTCACCTATACATAAAGGTTCTAGATTAAAAAAAAATGATATGCTCTTTTATGCAAAAAAAAAGAGTAGATGAATGTTCAATAACCAGAAGCTGCATAAATTACCAGAAATTAGTACTTCAGACACAATAGTAAAGGATGAGGATCATTAGTTAGAAAAGCAACCCTGCAAGTCAAAAATAAAGGGGATTTGCACTGCTGTATTGACATAAGGAAAGGAACCAAAAATAAGTGCATGCAGAACCCTTAGACGCATAGAAAATCAATAAGAAGCCAAGTTAGGCACCCATGTTCATTTGGAGTGTGGAAATTAACCAGACAATCTTTAAATAGACCATAGACCCCTTTGTCTCTCCTGTAATGAAAGCCAAATCTCCAGGAGTAATGAAGGTAGAGGAAAGCACGGTCTCAATTAGAAATGCAGCACAAGAAAAAAAAAATTGTATGGTGCCTTCAACACATAACGTTAGAGGAAAAATTGACTCAGGTTTGCTACAGTTTCTGTCACATGGATGTTTTGAAGTTTATATGTTGGATTATAGCCAGGGTGGAATATATTTATATACAAGCTTGCACATATATATTCAGCCCTGGCCATAATCCAACATATAAACTTAAAAACACTCATCATTGTTCAAGAGGAATAGGAGGGCAGCGGCCCCTTACCTCTGCATGTCAGTGAGTGAGGAACCCGGAGCAGCCCACAGGAAATCACCAAGCACCCAGCCCAGACACCACAGAGAGCAGACAGGCAGCAGCCCGCATTGCGCATGAGCGGAAACAAGCCCAGAGTAGGTCGCGCAGGGACATCTGGGAGTGGCAGTGTGGGTCAGCAATGCCCCCCACTGCGGCAACGCCCTCATGACTGACAAGGACAGTCACATGACTGTCCTGTATCAGTCAATTCATGGGGAGCTCTGCCTCCAATGGGGGGGGGGGCATTTTTAAAAAAAGTGAATGACTTCAGAGCAATGGAGCTTTCCCATTGGCTCAAGCCATTCACTCACTCTCAGTGCCTCTCCACTAAACAGCGTTGATTCAGGAAGTAGGCAGGGCGCCGGAGGCACGCCGCAGACTTCAGTCTGAATCACCCTGCCAGCGTTAGCTAAGCAATTAGCGTAGCGTTCAGTTACACAAATTGCGTTAGCTAAGCTGGCTCAGTGCTGCCCCTGCTGTCTGTGTGATGAATCACACACACGGCAGCCGGGCAAACTGAAGGAAAAAAAAAAAAAGAAAAGCGGACAGAGAAGGACGGCGAGGGAGCGTGGAGCAGGTGAGTTAAGCTTTTTTATTAAATTTTTTTATTTTATATATTTAATATTATAGCTACCTGGCTGAGACCTGACCCCACTGACTTAATGGAATGGCAAGTGAAGCCCTGCCTCACCTGCCGCCCCTGACTGCACGTCCCTGCTTGAGCAGGGTCTTCTCTGCATCTGTTCTGTGTGTTTAACCTGTATGTATATTTGCTATTCTGCCTCTCCCATTGTACAGAGCTGCGGAACTTGTTAGTGCTTTATAGATCCTGTAACTATAACTGATAGATGTCCATATTGATTTTGCCCTGTACACAATCTTGCTAATTTTGTAAAACAGTGAATGTGTGTCTAATGACGTTATAGACAAATCTAAGATAATAGATAAATGTGGCACAGCAAGACAATAGGGGTTATTTACTAAGTTCCGAACTTGACATCGAGTTGCACCTGAACGGTGACCATCATGAAGACACAATAGTCTTCTATGGGGCAATTTGTCTATTCACTAAGCTGTCAATTTGCCACATACTGGCGAATTGACAACAAAATACGGTGCAGTTCACTGCAATTCAGTGGCCCCAAAATTGTCCCATAGAAGACTATTGTGTTTTTCATTCACAGAACGCTGAACTGCACCTACATTCCAGCGAAATGCGATGATTTTCAGTGGTTTAGCTAGACAGATTTAAACAGGCGAATACGATAGGATTCAATGTAAAAACATAATCAGGGTTATTCAAAGAGATCCGAATTGTGGCTGAAAGGTAACCGAACACTGAAATTCAGCGTACGGTTACCTTTCCTGGCCATTCGGCTATCCAGAGAGCAGGCAGTTCACCAAATGTTGGCGAATAGCCTGCACATACGATGCCTGTTCGTTGCCTGTTCGAGGGCAGTGAAATCCCCATAGAGAAGCAGTGCTTCGTCTATTCAGAGAACAAAAACCAGCAGTGAAAAGTTGCATGCGACAGGTTTATTCAGGCGATTCCCTTAGGCTTCAATGTTAAAAGTATTCTCGTTTTAACTCAATATCCAAAAAACTGTTGATTATAATATTCTGCAGTAAAAAAGTCTCTTAATGTATAGATTTTTTTGGATCTTTTAGGCATTTTTCTGGATTTGTTTGCGAATTGTTTTGCAAATTAGTTTTTCTTTTTTTTTAAATAGTTTTTATCTTTTTTCTGTAACAACCCTTTTTCTTATCGTTCATTGGATCTTATATGTAAATTTCAGACATTTTCGTTCTGTAGTTTCTTTGCAAACAGTGTTTCACTTTTCAAACATTCAAGCTTACGTTTTGTTTTATCCCACTCCATTCGTCTGCGGTGTCGGGTTTTTCCGACGGCTGCTCTGCACTGCACTGTGATCGGCGGCTGCTCGAGTTTCTCCGGGTTTCAGTGTGCGTTCGCTGGGTTTTGCGGCGAGTGTTCGTCAGATTTCGGCACTACGACGGCCCTGTGGTGCTTGCTGAATACACCGCAGGGTCGCCGAAATGGGAACGCCGAATCGCACCAAATTGAAGAGAACGAAAAGTCACCGAACGTGCAGTGACTTTTTTAGATTCTCTTTGAATAACCCTGAATATGTTTTTTCTTTTTAAAAGACCGTTTATTTTTTCATTTTTAGCAAAAAGCCTTTTTTATTCTTTAGAACACCTTTACCTTTTTGCACTTTTTGACGAAATACACTAAATATGTATAAAAGAATTATAGCGTGCCAAAAATGCAAATTGATTAATATAATAGCTTGCTGACAACGTGAGGAGGTAGAGTGGACAAGGAGGAAAAATAGAGAAAAAAAGAGGTGGATAAGACAAAATCATCTGGCCATAGAAATTATACAATATATTGGAAGGATGACATACGCATTTAAATAGTGTTTCTTACTCTTAAAGATTTCTGAGCAAAAGGGGCAATATGCTTCCGATCATTGTTTATTGCTTTGCAGTACAAGACAAGCCTGTACTTATATAATACAAATGGTAAACTTTAAAGAAGTCAAGTAGAATAAATCTGTATATTTTTATATTTATTCCAATTGTCTTGTCCTATATACATTGGTTTTATATATCTCTTTACATGTTCGCATTGCATGGGTGAGAAATTAATCACACAGACGTTTCCGTTTGCAATTTAAAAGCGAGTTTGCGATTGGCTACCCACTGAACGCATTCAAAGGATACCTCAGTGAACACTGCCGTGTGTGTGTATGCAATCTTCTAGGTACTTACTTTGGTAGTATGCTTGTACATATTGGAATATGTGAGTAGGGACAGAATGCTAATATAATAAGAGTAGAAACAAAACTGTACTATACTGTATATGTACTGTCACATTGTAATATGTCAAGGAATAATTAGAATGGGTAGAGTTGACTGAGGGAAGAGATCTATCTCTAGACAAGGTCCAAGCTGAAAAGGATGGCTTCTCTCCTTTACAAAAGCTGGTGGGCTCAGCGGTGTGGACATAATTGCTGTTTTACAATCTGGCATTTTCCTTTGTATTTAATTAGAGTTGAAAGCATACTGCAGCACTGATACGCTATTATAAAGGTTACAACTGAGCCTTTCTAGAGGAGTCTGGGGTGACAATGATCAGCTCTTGTGAAAGCTGTGATGGACTGGTAGCTGGCAGGTAACAGGGCAAAGAGTTGGGGAACAACAGGCGTGTTAGCATATTAACTAATATATTCTATATTATGTTCTTTTTTCTATTTCATGCTATCAATGCAAAGCCTCAGGTTGAGTCAAGTGTGCAGTTCACTTAATTTAATCTTTAAAGTGCCATCTTAATGTGCAATATGGTATGTATTGACTATGCTTATACTTCCTGTTTCCTGTTCTGACCTCTGACCTGGAGGCAATTCTATAATCCAACATCATTCTAAACACAAGCATCTTGCAGTGTCTTCATTCCTACACCAGAAACACACTTCTCCAGGACTCAAAAGAGTTAATGCTATTATAAAAATATATGAGCTAACATTTTGTTATCGTAGTAAACCATCTGTTGCGGGGGCCTGTTGGGATCCCCCCATGCTCCTCTCCATGTTTGCCTTGTTGGATGCTAAGCTTTTTCACCCTCTTTTAATTAACTGCCTAACATGGAATAAGAGTAAATAAATCGGATTAATTTATCATTGGACTGAAGGAAACATTATAAATAAAACCTGCTCCCTGGATGTCTGCAGTAAATAAAAAAAAATTAAAAAAAACTTTCGCACTTCCACCGATGATTTAATCTTCATGTACTCCCAATATTCTTTTTTTTTTTATTTTAAATAGCATCAATCACTAATGTACACAGCACTAAACTTTAAATGGAAAGGAAAACCACAATGCACTTAAGAAGTGCAACACTTCATTCAATACCTTGTCAAAGATTGTCCATAAGAGTTAAAAGATTAAGGTATACAAGTCTAGCGCTCACTCCCGGAGGAGCCGCTGAATTTAAACCTCGGGTCAGTCTCCCCGCACTAGGGAATAAATATACTCCAGCACCGTTGTGGATTTTATAAATTATATAGTTTACTGAATAAACTGGCATATAAAGAGTAACATGGTATACGTATATATATTTACAGTAGTTCGTAATGCGAGAAACGCGTAGCGGAAAAGGAAAAGGAATTTGAACCCCTTTGTGGTTGGTGTGTGAGTCCCGTACAGGTTGTGTCCCAAGAAAGTGTAGGTGTATGCGTGTATTGGTACCCGGGTACAATATTCAACTGGCCAGTGAATGATTTCAGGTGTATCTTCGACTAGTCACGTTGGGGCCCTGTAGGTTTTGACAAAACTGCAGCGTGCTTTATTATTTTACGGTGGCCGGGAAGGCCTCTCACCCATCCGCCAGATACTCTGCGCTCCGCTCGACCTCAGGACGTCTCTCCACTCGATTTTGACTGGGATTCTGTGCCACTGGATCCGCTGTCTTGCTTGTCTGTGTCTGCCACAAGATGTCCAGCTCACCGCCTGCACTCCCTGTTAGATCGTCTGCGGTCTCCTAACTCGGGGTCCTTCAGCTTACTCTGTATCTGTGTAGGGTTACTGGCGGTGGATCACTAGGTCTTCGACCAGTAAAAGGGGAAACCGATCTCCAGCTCTGCTAGGCCGCACCTGCGCTCTGGCCTGGTCGCGATCGCTATCTCCGTCACTTGCGTCTTGCTCTTCTCACTCCTCGGCGCGCTCTGCCGGTTCTCTCCACGAGGCTGCGGATGTCAGTCTCTCTTTTTCCCACCCACTTCCTGTTCCCGCCCACAAAGCATGCTGGAAAATGTAGTCCCAATGTCCAATGTCTTACATCGCGCCTGTCTCCCTCTGGTGGCCAAAAGCGAGTACTACAACGACAGTGAATTAAAATCAGCGCTACACAAGATAATTTTTTTGAGAGATGGGGGTCTGGGAATTTACCTATACTTACACACAAAAAATGTCCTATTACAAAAAGGAAAGATGCTTATTTTTAGTAAAATACTTGTGTAAATTGTTTAAAAAAATCTAAAAAAAACATTTTCTTACAATATTTTCTCTCTAATTGCAATTGAATATTGAATGAAACTAATTAAACTTGAAGCTATCATTGTTTTAATTGCTACAACTGAACAGCATAAAATTAAAATGTAGATTGTCACAGAGGTACAATTATGCAAGGCAAATAAAGGCTCAGGTCAGACGAGCGCAGTGTTCACGTCCGTGTTGCCACACATTTTTTTTTTTTTTTTTGAAATTCTTTATTTTTGAATTTTGCATGTACAACAAAAGACAAGCATAGGTAAATATGGCCCCGCAGGGCCAAAACTGTTCATCGGTACATCAAGTGAAAACAGAGAGTATCGTATAAAGCCTGCCAGATAAATCAGAATAAGGTGGGTCAAAAACATCCCCGATTGGGGGGTCTCATCTAGAAAACAATAAACATCCCCAGTTAGGGGGGTCTCCACGAAAAAGAACAAATCAATGTAAACCAAAAATGATAAAAAAAAAAAAAAAAAAAAAGAGGGGGGGGGGGGGGAGGAAGTAAAAAGATGGCAAAGGCCAAAAATGTGCCTGCCTTGGCGACTACCCAGATGGTCCATAAGGCCGCAGGGAGGCCAAGGGGGAATAACGGCACCTGGCCCGGGCACTCAGGAGCAAGCCGGGCACCAGGCCACGGTTGCGTCCCCGAGATGTCCCAGAATTGCCAAATAATAAAAATAAAAAAAGGGGGGGGTGTCCTCATAGCGTCTCAAGGAAACAAACGTCCCCAGCTGGGGAACAATAACGTTTAGGCAGTAAGAGGGTTTCAAGATGTAAACTCAGCATGGGGGGGGGGGGGGAACAAAAATCAAAAATAAACTGATGCGGGCTAAAGAACAGCGGGAGGGGGGCACACATCAAAAAGAAGTCCCTGGAAGAGACCCGGCCACAATGAGGATAAAAGACAGTCCCGCCGGACAATGTAGCACTTCAGCCCGTGTCCAATAGCGGAATCGGGGTCGCAACAGGCAGCTCTCTACAGAGCGCTTCGATCCTTCCTATCACCTCAGACATAGAAGCGTGTAGTGTTGGTGGGCTCGATCGCATCCCCCACATGCCGTGGCCATCAAGCATCTCCGGTAGTTTCCATGGTGGAGCTATCCCGGCTGAGAACATGCCGCTCGACCAATTCGCACTCCGCAGCTTCCCAAAGGGACGATCTCCCTTGCCCGGCAACTCCTCTGCTCCAGCCTGCAGTAGCGGGCACGCAGGAGACGCCCCAGGGACCTCAACTCCCGCTGTCTCCCCCACTCGCTCAGCAGGGATCTTCGTACCTCCCTTCCCCATGGCTGTAGTCATCTCGTCAGGGCGTAAGACCACTCGCAGCGCAGCGACCAGACCTCCATCGACACAGCAGCTCCCGTCCGCATCCCGCAGCTCTCTCTCCTCCATTGCAAAAAGTTCATCCATGCGGCCGGCAGGGTATGCATCCCCTGACGCCGCTTCAGCTAAGGCCTCCGTCCTCCGGTCCACCCCCAGCGCAGACATCAGTCGGCGCCAAGTACCTCGTGTAATCGGGGTCTCGTCGTCTCCCGGCAACTGCTCCAGACAAGCCTCCAGATCGTCCAGCACATCTCCCAGGCTCCTGGTGGAGGGTGAGCAAGTCAGCTGCCACCAGTCCATGTCCTCCTCCACCTTCCCCGTTAGGGGGGCACCCGCTGCAGCTGAAGGATGGGGGCCCTCCATCCACGCGGCGTACAGCATCCGACAGCCTGGGTAATCCAGCTAAACGAGGAGCAGGCCGCAAATCAGGCCTCAAAATGGCCACCGACAGGGTGCACCAGGCAGGGAACGAAGGTCTATCTCTCTGCTCGGCTCCAGAGGGGGGGCCAAAACGAGCTCCGGAGCCTGCCACCCGATGGCCAGCCTCCCAGGGGCACTCAAATGTGGGAATCCACTGGAAAAAACAGACAGAAATCCCTGTTCTCTGTAGGATCTGGCGGAGCACACTCAAAGCACGTCTGCTCCCCTGCTCGGCCGGCCACGCCCCCGCCACACATTTTAACGTCCGTGGCAGCATACAATTATGATCAATAGAGACCCACACACGAAGTACATCCGCACAGAAGTGTGGACGCACAACGGACGCGGTAAATGGATGCAAGTTAGGCAAGAACGTAACACCGTTAGAACAGATATGCGGAGTGCGCCACGTCTGCAACGTCTGCATAGCTTTGTGTGTGAGTAATCAGATGGACTGCATTTTTGACGTCCAGCATTTTTGACGGACAAAATGTTTTTTCATATTATTTTTATTTCCCATCTACAGCAGTAAAAAAATATGTCAGTCACAAAAACGGACCATGTGGCCACTACCTTGACGTCAGTCAGAAAGTACGTCCGTTGTGCCCGGACGCACAGTCTGCACAGAATGCGTTTGTCTGACCCTAGCCTAAAAGAAGACATACGTGTAAGTAAGGTATGCGCTTACTTGGGTGTGCATTGTAGGAAAAAGTATTTTAATACGTATCTGGTGAGCGCAAAAAGAAATTGCTCTGGGGTTCAGATGTCTCATGCAGGCCCGCAATACATTATAAGGCTATGTGAAAGAAGCAAAATAGAAAAATCATAGTGCAGATTGCAAGGAACACTTTTTAGGTAGTAGAATGTATGTAGTTTTCCACTCACAAATGTAGAGCCCCAACACTGGCTCTGAGTGGAACTACGCCCCTGGGTAATTTGTCTTCCTCCTTGTTAGCAATTAGTCCAGATTCTCGTCCGGTGCGTGCTGCCATCTTGCGCATGCGCCATGCCGTTTTCTGAGTTCCACGTTGGTACGCAGAACGTGGAACGCAGAAAATGGCATGGCGCATGCGCAAGATGGCGGCGCGCACCGGACGAGAATCTGGACTAATTAGGGACAGGAGTGGTTAATTTTCAATGAATTTTAGAGGGTATATATCCCCCATAGACACAATATACTGACTTACCAGCTGAAGAAGCTGCTTTACAGCAGCGAAACGCGTTCTGGAGGTCATGCTTTATTGTTTGTTTTAACTTTGTTTTAATAAAACCTTTTAAGACCACGTCCCGGCATCCAGAGTGGTTTTTCATTTGGATTTTTTCCACAAAAAATCCATGGGCGTTCCAAACTGAGCTATGGTAGTCTTGACTCAGCAGAAAAAAAATTGTGCTTATTATTGATGGATTTACACTAGGAAAGTGTTTTTTTCTATCCCCTTTTGCTTCCACGAGTGTATGTCATTTGAAGAAAATTGTCACTTGGGGGTCACCTGCTAACAAGGAGGAAGACAAATTACCCAGGGGCGTAGTTCCACTCAGAGCCAGTGTTGGGGCTCTACGTTTGTGAGTGGAAAATTACATACATTCTACTACCTAAAAAGTGTTCCTTGCAATCTGCACTATGATTTTTCTATTTTGTTTCTTTCACATAGCCATATAATGAATTGCGGGCCTGCATGAGACATCTGAACCCCAGAGCAATTTCTTTTTGCGCTCACCAGATATGTATTTTTTTGTCTATTTTATGGTGTGGGGGAAACACTATTTGCTGGTGTAGCATTGGAGTTTGGGTGGATATGGCGTGTTGGGTGGCGCTTACCATCTTTTCACTAAAGTATTTTAACCCTTGACTGTATTGTTGGAGACTAGTCAATATGTTTGTGGAGAGTTGTATTCAAAATTATCAGGTTTATTCAGTAAAGGTAAAACTCAGGAGAATGACTGGAGAAGTGAAAATTCTAGGTCATAATAGCCAAACCTGAAAAATTCTCCCATTTATCTCCCTTTCCAAATTGGCTTTTTGGTCTAGATTGTTCTCTTCTCCTGCCAGTTGTCCAGAGTTTCACCTTTAGTGAACAGACCTGTATGTTTCTAAAGGGGTTATTCAGAAACAACCAATCTTCCCCGAAATGGCACCGAACTGGGTATTTCCCCAGACAGTGCCATTTCAGGGCCATTCGGCTAGTCAGAGAGCAGTCAGTTCGCCAAATTTTGGCGAACTGCCACAAAGTATGGTGCCTGTTCAAAGGTAGTGAAATCCCCCATAGAGAAGCAATGGTTAATCTATTCAGAGAACAACGAACAGCAGTGTTTAAGTTGCCAAACGGCCCTGCGGTGAATCCCATAGGCTTCAAAGTTAAAAATATTCCAGTTTTTATTCAATATCTAATAAACCATTTATAATTTTAATCTGCAGCAAAAAGTCTATTAATTTTTAGGATCTTTTAAGCATTTTTCGGCAACATTTTTTTAAAGCAGTTTTTCCTTTTTTTTCTGTAACAGACCTTTTTATTATCATTCATAGGACCTTATATGCTAATTTCAGACATTTTTGATCAGTAGTTTTTTGTAAACAGCGTTTCAATTTTGACACTTTCAATCATCTTTTTTTTTCCTCTACCTGTCCAGGGACTTTTCGGCTTTCTTCTGTGGCTGGTTGGTGCTGTGCTCAACAGCTGCATCTGGCGACCCTCCGGCGGGATTGTGGCGGATGTCCGGAGGGTTGGCAGCGTCTGGAGACAGGTTTGCAGTGGTAGGGGCTGGCGGGTTTGTGGCAAGTTGCCAGCAGCATTGTAAGTCATTGGATTGACTGGAGGCTTGCTGAAGCGTCCAGGCCCCCCTAGGTCATGTGACATGCTGTGGTTTGCCAGAAGCCAGCAGCATTGTACATCTGGTGGAGAGCAGCAGATCAGTGGCAACTCTAGGAACAATATTTAGGGGGGCACATAAGATCCCACAGTCAAAACGGAGGGGGGGGTGGGCACTAATAATTTTCACCGCTAAATCATACCACTGAAAATAATAAGGGCCCTATCACCTTTGTGAGGTAAAACCCCGTCGCTAAAGGAAAAATTATGCGCGAGTCGCTAAAACTTAGCGCCTGACGACCTACTAACACAGTGGTTCCCAACCGCTGTCCTCAAGTACCCCTAACAGGCCAGGTTTTGCAGATCACCTTGGGGAAATGCAGACTGAATCCTGCAATCACTGAGCAGCAAATCAAATCATATCACCGGTTCTGTGCTTCAAATATCTGACAAACCTGGCCTGTTAGGGGTACTTGAGGACTGCGGTTGGGAACCACTGTACTAACAGATCACCTTGCTCGTGGTAGTTTGTGTACAAGGTCGTTTGGCTCACGCTAGGGAAACACTATAAGACCCGGGCTGAGACCCAGCGCCAATGCGGTTGTGTGCAGGATAAAACAGTTTTTTTACAGTCAGAGTGCCGGGCCATACCTATCCCCTGCCCTCACAGACTTTTATAAGTATGAACACATCCAGCGAATAGCCCTCACACCCCGGCATTATTAAAATCCTCCAAGGCGGCCGTATCATGTTTATATGCTCATATATTAATTAAGGCTGATGGGCATTGCATGATAAATGCCACCCAACAGCATGTAGAATCATTACAATGCATTTAAAAGATCAAAAGGAAGGCCAGGTGAGCGACAATAATTTCCCTGCTACAGCATATATATATAATACAGGTTTCAGGGCAAGACTTATCCATGTGTCCCTTTAAACATGCTCCTAACCCTAATAACTCTACCGCTTCCATACTATGAATAAGGCTAGGGTCAGACAAAAGCATTTTTCCCCGCGAACGTGAAAAAGTGCGTCCGAATGCATTGACGTATTTTTTCACGGAATGCGCAAAAACAGTCAGACGACGCACATTTTCGGGCGTGATTTTGTACGGATCGTCAATAAAACTCTTTTTGCGTCTGGACGTTATGTAGGCTGGACATTAGCAGTGTCTGACATCTCCTAATCAGGCACACACGCCGCTATGCCGCAGCTGCGCACTCAGTACGTCAGTACTAGCGGTTCAGCGTTCTCAGAAAAATGCGTTCAAATTCCACTTGCGTTGCACGGCCGGACTTTTGTGTGGCCGTACATCGTATATTGGCCGTCATTGCCCGTCATCTGCTGCTAGTGCGGCCGTAATTATGTGCGCCAGAACGCACGTTAAAAGTGCGCTGGTCTGACCCCAGCCTAACCCCCAGCTTAAAATGTTTAGAATTAGCCAATATATTAGGTTTTAGGATATATGTGGATAAAGAATACATTTATAATAGAGCCTGCTGCAACAGCAGCGACATTGCTGACCAGATCCAATGCTATGGTGTATGGGGCCAAGAGAACACCTGTGCTGCATTCCTTTACATTGCTTGTTAATTTTGGACGAGGACCTGTTCTGTTTTTTTGGAGTTAGCACCATGGTTGAGCAGTAGGTAAAATGTTGCAATTAGCGCCCTTCAAAAAATTTGCGCCGGCACCAAGTGATCTGTTAGTTGCAAATGCGCTAGAGATCTCTAGCGTTCCCCATGTTAAGTATAGGACACAAAAGTACAGTAAGCTTGCAGTACAAATCACTAATAGTGATTTTTCCTGTTTGTAGCAGGAGGCAAATGATCTGTTGGTCAGGCGCTAGACTGAATTAACCTGGCGCTAACGCAAAACCATGCCACCGCTAGTGTTAGCTCACACCAGGTGATAGGGCCCTAAATAGGTGGAGGTGGTGCAGTGATACCTTTTTGTTGTACTAACCTGATACTTAAATTCAATATTTTATTTGCCGCAATTCGGCAGTTTTTGCTGAATGTCTGATAACTGCTTCAGCAACTCCAATTTTAGCGAATTACAGTGACCATTCGTTAAATAGGGAATTCACCATATTTTCGCCGAAATGAATTCCCCGAAATGTGACGAAAAGCAGAGGATCTAAAGATGAATAAACCCTTTTAGATTCTAACTTCCATAATAACCCCTAAAACGCCATTAATCAAGGGAAAACATTAAATGAATACACTGAGGCATGTAGCCTACCCATTAACCCTAAAATGCCATCAATCAAGGAAAAAATAAAATGTATACTGTGAGGGATAAAGCCTACCCATTAACCCTTAATATACAACTAAACCAAGGCAAAAGCAAATGTAATACACAATGTAATGTATAGTCTGAACATTAACCACTGCTGAGCCATTTCAACCCTATGGAAATGTCTACATTTACGAGCACGTTTTTATTTCATGTTTTATGACTTTTATTTTACACTGAATATAGTCATGTTGGCTATCACTGGAAAAGCCAGAATCCGCTCTTTCCAATGACACATAGATTGTTTATATTCAATACAGCGGTCTCAATAAGAGTGGGAAGCTAGATGCTGATTTCTGGTGGGGGGCACATAAGCAATTGCCCCCCCTGCCCCCCTGTAGAGACACCCATGCAGCAGATACCGCCCAGCACTTATTTCAGGTAAGTTTTAAAAGTATCTACATGTGTTTTAACCCTACAATACAATGATTTTCTGTAAAATACACATTTGTGAAGCTCTAGCAAATTACAAAGACGATCAGTTTTGTATTTACACAAAATTTGTTTTATTGCTCTATAAACATATGATTCAAATTAAATCTAAAATATTATGGTTTTTATAGGTTCTATTTATTGTTTCACTCGATTCTGATATCCAGAACATGAGCTCCATGCGTCTCAGTGACAAGCAAGAGTTACGGAATAAATCTCCAATGATCAAATTCATACTAAATGGACAGCTAACAAGCTATATAAAACAGTATTCTCTCTGCTAAGTGTCAAAAGCTTTGTATTAAACTGAAAGCCAAGCATGAAAAGATAAGTGAGCCTGGTAATAATATTACATTAAAGTCTACTGCGGGTGATTTCATTGCAGAGATGGGAGCAGGCGGTGGGCTTTGTGCCTGCACAATGAGACCCTGCTACCAGCATCATAGAAAAAGATATTATTCCCTGGGAGATTCTGCATGCATCGTATAAACCAGATGAACTATGATATTTGGGGTTTAGTGTGGATTTTGTGCTTTTAAAAATCATCATAATAAAAGTATTGTACATCTTTGCATGCACAGATATTCAAAAACGTATACCTAATTTCGAAAATTTAAACTCTCAAATCCTGACTATTATTTTCTGTATAAATCACAAAGAATGAAATAAATACCTGGGAAAATAGCACTAATAATGGCACAGCACGGAACTCCTTATATTTGTTTTGCAGTAAAATTTTAAGACATTAATAATAATAATAATGAATTGACATGAATAGGAATATTTAAAAGAACTTGCCCTTGACATCGTATCATTTTATATTCTACGGGGATGATGGGGGTGGCTTGGACAAAAAGGTTTTGGGAAGAAAGGTGCGGAGGCAGACTAGAGAAGAAGAGGATCACTTGATTCATTGGGTTCATTCTAAATGGAGAATTTGAGATGCATGAGTTCAGGGCCGGATTAACATAGGGGCTGATGGAGCAGCAGCTCCAGGCCCATGCCCCAGAATAGGCCCAGAGAAAGGATAACAATGTCTGCATTGATAGGCATTTGGACCCCTATATCTCCAAATCCATAGCAGCTACATGATCATGTGAGGTATCTTTGGAAAGGTCATGCTCTGACTTTTCCAATGATATCAAACATGACCAGGTTTTATGTAAAAATAAAAATAGAATAATAATTTTGATTTTCTTTGTAACACAGCAATATTTTTCTCTTTTCAATTATAAATTGAACAATAATGCCGCACTAACTCACCATCTCATTTCTCATGTCACCAACAAGTGTGGAGGTGATATAACAATGCATAATAACCAATTGTGCTATCAAAAATCTAAACCGCCGCACTGCAGCGAGGAGCACTGGGGAGAAGTTAGAACCCTAGTCACTAATCTTTACACCTCACAAGGTCAAGTGAGGTGTCATTGGACGGGACAGAGTTTAACCTTTGAATTGATACCAAGCGTGACCATGTAAAATCTAAAAAGAAAACAAAAAAAACTTTTTTTTATTTACTTATTTTTTGCTCCAAAGTGATGGCACTGTACATTTGTCACTGCTATTACTCACCTCCTCATTTCCCACGCTGGGAGCAAGGTCAGTGTTTTATACATAGTCATATTATTCATAAAACATCATCCTCCAAAACACAAGGGAACTATTTCAATATTTTTTTTCTTCAATTTTTGGTTAAAATTTTATATTTTCTCAAAAAAATCCAGTGACAGGTTCCCTTTTTAATATTTTTTAAGAAGAATTCCCTATAGAATATATAGCCACAAAGGTTTGGATGATAAAAAGTGAACAAATAATTTTACATGCTGTAAATGCAATTTGAATGGACATTTACTTACACAGTATCTGCGTGGTTAGATATATCTATCTGCACTATTAAATAACCTAAAATATGTTTTAATTTCACTAATTTCCAGAAAAAGCCCACCAAAATATTGCCCCAGCACATGGAAATACTGCCCCAGCACATGGATATACTGCCAGCCCCCAGCACATGGAAATACTGCCCCAGCACATGGATACTGCCCCAGCACATGGATATACTGCCCCAGCACATGGATATACTGCCCCAGCACATGGATATACTGCCCCAGCACATGGATATACTGCCCCAGCTCATGGATACTGCCCCAACACATGGATATTGCCCCAGCTCATGGATATTGCCCCAGTACATGGATATACTGCCCCAGCTCATGGATATTGCCCCAGCACATGGATACTGCCCAAGCTCATGGATACTGCCCCAGTACATGCATACTGCCCCAGCACATGGATATACTGCCCCAGCACATGGATATACTGCCCCAGCTGATGGATATGCCCCAGCTCATGGATACTGCCCCAGCTCATGGATACTGCCCCAACTCATGGATACTGCCCCAGCTCATGGATACTGCCCCAGCACATGGATATTGCCCCAGCTCATGGATATTGCCCCAGTACATGGATATACTGCCCCAGCTCATGGATATTGCCCCAGCACATGGATACTGCCCAAGCTCATGGGTACTGCCCCAGCACATGGATACTGCCCCAGCACATGGATACTGCCCCAGCACATGGATACTGCCCCAGCTCATGGATATTGCCCCAGCACATGGATACTGCCCAAGCTCATGGATACTGCCCCAGTACATGGATACTGCCCCAGCACATGGATACTGCCCAAGCTCATAGATATTGCCCCAGTACATGGATACTGCCCCAGCACATGGATATTGCCCCAGTACATGGATATTGCCCCAGCACATGGATACTGCCCAAGCTCATGGATACTGCCCCAGCTCATGGATATTGCCCCAGCACATGGATATTGCCCCAGCACATGGATATTGCCCTAGCACGTGGATACTGCCCCAGCACGTGGATACTGCCCCAGCTCGTGGATACTGCCCCAGCTCGTGGATACTGCCCCGCAGCTCACCTCTGTGCGCCGCTGTGTTCTGTGCGCCGCGCCGCGTGTTCGGCTCCCTATTAACTTCCGGCGGCACATGGAGCTTGGGCGCTCGCCTGGGGGAACCATGTGACGAGTTGCGAGAACGCGGCTCGTCACGTGGTTCCCCCTGCGAGCGCTCAAAGCACCATGCCGCCGCCGGAAGTTAACAGCCGAAAATCGCAGCCTTACGCGATTTAGAAATCGCAGGGTCGGAAATCGCGATTCGATTGCGATTGCAATTAATTGCACAGCCCTAATCCAGCCCTGCATGAAGAAAAAGGCCCATAAATCAAACTTTAAACATAGCATATGCAGATTTTGCATTGAGATTTTATTAAATGTAAAGGGACACTATTGTTTTCTCACTGTAAACAATATATTTTACCTGTACAGATTTAAAATAATATTAGAATAAAAAAACAACAGTGCTATAAGCCTGTGTCCACTCTAATATATGACAGATAAGGGGTTATTCAGAGAGCACCAAAATGTCACCAACAGTTCGGTGCTCTGTTATTCCCCGCACTTCAGGGAATCAAATTCCCCGACCCTGCGGTGAAATTAGCATTCACCACAGGGTCCCCGAACTGCAAGGAAAAGCTGCCAAACTGATTTGAAAAAAAAAATAAATAAATAAAAAAAAAAAAAATCACTGATCCGATCCAAAAAAAATAAATAAATAAAAATCTGATCAATTCAATACGCTGCAGAAAACCCGCCGAACGTACCAGGAGATCCGCCACAAAACCGGCGAACACGTCAGAAAAAAGCCGACGATCTGCCGAACACAGCAGTGACCAGCTGCCAAAAAAGTCGACAAGCCAACAAACGGGGTAAAAAAGAAAAAACCCCAAAACAACTGATACATTCAAACCTTCAACCGCTGTTTGCAAAAAAACTACTGGATGAAAATGTCTGGAATTAACAAATAAGGTCCTATGAATAAGAATTAAGAGGTCTGTTACAGGAAAATAAAGCTATTTAAAAAAAATGCTGCAAATTAAAATAAACGGTTTATTAGATATTGGATAAAAACTGGAATATTTTGAACAATGAAACCTATGGGATTCGCCTGACTAAACCTGCCGAATGAAACAACGAACATCAGGGCATTTCACTGACATTTCACTGTTGTTCGGTGTTCTCTGAACAGGATAACCATTACTTCTCTACGGGGGATTTCACTGAAGTCAAACAGGCACCGTATTTTGCTGTCAATTCGCCAATATTTGACGAATTGCCATGTTTTGAATTGCTAAATGGCCCCGAAATTGCACCGTATGGGGAAATTCACAGTTCGGTACAATTTCGGGGCCAGTTCGGCTCTGAATAACCCAATGAGTATAAAAAACAGGGAATCTTTCAGACACTGCAGTTTAAGTGTTGCCAATGGAAATCTGACATGCGCCCATGAACCATTGGCATGTTCATAAGGTATTGTTTGTCATTGATATATGAAATGAGCTCAGCACTTCTAAGTGATGAGTGCATGCAGATTGGCTGATACACTTCCAGGCAGTGGAATAGATCATGGTAGAATACATAATCCTAGCTAAATACAGGAAGGGCATAATGAAACTGAAAAGTCCCTTTAGCAGCAAACAGTATTTGCTTTTCATTCCTTTTGTCTGAAATCGAAAAACAAATATCAAACAATTTACTAAGGCACAGAATATAAAATGACATGAATAGAAAACGTTCATTTCTTCATACTAAATTAGTTCAGCCTATAGTCCCATTAATTAGCATTACTTTAAGTTGGGAAAATTTCCTTGTGACATCCTAATTGTGGCAGAAGCTTTGTGCATAATTTAAAAAAAAACTGTTGAATGTTGATGAACAGAATTGGAGGATAAACAAAATTCATACAAATAATAAGAACAATTCACAATGAACTGAATTTTTCTCCTGCGTTACTTCCAAATCTGCCTTGTACCATATTTAATAAGTGGGTCTGAAAACATGAAATAGTAGGTGGTTTAGATGTGTGGTCCAAAAATGTGCCTTGAATAATGAGTTTCTCAACAGGTAGATGGAAATCTATTATAGATCATAAAAACTGCTGCTGCTTAAAAAATGCGAATACAACATACTATTTATGCTCCAAGTAGCAAGATACATTTTAAGAAAACAAACGTTTTTTTTTCTCGCTGTGTCAAAATGTTAAAAATTATATAAAAAATAGACTATGATAAACGTGTGTCAGACATTGAATAAACGATGAACGGTATGCAGTATGTAAAGAGAGAAAATAGAAACATAGAAAATGTCGGAAGATAAGAACCTTTTGGCCCATCTAGTCTGCCCAATTACATGGATACTTTACCTGGATTTATCTTTTGTTTAGGATAGCCTTATGCCTATCCCATGCCTGCTTAGATTCAATCACTGTTTTGGCCTCTACCACTTCTACTGGAAGGCTGTTCCATGTATCCACCACCCGCTCAGTAAAATAATACTTCCTGATGTTACTTTTAAACCTTTGCCCCTCTAATCTAAGACTATGTCCTCTAGTTTTGCTAATTTGTTTCCTTTTAAATATACTCCCTTCCTCTACCTTGTGGATTCCCTTTATGTATTTAAATGTTTCTATCATATCTCCTCAGTCTCATCTTTTTTCCAAGCTATACATGTTAAGATCATCAAGCCGTACACCATTTTAGTAGCCCTTCTCTGAACTCTCTCTAAGGTGTCTATATCCTTCTGGAGATACGGTCTCCAGTACTGCAAGTGAGGTCTCACCAGTGCTCTGTACAGTGGCATGAGCACTTCCCTTTTCCTACTGCTAATACCTCTCCCTACACAACCAAGCATTCTGCTAGCATTTCCTGTTGCTCTATTACATTGACTACTTACCCTTAGATCCTCTGAAATAATAACCCCTAAATCCCTTTCCTCAGATGTTGAGGTTAGGACTGTATCAAATATTCTATATTCAGCCCTTGGGTTTTTACGCCCCAGGTGCATTATCTTGCACTTATCCACATTAAAACTCAATTGCCACAGCTCCGACCATTTTTTTAGTTTACCTAAATCATTTGTCATTTGGCTGATCCCTCCAGGAACGTCAACCCGGTTGCAAATCTTGGTGTCATCAGCAAAAAGACATACTTTACCATTAATACCTTCTGCAATATCACTAATAAAAATATTAAAGAGAATGGGTCCAAGTACTGACCCCTGAGGTACCCCACTGGTAACAAGACCTTGCGCCGAATAAACTCCATTTACTACAACCCTCTGTTGCCCGTCACTCAGCCACTGCCTAATCCATTCAACAATATTGGAATCCAAGCTCAAAGATTGCAATTTATTGATAAGCCTTCTATGCGGAACAGTATCAAAAGCCTTACTGAAATCTAAATAAGCAATGTCTACTCCAACACCTGTGTCTATTATTTTTGTTACCCAATCAAAAAAATCAATAAGATTAGTTTAGCATGATCTCCCTGAGGTAAACCCATGTTGTTTCTGATCTTGTAATCTATGTGTTTTTAGATGTTCAACAATCCTTTCCTTTAACATGGTTTCTATTAATTTCCCCACTACTGACGTAAGACTAACTGGCCTATAGTTCCCCGATTCCTCCCTACTACCCTTGTAAATGGGCACAACATTTGCTAATTTCCAGTCTTCTGGGACGACTCCCATTAACAGATTTATTTAACCAATCCTTGTTAACGGTTTTGTTATTACACCACTGAGCTCTTTTAATAACTTAGGGTGGATCCCATCAGGCCCCATTGACTTATTTGTCTTTACTTTAGACAGCTGCTGTAGAACCTCCTCCTCTGTAAACTCATATGTAAATGTCTCGTTAGGGTTTCCTCCTAACGAGGTCCCTTTCCTTCCTTTTCTTCTGCAAAGACTGAACGAAAATATTCATTGAGGCAGTCAGCGAGACTTTTATCCTCTTCTACATACCTACCTTCCTTCCTTTGTTTTTAATCTAACTAATCCTTGTTTTACTTTTCTTTTCTCGTTTGTGAATCTAAAAAATGTTTTGTCCCACCTTTTTTACTGACTGAGCGATTTTCTCTTCTGCGTGTGCTTTGGAAGCTCTTCTAAATTGCTTTGCCTCTTTCTGAATAATCTTATAGGTTTGCCTATCGTCTTCACTCTGAGATTTTTCATAATTATTGAATGTTAGCTTTCGGTTCTTTACTATTTTGGCCACTTCTGTAGAGTACCACAGTGGTTTCTTCCCTTTTTTGTTTTTGCTAACACGCCGAATGCCATTGCCTGTGGCCTTCAATAATGCCTCCTTTAAATAATCCCATTTCTCCTGGACTCCCTTTAGACTCCTCCAGTCTGATAATGACTCCTTCACACAAAATCTCATTTTAGAAAAATCTGTTTTTTTAAAGTCTAAAACTTTTGTTTTTGTGTGGTGCGGCTCCATCCCTGTTCTTATATTAAAACCACACTGACTGG
Organism: Leptobrachium leishanense; assembly: GCA_009667805.1. NCBI lineage: Eukaryota > Metazoa > Chordata > Amphibia > Anura > Megophryidae > Leptobrachium > Leptobrachium leishanense. The sequence continues at coordinate 149,537,630 of CM019066.1, read as the reverse complement.
TGATCATTAGATCCCAAATTTTCACCAACAACGTTTTATACCAAACCTCCATTTGTGATTGTTCAATCCAATATGGCCTCTTTACGGTTAGAGATAATCCCAGTAGGGAGTTTAGAATATTTGTACTCCTGGTGCACCCAGCTATTTTGGTTTTCCAGTTCACATTAAAGTCCCCCATGATAATAACTTCCCCCTTCATTGTCATTTTGGCTATTTCCTTAGACAGCAGATTAGCTAGCTCTTCTACTTGTCCAGGGGGTCTATAGATCACACCTACACGAGCTACTGTATGATTACCAAATGTGACCCAAACTGACTATGTTCACCTCGCTCACTTTTATTTGGTTCATTTTTATGTTGTTTTTTTACATACAGGGCCACTCCTCCTCCTTTCCTACCTTCTCTGTCTTTTCTATATAAAGAGTACCCCGGTATTGTTATGTCCCAGTTATTTTTCTCACTGAACCATGTCTCAGTAACCGCCACTAAATCTACTTTTTCAGCTGCCATCATTGCCTCCAGTTCATTGATTTTATTGACTAAACTGCGAGCATTTATAGACACGACTCTGAGCTTGTCATTTTTTTACCCCGCATGTTGCTTGCACCCTCAGATTTAGTTTTGGGGGACAATCGGGCAGATTGTTTTTTACCCTTTTGTCCCCCCCCTCCTAGTTTAAATATTCCTTTGTGAAACCTTTGAACTTCTTACTGAGAACATATGTTCCCCTATGAGTAAGATGCAAACCATCTTTTTTATGCAGTTCCTTTCTGCTCCAATCAGAGCTATCATGGGACACAAAGCCAAATCCTTGCTCCTGACACCATTCCCGAAGCCACAATTTAAATTCCCTAGTGCGCAACTGCCTATCCTGAATGTCATGCACAGGCAGAACTTCAGAGAATGACACAGTGGACGCAATCTGCTGTATTTCACCTCCAAGAACACAAAAATCTTCCTTAATCTCAGAAACCTCATTGCTAGCCAAGTCATTTGTCCCTAGATGGACTAGAACGTCCACTTCCCCTTCCTGCTTTGCTGGTTTGAGAATATTGAGAATACGTCTCCTGTCTCTACGAGCAGTAGCCCCAGGAAGACATCTCACCAAACCACTACTCTCCAGCTCAACACCTCTTATGATAGAAGGCAATTGTTGCTGGGTGATTCTATCAAGTCCCACCTTTTCCTTTTTGTCCTTGGTTGCAGTCTTGCATACCTTAGGCATAGGGGATGGTGGTTCCTCAACTTTGGCGTCTGAGCCTACTTCTGTCTTACCACTACACTCTGAAAGTGCCTCAAAAGAATTAAGAAGAGCCACAGACTGTGGGACATGCCTTCTATCCACAACTCTAAGTTTACCAGATCCTACAGTAGTCCATCTGCTGCTCCTAGGAGGACTCTGTGGCAGTGGCTTTGTAACAGTCATAGCCTGAGTTTGTCTAACAGATAATTTACAAATCTCAGACTTCAAACAGGCAATTTCCTGCTGCAATAAAGAGAACTGCCTACATATCAGGCACCCTCCAAACCTCCAAAAATTGGATCTACAGTTGTGTTCAAAATTATTCAACCCCCACTGAAATTGAGTGTTTTGGCCAGTTTGACATTGATTTTGATCATTCAGTCATCTTGCGTACAATTAAATCAAAGAGGCACGTGTAGGTCAGACAAATATAACATAACATTTATAATGAAATAACCACAAATGTCTTTTCTGTGCTCACATCATTATCAGTTTTATTCATCCCCAAGTGACATTCAATCTTAGTACTTAGTACAACATCCTTTTACAGTTATAACAGCTTTTAAACGTGAAGCATAGCTTGACACAAGTGTCTTGCAGCGATCTAAGGGTATCTTCGCCCATTCGTCATGGGCAAAAGCCTCCAGTTCAGTCACATTCTTAGGCTTGCGCACTGCAACTGCTTTCTTTAAGTCCCACCAGAGGTTCTCAATCGGATTTAAGTCAGGTGACTGCGATGGCCACTCCAAAATGTTCCAGACTTTAATCTGCAACCATGCTCTAGTGGACGTGGAGGTATGCTTGGGATCATTGTCCTGTTGAAAGGTCCAATGGCTCCCAAGCCTCAGGTTTGTGACGGACTGCATCACATTGTCATCCAATATCTCCTGGTACTGAAGAGAATTCATGGTACCTTGCACACGCTGAAGCTTCCCTGTACCTGCAGAAGCAAAACAGCCCCAAAGCATGATTGACCCCCCGCCATGCTTCACAGTAGGCAAGGTGTTCTTTTCTTCATAGGCCATGTTCTTCCTCCTCCAAACATAGCGTTGCTCCATGGGCCCAAACAGTTCTATTTTTGTTTCATCAGTCCACAGAACACTATCCCAAAACTTCTGTGGTTTGTCCACATGACTTTTGGCATACTGCAGTCGACTCTTCTTATTCTTTGGAGACAGCAAGGGGGTGCGCCTGGGAGTTCTGGTATGGAGGCCTTCATTACGCAGTGTGCGCCGTATTGTCTGAGCTGAAACTTCAGTACCCACATCTGACAAATCTTTTCTCAGTTCCTCAGCAGTCACATGGGGACTTTTCTCCACTCTACGCTTCAGGTAGCGCACAACAGTCGAAGTCAGCATCTTCTTTCTGCCACGACCAGGTAGTGTTTCAACAGTGCCCTTTGCCTTGAATTTGCGAATGATGCTTCCTATGGTCTCTCTTGGTATGTTTAACATCTTTGCAATCTTCTTATAGCCATTGCCCTTCCTGTGAAGAGTAATCACCTCTTCTCTTGTCTTCCTGGACCATTCTCTTGACTTCACCATGTTTGTAACCACACCAGTAAATGTCTAGAAGGAGCTGCGTATCACAGTCATTTTAAAGCTGCCTAATTGGTGCTTATTATGCTTTATTGCTGCTTCGTGACATCCACAGGTGTTTTCAATACCTGATTGAAAACACTTGAATGAACCTCTGTTCTTCAGAGTGGTAGTCTTTAAGGGGTTGAATAATTGTGTCAATGAAGAATTCACAAAAGAAACATTTACTACTGTATTACAAAACCAATTGATGTCATTTTAGTTGCATATGGTTCTTTAAAAAGTCCTTGTAGGATTTCATTCTGAATACAATTACAAATGTACACTAAATTCCCTAAAACCCTTTACAGCATTGGGGGTTGAATAATTTTGAACACAACTGTAAATACAAATGCATGACAGGTATTACACTGGACCAAGCCTGCCATTATAAAATTAAAGAGTGGATTTAAAACAAGCAAATCTTACCTTTTTGTAGGTTTTCTACCTCCTGTCTAACCTCAGACTACCTCCAGAGTATCTCCAGAATATCTCTAAGTGCCTCACTTGGAAGGATAGCACTTAGAAGGGTTCACAAGCTCTATTAGACAAGCTACTAAACATTGAAGAAATTCCTCGCTGCATAGTATTTGTTCTTTGTTTTGGCATATTCAAGATGCTCTAACTTTGATTAAGTAATGGTCATGCATTTCTCTTTTTTTTTGTTGCGTCATGTACAAAATATAAAATACGATATGCAGATATTGCTCTTAAAATCGAACGAACAAAATTAACCATTATAAAACTACCAGGCGTGTCCATGATCTGTGGTCTTCAACAGGAGAATATTGTTCTTATAATATAATGCATTGTTGGACGTTTTTTATATCAGATTGAAATAATAGTGAAATTCTGAAAAAAAGCAGCCATTTTGAAAAAAAGATCTTTGATTCTTACCTGATGAAAAATGAGAGCTTGGCTGATGAATCCCCAGCCGTGACTTGGAGCCACGTAGTGAAGAACCAGAAGCAGTAGAAACATGAAAGCAATGCTAGCAGAGGCATAGATAGCCTGGATAAGGAACATCATGGTCACACAACCCACAATTCCTAAGATACAAGTGTACCAGGTGAAGTAACGAAAGGTTGGCCTGTAAATTTGGAAAAAGAGATACACATATGATTGGCTTTGCTCAAGAACAATAACAAAAGACATTTTATAGTAGGGTAATGCCCTCCAATAAGTATCAGTCAAGAATATCGATTAGTTTGCCATAACAGGCTAAAATATTATTCTATACTCTAAAATTCTGGGGATACACCTTGGCTACTTAGCGCAATTTAGCATACAATTCTTTTAATGTGAGGCCTCTATAGTATCCATTTAAGGGCCCTATCACCTGGCCCTCGCTTAAACTGGGACGCTAAGGGGAAAAATTAGCACTCGCTAATTTCCCCTTTGCATCCCGGTTTTACCATTAGATTAGGGGGCCGGCACGGAGTCCAGTAGCCTGCCCAGTAGCAGCTGCTAGGGTCCTGGATGCTCAGGGAAGTGCTAAAGTGCCGTCACAAGCATCCCCTCCATGGAGTCCTTATGCTGCCTGGTCACATGACCGGCAGGATCTCGCCTTTCGCAAGATCCTGCAGGTCGGCGGAGTGTTCGTGGAGAGAGACTGGGAACTTTTTGCCACAGTTTCACTCTGCTCCCGGCAGCCAGAAGTGGCGGATTAGGCTGCCATTCTCACCGCAGGATGAGAGTTGAGTATTTGATTTTTGGGGGGTTTACAGCTGGTGATAACTGATTGTGCAGCTTCGGAATCAGTTAGCACCAGCTCTAATCTGTCGCAAACTTTGAGTTAGTGACAGCTGTGAGTAACAAGCATTAGGACTTTGTGATCCTAAGGCTAGTTACTCTCTGCTTACACTTTGCACTCCCCATGTTAAGCATAAGGAGCGCAAAGTACAGTGATCGAGAGGCGATGCGGGCGTAACATCATTACCTCAAGTAGCCTAACGCTTATTTATGTGAGTGCTAGCATTAGCTTTCATGAGGTGATTGAGCCCTAAATATTTAACCTGTTTCAGTTTCTTTGATCTGCTAAATTCCAAACGTGGTTGTGTCCCATAGTTGCTGAGTTATTTTTCTCTTGTACTAGGTATTGACTTTGTGCCCTTGATCACACTGACAATATCTCCTTCTGCTCCATCTGGCAATCTCAGTATTTTCTGTGTTTGCGCCTACCATGGGGCTCCTCAAATGGGTGAATTTCTGCACCTCTGAGCAGTTTTTGGCTTCTGCTGAGGTTTTATTGGTTCCTCACAATATTGTTATTGGATTTTCATGACATGACAAAAACTTCTGATATTTTTTTCAATCGCTCCAGAAATTTTCCATTCAGTTCTTTGGCAGCTTCCAAATTCGGTCTTAAACTTCGTAGTTTGATAGCACACTAGTCCTGTACACTTAATGCTCCTATATTCTATTATTTGCTCTAATACTGTTAATTCCCTGGTATGTATAATCTGGCACAATATATTTATTTATGTACCATTGTATCACCTGACTCTTTTGTTTATTTCCTCATCTATGGGTCTATACTGTTGATTCCAGGAATTCTCTGAAAATGCATTTATGTAGCCCTTGAACATTATGGGCCCAATCCTATCGGGGTCGTTAAACTAGTAATCACTATTCGGACCAAACACCAAACTACTTTACACCAGGGTCTCCAAGCCAGTATTCACTCTTGAATACCATCTGAAGCTGAGGATAACACACTATCAAGGAACTAATCGTTACCAGTCCCTATTCAATGTATAGGAGATGTTAACTTACAGTAAGCAGCTGCTAAAGCCGAGCCGCAAGCAAAGTTTGTGGGTCCATTGGAATACCAGCTGAAATATTTAAAGAGTGAAGTGATTAAGGAGAATGGTGCCTCACATTTACTTATTAGTTTGGTTTGAATAGAGTCCCTAGATTTTCAGAAAAAAGTACCGAAGGGTGTCTTTTGGTGGCTACTATTTGATACGCTTTAAAATCCTCTTTAGAACGTTCAAAATGATGCATTTATAAATGGTACAGAAAGGCAAGTTTGAACCCTTGCTCACTTCTAAATCACCATTTGGAGTGCCAAGTAGACCACAGACAGCCTTTCTTCTGATATAAGTAATGCTGCACTTCACATGGTGTCTGATAATAAAACCTTGATTTGCATATTTTAACACCAGCAGCGCTTGCAATAACCTCATGATTATATAATTAAGACTCATCTTTAGGTCGGATTAAAAAAAAGGGAATAATTTGAGCATTTATCACGTTTCTTTCGTATAGGCTATGCTGATAAGGAGAAACCTTTTTAATCAAAACGGATTTTAAAGTTCTGTATTGTATCTGTATTCTGTTTTTCAATTTTTTTATTATTTACAAATTCTATTTCAGAAGGAAGTTAGAGATGCACGTGATGATTTTATATAACGGAGATTTGGCAGATAAATCACAAAAGCTTACTTCAAGGTGCATCTGAGTTAGGTGTATGTGAACTTTTCAACTAAGAGCAAATCTCCAATCAGCACCCTGTATGTAAAAAGCAGCTCAATGGAGTGCTAAGGCTTTTAAAGGAATTATCTCCTGTGGTTCTCACTGGTCCACAATCACTGAGTCAATGGGGAGTGCTGGAATGCTCAGTGTGAGCAAGCACTTTTCCTACTGGGTATGGAAGCAGACATACATTTTCCCCAAATCTGAACTATTGAAATAGAACAGTAAGTAGAAGCCCATGACCAATCAGCATCTCATATATGATTAAAAACTGAGTTTTTTCCCCCCATACACTCCATTGCTACTAAATCCTACTGTGAATAGAGATCTTTGAAATATCTGTCAGCAGATGAAGACAGCAGAATTACTCTGAAGCATGAAGAAACCAGTATAATGATAGGAAAAGGGAATCTAACAGAGCATAGATAAGGAGGTATTTAAAAGGGACACCAGTGAACTACAGCCATTTACTTGCATTATATGTTCATGGTGAGTTTAGTCCCCCCGGAGGGGGGGGCATGACAGCATTCCAAAGCCTAGGATTATCTCTACTGTCACTCAGCTGCCACTAAACAGCCTACCAGGGTTACCATCAGATTTGCACAAAATTTGCAATTATGATTGGCAAATCCCTCTGAATGGTGTGATAAAGGAACTGGATGCAGGGATCAGTACTTCCTCTTTCTTTTATTGTGCAGTCATAAAAGTAGCAGGGTACAGCAAAACATCAAATAAAATATAAAACACCGCCTACTCCTTCATGCGGAGTCTAACTAAACATACAGGATGCCCTCACTGAATATTGGGCAGCTAGGCCGCTTGCTAATAATTGGAACAAAATCAAAAGGTACTTTTGTCTTCAGGAGTTTCTTTTGCTTCCTTCCCTGCCGTAGCCTGCACACTCAGAGGGAGACTACCTTTCCTATATGGGCTGGGCAGACTTAATCAGGCATAAGTTTAGGATTAACCCTATAGTGGGAAAATAGCATTCTCCATATGCCTACTAATATATTTATGATCTACTACCCTGCCCCTAATCACACTGTCGTAACAGATAATATATGCATGTGTTGATCGTCAGAGCGTTAGCTTCTGCTTCTTCTTGCAGGGAGCCTTCGGCATGGGAATAATGATGAAACATATAAACACTCAAGGCTACAATTATGGAGGGAGGAGAACCAGGGTGAAGGTAACTAGAGGTTAAGAAATAACCCCTGCATTCTCCGACCTGTTTTTTAGCCCAGAGTCCTCCTTTAAATATAAAGACATTGACAGCTTTATAAAGTGTATGTAAATAATTGAGTGCCCACGTAGTATTTGAAAAATGTGCGTAATATGAAACATTCTAAAAGGAGAGAAAACCATTGGGATCATTAGTTAAGTGGATCATGTTCACTGACCACCAGCAATTAACCGTCTGGGTGGAGTAGAGGTAATATCACTGCTCTATAACTGTGGAGAGAGACTGTGGAGTTCAAGAGCAACTCTCCTTGGGCAAGATACCTAACTGTACATACTCGCCACCCAGGACATACTTGAAAACAAGAGAAATCTCAATGTATCCTTCCTGGTAAAATCCTTTCTAAAAAAAATAAATGAATAACTATTAGGTCTATTCAGTTAAGGTGAAACTCATAGAATTTTAACTGCTGCCAATTCTCCTATCAAAATAGCCAAACCAGAAGCATTCTCCCACTTATCTCACTTTCCAAATCGGCTGTTTGGTCTAGATTGTTCTTTTCTGACAATTCTTCTGAGTTTTACCTTTTAGTGAATAGAGCTGTTAGTTTCACAGTACAGTGATGCATTATGCCATCTTCCTAGCTGTGATAAAAAAAATTCCCAAAACAAATATAATGCAATGTATTTCTATTTACTTGCTACTATGAGGCTTGTCCTTGGTTGGGACTTTGCTATGTATCATTTGTAGCCTGGGACATTATGCACATAGCACTCTGGAGCAGAGGTGTAGCGAGGGGGGCAGAGGGGGGCACTTGCCCCTGGGAGACGGACTGGGGGGAGGCACCACAAGCAGGGGTAGACTGGGGGCCCCATCATAAAATTTTTATCAGAGGAGGCTCCATCGGCACACAGCACCAGGAGCTCCTGCTGCAGGGAGAAGCCACGCCCCTACATGACCCTCTGCACGGGTCAGCTGGGGGGAAATTCCAAGCAGAGGTGTACTCTGTGTGTCTCCGGAAGTGGCAGCTTTTAAACACAGCGTGGGAACAGATACCTGCCAGCTCTGTGTGCAGCATGCTGCTGCCAGGGAGGAGAGCCAGGAGCTTCAGAGGGAGATCGCACTAGACCAAGGAGGAGGTAAGATCACCCTATAAGTGCCCCCTCAGTCTGTCTTCTTCCCCTGCAAACTCCTTCCTCTCTACTGCAGCTGACAGGAGATAAGGAGCTCCCCCTCTCCTGCTTACACACACAGCATAGTTCTGCACAAGGAGCTGTGTGTGTGTAAGCAGGAGAGGGGGGCTGTATCCTGGGGTGGGTGAAGTGTCTCCTGTAGCCCCTGCTGTGAAGGAGAACGTCCTGCATCCACTTTGTTTTTTTAACCCCTGCAATGCCAGGAATCCCAGCACCATCTACTGTGTTTAACCATCCCTCCTGATAAATGGCCCTGTGTGATTTTTTTTTAGAGTGTGCTGCATAATAAATATATGGTTCAGCACTCTCCTTTCAAAAAAATGTAAAATAGTGCAAAGTCAAAAAAGGTCAAAAAATCTTGACATTGGCTCAGAATGGGCCAAAACCGTCAGGCTTCATGAATTTAACTAAACAAATAAACGTTTTTATTTATTATTTATTTATTTAAAGTCCCTGAGTGTGGGGGGGGGAGAAAGCGAGAGACAATTAACCCCTTCACTGCTGAGCCATTTCACCTCTGTGCTGAGCTCATGTTGACTGTTTTGTGCTAATTATGGTCAAACGCGATTTGAAGTCATGTTTTATTATACGAACCACACAAATTATATATCTCCATATATGGCAGTCTTGGCAGATTCAGAATATATAAATTCCCATTAAAAATTCAATAATCTACAGCGTGTAAAATTATTTTTTCACATTTTATCATCCGAGCCTTTACGGTTATATATTCTATGGGGTACACTTCTAAAAAAAAAAAAAAAAAAATGGGAACCGTTCCTGTATTTTTCTGAAAATCCCTGGGCAGCTAGTAGTTGATTCCATAACGTCATCACGACCATGCTCAATGATGTCAGTGGGTGGGGGAAGGCCCTGTAGACTTGGCTGACATCTGAGATGTTAGCCACCTCCGGGAAAAGTCTGCAATCTTTCACCTAAGGGGTTAAGAGAGGCATGGCTAGAAAGTTCAGATTGTGACCTTTCCAATGATGCCTCCCTTTCTTCTGTGCCCTGTCGTGATGGGGAGAGAGGGGTCCAAATGAACCCCCACCCCTTCAGGCGCTCCGCCAGATGGCCTCTGAAATTGAAGTCATCGCGGGCCGGCGCGATGACATTCGTGCGCTGGGTTGAGTCATTTGAGATGGTCTGACTTCAAGAAGTCAGACATGCCCCAGAACTCGGTCCTAATTGAATGGGGTCTCCCCTTTCGCTGCAGAGACTTTATAACATGCAATCCCAAGTATGTCCCCCACACGTCATCTGCAGCGAAAGGGTTAATGTGTGTCTGTATGTGCGCACATATATAATGTTTGTATGTACCACATATATGTCTGTGTGGCGGCATTCGAGGCTAGGAATGTTCAGGGGGCATGGATAACAGAGGAGGAGAGGTCATCATGGAGGGGTGGAATGAACAGGGAAAGGGGGCATGCAATAGCCCATGAAAATAGTACCAGTCATCGCAAATCTTTTGCCATTTAGCGAGAAACAGCACGTAGGTTAACACCGGACGGGCGGTGTCCGGCAGAAGGGTGTTAACACCAGCCTCTTCAGCGGGTGCCTCCTTTGGCCCGCCTAGCTACTGACACACGACACCCATCATTGACTGGAGGGGGACAGCTTGATTTCAAGCCATCCAGCGGCAGATGACGTCGGCGAATGATTGTTGGCGTCTTCCGATTTTATTTTAACATTTATTTCTACAAGTCATTTGCTGATGTGTCCTACCAAAACAGCACAGCGGCGGCGGTGCGGGAGTTACTGCCCATTGAAGTCAACGGGGTATACTAGTACGTCCCAGCTCAATCACTCTTGAATCAAGCTCTCGTGCTTCTCGTATGCTTTACGGCATAATTACGCTGCATAACTGCTAATATTTTTGGATATATTCTAATATTTAACATTACTTTGACTTTTTTCCATACTATTACGCAGTTGAAAGACAAGCAGGTAATATTTTGTATACGTGACATATACTGTAGCCAAGATCGTATTTTTATTATTATTATGATCCAAGATCAAACCATTTTCTTTTTCTCCTTTGTACCTGTATTGTATCATCTTAAAAAAAAATTACTTCCGTGAATTTATGCCATAATATCTGAGGTCTAAGCAATCATGGAGAGTAGGGAATCCCCATGAAGATGTCCCAGAAATTGTAATTGTGTACATATCAATACTTTTGCTCGTTTTTCATTTGTATTCTACTGCTGAAGAATGAGCCTTTTATTCTCTTGGGAGTTGTTGTGTTAATTGTGCTGTTTTGGTAGTACACATCAGCAAATGACTTGTAGAAATCAATGTGAAAATAAAACAGGAAGACACCAACAATGCTGGCAATGGGGGATGCATACCTCCTCTGTTCATCTAGCAATCTGAACTAGTTAACATACAATCATTGATGTCTGTAGGTGTACTAACATCCCATAATCATCCACTGCCAGCCCTTGACGGTTCCAGATTTCTAACTTCCATAATCTAAAGCAAAGTTGCTCAACCATAGCCCTCCAGCTGATTTGGAATTACATTTCCTACAAGGGTCTGTCAACCTAATGAGTATCATGGAAGGGATCCAAAACATCTGGAGGGCCAAGGTTGAGCACTTCTGGTCTAGAGGTTCTGCCACCCAAAACCAGCAAATACTGCCAGTGGATGATATTAGATACGGACAAACTGGATTCAAAAGACAGAGTTTATCCAAACTTGGGAACTGATCTTTTTTTATGCTTTACCAAAATGAAGTTCATCACTCCTGCAAAACGCATGCATTCTCTCCTTTGAAAGGACCCTCCGGGTCACAGACACTCTTTTACAATGGCAGCTTGCTCGGTTCCACATTTTTAAATAAGTACATCCGTTCCCCTTTCCACTCGCTTACTATTGTGGCAGCATGCCAGCTTGGTGTTCTATGTACACAATTTAATAGCAAAGCTCTTAGCAAATGCAAATTATTATTGTTGTTATTATTATTATTAATAGTCCTCTTTAGAACAATGATGTACGGAATAATATACTCCCCCTTTCCATTTCACTACGGCTCCCTTAGCGACAGCTCTTATTCTCCTGTGTGACACCTCAGCTGGAGCCTATGACATGGTGACAAGCCAGGGCTGACTATTAGGAAAATAATTGCAGAGGAGGCAAGTGGCATTGTTAGCAATGTGAAAGAGGTCTTGCTTACAGGTGGGAGTTGTAGGGAGAAAATCACAGATGCTAACACAATCTTTTAACTCTTTGGACAAAACACCAGTCACGTTTTCAACAAGTCGACAGTGGTGCCATACAAGTTGATTAGTAAAGGATGTCCAAGGTTGATCTTGGCAGCACCAAAGTAGGGAGAATATGCAGGATGTGTATGAAACAAAGCGACATTAAAGAGACAACTGGATTGTAATAAGTGTATAAATTAGACATGTAACTCAGGAAAATCATATGTGACTGAAGAGCTTTAGGATTTTTTCCAAAACAGATCAAGGCACGACAGAAAATTTGGCAGATAGCATACAAAAGAACGTTTGATGTAATCCCAAGCGAGGAAGCATCAATTGTGTAGACCCTCTAAAGAAACCAGTGGTCAAAGCCTTTTGTCGATTCAGTTAATGGCCATAGCAGATACTCTTCCACCAGCCTGGAAAATTGGTGGCACGCAATGCTGGTGTAGCACAAGCCATGTTGACATTGTGTCCAAATGGTCAATTCACCAGAAGTGAAAAAAACAAACAATGTTATAGCATCAAGAGTCCCTTCCAATCAATTGATTTTTAGAAAACGGTAAAAAAAACAAACGATTGTGATTCAGTAGACATGTGCTATTTAATTACATATAAAACAGATGTATTACATTTGTGTTTTGACAATTTTGTGAAAACTCATTTGGATATGAGATTGTATCCTGGGGACTTTGTAAAAACTTTGAACACTACATAAAGAATTATGAAAAAAAATTGGCCCTACATCGAGACATTCCTTTACTCTGTTAATTTGTAGTAAATTAGTTGAACTCTTCCCCAAACCTCTCCACAATGGGTAAAAGATACTGGTGAAATTTATGAGATTTCCCAAGTTGAGCTGCTGAAGGCCTTTTGTAAGTCGATGTTGCCTCCCCTCGAGATTTGGCACGAGATGCCAGTCAAATATTCTCTAACCTTAAAAATTACCAGCTCTCAAAAATATATATTTTTCATATTTACCTGCATTATTTCACCACTTTCCAAAAACGAAACTTTAGATAAACAAGTTTCTTGAACCAAATTGCCAGTTTTTGCTCCTCTTTAAAAATGTATTACCCTGTACTAACACAGCAATAACACAAGTCACAGTTAATATATTAATATAAAATGTACCTGCCTCTGTTAATGATAAAATTACATTGCATGAATAATTTACACTTAAAATAAATAGCCTCCAACAGCCATATTTTGTTATTGTTACTACAGGCTTCCATTATTTGAATTGACAAAAACCCATAAATGTGCATCTGGGAGTAATTCTTTTGGAAACATTATTTTTATTTATTTATAAAGTACTTTTTCAAGAAGAATTGGTTTCTATTGTCTTACGTATGTCCTGCAGATTAAATCAAGATCAATGTTTCTCCTTCAACTACAGGATTTGTAATATCTCAGGTAGGGATGAGCTGTTCGGGTGGTTCGACCCGAACTTAGCCTGTTCGGGCAGATCGCGAACCCCGAAAATTTCCGGGTGTTCGCGCATGTTCGACCACAATGGACCACAATGCATTTTCCCACTGCCTGAAGCTCGTAATTGGCTACAGCCTTGCACCTGACCACAGGTCTGGTGCAAGACTGGTTGAACACTATGCCAATCACCGCTCAGACTCCTGATTGGGCAAATTTTGCCCAATCATGGGCTCACAGAGCTAAGTCCCGCAGCACACTATGGTTTCAACGCGCCGATTCTGCACGCATTTCAGAGGAGATTTCAAAGAAGATAGTTGTGTGTGTTGTTACTGCCGGTCTGCCACGCTACTGGGGGGGGGGGTCTGGGGGGGTCTCATTTCGACCAAATATCTGGGAATTTAGGTGATGTGTGTCTTGTCACTGTGCCAGCAAGTTTTTTTGGGGTTTACAACTTTATTTAAAACATTTGTGTATTGAGGTGATTTTCTGGGTCTTGTCACACTGTGCCAGCAAGTCTTTTTGGGTCTCATTTATACCAAATATCAGGGAATTTAGGTGAGGTGTGTCTTGTCACTGTGCCAGCAAGTTTTTTTGGGGTTTACAACTTTATTTAAAACATTTGTGAATTGAGGTGATTTTCTGGGTCTTGTCACTGTGCCAGCAAATCTTTTTGGGGCTCACTAATTTCTTTAAAACATTTGTGAATTAAGGTGATCTGTCTCTTGTCACTGGCTGCCAGCTATCAGTGTGTCTCACTGAGTTATACCAGAGTTCTGGAAATCTTTATACCAGAGTTGAATCAGAGTTCTGTATATATTAATCTATATATCACTCACCATGTCTGAAAGAACAAAAAGGACAGGCAGACGCTCCCAGCCACAGATAAGAGGGCAAGCAGCCCCTGTGTTGGGAGGCTGTGTCTCTGGTCATGGTGGACATGGTGCATCCTCTGCAGGGGCACGCTTGTCCTTTCTAACTGGTGCTGGCCGTCTTAGGCTAGGGTCAGACTACGCATTTTTCACGTTGTCCGTGAAAATGTGCGTTCGAAGAATGGACGTATTTTTTCACGGAATACGCGATAGCGGTCATACGATGCGCAGTTTCATCCGTGATTTTGTACGGATCATCAATAAAACCCTTTTTGCGTCTGGACGTTATGTTGGCCGGACATTAGCAGCGTCTGACATCTCCTAATCACGCACACACGCCTCTAGCCGACGCAGCGCACTCTGTACGTCAGTACTAGTGGTTTAACGTTCTCGAAAAAAATGCGTTCATTTTCCACTTGCGTTGCGCAGCCGGACTTTTGTGCGACCGTACATCGTATATTGGCCGTCATTGCCTGTCATTTGCTGCTAGTGCGGCCGTGATTAAGTGCGCCTGCACGCGCGTTCGCACTGCCTCAGTCTGACCCTAGCCTTAAGCAGCAGCAACATACAGAGGACTTGGTGGATTGGCTAACCAGGCCATCCTCATCCTCCGCCAGCCAGGCTTCTAGTGCTTTACAGTCCACCTCAGCTGCCAAAGCATCTAATGCAGCCTCCATGTCCACAGCTACTCCTGCAGTAGCCTCGCTATCACACACGGAGGAGTCAGCTGAATTGTTTGACTACAATGAGAGTGACATGCTGCTTGAGGATGCGCAGCAAGTACAGTGCTCTGATTCAATCTCTGAGGTTGAGCAAGGGAGTATAATCAACCTAGAGGAAGGGGGTGCCAGTGATGACACACAAATAACTGGCACTCATGTTGCCCCAGCAGCTGCAGCATACTGCCAAGTTGGCTCCAGTGACGAGGAGATAGGGGGTGAAGATGACATTGATGATGATGAGGTCACTGACTCCACCTGGGTGCCAGATCGAACTGAGGAATCAAGTGAGGAGGAGGGGGAGGAGGAGGAGGCACAGCAAACACGAGGCACAACATCCTCTGTGACCAACCGTAGCACTAGCCAGTCCAAGGCATCACATGTCAGAGCTGCTCCGTTGCAGAGCGCTGTTGTCTCAAAGAACACATGCAGGAAATCTGCTGTCTGGGAGTTCTTTAAGAACTGTGCAGCAGACCCCACCGTTGCTATTTGTAATCTATGTCAGAGGAGGCTGAAGCGTGGGATAAACACCGGACACTTGGGTACCACGTGCTTGAGGCGACATATGAACAAGTGCCACACATCCCGTTGGGGCAAAACTTTGCGTAGGTCTTCTTCATCTGTCTCTACCCACACTGTATGTCCTGCCATGCAATTGCCTACAACCTCCACCGACAGGGATGATGCTACAGTAATGGATGTACCAGCAGGTCCTTCCTCACAATGTGACATCATCCCAGTAGCTGAAGATTTACGCAGTCAGATTACGTTGTCGCAGCTGCTGCAGCGAAAGAAAAAATATAGTCCCAACCATCCCCAAGCACAGCGTCTAAATGCCAGCTTAGCAAAATTACTCGCATTGCAGGTGCTGCCTTTCCAGTTGGTGGACTCTGCTCCCTTCCGTGAATTTGCTGAATGCGCTGTACCACAGTGGCAGGTTCCAAAACGCCATTACTTTTCACGCAAGGCCATTCCAGCACTATACCAGCACGTGGAAGACAATGTTATCCAGTCATTGGGAAAGGCAGTCAGCAGCAAGGTGCATGTCACTTTAGACACGTGGTCCAGCAAGCATGGACAGGGTCGTTACATTTCCTTCACGGCACACTGGGTAACTCTGATTGCAGCTGGGAGGGATCCAAGACGGGGCTCTGTGCTGGAGCTTGTTCATCCACCACGCCTCCAGAAAGCTGCTTATATGAGGTCTGTCTGCTCCACCACCACCACCTCTTCCTCCTCCTTCTCTGTCTCTGGCGAAGTGGCAGTTAAACTGACGCCTGACAGGGTGTACGCAATGGCTCAAGCAAAAAGATGCCATACTGTGCTTGAGCTGGTTTGTTTAGGGGACAGGAGCCACACCGGGTCAGAAATTTTGTCAGCTCTGCAGGGGCAGGTGCAGAGATGGTTAACACCACGCCAGCTTCAGCTGGGAATGATCGTCTGCGATAATGGCAGCAACTTTCTCTCCGCCCTACGCAAGGGTAAATTGACACATGTACCATGCCTAGCACACGTCCTAAATCTGGAGGTACAGCGTTTCCTAACCAAGTACCCAGGGCTGCCAGAGCTTCTCATCCAGGCCAGAAAAGTCTGCAGCCACTTCAGACGGTCATTCCCAGCAAGCGTTCGCCTGGCAGAAATTCAAAGAGAATTCCACCTTCCCACAAACCGTCTGATCTGTGACATGCCCACCAGGTGGAATTCAACATTAGCAATGCTGCAGCGTCTGCACAAGCAGCAGAGGGCCATCAACGAGTACCTGTGTGAGTATGGCACAAGGACAGGTTCAGGTCAACTTGTTTCCCCCCCCCCCGCAGTGGCTGATGATCAAGGATGCATGCACTGTACTGTCACCATTTGAGGAGGCAACGAGGATGGTGAGCAGGGACAGTGCATGCATCAGTGACACAATTCCTTTAGTGTTCCTGCTGGAGCACACTCTGCGGGGAATTATAGATGTGGCTCTAGAGGCAGAGCAGCGGGAGGAAGAGGAGGCCTTCCCTAGCTCTCAAGGCCCCAGTCTTTCCCCAGACAGCATTCCAGCGGGTCCTACTCAGATCAGACAGGAGGACGATGAGGAGGAGGAGGACTATTTAAGTAGTGGGGGCACTGAAGGTGGGGATTCCTCAAGGCAGGGTTTTGTGTGCCCAGAAACAGAAGGGCTTGTGCGTGGCTGGGAGGAGGAAGTGCACGAAACGGTCATCCTCATTGACCAGGAAGACTCGCCAGCTAATGCCACCTCCAACCTACGCTGCATGGGCTCCCTAATGATGCAAAGCCTGCTAAAGGACCCCAGGATTCGTGCTATCAAGGAGAGGGATCATTACTGGTTGGCAACCCTTCTTGATCCACGATACAAGGGGAAAGTTGCAGAGCTCATCCTGCCCACACAGAGGGAGCACAGGATGAAAAAACTTGAGGACACTCTAAAGCGACACTTGTGTAACACCTTTCCAGGCACTGGTAGATTACCAAGTGCTGACACACGTGCTTCTGAGGCAGCGGATGATCAGAGGAATAGTGGTGAAGGCCAGGGCCGCTTGACTGATGCATTTTTAATTTTTTTTAGTCCTCGACGCCCAGGGACGTCAAATGTAGGCACCCATTGCCAGCGTCTTCACCATATGGTGGAGGACTACCTAGGGGCAAGGGCAGACCTGGATACCTTTCCAGCAGATGATCCACTGGCTTACTGGGTGTTGAGATTGGATCACTGGCCAGAATTTAGCCAATATGCTATGCAGCTACTAGGTTGCCCTTCATATAGCGTGCTTTCCGAAAGGACGTTCAGTGCCGCTGGAGGTTTTGTCACAGACAAAAGAGTGCGTCTGTCCACCGACTCTGTAGACCGGCTGACATTTATAAAAATGAATCAGCCCTGGATCAGCAGCTATCAATCCCCTGATGCTGAAGTAATGGAATAGATAGGGGATGTCCTCTTCTGCATTCACAAAACCTCCAGCACTGAACTCTTCCACAATACCACAAAAGGTTTACGGTGTGAAGGCACTTGCTGCCATGAAAGGCACAATATCTGGCTGCACTGACGCCCATTAAAAAAAAACAACTTTTCAATATAGGACCACATGGTCCACCCCTGCACTCTTCCACAATACCACAGAGGGGTTACTGTATGATGATACTTGCTGGCCTGGCAGTCTTGCACCAAAGGCAGAATATCTGGGTGCACTGACGCCCATTCCCAGATTCATATCTTTTTAATATAGGACCGCATGGTCCACCCCTGCACTCTTCCACAATACCACAGAGGGGTTACTGTATGATAGTACTTGCATGCCTGGCACTAAAGGCACAATATCTGGGTTCACTGCCATTGACGCCTGTATCAGATTCATATCCTCAGAGGGTTTACGGTGTGACGGCACTGTTGCCGACGCTAAAAGCCCAATTTTAAAGCACCTATTGTTACTTTCATCCAAAGCCTGCATAAGTTTCACAATAATTTAGCCCAAAAAAAACTAAACTTTTTCTGCGCGTCCGAAAATGTCTTTTCATACAGGCTGCCGCCCCAAGCAGTTGTTTATGGATAGATTAAAGGAAAAGCATTTACCGTCATATGAAACGTCATTTATTTGTTTTTAAGTGTTTCTATACATCCTAGAAATCCGCCACTTCACGGGCAGGTTATGGGGACCTCCTAGGCACGATATTTGAAGGAATTTTTCGTTTTTATTTTTAACCCTTATTTCATGGAAAACTCACTGTCCCTTTAAAAACTTTTTTTAAAACTTTTTGTCCTCGTTTCCTGTCCCCCAGGGCACTACCCAGACCCCCATACACCTTTTATGGCAAATATGTAGCATATATGCCCTCTTGGAGGGCACTCTAAAAAACCGAATTTTCAGCCCCATTGACTTGCATGGGGGTTCGGGTTCGGTCCCGAACAAATGGGAAGTTCGGGTTCGGGCTCGAACCGAACTCGGGGAGTGTTCGGCTCATCCCTAATCTCAGGTAAAAATAAATAACTAAAAAACACTTTGAAGATAAAAAAAACATGAGTTTTTCAGGCACAGAGGATGTCGATTTCAAATATGTAACAAAATAGTGCAGAAATAAGACAAATTTAACTACAATGTTGTATTTGCATATAATTTGTTTTGTCCGCTAATTGTTTAGTTTGACTTACTTGACTCTGAAGAACAGTTTTCAAATTCTGCTTTCAATCACAGTTTCATCCCGTTTACATTGATCCTGAAGTTTTAATCATAACACAATCCTGATTTATAGTCCTCTTGAAGAAAATAAATTTTCCTTCTCCATCATTTTTCAAAACCGTTATTAAAAGTATTACAACTACTATTACGATAATACTATAAAGTCATTATAATAAATAACACGTAATAGTAGTATTATAAGAATAAATTATGTTTAATTGTAAAATATATATACAGTCATGGTCGAAATTGTTGGCACCCCAGAAATATTTCCAGAAAATCAAGTATTTCTAACAGAAAAGTATTGCAGTAACACGTTTTGCTATACACATGTTTATTCCCTTGGATGGATGGCAACAAAGCACTGGAGAGTTCTGAAGTAGCCAGCAATGAGTCCAGATCTAAATCCCATTGAACACCTGTGGAGAGATCTTAAAATTGCTGTTGGGATAAGAGAGACCTGGAGCAGTTTGCAAAGGAAGAGTGGTCCAAAATTCCGGGTGAGAGGTGTAAGAAGCCTATTGATGGTTATAGGAAGCGACTGATTTAAGTTATTTTTTCCAAAGGGTGTGCAACCAAATATTAAGTTAAGGGTGCCAAGAATTTTGTCCAGCCCATTTTTGGAGTTTTGTGTGACATTATGTCCAATTTGCTTTTTTTCCTCCCTTTTTTTGTTTTGTTCCAATACACACAAAGGGAATAAACAAGTGTATAGCAAAACATGTGTTACTGCAATACTTTTCTGTGAGAAATACTTGATTTTCTGGAAAAATGTCTGGGGTGCCAACAATTTCGGCTATGACTGTATGAGTAAAGTCCGAAATGTGGATAATTTTAAGATTAACCAGGTAAAACAGATATTACCCAAAACCACCATGCAAAGCTGCAAAAAATGAAAAATCCAGACTTTACTCGGGTAATTTTAGGACTAACAAACCAACCCTGGGTAAAATTGAATCGCAGTTTGGATGAGATGAAAATTTCGCACTTTACCGAGATGATCTGCGGACTATCCAACTCCGGTTTTAAAAAACAAATTTTGTTTTCAGTCAGAAAGCAGTTTGAAGCTTTACCCAGGTAATCTGAGGACTATCCAGACAGCTTCACTTTGGTAATCTGCAGAGCATCCAACCCTCCTTGGGTAAAAGTGAATTTTGCTATTATTATCTATGGATATTATCAATGAAAACGGCAAAAGACAAAACCAAATGTATTAAGGATATAATGAATATACAGAGTAACAGGATATTAATGTTAAAGAGTAACATGATCTCTATTATGTGTCATAGGTATTACAATTTATAAAACATGATAGCCACTAGGTTACTCTTTACATAATCTCTTTAGAAATACATTTTGATACAATTAACGTACAGAGTAACAGGTCAGTTATTTTGTGACGTAAATGACTGGACACAATTAACGCAGAGTAAAATGACGATTATTTTGTGCGGTCGAGCTTTACCCACGGCTGTCGGGAAATGTGCGGATTACGCAGGTAATCCTCAGAATTCTGTCAACTGTAACATGCTGAAAACCGAAGAAAACCAAAGTACCCAGAGGCGTTTGGATACTACGCAGTTTACCCCGATAAAGTCTAATGTTCGTTTTACCCGGATAATCTTAAAATTATCCGCATTTCGGACTTTAACGGTAACACACACATCTATATATATATGGATGTATGGGTGGAATACATTGTCGCTGTTGGCAGGCTTACGCAATCCATGGCCATCTATTGCAAACTAAACTTCCACCATTGTTCAACAGAGCTCAGTATTAAATGTATGCAAGGGTTAAGAACTGTAATGTTTGAAGGGGTTTAGGAAATGTGCTTAAGCACTGAAAGGGTTAAATCTGAAACTCTGTTTAAACGTATTTAGCTGCTTTTGTGGTTTCTTTTCTATTGTTTGGTGTGCTCTCCTCTCGTTTTGTTTTATTTTATGTTGTCTTGAAATGCACCCGCACTGTGGCATACCTTGATAAAGGCTCTTTGAGGGGCCGAAACGTCGGTCAAGCGGACTGAAAACCGTATGTTTTAAATACTTATTCTAATAAATTTTTTTGATTTTATTCATGCAAATTCTGATGTGCTGTCCATATTGTTCTGCTATATACATATCCTTGGGATATTGCACTCAGGTCTACAGTACCTATACCGTGGCGTGAGTGGGCTGAATATTGGACTTTGTGTTATATATATATATATATATAACACAATGTCCCTGCAGCTACCTTGTAAGTCGACTTATACAACTCGGAAAAATAGCATGGTGCTTGCTCATAAAAATGTATAGAATCCACGAAAAGAGCCGCACACGTGTAGATAAAATAACAAATTTATTTAAATCAAAAACATTAAAAATTGACCGACTTTTCGGCTCATATGTGAGCCATTCTCAAGGTTGAGAATGGCTCACATATGAGCCGAAACGGTCAATTTTTAATGGTTTTGATTTAAATAAATTTGTTATTTTATCTACACGTGTGCGGCTCTTTTCGTGGATTCTATAAATAAATATATATATATATATATATTTATTAACTATACGGTTCTTACTATCGGTTACCCTTTGCCATGTAATTAGAGGACTGTTCCTTTTCTTTTCTTACTGGTGGAAGGTGTAGATCAATTAGCATGTCTGACTGATAGATAAAAGAATAGAAATAAGGCAGCTACAGTGCCAGCTATACATTCTTACTCATCCTCAGATTTCTTGCTGTCTGAGATGAAAAATACAGCATATATTTGTTTTGAGCCTGGCTTGATTATTTTATAGTGATCTCATACACTGCAATTTCAGGAACAGTCTGAATTGTAATGAATGCCCAGTGTGCCGTTGCCACTTGTATGTACTGTGACGTTTGGGGGCCCACAGAGCACGTGCACAATGTCTTTCACAAATAAAACAGCTTTATTCACCCTTTCAGGGCAGTCAAAAAGGCAACATAATAAGTACACGCTTGGGTTCAGCGAATTAAAGCAAAGTCCTGATCTTCAGCACAAATAAACAGAAAAAATAATGATGGCTCACCAACGCTTTAAACCGTCCCAAACCTGGGGAATCCTTTCCCCAGTATGTAGAAGCCTCTCCAGCAAGGCACAGCACGTCTCCTGCTTTTGGAACACACACACACAGCTTCCACTGATTACTTTCCTTTTCCTAAAAACTCCCACAATCCTATCTGGGAGTTGCTGGCTTTAAAACTCTTCCTGGACAGGAACATTAACCCTGTGGTTGCCCTTAAAGGGTCCACAACCCAAATAGGGGTGAAACATATTGTCCATCCAGGACCCAGCCCTGCCGACCTCTACAGTACGAATACACAGTAAATAATAAAGAAGATAAAGAAGAAATCCCAAAATATTAACATACCTGTGTGTATAATAACATAACATAACTAGAAAGAAAGACATGCAATGATCAGGTACAAAATAAACCCAAGCTGGATCCAACAGCTTTAAAAAACCCTTAGTCAGGGTCAGCTTAAGAGGGAACTCATTGGAATGTTTTTCCCCCCCAACTATTTTTGTAATTGGAGGAAGTTTCCATTTGGCCTACATTTGGTTTTATTTTTAAGCTTTTTTTCTTCTTAACATTAAATATATGATTGAAAGCCAAGTCACAATAAATATATGGGTCCCTATTCTGGCAAGATCATAAAAGAAGAAATCGTCATGAGCTGTAAAGTATATGTGATTCCTGGCTCAATTACAAGCCAGCTGCTCTATTAGGGAGTTATTATATGGAGAAGTTAATGAATACAGCCAAAGCAGGTATTCTCTCCATAGGACTCCATGGAGTGAACAAGACACAAAAGATTGTGCAATGCTACCTGAATGACACAGGAGAATTGTGTTCTTTGTGTGCTTTACTTTTGGTAAGAGGTGGTGGCAAATATTGCTTCCTTCCTTACTGTGGAACCGGAGGCGAGTATTGATTTTTTTAATGTGTCATCATCTAACAGTGTGTAGGACAGCTTATGCTTTGACTCCCTTCACTGCGGAGCCATCTCACCTGGGTGCTGAGCTCATTTTGACTATCATTTGCTCTCCACATTAAACAACTGTATTTGAAGTCATATTTTATAATAGGATCAAAACAAATTATATATTGGATTTCTTCTGAAGACTCTAGACTCAATATACATCATTACTATGTGTGTATGTCATGTCCGAATGCTACAAAGAAATTACATTTTATTCAGATTTCAATCATGTACAGTTACAAGTTTTTATAAAGTGCTACCAAGTTCCGTAGCGCTGTACAACGGGAGGCAGAATAACAAATATACATACAGGTTCGACGGAGCCGGCCACAGCGGACGTGCTGAAAGCCTCCCTGCCGAAACGCTACAACGCGTGGTCGTCGGGGCCACAAAGCGCGATCCTCCGTAGGAGAAGCAAGCCTTACTGCGCTGAGTGCACTAACTGCACTCAGCGAGGTGGCCAGATGGACGTCAGAGTGGAAGGAAGGTCCACGCTCACGGACGTTCCTTCTGCTCTGAAAAAACGTTCGCCTGACCCTGGCCCTAATGGGTTGTTTCTGATTTCATGGCATACGTACAATTAGACACCTCAGGCAAGTCTTCTGTGGCCCCATTGCTAGGTGGTCGCGATAACAAATGGCAGGTGAGTAGTGTGCAGGATGCGCATGGAGTGTACTCTATGCTCTATATGGAAAAGAGACGACACGCCACTCCCCAAGTTCTAGCTTAAGTGATTAAAAAGTCACTGCTTTACTTTATTGGACAAAAAGATTTTTAAAAAATGGCAAATCCTTTAAAAGATACAAACAGAATTATGATCCAGTTGACACAAGATACATGAAAGGGTACAGCTACAGAACACATACTGTAGAAAGTGAAACTCGTCACAGTCTTCTTTAACATAGGATTTTGAAACAAGATCTAGAAACAGGATCTAGAACATGCATTGACTAGAAACAGAGATTGTGAAATTGCATTAAAATAAAAATCACACAAAAAGCATATTATTATATTTTTACCTACAATTATTATTATTATTATTATTCTTTATTTATAAAGCGCCAGCATATTCCGCAGCGCTGTACAATAAGCACAGTGTAGACAGGGTTACAATACATTGAACAACATTTGACAAACAGTACAGGAGGAGATGAGGGCCCTATTCCCGTAGGAACTCACAATCTGGGAGGGTTGGGGTTGGAAACAGGAGGAGAGGACTGTAAGGTGAGAGTGATTGATGGTTGCGTCAGTGAGTTGGGTGGTAGGCTTCCCTAAATAGGAATGTTTTCAGGGAGCGTTTGAAGGAAGAGAAGTTAGGGGAAAGTCTGACAGTACGAGGGAGAGCGTTCCAGAGAGTGGGGGCTGCGCGTGAGAAATCCTGCAGTCTATCATGGGAAGAGGTGATGCGGGGAGAAGCTAGGCGCAGGTCACTGTTTGACCTTAGCGAGCGGGCTGGGGTGTATTTGGTGATTAGTGAGGACAGGTAGTGGGGAGCTGAGTTAGTGAGGGTTTTGTAGGTAAGGATAAGGATTTTGAACTTAATTCTGCAGTGGATGGGGAGCCAGTGAAGGGACTCGCAGAGGGGAGCGGCAGAGACAGAGCGACGGGTGAGGTGAATTAGCCTGGCAGAGGCGTTCAGGATGGATTGTAGGGGGGAGAGGCGGGACAGAGGGAGACCAGATAAGAGATTATTGCAATAGTCGAGTCGGGAGATTACCAGGGCGTGTATGAGTTGTTTTGTGGTGACAGCGGTAAGAAATGGCCGAATTCTGGAAATATTACGCAGTTGGTATCGGCAGGAGGAGGAAAGAGACTTGATGTGGGGGATGAAGGAAAGAGCAGAGTCAAGTGTAAGTCCAAGGCAGCGAACTTGGTTTGCTGGGGAGATGGTGATACCCTCCACCGTGATCGAGAAGTCAGGAGGTGGGGAGGCATTGGAGGGAGGAATAAGTAGGAGTTCAGTCTTTGACATGTTGATCTTTAGGTGGTGGGAGGCCATCCAGGAGGAGATGCCAGATAAACAGTCACTGACTTTTGAAAGGACAGGGGGAGAGAGATCAGGGGTAGAGAGGTAGATCTGAGTGTCATCAGCGTAGAGGTGGTAATTAAAGCCAAAGCTGTTGATGATTTTGCCCAGGGAGGAGGTGTAGATGGAAAAGAGCAGAGGACCAAGGACAGAGCCTTAAGGTACACCAACAGATAGAGGCAATGAGGAGGAGGAGTTACCAGCAAAGGACACACAGAAGGACCTGTTGGATAAATAGGAGTCAACCCAAGCAAGTGCAGTGTCACCGAGACCCAGAGAGTTGAGGGTCTGTAGAAGGAGGGGGTGGTCAACAGTGTCAAAAGCAGCCGAGAGGTCAAGCAGGATGAGAATAGAACAGTGGCCGTGTTTTTTAGCAGTTAGGAGGTCGTTGGTGACTTTGGTGAGGGCAGTTTCAGTTGAGTGTAGGGGACGGAAGCCAGATTGCAGGGGGTCAAGTAGGGAATTGGAGGACAGGAAGAAGGAGAGGCGGTTGAAGACTAGTTTTTCTAAGAGCTTTGATGTGAAGGGAAGTAGGGATACAGGGCGGTAATTGGATGGAGAGTTGGGATCTAGGGATGGTTTCTTTAGTAAAGGGGTAACTAGCGCGTGTTTGAAGGCGGATGGAAAGGAGCCAGTGGAGAGAGATAGGTTGAAGATGTGTGCGAGAGCAGGGGTGAGGGAGGAGGAGAGGGGAGGAATTAGATGTGAGGGAATGGGGTCGAGCGGGCACGTGGTGAGATGTGAGGAGGACAATAAGGAATGGACTTCCTCCTCAGTGGCTGGGAGGAAGCGGCAGAGGGTGGCAGAGGGGACCTGTGGGAGTGGAGGTGGCAGATAACTATCTTGTGTTGGGATGTTGCTTCTGATAGTTAGAGTTTTACTGAGGAAGTAGTCTGCCAGGTCTTGAGCGCTGAAGGCAGCTGTGGGGGGAGGTGCAGGTGGGTAGAGGAGGGTGTTGAAGGTGGACCAGAGCCGTTTAGTGTTGGAGGACAGCGTAGATATAAGAGATGAGAAGAAGGATTGTTTGGCCAAGTGGAGGGCAGAGATGTATGACCGGAGAATAAACTTTAAGTGAACAAAATCAGCTTCAGAGCGGGATTTCCTCCAGGCACGCTCTGCGGTGCGGGAGCATCTTTGCAGGTAGCGAGTCTGGAGGGTGTGCCAGGGCTGAAGCTGGCGGCGTGGGGCCTTACAGAGTCGAAGAGGAGCAAGAGTGTCTAGAGCAGAGATAAGCGTAGTGTTGTAGTGATTAGTGGCAGCATCAGGGCAGGTGAAGGATGAGGTGTGAGGGAGGTGGTGAAGTAGATTGGAGAATTGATGGGGGTCCACAGCATGTAGATTTCTGCGAGTGTGTGTGCGGGGTGGGGGAGCAGGGTGTTTAGGAAGTCCAGATAGGTTGAAGGAGAGAAGGTGGTGGTCAGAGATGGGGAAAGGGCGACAGTTGAACTCAGAAATGGAGCAGAGGTTGGAAAAGACAAGGTCAATAGCGTGACCATCGCGGTGGGTAGGGAGGAGGGAGGATTGTGTGAGTCCAAGGGAGGACGTGAGTGAAAGAAGTTTGGAGGCAGCAGGGGCGGAAGGATCGCCAATGGGATTGTTGAAGTCCCCGAGAATTAAGCATGGAAGATTAGAAGACAGGAAGTGAGAAAGCCAGGTAGCAAAGTGGTCAAAGAACTGGGAGGTTGGTCCCGGTGGGCGGTAGATGACTGCCACCCTGAGAGCGAGAGGAGAGAACAGGCGGATGCAGTGTGTCTCGAAGGAGAAGTAGAGGGATGGGGGTGGAGGGAGATGCTGGTAGGTACAGGTGGGAGAGAGCAGGAGTCCGACCCCGCCACCATTTCTCTCACCCGGTCTGGGGGTATGGCTCAAGTGTAGACCGCCATGTGAGAGAGCAGCAACGGAGGCCGTGTCAGAGGGAGTTAGCCAGGTTTCAGTTAAAGCTAGGAGGTTGAAGGAGTTTGAAAGGAAGAGGTCATGGATTGCTGTGAGTTTGTTGCACACAGAGCGAGCGTTCCAGAGGGCGCAGGAGAAAGAGGACAGTACAATAAACTCACATGGCCAAATTTGGCTGGTATCCCATATACTCCTGAACCCGGAAGACCCCAAGGCTTTTCTGCTCATCTTGCGTAGCGTAGGAACCACAAATTGAGTACCGCTATCGGACTTGAGCACTTTATATATCAAGTTCCATAGCACCAATGCAGAACAATGGATCAGAGCTGTGCACATGCGCAGGTCCGATCAATGCCTCTCTGAGAGTGATCGCTACAGCGATAGGTCTCAGAGAGAGTGATATTTGGCACGCGCTCTGTGTGTTGATGTCACTAGTGATTGATTTGGTGACCAGCTGCCATGAGATTCAAACATCACAGCTGCTGGGGAGGTTGCGAGGAGTGGAAGAAACTCCTCCACTGTAAGGGATAGTACCGGGTGACTATGGAGGTTATGAGCCCAGTAAGTAGTAACACACATAGGGGTCGGTGGAGGTGAAATACAGGATGGAGACAACAAGCAAGCTGAGGACAAGGGGCAGGACACGAAGAGGGATGACCTGAAAGACCAGTAAGAACAAAGTGGGGATTGCAGGAATGGCAGTCACTGGGAACTTGGGACCACTTGGAAAACACGAGGAAACTTGGTAGGCAAAGTAAGGCTGGATACATGGTGGGTTGCAAGGCTTGCTGGATACACATTGGTTTGCAAGTCAAGGCTGGATTCATCCAGCATTAAGGCTGGGTTCACGCCTCAACATTTTCCATATGCGCGTAATACGCGCGTTTTGGCACCCGGATCGCGCAAATGTGAAAAACCTGCGAACGCGCATTGCAGCACGTTCACGCTGCAGTCTATGGCCGCGAACGCGCTGCAATATGCCCCAAAGAAGCTCCTGTACTTATGTGGTCATATGGCGTATTACAGCGCGTTCCTACACGCTGTAAAACGCTCAGGTGTGAACGGGCACCACATGAAATCGTGGGATTTCCGTGTTTGGGCGTTTTACAGCACGCAGGAACGCGCTGTAAAATGCACAGGTGTGAACAGGGCCTTACTCCAGATTGGGGCAACTCCGCACATGCTCTTCACTTTAAAACTATAAAGTGATCAGGTTGTGTAGTGTGTCCCTTAAACTTAGTTTGGTGTTTGAAACAAAACAGAAAATGTTAACAAGGAAAAGGAGTTTGCTGTTTACGCAGAGATAGTACTAATGTGCATTATTCTGCTGAGCACTGAAAGACTATCTAGCTCAATTCATACATTTCATACATTATTAATCCTATATTTTAGTATAACATTTGTTTGCAGTAATGTAATCATAAAAGCTTTTAAATTATTTGGGGTAAAACTACAATGTGAATTATTTTAATAATCAAGCTCAACATGTTCTACATAAATTCCTTGCTAGGAAATGAGTCAATAAAAATAAATCTACAAGAACGTCTAGCTAATTTTCTTCATGTTCCAATTGTGCAGGAGTCCAATTGATGTGTACCTGTTCACTTTCCCTGCAATATCCCATCAGGGGGTGGATATCGCATTGGTCACATAGATTAATATGTGAGATCTCATCCCTTGACATAATGCTAGCCTCAACTTACCCAGTTCGAGCATTGGGTATTGCCATCATCTCCCTCCATGGCGATGCTTACTGAAGGTCATCACGCAACGCTGCACGATGGGTCCTCCGTGATGCCAATTTCAAAACGGCATGCAATCAGATGCAAAGTGAGGTGAGGATTGTCCTGTAATTTACTGGATCAAATACAACCACTCTAGGCAACTTAAAAAATAGCTTATTGTAACGGTCATGGTGCAAGTACTCCGTACATGTAGTTGCAGTGAAAAAAGAATAGACTCATCTCAAAAAACCTGGCAACCAGATCCATGGAATTGCATACCTAGTTCACACAGCAGTTTGACAAAAAGTAAGAAGCCCACTTTTGTCTACCGCTACGTAGAAACAGAACAAGTGGTTAGGGCTACAAGAGCCCATTTCTTGCACACCAAACATACTCCTGTGCTCTTCCACAGGGCGCCTCTATGCCATAGACACAAATTCCAGGGAAATGAGAGGCACTCATGTTATAGTGTGCATAGATCTTTATTGGAGTACTATGGATAAAGGCGACGTTTCGGCACTTAAGGCCTTAATCATGCTATACAGAAACACAAACACACACACAAAAATATATATTTATACACAGCCCTATTATATACCTATACGGGTGCCTACACACCCCTATTATATACATATATGGGCACCTACACACACCTTTTAAAATAAATACAGTACATTATATTTAAATCAACATACATTAAAAATTATATTAAAATATATTGAGTTCTAGATTAGTAAAATAAATTATTATATTTCAGTATATTAAAATAATTATATTAATAATTTTAAAAACTTATGCACTTTATTACTTTTTTATTTAACAAATTATACTAAGGAATTATTGCCCCCTATCCTGCTTACCTTTTGTTACAGTTACTGGTACTTATATTGCGCCAACAGATTCCGTAGAACCTTACAATGAGGAAGCACGAACAGGAGACATTATAAATAATAAAACATAAGGGAGAGACGGCCCTGCCCGTAAGATAATTGTCCCGCTAATGCAACACTTTATACAAGTGCTCAGCCAGACATCCTGTGAGCTTACAATTTGTGTAGGGAGGGGACCAAATCATTGGTGGTCTAGTGGGCAGAGGTGTGAGGAGAAGGGGGGCAAGTCTCCCTGGTGCTCTGGGCCCGGTCTCCTCTCGTGCTGTCCTCCTGACAGTGAGTCCAGGTCTGAGACGTCAGAGTGCACCGGGGGCTCGGACTAACTAAACAGGGGAGCTCAATGTGAATGTGGTCTGTGTACGATCGCAGCATAGACCACACTGCTCCAAGAGTGAGGGAGCGTAGAGATCCAAATCCCTGGTCCGTAACTGGGGATTCATAGTTTTGTGCTGCCCCCCCCCCCTGCCTGTGTCAAATCGAAGGCTTCAGCCTTGCGGCTGGCCCAGAATGTAGGCCCTTAAGTGCCACGAGGCCTTAGCCCATCTTGTACCTCAAGGGTCACCAGCCAACCGGCCAATCCGGGTCTGTTGCAGGGTAATTGGTGGATCAGCTTGGTGTTTTTGCAGTGGCATAGATGTTAGTTTTTAAGTGCACCTGTTGTGCCCAACTTAAATCTAGCTCATTTGTTAAGGTGTTCCTTCACCAGTAACAGTGTGAGTGACAGCTGTGAGTGGCAGCAATAACAACAAAAAAACCAAACACAAATGCACAACCATTTCTATGAAACACAACAATTTTGAAACAACAAGTGCTCAAGGAACCTCCTGGGGCAGGGCAACCTCTAACATGTTAGAAGAAAAGGACTCCAGGCACTCAATATTCAAATAAAACGTACACCTTTACATTATTGCGCCATAGGCAACGCTATGGCTCTAAGTAACACAGCCTTTTCAGAGCGTGAACGCAGCATTAAAGGTGTAAAAAGCAAGTGTGGAGGTGCACTACAACTGATCTTTGCAAGGTTATATTTAAGCTGAGGTGACTTTTCTGGTTTCCTGGAAAGGAATGGAAGATTCAAGCTCAGCACAACAATTTAGGTGCCTGGGTGTGGCCAACAGCTTAGACCAAACTAGCAGAGCAGACAGAAGAATCAACACTATCTAGGAGAGGAAAACATTTATTATGAGGAGGGGGCGCTCCAGAATTCTGCTCCTACAATCACCTAAACTGTAAATCTGGCTCTGCACAGAAATGCTCCTTCAAAGATCTCAAAAGATCCTGCCCAAAAAAATAGCTCCAAAGATGGTGCTCAGAAATAGCAAATGCAATGATGGTCTTTAGAAGCAGATCCAAGGATGGTGACAGAAGCACGGTTTCCATTTATCTTTGACAAAGTCCTCACCATGTTATGATAAGCTGGAGTCTCCCACCCTCACCAGGAAATCAGACAAGTCCCCTCCACTTAAATATTCAATGTTCTTGAACCCAGGAGATACTTGAAAACGAGAGAAATCTCAATGTATCCTTCCTGGTAAAATACTTTGCAAATAAATAAATAAAATTCCATTGAGAACAACAGTTGCTAACTTGTATTTACTGTGTATTAAAGGTGTACCTTTTAATTTTTCTGAAAAACATTTTTATCTTTTGTAGGTTAAAAGGCCTGTGATCCAAGACAAGGTGATGTCTACTTATATTTGTGTATTTCGTTCTATGAAAAGGTTATCAGTGAACCGTCAGTACTGCCATTTTTCACTCATACAGGGTTATTCAAAGAGATCCGAATTGCTGGAGAAAGGTAACCGAACGCTGATATTCAGCGTATGGTTACCTTTCCTGGGCATTCAGCTATTCAGAGAGCAGGCAATTCGCCAAATCCTGGCGGATTGCCTGCACATGCGGTGCCTGTTCGGTGCCTGTTCGAGGGCAGTGAAATCCCCATAGAGAAGCAATGCTTCGGCTATTCAGAGAACAAAAACCAGCAGTGAAAGGTTCCCGAAATGCCCTGCCAGTCGGTGGTTTAATTCGGCAGGTTTATTCAGCTGAATCCCATAGGCTTCAATGTTAAAAATATTCCCGTTTTAATTCAATATCTAATAAACCATTGACTATAATATTCTGCAGTAAAGAGTCTCTTTATTTATAGATTTATGATATTTTAAGCATTTTCCAGGATTTGTTTTGAAAATGTCCTATTTTTTTTTAAAAAAATTAAGTTTACTTATTTTTTCTGTAACAGCCCTCTTTATTATCATTCCCTGGACCTCATATGTAAATTTCAGACATTTTCGCTCAGTAGTTTCTTTGCAAACAGCATTTCACTTTTCAATCATTCAAGTGAACAGTATTTTTAATTTATTCACTCCATTCGTCTGCGGTCTTGGCTTTATCCGGCGGCTGCGCTGCGTGTGATCGGCTCTTGCTCGGGTTTTTCCGGCGGGTTAATCCAGATGTTTTTGCGGGTTTTCGGTGTGCCTTCGCCGGGTTTTGCGGTGACTTTTCCCTGCAATTCGGGGACCCTGTGGTGCTTGCTGAATACACCGCAGGGTCGCCGACATGGGATCACCAAATTGAACCAAGTCACCGACCGTGCGGTGACTTTTCTATTCTCTTTGAATAACCCTGATAGTTTTTTTTTTTTATTTGCCATATAAATTTTTTGAGTCCAAATCATCAAGCTATGAAAGCAATGGAATTTTTTTTTCTACATATAGTTGCTTAAAATATTCCAGAAATGTAGGAACCAGAGGTATAATTTTAGTTGCAAGCGGCTACCTGGCTTCTGTTGCTTGGTCTAGCACTGTCAAGTAGGTGATGATTTATTTATTTGCAAAGGATTTTACCAGGAAGGATACATTGAGATTTCTCTAGTTTTCAAGTATGTCCTGGGTTCAAGAACATTAAAATGTTACAGTCGTTACAGAAATACAAAGTAATACAATGCAAAATATTAAAAAAACAAACACAAATATACAGATTAACAGAAAATAAATATGTAGGACATATATTCATTATGTTACACGTTTACAGGTGCATTCAATATTGAGGTAGGTTAATAGGGAGCTCGAGTGACTTAATACTGGGAGAAGATTTGATGGCGTCTGGGAGGTAAAATGTTAATTAGCTCACAGATATCATGTGTAGTGTCATGAGGTATCACGTCACATCCGAAGTTATTGGACTAGCCTTCACACAATAATTTGTAGACTGTAAATCCTTACTGATCTTAAGTTTTGCTGTGTGATGGTATAAGTACATTGTATCTGCACGAAAAAGATTTTCTTCCTCCTAAATATATGGTTTACAAATTGCAATGGGATAATAATCCACTTTTGAGCTACTTATTTCCCAAATTTTATGCAGCATCTCAGAATATTGTCACTAATAAAACATGCATCCTGCAGGTGAACCCCCCCCCCCCCAACTTTGGGTATATACCTTCCTCACTAATATCTCCTAATCATAACATGCAGTAGGCACGGGCCAGAGCTGGTAATTACCATTCCAATCAGCAGCTCACGATCATTAATGTATCCAGCTGGAAAAATATACCCATCACTTAGAAGCCAGCACTCCCTTCCCTTGCTTGTCGATGCCATCCGTCAATTAGAGAAGAGAACACGGACAAATGAGGGTGTAGTGTGGAAACAGCATTATTAGGGGTAGAAATCAGAACATCTGTGTATGTTTGCATTGCGATGTTACTTAGAGATTAGTAATCACTGCGTGGTGGTGGGATAACATTATGTCTCGCTGCAGAGAATTGCTTGTAAGTAACTTTAAAACCGAGCAACAAAATTGCTACCTGTATAATTATATATCATGTGAAACAGGTGCTTTGCTTTTTAGATAAAACACTGCCCCCCCCAACATAACCTAGGTCAGGTAATGGCGGTATAAAATTCAAAAAGAAGAAAATATCCGTACAGGAGATATTTTACAAAGGGTCAGGATCAGAAATAATTATTTTAAAAGCATGTTTAAATTAAATATGCCATGACTTCCCCTTTAATGTTCAGGTAGTTCAGGCATAAAATCTGAAAAACAAATATAAATACAGGGTGAGCCAGTCAAACCTGCATTTTTGAAATGACTGTAAAAAATAAACGGATGATATTTCAAAATTTTATTGTTACTATCTTAATGTACATTAAAAAGCATTTAAGAAACAACATTCACTGTTTAAAAATAACTCCAGTAAGATGGTGTCCTTCCCGATTGAGACGTTCTTGTAGGCGATTTCTGAAACAGCCCATCGCATCACGGAGCATACGCTGAGGAATTCTCTCGATTTCCAACCGGATTCTCCTCTTGAGTTCCCCAAGCGTTGGAGGTCGTTGTTCAAAGACTTTACTCTTCAGGTACCCCCACAAGAAAAAAAAAAATCGCACCCTGTGAGGTCGGGCGATCGGGGAGGCCAAGAAATTGCTCCATTTCGGGATTTCACCCGATTTGGAAAAACATTGTTGAGAACATTCATGCTCACACGGGCTGTATGACTTGTGGCACCGTCTTGCTGGAATAAGGTTTCATTGTTCATTCCATGTTGACGAAGCTGAGGAATGAAGAACGAATGCAACATTTCCGAATAGCGTTGTGCATTCACAGTAACTGCTTGCTCCCTGTCAGTTTCAAAAAAATACGGGCCTATGATTCCCAATGAGGACATTGCGCACCAAACTGTTACCTTGCTTGAATGGAGTGGTGTTTGATGGAGTTGTTGAGGGTTTTCATCACTCCAATATCGGAAATTTTGTTTATTCACAAAACCGGAGCGATGGAAATGTGTCTCATCGCTCATCCACAGGTTGTGAACAAGGTCCTCGTTTATTTCGATTAATTTGAAAATTCTTCCGGAAATGACGCTGAGCGGCTGCATAACTACCACTTTGGTAAAACGCTTTCACAGCGAATGAACGTTGTTGTTTAGACCACTGCTCCATGACGACTGAAATGCTTAGTTGTGGGGGACACAATGGTAACCTTGCTAACTCGCTCCGCCCACTTTCACAGCTCTCCCGCCCTTTTCAAAAATGCAGGTTTGACTGGCTCACCCTGTATATGGAATGAGCACATTAGGACTGGAATCCGACATTAAAAAAAAATAATAGTCATGCACTTTTCAGCAACTCCGTCTCATTACCACTTTGTGTAGGATCCATGTTAATTTCACAAAAGAGAAGGGGCTAGATTACAAAGCTGGTGCTAACTTAGCCAGAGCTGTTGTAAACGTAGCAAGTCCATAGACTATAGGGTACATTACAATAATCATGCTTAACCCCTTAATGACCCCTGACGTACCCTGTACGTCCTGTCCTCGGGTCTCCCTTAGACCCGCGGACGTACAGGGTACGTCAGCGGCACCAAATCCCCCCTCCCGCCCGATACTCACCTCCCTCGTCGGATCCCACGGCGATCTGGCAGGGAGGAAGCCTGCCCATGTGATTTACATGGGCAGGCGAGGCTGATGACGTCGCCACGCTGCGTGGTGACGTCATCAGAAGGTGCCCCCATGCAGGGCCGGATTAACATAGGGGCAGATGGAGCAGCAGCTCCAGGCCCATGCCCCAGAATAGGCCCAGAGAAAAAATAACGATGTCTGCTTTGATGGGCATTTGAACCCCAATATCTTCAACACCATAGCAGCTACAGGGTCATGTCAAGTATCACTGGAAAGGCCAGGACATCGCCTTTCCAATGATACCAAACATGACCAGGTTTTCCATAACAATAAAAATAAAATAATAAATATTTCTTTATTTTTTCTTTCTAACACAGCAATACTTTCCACTTTTCATTTATTACGGGAACAATGATGCTGCACTAACTCACCATCTGTGGAGGTGATGGCACGATCCATTATTACGAATTGTTACACCAAATACCTAAACCACCGCACTGCAGCAAAGTGCACGGGGGGGGGGGGACTTTGGAACCCTGCGTCACTAATCTTTACACCTCACAAGGTCAAGTGAAGGAGTCATTGGACAGTACAGAGTCTGGCCTTTGCATTAATACAAGACATGTAAAATCTAAAAGAAAAAAACATAAACATTTTTTATCTACTTATTTTTAGTTCAAAAATCGATGGCATTGTATATTTGTCACGTATAAAATGAGCAATACCACTGCCATTACCCACCTTCTCATTTCCCACGCTGGGAGCAAGGTCAGGGTTTTATGCAGTCATATTATTCATAAAACACTATCCTCCAAAACACAAGGGAAATATTTCATTTTTGGTTAAAATTGTACATTTTCTCAGAAAAATGCAGTAACAGGTTCCCATTTAATTTTTTTTAACAAGAATGCCCTATAGAATATATAACCAAAGGTTTGGATGATAAAATGGGAAAAAATAATTTTACACACTTAGGCTAGGGTCAGACTGAGGCAGTGCGAACGCGCGTTCTGGCGCACTTAATCACGGCCGTGCTAGCAGCAGATGCCGGGCAATGACGGCCAATATACGAAGTACGGTCGCACAAAAGTCCGGCTGCGCAACGCAAGTGGAAAATGAACGCATTTTTTCGAGAACGTGAAACCACTAGTACTGACGTACAGAGTGCACTGCGTCCGCTAGCGGCGTGTGTGCGTGAATTGGAGACATCAGACGCTGCTAATGTCCGGCCAACATAACGTCCAGATGCAAGAAGTGTTTTATTGATGATCCGTACAAAATCACGGATGAAACTGCGCATAGTATGACCGCTATTGCGTATTCCGTGAAAAAATACGTCCATTCTTCGAACGCACATTTTCACGGACAACGTGAAAAATGCGTTAGTCTGACCCTAGCCTAAATGATTGAAATCTGAATGTAAATTTACTCACACAGTATCTGCCCGGTTACATATACCCGTATCTGCACTATTATATAACCTAAAATAGGTTTTCATTTCACTAAATTCCTAAAAAAGCCGAACCAAATTATTCAGCTCCAGGCCCATAGAGATCTTAATCCGGCCCTGCCCCCATGTGTTTCAATGGAGGGGAGGGGGGGGCTCCTTCAGAGCCCTCTATCTCCCCAACCATTGAAGCTAGGGAGATGCCGTTTACACCGCTGGAGAGGGGAGAGCCTCCCCTTTCCAGTGGTGTATGGCATTAACAGTTTCGCCGC
Source organism: Leptobrachium leishanense (assembly GCA_009667805.1). Classification (NCBI taxonomy): domain Eukaryota; kingdom Metazoa; phylum Chordata; class Amphibia; order Anura; family Megophryidae; genus Leptobrachium; species Leptobrachium leishanense. The sequence continues at coordinate 149,500,914 of CM019066.1, read as the reverse complement.
CGGATCGCTTTTCGGCGCCAATTGGCGCCAAAACGCGATTCAAACCTGGAGGGGGGCTGACATCTTGGATGTCAGCCAAGCCTCCAGGTCCCCCCCACCCACTGACAACCTCACCAAATGTGTGAGGATGTCAGTGGGCCAGTTAACCCTCTAGCTGCCATGTAGAGATAAGGGGATCCTAAGGATCCCTTTATCTCCCGATCCATGGCAGCTGGATGGTCATATTTGCAATCATTTAAAAGGCCTGATTATGGCCTTTCAAATGATACCAAACATGACCAGGTTTGGTTTTAAAAAAAAATAAAAATAAAAATTAAATAAAAAAAAATAATAAAAAAATTAAATAAAATAAAAAAATGTTTTTTTTAAAAAGTTTTTTTTGTCTGGGGGGAGTTTAATTAAATAGGACCTAGGCTGTCATCTAAAAATAATTAGCACAAAATGGTCAGAATGAGCGCAGCGCACATAGGTGAACTGTCTCAGCAGTGAAGGGGTTAAAAAGCAAACGCATGTTAAAATTGGGTATTTCTAGTCTCGGGACAAAATTTTGAACCTATTTAGCTGGGGTCTTTTTGGGTGGTTGTAGATTTTGGGGATTAATTTACGAAAAAGTGTGTTTTTACAATTTTTTTCCTCATATTTCATATTTTTTTTTATAGTAAATTATTCGATATGATGGAAATAATGGTATTTCTAGAAAGTCCATTTAATGGCGGGAAAAAGGGTGTATAATATGTGTGGGTCGAATAAACGAGTAAGAGGAAAAATTGTCCTAAACACTAACAGCGCAGAAACGTAAAAACAGCAGCGGTCACTAAGGGGTTAAACGGGTGCGCAAAGGAGAAAAACCTGCACCTGCAGGTTTCTCCTTTCCGCCACGTTTTAGCGCGATATTACAATGCAGGTGCTTAAAAAGCTGCCTGCATTGTTACTAGGCGTTAAGCCCCGGCAGGTCGGCGTACTGATCCGCAGGGGGAGACTGGGGGTCTTTTCCCCCAGTCTCTCCCTGCTCCCGCCGGATGGAGGAGGCGGTTGGAGCCACGGTCCTTGCGTGGGATAGGAGGTGAGTATCTGATTTATTTTGGGGGGTCTCTGGCTGGTGCTGACGGATTCTGCACCAGCGGAATCCGTTAGCACCAAGTCCAGGCTGTGGCTAACTTTTTGCTAACCGCAGCCGGACGTTAATTTGCATTAGTATATTGTAATACTAACGCCAATTAACTCTTTACGCTCCCCATGTTAAGCATATGGAGCGCAAAGTACAGTAACCTCGCACTTAAAAGCGCAAGATACCAAACACTAACGGGTTACTAAACCTACAATGGCTTTGGTAAGTTTACAACAGCTCTAGTTAAGTTAGCACCAGCTTTGTAATACTGTCCAAGGTATTTGGTAAAGGTATAAGGTCAGTTTAAAAATGCAGTTGGGGTAACAGAATGAAATATCAACTTAAGTGGGGAGATAAATATGTATAAAACAAAAGAATAAAAATAATTCTGTGGTTTGTATCTCAAATCAAGTCTGAACAAAAATACAGAGGTTTACTTTGAATTGCCAATTAAAGTCTACATCCACCAACCAGAATCTGGACAAATGTAATCTTTAGTGCTTTCACTACCACTACCTAGACACCTAACGATATGGATGCGCCTACCTCACAAAAATATTTGTACTTTTCCTAGATTGTAAATTCCCCACGAATCAGGCTGTATCATCCAATGTGTGGTATTCTAATGTATCAACTAGTACACAGATCTTGTAAAACGCTGCGGAATATGTGGCGCTATATAAATAAAAGGATAGTAATAATAATCAGGTCTTATTCTGGATCAATACAATTCAAAAGAATTTTGTGTATTGCAAATGAGATTCCGTTGCATATGACCTCCAGATTGTGCCCTTACATTCTAGTACATCGGACATTACAGCCAATGTGCCAGAACAGGTTGAACAGCTTGGACATGAATCTCCGATCAGAGACAAAGCTGTCTCGACAGCACTAGCACTTTTTGGACAGTAGATGGAGCCATCTACCTATAAAATAGTGCATACAGTACAGAAATGTGCTGTAGGGATTAAAATGCACATTCGTACTACAGAGATACAGTAAGGTGGTTTTCCATAAAACCACTGGTCCATGAAAGTAGTTTTATGGCTAACCACTAGGTTAGGGTCAATACTCCCCTAAACCATGAGCTGTGGCTGCTTTGAGTCCGGAATCAAGAGTCCATATTCTGGTCCAACTGCTATTGGAGAGCTGTAAAGAAGTGAATACAGTAATCCCACAGTCATTCGCGGTTACGCGTCTTCAGACTCAGTAGTTCGCGGATTTTTTTCCCACTTCCCACGTGGTAGTAGCATCCTGGTGTGTCATCTATGGTTCCTTATCGAATACTGTTCCAAGGAGCCCTCGGCAAAGAATGGAACTCCACCTCCCCAGGCTCCAACACATCAGCGCCTCCCAAACACACGTATTTGTGCAGCCCCCTGATGTGTTGGAGCCTGGGGAGGTGGAGTTCCGATCTTTGCCGAGGGCTCCTTGGAACAGTATTCGATAAGGAACCATAGATGACACAACGCCCCGGCAGAGAAGCTGCTCCTGTGCGTCTCCGAGCGCACGATCGTGGCCCGGGCATTCCCTTCTCTCGGCATCATTACGAGAGAGGAGATGCCGAGGCTCCTGGATCCCCAGACCACGCTTGCGGGGGTGCACAGGAGTCTCGGCATCTCCTCAATCTCTGAACGATACCGATAGAGGAGAATGCCCTGGACGCGATCTTGAGTCTGGAGATGCACAGGAGCAGACATTCTGCCAGGAGGACGGCGGCTCCTGGGTCCTAACGCCGCATGGCTGTGCTTTTTATAGCACAGCCACAATTCGTGGTTTTTCAAAATTTGCGGGGGTTGTTGGAACGTAACCCCCGTGAATTTTGGGGGATTACTGTATAGCACAAGCCATTATGACCCTGTGGCACCCAGCTCAAGTAGGAGTCAGCCCTTCTTTCCACTCAAAGATGAGAGGTATATCTTAATTTAGTTCTTTAAGTGATTTCACAGTTGTAATTCTTTGCATTGCTAAGTTCTGCAGGTTGACTATTATTATTATTATTATTATTATTAATTTATAAAGCGCCAGCATATTCCGCAGCGCTGTACAATAAGCACAGTACAGACAGGGTTACAATACATTGAACAACATTTGACAAACAGTACAGGAGGAGATGAGGGCCCTATTCCCGTAGGAACTCACAATCTAGGAGGGTTGGGGTTGGAAACAGGAGGAGAGGACTGTAAGGTGAGAGTGATTATTACTATTCAGTCAATCTATTGATTCCTCTTCAAATAAACTCAGCACTATGTGCGCCCGCCTGGCATCCATCGCAGCGTTGTGACGCTTCGATGGGGCAACACGCTGTAGCAAATTGCGTGCACTACAGTGGACATGCTGTGGCCTTGCGAAAGCATCCCCGTCGATGCGCTTCGTCGGGGCTGCATAGCGCAATCCTCCATAGGAGAATTAAGCCTTGCAGCACTGAGCGCACTTACTGCAAGGTGGCCAGACGGGCATCACACTGAAAGAAACGTCCACTCTCACGGACGTTCCTTCCGCTCTTAAAAACGTTTGTCTGACCCCGGCCTAATTCCTCATACAATTTGCATTTTTTGACTAGCAGTTAATGGTTAAAAAACAAGTCTCTATCCTTCTGCATGATGAATATGTCTGACTATTAGCATTGTGACAAGGTTCTGATTATCTCCTGAAAGGCTAGGAGGACATTAAGGATGAGATGGGCTGGCAGGTAGGCTGCAAGAGGCGGATGGTCTGTGCGAGGAGGGAGTAAACACTGTTATTTTCTCTAATTGTTGTTTTTGCAGAAAGGTAATTAAAATCCCTTTTATTTCACACGTCAGGAACCGCAGCAGAGCAGGAGAATGAGGCACAGCTGGTCACAATGTGCAGCCTGGTGGGGGAGCCTGGCATATACAGTGCCAGCCAATGCCCGACTCTCCCAGCTTCCATTCTTTTTTCTTTCTCAGTTATTTTCTTTCCGCTGCTAATCAGTGTTGTGAGAAAAACGTAATAGAATCAAAAGTGTAGTGATTAATGCAACCTTATTTAAAGGATGCTACTGGTAATCAAATGTTTCCTCACTCCCAGTCTTTACTTTCTATTAATCACAAGACATCTTTAATCAATCCATACTTTAAATCAGTGTTTCCCAAACCTGTGCTCAGGACCCGCTGACAGGCCAGGTATTCCAGATATCTGAAGCACAGCACAGGTGATATGATTTGCTGCGCAGTGATTGCAGTATTCAGTCTGCTTTTCCCCAAGGGAATCCTTAAAACCTGGCCTGGTTGAGGGTCCCGAGGACAGGTTTGGGAAACACGGCTTTAAATGATCTTGATCGCTGGCTCGTTTTAGACTTCCCACATACAGACACATATGTCCACATACTGCCTGTTAAACTCTTAAGGACGTGCGGGTGGAGCCCTTCGGGCTTTCTCCGACCGGTGCCGTCTCGCGGCACTGATTAAGAACTGCCCCACAGCCGATGTGCAGCGCGCGTCATTGGCTGCAGGGGGACGGCTTGATTTCAGGCCGTCCCCGTGCAGCCAATACCGCGAGTCAGCGTACGCAGGCTGCGGGGAAAGGCCTAGGCAGCCTCATTGAAAACAGCGGGGTGTACATGTATGCCCTGCGTCTTCAAAGCCCTCCCGCCGGCAGGATGGCATAGAACGTCCTATAGTGGGAAAGGGTTAAAGCGCTTCTTTTATTACTGAGATTTGCCACATTCACTAATACAGGAAGTGCAAGGAGTTGGTAATCGACTTCCCCAATATTAGCAAAAATGGCAAGCATGAAAATAAAATCAATAAGGACCCTGCCTACTAATTGTAGGGTACTGTGAATGTTTGGAATGTATTTAGTCTAATCTTCATCACTCGCTTCTGCTTGATAAATTGCTGTTGTCGGCTTCATTGCAATACATTTTATTAAAGATTCTGAATAAAGAATAATGAAGAATAGAAAATCTCTTATTTTTCAGATTGGCACTTTTGTGACTTGGTTTAAAGAGAGAGGAAAGCTCTCTCACACCAGTTACTGTGAGTGCAGCCATATAATTGCAAACAACATAAGTGCCCTCCATCCTGCAACAAAAACATTTTTTTTTTTATTTTAAATTACAATTGTAAATTTCCCTCTGTTCTAACACAGGCAGTCCAAATCCATTAAATAACTAATTGGTCTATTAACCCTTTTGCATTGTCAGAAGTAGAAAATAGGTTTGTGTTCGTGTACAAGACACTTTGAATAAACCCCTCACCATGTCTGCAGCAGTGATTTCAGAGATCACCAATATGTTGCCGACATTTCGGTGCCCTCTCGTTCCCCGCACTTCCCTGCACTTTGGGGAATCAAAGTTCCCCACCCTGCAATGAATTCAGCATTCACCGCAGGGTCCCCGGAGTGCAGGGAAAACCCGTTGCAAAGACCAGCTGACGAACGGGGTTAAAAAAAAAAAATCAATATGATTGAATGTGTCAAAATTAAAACAAAACAAAAAAAAAAATGGAATAAAAAAATCTCAAAAAATGCCTAGAGGAAGGATCCTAAAAAAAAATATCAATAAATAAAAGACTTTTTACTGCAAAATAAAATAATAAATGGTTTATTAAATACTGCATAAAAACGGGAATATTTTTAACATTGAAGCCTATGGGGGTTCGCCTGAATAAATCTGCCGAATGAAATCACCGAACAGCAGGGAATTTCGGCAACTTTTCACTGCTGTTCAATGTTCTCTGAATAGATTAACCATTGGTTCTCTATGGGGGAGTTCACTGCCTTCGAACAGGCACCGTACTTGCTGGCAGTTTCACCAAAATTTGGCAAACTGCCTGCTCTCTGAATAGCCCCGAAATGTCACCGTATGGGGAAATACCCAGTTCGGTGACATTTGGGGGTCAGATCAGTTGTCTCTGAATAACCCCTAAGGACTCACTTCCCTCGATTAACTTTGATTTGTGCTAGGTAGATACCAATGAAGAGGACTCATACTCAAGGCTATTTAACCCTTTCGCTGCTGAGGCTTTTCCCGCCCCTGTGCTGAGGTCATTTTTTACCTGTTTTGCGCATCATGTTTAAACGTGTTTTTAAGGCTTATTTTAGTATATGACCCAGACATATTATATATCGTTCTTTCCGTCAGACTCGGTAGATTCATAATATGTCATTATTATATGTATACGTTATGTCATGTCTGTATATTATAACAAAAAATGCAATAAAATATGAATTTTTAATAATTTACAATGTGTAAAGTGTTTTTTTCCACATTTTAACATGCGAGCAATTGCGGTTATATTTTGTATGGGGTGCGCTTGTTAAAAAAATTAGAGATGGGGTCTCGTTACATTTTTTTTTGGGGAAAATTACACTATTTTTAACAAACGCACCGCATACAAAAATCGTTAGTGCAGCATCATTGTTCACATTATAATTGAAATGGGAACAATATTGCTACACTAACAAACTAAAAAAAATGTGTTTATTTTTATTTTTAATTTTTTTTTATTTTTATTTTTAATTTTTTTTTTTTTTTTTACAAATTTTTTAACTTTCATGTTTGGTATCGTTGGAACGGCCATGCTCTGGCCGATCCAACGATATCAAAATTTAACCCCTAGCTGCCACGGATCGGGAGATAGGGAGTTCATTGGAACTCCCTATCTCCACACTTGGTGGCAGTTAGGGGTTAACGCTAGGACTGGCGTCATCGTGCTGCGCACGATGACGCCAGTCCTCTGGGGGAGTTCCCGGAAGCTTGGCCGACATCCAAGATGTCGGCCAGCTCCCGGAAGGATCGCGAATCGGCGCTTTTCAGCGCCGATTTGCGATCCAGCTCCCCAGGGGTTAATGCCAGGCATCATTTGGAAGGGCAGGCTGTGCCCTTCCAAATGATGCCTGGGTTAAGCCCCTGTGCGCCGCCGATCGGAGGGAGAGAGGTCCGAAGGACCTCCCCCCCCTCCCTTTCAGGCGCCTCCTCCGCACATGCGGGGGGGGCGCCTGAATTAGGTGTCATCGCGCCCCCGCGATGACACCTAATAATGGCGGCTGGTGGTCCGGATGCCGGGCTGACATCCAGGATGTCAGCCCGCACCGGAGGGGCCAGCGATCGGCCGGAACCCGCCGAACGCTGACCCCAAGCTGAGGACGCGCTCAGCGCGTCCTCAGCACACCAGCGGTAATGCTGAGGACGCGCTGAGCGCGTCCTTAGCATTGAAGTGGTTAATAGTTCTCTAACCCCCTTTATAATTCATCTAGTAATCTTTGGAAGTGTACTACTAGACTTACTGAGATAAGAAAACTAGTGGTATCTGCAAGGGGAGTTAAATGTAACTTTTATTTATTATTAAATTAAATTATTAAATTCTATTTTACAATAGAACAGATTACAATTTTAAAATTATATTGAAATGCAATGTAAAAGCAGGGTTTAATTATTATTATTGTTCCCTGCCAAGTCCATCCAATTAAAACAATACACCCTTATCCTTCACTGCACTCTCCTCTTTTTTCTGGTGCAAGGTATGTAGTAGGTAGCATTGAGAATCTGTGCATGTGCAGAGTGAATGTTTGCAGCCAATGAAATGCTTCCCATAGAGATACATTGCCTCTTATTGAGATACAGTACGAAGGGTGAGCTTATCACTCGGTCAACCTTCTGATTCCTCTGAACTATGTCAGACCCCCTCACAGTTTTGGTGGAGCAAACATGCAGAAGTCTGTCCTGTGGCCGAGGTGTATACAGAGTCCCTTTAAGAAACAATGTGCACTGGGATATAAGTTTGCAGGGAAGAGGGGGAGAGGGAGAGACATGAAACAAAGAGGTCTGGAATGATCTCTTGTCTAGCAAGCATAAACAGTAAATGAGGAAGGAAATGTGTGTGTGTATTAGACTTGTGCGCCGTCAATAAATTTGTTTCGGTTCGTTTCGTATTAGCCATTATTTCGTTTTTCGTAATTCGTGTCAAACTCAATTCGGATTCGTACAAAATACAAATTTTCGTTAGATTCAGTGGTGTATTTAGGTTTGTGCTGCCCTAGGCCTGACTAAACTCTTGCACCCCCTAAATTAAATTGGACACACTCCTTCCTTTCAAAGCCGCACCTCCTGTTTAAACAGCCAGACGCTTTCTGGTTTTAAAGATGTCTGTTGCTATAATGCAGTGGCCATCATCCACTTAGTGCAGATCAGGCTGCATGGAGAGGCCTGCCAACAAGTTTAGGAAACTTTTGGGTCCCCTCCAAATTTACAGATGACTTCTGTATTATACATAATAATACACAGAGGACACAAGACAGGGAGTCTGGGATTTACCAATATGTCTGCATTACACATTATACACACTGAGGACACAATACAAGGAGTCTGGGATTTACTTATGTCTGTTTACACAATACAGAGAGTCTGGGATTCACTTTCGTCTGTGTTACACATATTAAGTAAAACCGCAAAAAAACAACTAGAATAGTAAAAGGTATGATTGCATAACTCATTGGCAGAGACATGCACACACATATGGAGGAGCCCCTATAAACATCTACACACCCCGAATATGGAGGAGGGTCTAAAGACATCCAGAAACAACCTACAGAGGATTCCTTAAAGACAACCCAAACCCAGTATATGGAGGAGCCCCTATAAAGAGGGAGATTAGGGCAAAACAGGGACAGAGATTTTCTGCCAAAATTGGGGCTGCCCTTAGTATATAGGATACATAAAGATGAACTAAAACTGAATAACAAGCACCACACTGATATCACCAAAATCATTTCATTTTAAGTGAAAAATAAAAAGGAAGGATTAAATCAGGACTACATGACATGTATTGTGGACAGTATGGAGAGAGGCAGTATGGTGACAGTATATATGGACGGAAGCAGTATGGTGACAGTATATATGGACGGAAGCAGTATGGTGACAGTATATATGGAGAGAAGCAGTATGGTGACAGTATATATGGAGGGTTAGTCACTCACCACTTAGAAGAAATGCCCTCAGCTCAAACATTAAAGGAGGCACCTCTTATCAGATCAGGATGCTGCAGAATGCCTGTCAGGTGGCATCATCTGGTGGCAGTGTAATAGATGGGCCATAGGGGCTGGCTGGGCATGCTGGGAGGGGCTGGAGGCCAGCAGTATCTCTGTGGTCCCTGCTTCCTGAGTCCACAGCCTGTCATTGCTGCGTGCGGGCAGTCAGCTCCTCCCTGGCTGATGTCAGCTGACAGGAGCGTGGTCTCAGGCAGTGATTGCTGCTCATCGAAGCCAGCCTGCCCTCACAGAGTTTGGACACCTGCTGCAGGGCCGGTGTGAAGCTTTGTCTCTCACCTAGCAGCTTTACAATCGTTGGGCAAGTGGTGCAGTATGTCAGCAGCCATTGAAGGCCTGGCTGCTGCTTGCTTTTATAGCAGAGGCGTAACTAGAAAACTCAGGGCCCCATTGCAAGAATCCATGAAGATTCCGTGCGAAAGGAATTTGGCATTTTTACTAAACTTTTTGCAAAAATACTAGTATAAAGGTCTCCTGCACTATCGCCTAGTATCCCTATTATATATCTATTAGCTGTGGAATTTAATGCTAATAATGTAATATTAATATAATGGGAAACTAGGCAATAGGTTATAGTATTATTAGGTTTTGAAACCAGCAGTTTTTGGATAGTGCAGGAGACACGGGTCATATACAGCTATTTTTTGCACTCTTAAAATGGCCATACAACTTGGAAGTATTTTTAAAGAACGGGTTATGGATCCTTATATAGATTTCTCTTGTGTTATGTTACCTCATCTAGTGTGCCACCCCTCTGCTCCTGAGCAGGGTCCTTCCTCCTTCTGTTCAGTGTGTGTAACATGTATGTATATTTGTTATTCTGTCTCTCCCATTGTACAGCGCTAAGGAATTTGTTGGCGCTTTATAAATGCTTGTAACTGTTATAAGGTGGAGTATTAATTAAGATCTAGTTTAATAGCTCTCTTTCCCTTCTTTTAGAACCCTTTTTTTAATGAAGTTTTTTCATTAATGGAGTTTTAACAAAATGTTTTAGTAAGAATGAAAAACTCCTTTTATTGTTATTGTTTTTTCGATATGTTGTTGTCCTGTTAAAGTTGGCCTATTTGCTATGCTCTCGTTTAAGTTTATTTTTTGATGTTGTGTCTTCTGGTGCGACATACATGTGTTGTTATCTTATCTTATTTAAAATAAAGAATTGCAAAAATAAAAAAAATAAAAACTCTTTCCATTTAACTGAATGGGTTATTAAGCTGACCAGACACTGCAATGAGACACCAGGAAGTGTCAGACTCATGATGGATAGCCAGACAAAAGATAACAGGGCCTCTGCTGCCTAATTAACCCTTAAGGACGAATGACAGAACTGTTCCATCATAAATGCATTGACTTTAAAGACCCTAGGTCCTTAAAGGGTTAACAATCCACCAGACTGACTCACAGTAGATGCTGTTTTTGCCGCCCCACTGGAAACTGCCGCCCTAGGCCTAGTCGACCTAGGCCAAGATACAGCACTGGTTAGATTCGTTCACTTTTCGTAACAATTACGACCATTCGTTATGATGAATTTAAAAAGCAAAAATACATTTCTTAATATGGCAGGTCAGGACTCTGTGCAGGCCAGTCAAGTTCATCCACACCAGACTCTGTCATCCATGTCTTTATGGACCTTGCTTTGTGCACTGGTGCACAGTCATGTTGGAAGAGGAAGGGGCCAGCTCCAAACTGTTCCCACAAAGTTGGGAGCATGGAACTGTCCAAAATGCCTTGGTATGCTGAAGCATTCAGAGTTCCTTTCACTGGAACTAAGGGGCCAAGCCCAGCTCCTGAAAAAAAACCCACACCATAATCCCCCCCTCCACCAAACTTTACACTTGGCACAATGCAGTCAGACAAGTACCGTTCTCCTGGCAACCGCCAAACCCAGACTCCTCCATCTGATTGCCAGATGGAGAAGCGCGATTCGTCACTCCAGTGAACGCGTCTCCACTGCTCTAGAGTCCAGTGGTGGCGTGCTTTACACCACTTTGCATTGCACTTGGTGATGTATGGCTTGGATGCAGCTGCTCGGCCATGGAAACCCATTACATGAAGCTCTCTGCGCACTGTTCTTGAGCTAATCTGAAGGCCACATGAAGTTTGGAGGTCTGTAGCGTTTGTCTCTGCAGAAAGTTGCGGACCTCTTCGCACTATGCGCCTCAGCATCTGCTGACCCCACTCCGTCAGTTTACGTTGCCTACCACTTTGTGCCTGAGTTGCTGTCATTCCCAAACACTTCCACGTTCTTACAATACAGCTGACAGTTGACAGTTGACAGTTGACTGTGGGATATTTAGGAGCGAGGAAATTTTACGACTGGATTTGTTTCACAGGTGGCATCCTATCACAGTTCCACACTGGAATTCACTGGGCTCCTGAGAGCGACCCATTCTTTCATAAACGTTTGTAAAAATAGTCTGCATGCCTAGGTGCTTGATTTTATACACCTGTGGCCATGGAAGTGATTGGAACACCTGATTCTGATTATTTGGATGGGAGGTGATAGATATGGGTCAAAATATAAAAGGAGGTCCCAATTCAAATCAACCTTTTAATGGTGACCACATTGGCTGCTGGTACCAAACATGTAATTGGGGGGGGGGGGGACTACTCGGACTATGGTTTGGTTGTTCAGTGACAGAAATGGTACAAATGTATGGCAAGTCTTGACATAATATGTGTCTCTATATCACGGTCACATGTCGTATCGGTGCTTGCACAGTAGGGTGGTCAGCAGCCCTGCCCAGCAGCCAGCCAAGGCTCAATGCTGCTAATGGCTGGAGCTTACAGTATTGAGCAGAGACAGAGGATTATTGGAAGATAGGATATTGTTTTCCAAAGGTCACTCTGATTTTCCAAATTAGTTTAACAGCAAAATAACAATTTCACACACTACTTCTGGTTTCTCTCTTGGACGATATATGATCTTCCCTCAGATATATTTTTCTACCAAATACCATAAAACAAAACCACAAGGTAGTAAAATCCTAGTTTGAAATAAGGTAAGATGGTCCTGTCGGTACATATGATTGGAATGTGTTTTCTGCCTTGGTTTGGGGCTAATCATGACAAGAAAACAAAAATGACCACATGTTAGAAGGTGACTAGAAGTTATGCTGGGAGCTGCTGTACCATCATACAAGGCCTAGTGCGAAGCCTGTTTAGCTTGCGTTCAATGAATTAGACATTAGTTTAAGTCTCTTATCTGAAATGTGAAACTGCATTTTATAGGCATGGACACTTTAGCCCACATACTTTATAGCCAGGCTTAGCTTTGCTTTATTCTTCACAGAATAATGGGAGCTGTGGGACAAAGTAATGTGACATTTTAAAGGCAAGGAATTAAAGGAGCTGTTTAACTTATACAGTGTGGTTCTACATTATTACGAAGTATGTCTGCTCATACTTTTTGTCGCTAGGTCACCTTATATGTTGGGAATAATTTCACATGTTTAAATCGAGGGGAGAATTTTATTTAATTAGATCCATAGTCACAGCCTGTCACAGAAATATGATATAGGAAAATCCAACTCTGGACTTAAATTAATAAAAAAAATCTAATTATTCTTTTAATGGTGACCACACTGACTGCTGGGCCCAAACATGTAGCTCTGGGGAAAAAAAACTACTCTGACCTATGGATTGGTTGTTGAGTGACAGAATTGGTACAAACATATGGCAGACCTGCCAGCTTTGGCAGGTCTAAGACCAGGTGACAGGGCGTAGCCTTGACAAGATAAGGGTCTCTATAGCACGGTCACGCGCTTAAAACAGGCATTTCATATCGGTGCTTGCACAGTAGGGTGGCCAGCAGCCCTGCCCAGCAGTCAGTCAAGGCTAATTTTACAAGTAGATCTTGATGCGCTCATAGATAGGCTTCAAAAGTCCTGATTTAACCATTTAAGTATTTTTCCTAAGGCCTCTAGAAAACCCGATGACAGCCCAGAGCTGCACAGTGATCGTGTGGTCTGAAGGAAGATCATGTGTCACATTTCCAGACCATGCGAGTTGGGAGGCCTAAAACGGTGAGGCCTACATTTGCGGGAAATCTCCTGCCCATAGGCGACTCTACAGGGGGGCAAGGGGGGGCAATTGCCCCCCCTAGGTTATTCCTTGCCCCCCCATGTGCCCCCCCACCAAAAATCAGCATCCAGCTTCCCACACTTTTTCGAAATGCTGTATCTCCGTCCCTGTGCATCGTATATAGACAATCTATGTGTCATTGGAAAGGGCAGATTCTGGCCTTTCCAATGATACCCAACATGACTATATTCAGTTTGAAATAAAAGTCATAAAACATTAAAAAAATAACGGACACTTAATCTTAAGGCTACATGCTGCACAGTATTCATTTCATGTTTTCCCATGAATAATGGCATATTAGGGGTTAAGGGGTAGCTAAATGCCACATTGTTTATTATTTTTATTGTATTTCCCTGGGTTTATGGCATTTTAGGGGTTATTATGGAAGTTAGAATCTAAAGCGTCTAATCATCTTTAGATCCTTTGCTTTTCATCACATTTCGGGGGAATTCATTTAGCTGAAAATATAGTGAATTCCTATTTAGCGAATGGTCACTGTAATTTGCTAAAAGTGGAGTCGCTGAAGCAGCAATCAGACATTCAGCGAAAACTGCCGAATTGCGGCAAATAAAGTATCAGGTTAGTACAATAAAAAGGCATCATTGCATCACATTACTCATTGCGTCACATTACTTATTGCATCACATTACTCTGGGGTTTTGGAACCTTATTTATATATATACTTATTTAGGGAACTATTACCTGGTTTGGGTTAACCCTTGCGTTGGCATGGTTTTGCGTTAGCGCCAGGTTAATTGAGTCTAGCGCCTGACCAACAGATCGTTTGCCTCCTGCTACAAACGGGAAAAATCACTTAGCGCGTTGCGATTAGCGATTTGTACTGCGAGCTTACTGTACTTTCCGCGTCCTTTACTTAACACGGAGAGCGCTAGAGATCTCTAGCGCTTTTGCAGCTAACAGATCACTTGGTGCCAGCGCTAATTTTTAGGGGCGCTAATTGCAACATTTTACCTACTGCTCAACCCTGGCGCTATCTCCAAAAAAACTGTAAAAAACAGGTCCTTACCCAAAATTAACAGGCATTTGAAAGGAATGCAGCACAGGTGTTCTCTTGGCCCCATACACCATAGCAATGGATCTGGTCCGCATTGTCGTTGCTGTTGCAGTAGGCTCTATTATAAATGTATCCTTTATCCACATATATCCTAATATATTGCCTAATTTTAAACATTTTATGCTGGAGGTTATTCATAGTATGGAAGTGGTTGATTATTAGGGTGACCGTGTGGACCATGTTTAAAGTGACACATGGATAAGTCTTGCCCTGAAACATGTATTATTTATATGCTGCAGCAGGGAAATTTTGTCGCTCACCTGGCCTTCCTTTTGGATCCATTAAATGCAGTGTAATGATTCTACATGCTGCTGGTGGCATTTATCATGCAATGCCCATCAGCCTTAATATATGTGTGCATCAAAACATGGATAATACGGCCACCATGGAGGATTTTAATAATGCAGGGTGTGAGGTTATTCACTGGATGTGTTCATATTAAAGCTTGTGAGGGCTGGGGATAGGTATGCCCGGCACTCTGCACTGAAAAGAAAAAACAGTTCTGTCCTGTATACAACTGCATTAGCGCTGGGTCTCAGCCCGGTTCTTAGAGTTTTCCTAGCGTGCGCCAAACGACCTTGTTTATGGACTACTGCAGACAAGGTGATCTGTTAGTAGGTCGTCAGGCACTAATTTTAGCGACTCGCGCTAAATTTTTCCTTTAGTGATGGTGTTTTAGTTCACACCAGGTGGATAGGGCTCTTAGTTTTATTCAGTGGTATGATTTAGTGGTGAAAATTATTAGTGCCCCCCCAGTTTTGACTGCGGTATCTTCTGTGCCCCCCCTAAATATTGTTCCTAGAGTCGCCACTGCTCCTGCCTACATTTAAACCTTAGACAGTTCAGAATAAAATACCAATGGAGGGATACTCATCGCCACCAGAGTAACCATCTCTTCAATCTATCCATGAGAAAAGAAAGGGGTGACCACGCACATAGTTATAAGGCACTTTTATTTAGGAAACCAATGCAATGTTTCGGCTGCTGTCACAGCCTTTCTCAAGCCTTGGCTGTGCTAGTAGGCAAACCGGTGCAATGGTGTCCTAAATAAGTGTAGCGCTGTGGTAAAAATCGTCTTGCTGTGCAGTACCTATTTTTGGCCACAAGATGGAGACTATCGCGATCAGATACTGGACATTGGGACTACAATAACAGACATGCTTTGCAAGAAGCCAGGAAGTGGGTGGGGACTGGACGCTTACATCCTCTGCCTCGTGGAGAAAGTTCCAGAGCGCGCCAGGATGATGAGAAAGAGCAGATGCACTGAGGAGACTGCTGGAGGAGCTAGGCCAAAGCCTGAGGGAGACCTGTAATTCTTATTTGGGTCACTCAGCCTGAGGAGAAGGAGACTTGCCAGTACCCAGACAACAGCTGCAGATCCGGCGGAATCGAACTGAGAGCAGGCGGGGAGCTGGACCAGCTGCATCAAGGTAGACAACGGATCCGGCCGCTAGTATCCCCAGTCAAAATCGGGTGGAGAGACGTCCTGGGTCAGCGGAGCCTAAAGCAGTCATCGGATGGGTGAGAGGCCTCCAAGGCTGTTGTATGATTAAAGGACGCTCTGCTGTTTCTCTTTAAAGTTTACAGGGCCCCAACTGACTAGTCGAAGACCTTCCTTTAATAAATTCACTGGCCAGTTGAACAGTACCCGGTACCACACACACACAGATACGCTTCTTACATTCTGGAACTTAACTTGTACAGGACTCATTTTCCTTTTATCAGAACGGGGTTAAAAACAAAGATACGTTCCGAATACATTTTTCTCTTTTCCGCTGCGCGTTTGCCGTAATACGAAGGGATTGTATGTTTGGGGTTTTCGCTACCTGCCCCTTTTTTCTGAACTATCGGGAAATTGCATTCTTTTATGTTCGGTCGCGAATATTTTATTTTCCGAAATACGAAGCCTCGTGTTTCGTTTCTTTTCCGCTGCGCGTTTTACCGTAATACGAAAATATTGTAAAAATATTTGTGAATACCGTGTTTCAACATCTGCTCAAGATTTTAGTGAACTATATAAATGATAAAAACTCACAACGGTGTTGGAGTATATTTATTCCCTAGTGCGGGGAGACTGACCCGTGGTTCATTTTCAGCGGCTCCTCCGGGAGTGAGCGCTACACGTGGGGGCTCGTTTCCGGGATCCAGTCTCTGGAAAAAACGCATCTAAAGGGTTAAATATGGATCCAGACACTGTTGCCGAGTGGTGTGGGGAGCACAGTAGCCAGTCGGAATGTTGTATAGTCATGGATATTTCAGCAGACACTTGGGCTGAAGATCAGATTCGCCAGGCCGTGGCCACGCTAGCACCAGATCATTGGGGTTAATTCTGGACATTAAAAAAAACCCAGATACCTCTCACATGTATGTTCTTCTCGAATGGAGAAAGGGTGTTCCGCCATGTTTTCAGGGCACGAGCGTGAAACTGGCCGAAGAGGTGGAAGTCCAACTAATTAAGCCAAGTACGCCACGTGGTGAACCCGCAAGTGTTCCCGCGCCTAGTCCGTTGGCCATGATCGGGCCTGAATTTATCGTGGCTATTGGAGATCTACTGGCTAAATGTCAGAAAACAAGCCCTCCTCACACTAACTTCGGTTATCGACGGTTAAGAAAATTTACGGGAAACGTACCAACTCCGGCGGGAGAAGAAACCTTTGAAGAATGGGTGGAACAGGCGATGCAGGCTCTGGATGAGTGGGATGTCCCTGAGGCCCAGAAAAGGCAAAGGATCACCGAGAGCTTAAAAGGACCGCGTCAGAAGCGGTGAGAAACCTGAAACTGAGCAGAAAAGATTGTACTGCTTTAGATTACTTAAACGTTCTTGAAGAAGTTTTTGGACGAACCGAAAAGGCGGCCGAACTGGTATATCAGTACGAACACACCTATCAGAGAAGAGGTGAGAGAATGACCGAATACATGAGGCGCCTGGATAAGATTCTACACCAGATACTCCTGAAGAAAGGGGCCGAACCGGCCGAAGTAGATAAGATCCGAATAAAACAGATCCTGAGGGGTTCTCAACCTCTAGATCCAGTGATGATGCAACTGAGAAGCAGAGCAGGTAGCCAAGAGTTAAAGTACCTGGAACTGATTCGGGTTGTGCGAGAGGAAGAGGCTTTACTAGAAGAGAAATCTTTCAGGCGGGGGGAAAGGGCTTATGCACAACCTGTGAGACATAGCGGCGGCCTACAGCCTGAAAGCGACTCTCTAGATACCTATGGGTCTGATGAGGACGAACAAGAGCACCTAGTGGGTTTTAAATCTACAGAGAGGGCTGCTAAAGAATCGAACCTCCCTGAACGGGGTGAATTGTCCAAAACCGTCAAGGAAGTTCAGGAAGCTCAAGTTGAATTGCAACAAGCGCATGCGGAACTGTGCCGGGTATTGATGAAGGTGACAGAAATGCAGGCAGAAATGCAGAAA
Organism: Leptobrachium leishanense; assembly: GCA_009667805.1. Lineage (NCBI taxonomy): Eukaryota > Metazoa > Chordata > Amphibia > Anura > Megophryidae > Leptobrachium > Leptobrachium leishanense. The sequence continues at coordinate 149,483,218 of CM019066.1, read as the reverse complement.
TTTCTTACAGGTATGCAGACGACGGAAGTTGCTGTGGCGTCTGGTCAAATCTTTTAACCAAATCTCAACAAGCAACTACGTCCCCGCTCTCTAAGAAGAGATGTTTCGGGTGTGGAGAGATGGGCCATTTCCGCGCACAGTGCAAAGGCCGGAAGCCTGAGAAGGATAGAGTCAAGGGACTGTTGGAAGCCCTGGAAGGACTGTTATCTACGTCACCGGCGGGAAACGCCAGAGGGCACCAGTAAAGGAGCAACCTGAGTGCCCGAGGGTTGAACCCCGCTCCAGAAACCAAGCAAAGACTAAGAGGGCGAGGAGGCCCAAAGCCGAGCCAACTGTAGAGCCTGCCAGGACTGAGAGAGTCACTCCCTTAGCATCCGGGTCTACGTCATGGGAAGCAATGCACACCCAAAACCTGCACGGGCCAAGAAAAAGGCCAGGGTACAGCAAACCGGTCTAAGCGTCCGGATACCGCCACCAAATTTCCTGACCAACTGATAGGTCCTTCTCCTATCGTGCCAATCCAAGTGGAAGGAGTCTACACCAAAGCCCTGTTAGATTCAGGGGCTCAAGTGACATTGATTTACAGAGACTTCTATGAGAAACACTTAAAGCACATCCCTCTGCAAGAATTGAAGGATTTGGAAATATGGGGTATCGGCACTGAGAAACTCCCTTATGACGGGTACCTGCAAGTAAAGTTGGAGATCGGATCTGAAGTCATCGGGCAGTCTGGGGGTTGTGATGCATTGGCCATTGTGTGTCCTCGACCCTCGGTGCGAACAGAAGCTCCCTGATAGTGGGGACGAATACTGACCTAGTGCGGCGTCTTCTGACGCCTATTGTGTTGGAAGAAGGTTCAACTCAAGGAGTGCACCCAATGTTACGTCCGGTCTATCAGAGGATGGTCGAAGAACGAAAGGCACCTGCCGAAGTGGGAAGACTGTGGAGACTGGGTGGAACGGAGAAGGTTCTGCAAGCAGGAGAAGTAGCGAGCTTCCGGGCTTCAGTCAAGTTGAACGGATCGCAACCCGGTCCCTATGTGGTGCTGGGAACCGATTTTGATCATGGGAGTGAAACGGGAGTCAAAGTAATTCCTGAAATAATCTCCACCAAGGCTCTGAAGAGAACACGAGGAAGAGTCTCGGTCAGTGTGTGCAATGTGACGGATTCTCCAGTGGTTCTTAAAGCACGAATGCCTGTCGGGCAAGTAGAGTCTGCTACACCCCTCTCTACTGATTCAGGAGGGGGAGAAGGTAAAGAGATGAAAGATTCCAGATGAAAGATTCTACCCCAAGGACGCTCCCATTTCACCTGAGTGGAAGAAACGTCTTCAGTCCCAAGTCTTAAAGTGGAAGGAATTGTTCTCAAAAGATGAGTTCGATGTGGGCCTAGCTAAGAGTACTGAACACCGTATTCGACAAGAAGACAAGCCGTTTCGTGAAAGATCAAGGCGAGTTCCGTTAGGAGACTTAGATGATCTGCGAGAGCAGCTGAACGAATTACAAAGAACCAAGGTGATTCAAGAGTCCAGGAGTCCATATGCATCTCCCATAGTGTTGGTCCGGAAGAAAAATGGTTCTGTCCGCTTATGCATAGACTATCGCACATTGAACCGGAGAACCATCCCCGATCAATATGCCACTCCTCGGATTGAAGATGCCCTACAGTGTTTGTCTGGAGCAAAGTGGTTTAGTGTACTAGACCTGCGAAGTGGGTATCACCAGATACCAATGCATCCTGAAGACAAGGAGAAAACTGCGTTCATCTGTCCACTAGGGTTCTTTGAATTCAACAGAATGCCTCAGGGCCTTACGGGGGCTCCAGCCACGTTCCAACGGTTGATGGAGAAGACAGTCGGGGATATGAACCTAATCGAAGTATTAGTGTACCTGGATGACATAATTGTGTTTGGGAAGACTCTGGAAGAACATGAGCAACGTCTGGAGAAGGTCTTGAAGAGGCTCCATGAAGAGGGGCTGAAACTGTCTCTGGAGAAATGCCAATTCTGTCTGCCGTCTGTTACGTATCTAGGACATGTGGTCTCAGCAGAAGGTGTTTCGACAGATCCTCGGAAGTTGGAGGCCGTCGCTTCTTGGCCTAGACCCCGAAACGTCACTGAGCTTAGATCTTTCTTGGGATTCTGTTCATACTATCGAAGATTTGTGGAGGATTTGCGAAAATAGCTCAACCACTGAACAAACTCCTGCAGAAGGAAACCACAGAAGAAGGCTGCAAAGTCTCTGACAAAAACCCGTCAGCTCCGGGGCCAAGGAAAGCTCGAGAGTCTATACAAGGTGAATGGACCAGTCAATGTGAAGGAGCTTTTGTAAAGTTGAAAGAGAGTCTAACCCGAGCTCCTGTTTTGGCCTATGCGGACCCTCACAAGCCGTATGAACTACATGTGGATGCCAGCCGAGAAGGTCTGGGAGGAGTCCTATATCAGGAGTATGATGGATTGTTGAGGCCTGTGGCGTACGTGAGCCGGAGCCTTGCGCCTTCCGAGAAGAACTATCCTACTCACAAGCTGGAGTTCCTAGCCTTGAAGTGGGCAGTGGTGGACAAGTTGAAAGACTATCTGTATGGAGCTGAGTTCGTGATCAAGACGGATAATAATCCTCTCACCTATATCCTTACTACTGCAAAACTGGACGCAACGGGACATCGGTGGTTGGCCGCTCTGTCAGGGTTTCGGTTCAGCCTGAAGTATCGCCCTGGGGTGAATAATCGAGATGCTGATGCGTTATCGAGAAGACCCTATACTACAGAATGGACTCAGTTGACTCCAGACGGGGTGCAAGCTTTGTGTCAAGGAACAGAGCGCCGGGTCAAAGGAGGGATTGAAGCAGAGGCCATAGGAGTTATGGCTGCGGCTGTTCCTGAGTTCTACTGTAACCCTACGCAGTTAAGGGATGAAAGTTTGCCTACCTTTTCAAAACAGGACCTGAAAGCGGATCAGGCCAGAGACCCTTTAATTGCCTTGACCCTAAAGGCCCTGACTGCAAACCAGCGAGAGATTTTGTTAACCAACTCCCCGAGTGGAGCCAGGTTGGTCTACAAAGAATGGGAGCGGTTAAAGATGCTGGATGGGGTGGTCTACCGAAGGGGCCCCTCCAACAACGCGGAAGAGATTCAACAGTTATTCCTCCCCACTAAACATAGGGAGAGTGTGCTGCGATCACTACATGATGAGCATGGACATTTGGGTGCAGAGAGAACTTTTAAGCTGGTGCGAGATAGGTTTTATTGGCCTTGTATGAGGGCTGAAGTGGAAAGTTATTGTCATTCCTGTCTGAGGTGTATTCAGAGAAAGACTCTACCAACTCGAACTGCTCCAATGAGCCATCTGCAGAGCCAGGGACCCATGGATTTGGTGTGCATTGACTTCCTGTGCTTAGAGCCGGATGCTAGTGGGCAAGGGAACATTCTAATAGTGACTGATCATTTCACTCGTTACGCCCAAGCATTTTCCACAAAAGATCAACGTGCTCCAACAGTGGCCAAGGTGTTGATGGAGAAGTTCTTTGTTCATTACGGACTGCCAAGAAGGATACACTCTGATCAGGGTAGAGACTTTGAAAGCAGACTGGTAGGGCAATTGTTAGAGTTGTTGGGAATTCAAAAGACCCGAACTACACCATATCACCCTCAAGGTGATGCTCAGCCTGAAAGGTTTAATCGCACACTGTTAAACATGCTGGGGACCTTGTCGAATGTGGAGAAGCAGAGTTGGAGTCGGCACATAGCTACTCTGGTGCATGCATATAACAGTACGGAGAGTGATGCAACTGGATACTCACCATACCGTCTTATGTTTGGAAGAGAGGCTCGACTGCCGGTTGATTTGGCATTTGGGTTATCTTTAGACCAGACGTCGGTAGCTTCCCATAGAAACTACGTGGATAGACTTCGAAAGAATTTGCTTCTGCATTTGAACAGGCTCGGTTGACCTCGGGAAACAGGGAGCAAAGAAACAAAAGGAACTATGATCTGAAAGTTCGAATACAAGATCTACAACCCGGTGATAGGGTTCTACTGAAGAACTTGGGTGCTGCTGCGAGACACAAGTTGGCGGATAGGTGGAGTTCCCAGGTTTACATTGTCTGCAAACAGTTACCAGGTCTACCAGTGTATCAGATTCGCCCGGATGGAAAGGCTGGGCCTCTCAAGAACTGGCACCGGAATCATTTGTTACCTTTGAGAGAGGCTGTGAGAATGCCAGTTGGGGACGAACCGCCTATGCCAAATCCGCCTGTTCCACGTTTGCCTCCTGTTACTCGGTCTCAACAGACCCGGGCTGTCGAAGAGAGCGAAAGGGACAGTGAAGAAGAAAGTTTCTGTCTGGACTGGATACGCTCGCCGGAGCCTGAAGAGGTTGTCGTTGTCCCTGAGCGGTGGGAGAGTAACTTGAGGCCTGAAGCTCCTGAATTCTTGTTGGAAGTCCCTGAGACTGTTGATATCCCTGAGCCTCTTGAATTTCAGTTGGAAGTCCCTGAGGCTGTGGGGATCCCGGTAGCTCCGGAAGCTTATTCAGGTGATTACAGTTCTATGCCTTCACTGGAGGGATCATACTCTGAAGAAACGTCTGCTCCAGTGATAGAGGAAAGAATTGAGCCGACGCCTATAGTACTTCCACCTGAAGAGGAACTGATTGAGCCAGAACCAAAACGCTCTGTTCGACCGCCCCAACGACTCACCTACGACTCACCAGGACATAGCACTGAAGAGCCATCACCACGGTGCGGAGGTTGCCCGAAGTGTCTGCTATGCTAGCTGAGGTAGCCCAAAATATGAGTCAACTTGAGGAAGTGTTATTAACTCACTATATGTATGCTGCTGAACCTGTACATGTTGTATAAACTGCATTCAAATTGTTGGAAATGTAATGTAATTGTTGTACCTCCTTGGAGAGACCCAAGAGTTCTAGGAGGGGGAGAGTGTAGCGCTGTGGTAAAAATCGTCTTGCTGTGCAGTACCTATTTTTGGCCACAAGATGGAGACTATCGCGATCAGATACTGGACATTGGGACTACAATAACAGACATGCTTTGCAAGAAGCCAGGAAGTGGGTGGGGACTGGACGCTTACATCCTCTGCCTCGTGGAGAAAGTTCCAGAGCGCGCCAGGGGATGAGAAAGAGCAGATGCACTGAGGAGACTGCTGGAGGAGCTAGGCCAAAGCCCGAGGGAGACCTGTAATTCTTATTTGGGTCACTCAGCCTGAGGAGAAGGAGACTTGCCAGTACCCAGACAACAGCTGCAGATCGGGGAATCGAACTGAGAGCAGGCGGGGAGCTGGACCAGCTGCATCAAGGTAGACAACGGATCCGGCCGCTAGTATCCCCAGTCAAAATCGGGTGGAGAGACGTCCTGGGTCAGCGGAGCCTAAAGCAGTCATCGGATGGGTGAGAGGCCTCCAAGGCTGTTGTATGATTAAAGGACGCTCTGCTGTTTCTCTTTAAAGTTTACAGGGCCCCAACTGACTAGTCGAAGACCTTCCTTTAATAAATTCACTGGCCAGTTGAACAGTACCCGGGTACCACACACACACAGATACGCTTCTTACATTCTGGAACTTAACTTGTACAGGACTCATTTTCCTTTTATCAGAACGGGGTTAAAAACAAAGATACGTTCCGAATACATTTTTCTCTTTTCCGCTGCGCGTTTGCCGTAATACGAAGGGATTGTATGTTTGGGGTTTTCGCTACCTGCCCCTTTTTTCTGAACTATCGGGAAATTGCATTCTTTTATGTTCGGTCGCGAATATTTTATTTTCCGAAATACGAAGCCTCGTGTTTCGTTTCTTTTCCGCTGCGCGTTTGCCGTAATACGAAAATATTGTAAAATATTTGTGAATACCGTGTTTCAACATCTGCTCAAGATTTTAGTGAACTATATAAATGATAAAAACTCACAACGGTGTTGGAGTATATTTATTCCCTAGTGCGGGGAGACTGACCCGTGGTTCATTTTCAGCGGCTCCTCCGGGAGTGAGCGCTACATAAATATGCCTTGTAAGTGCCTGGTCTTTGCTTTTTTCGTTCCTGTGAACTTTTGTGGGAAAGACCTCATACAGGGGCGGACTGACCAGTCGGGCAAATCGGACCTGGACCGAGGGCCCGGCCGGAAATAACTCAAATCGCGATGACTGCATTGCGGGCAGTCATCGCTATTTCAACTTGTAAATCTGCCTTTGACCCATCCCCCGGATCCTAGGGATTGCCTGGGGTCCGATGGTGGAGTGCGCAGAAGCGCACACGTGACCTCGCGTCATTGTGGCTGATGAGAGCTACCACGTGCCTACACGGGGAGCCCGGCGTCTGGATTGGTTTACTTGGGTAGGGGGTGTGCGTCCGGTGGTGGGTCTCCTGCTCGCAGCCTGCAGTTCCCAAGGGGACCCATGAGGGATTCTCTGACAGGCAGAGCCTTTAGCAGAGTGCCCCCCCCCGTTTCTCTCCTGTGTCGGGCTGAGGATTTATGGACCTCAGTCTATCTAGAGCCAGCTGACACAATCTACTTTAACAGCGCTGGGACAGTGGGGTTTCCTCACCCTGATCTCCAACAAACTCAACTAGCTGGGGCTTCAGCAGCTCCCCCTCCATCCTCCCCTCCTTGCTGTCTGGCAGTGACTGACCGGGAAAAAGCAGGAGTGCTGCTCTGAGTCCAGCGCAAACAGCCAAGCAGCAGGTATGGACAGAGAGGGTTATCCAGAGAGCTCTATAGTTCACTGCAGGGTTGGCGAATTGAAATACGTGAAGCACACTGAAGTGCACTGAAACGCTGAGCTGCCGAAGCCCACTGATCTACCGCCAAAGCCCACCGATCTGCCACCTTAAACCTCAAAGCTACCGAACACGACCAACGAGCCACCGAACACAGCCGATCAGAGCACAGAACGCCGCCGAACTAGAAAAATAAACACTGAACTCTTATTTTTCAAAAGGTGTTTAAAACAGTAAAAAGGCATGAAAATGTCTGGCAATAATAAGAGGTCCTATAAAAAAAAAAAAAAATGGTCTGTTACAGAATAAAAACAAACTGCCTTTTAAAAAAATTAGGAATCAAAACGTTCGGCCAAAAAATACACAATTTCCAAACATTTTTTATAAAAAAATTGCTAAAAATGAATAGAATAAACGTTTAATAAAGAATAAAAATGATAATATTCTTTACATTGATTCCTATGGGATTCACCTGTTTAAACCTGTGCAGTTCGGGGGTTTCTTTTTTTTTGTGAAAGGATTTTACCCCAGGATGGATACATTGAGATTTCTCTCGTTTTCAAGTATGTCCTGTGTGGCGAGTATGTACCTATAAAATATATGTCTCTGAATAGATTAACCATTTCTTCTCTATGAGACAATATTCTCTGCACTGAATTGCACTGTATTTTGCCAGTATTTGGCGAATTGACAGCTTTGCGAATAGACGAACTGCCACGAAATTGCACTGTATGCCGACATTCACCGTTCGGTGCAATTTGGTGACAAGTTTGGTTCTCAGCGAATAACCCCTAGAACGTCCTAAAGCAATCTTATTCAACTCCGACACTGCTCACCTACAGCAGTTATTCAGGGGGAATGACCCCATGGTGTATCTGGGGAAGTATACAGCGGCTCTGGTAGTGCAAAGAATAATTCCTTGCAGGGACTATATTGATATCTTTTATATATCACAGAGTGCAAAGCAATGAAGTGTGTCTTTCAAATAGAGGTTACTGTACATTAAGGTTTCCTATACTTATTATAGGAGACGTTAATTTTCACCTGTGGAAGCGCAGGCTATTCGCAAGTATCCTGTGCTTACACATGGGAGACAGTATATCACCGAGAAAAACAGTCTCCATTAGATCCCATACTCACCTCTCATCCCACTGTTTAAAAGAGCAGTGCAATCCACCGCTTCCTCTCGCCAGAAGCAGAGTGAGACTGAAAAAAAAAATAGCTCCTAGTCGATTGCAATTCACCTACATTGCTGCGTGAGCTCACACATTGTTTCTGGCTTGGAAGCGCAAGGATCCATGGAGTTCTATGGAATACACGAGCCGATCCATGTGGCGGTGCCCGCTGCACTGCTGCAAATATCAGGCTTCCTTGCGCTTCGTTATGTGGCTAGGTGCTAATAAAGTGTCTACTCCATAATAAGTCAGAAAAATGGAGGAGTCTGGTGGGGGGGAGGGCCCTTGCTTTATTTGGTCCAGGGGCCCTGAGCCTTGTCAGTCCGCCCCTGACCTCATATGCACATTTTCATGACCATGCATAAACAGTAGGGGTGATATACATGTAAAGAAATCCTCACACACACAAAAAAGCTTATTTGAAACAACTTTCCGAAAGGTGAATTTTTTATGGATTTAGGTGCAACATAAGGCCGTATGGAAATGCCCAATGACTTCGAACAATATCCCCAAAAATGTGATTTTTCATATATGTAATTCTAACAAACTTTAGAGCAGGTGTGTTCAACCTTGGCCCTCCAGATCTTTAGGAACTACTTTTACCACAAGGCTCTGTCGCCCTTATGAGTGACTAAGCATCATAGGAGATTTAGTATCAAAACCTCAGGACGCAAGTGTTAGGGTCCCCTGCTTTAGAGTGTATCTTTTGTGTACGTTGTAGCAATATGTATGGAACAGAACAGAGAGTGTTTGGTTCCAGGGGGAAGTTTAATATATGTTGCACTGCAGTTCAGCAGGAAGTAGTTGAGGAGTAAGTTCAGTCACATGGACACTGACTAGACGTTAGAGTCGATGTTTATAAAACCTGTTATAGGTTGTTCTGTTAATAAACTAGCCATAGCACTGCAGATGGAGTCTGAGCAGCGAATTCATAATCAGCATTATTATTCATACGTGTGCATAACTTTATACTGATTTTGCAGTGGTCAATTTAGTAGCAAATAGTATAAAGCCTATAAAACACAGTTTCTAGCTTGTTTTTCCTGATACAGTAATACCTTTGATTGAGAGCAGAATTCATTCTGGAAATGTGCTTGTAATTCAAAGCACACTTATATCAAAGCGAATTTCCCCATAAGAAATAATGGAAACGCTGACGATTCGTTCCACAACCATTTATTCATATGAAAAGGATTACAGTAATACAAAATACTTTACAGTATAAAGTAAAAATAAAACAAATTAACCTGCACTTTACCTTTGAGAAGAATCTAGGCTGGTAGGAGGGAGGGAGAGGAGCGTTATTGTGCAGGATGTTTATCACTAATGGGATAACTGCCATCTGCTGGGAGGGTTTCAGCATGTCCAGTGTAATGTGCGATACTATTATGAACGTTACACCGTGTGGCCCTCCCCGTCGAGAAGTCAGAATTCTGGGACGGACGCAGGGAGGAAAGGTTACATGGACGCACTCAATGTTCTCGTGTGACAGGCCTCAGTTGTGACAAGACGCTCAGCAGATGCCTACGTACTGCTCGTATTACAAGACTTTGCTCGTTTATCAAGTTAAAATTTATAAGAAATTGTTGCTCTTCTTGCAAAACACTCTCAAACCAAGTTACTCTCAATCCACAGCTTTATAGTTATATTTTGTTTGTATCCATTGATGTTGCTAAAACCTAAAACTCTCAATCAACAGATCCTGCTATAATCCAGAAACAAAGGAGCATGAAGATGTGTGAGGTCTGGAAAAAAAACAACTTAAAGTTTCAGTAATTGTGATGCCAATAGTAAATTCCTTCCTTCATCTCCCCTTTAATTTTCTATTATAGCTTCAATGGACCCACATATCATACTTACCTCCATGTGGTCACTACGTAGCCACCCCATCACTCGAATTCCACCACAAATTAACACAGCATCACATTTCATTTTACCAACAATATTCTCTAGATGATGTTTCTCATCACGGCAACCGGCAACTGTTGCGGTGAAATAGATTTTGACACATTGGTTTGGTGGGAGTTTCCTGGATTGTGTTCAGCAACACAAATAATCCACCTTGTGCATTTCCCAACAGGCCTTTTTACCAATCAATGCATATTAATACCGAATGCCCTAACATATTGATATTATGGGCCTCATGAGATTACAATGTTGATGGCTTTTCATTCATAATATTGTTATGGTATTGACGTTCTGACTGCTTAGAGGCTGCTCTGAAGATCAATAAGAATCTATACATTATGTTATTTGTTAAATTCAATTTCATGAGACGGTGCCTTCAGATACACGAGCTGCTCTTGTTAACCTCCTCAGTGCCAGCTAACCTGAGAATGAAAGCTTTAAGGTCTGCTGGCAGCGAACTAAAATATAAACGGATCTTCCGTCTCCTCAAATAACAATTTACAAATGATTTAGGATATTAATCTAGATATTATCAGTGAAGGAAATATATCCATCACCTTTACTATTTAGCATTGGATGACAGCTCAGAGCTTGTATGCAAATCACATTTTATTGGAACACTGTTCAAAATACGTCACGATAAATTACCTTGGCATGAATTAGATTTTTTTTTTTTTAAAGCTTTCTTTTCTTAAAATTTGAGTCATTTAGAATTTATGTGGTTACCTCCACCTCAGACTGATCCCCATTCACTTAAAATCTGTACAGCCATGTTTAATGCTTAAATCAATATCTTGCCTGGTATAAACGCCTCTAAGAATTCTTATTTTTGCCCCCCGTGTGTGAAAGCTTAGTCACATGTACGAATTTGTAATACTTAAGACTCAGGCGAATATTCCCTATTCCTTGGTTTAAAGAAAAAAGCTGAGAACACACAAAAAGACACTAAAAATTGACACTGCCCAGTAGAGCTATGATCACTGTTATAAGTATAAGAAGGAACATGCACCAGACTGTGGCTGCAAATTGACCTACATGCGGCTCCGAATGGAAACATACGTAAACACTTCAGATAAAATCTGCCTGGTTCAAAGGAAATGAAAGCAAATATGACATGGGAAAAAAATTGGGTCTAGGACACTTTTGCAACAGACCAGAGAAAAATCGTATGTAAATCCCATGATCCTTCAAGCAAAACAGATCTCTTGGAGACAAATACAGCTGTTTTTACTTGTAGGAAAGATCGTTAGGGGTTGAGGCACCTCTTGAGTAGAGAGGACTTCTCTTGGCATTTCATCCTTGGCCAAACTTTCTGAGAAACTCCAGTCTGATTTGCACATGGTACGGTCTTCTCTGTAATGGCACCAATGAGCTAAAACCTTGTGAGACCTGAGTGGGGCCCCACCGTCTGCTGCCCGTTCCCAATAATCTCATAAACCTTGTAGGATGGGATATATATATTTTTTTTGAGAAAGTATTTTTACCAGGAAGGATACATTGAGATTTCGCTCATTTTCAAGTATGTCCTGGGTGGCGAGTATGTACCGTTAGGTGTCTTGCCCAAGGACACTTACTGGAGAGGTGCTCTTGCTGGAATCGAACTCAGGTCTCCACAGGCTCTCTCCACGCAGAGCAGTGATGTTACCTCTACTCCACCCAGCCGGTAATAAATGCATAGGATACATTTTATTGCGTGTTGTGAACTATGTGGCTGTCTGCTATATTTACTGTGCAGCCCAAGTGCATTGGGAGTTCTGCATGTAATGATATATGATGTAGAACACATTTGCATACAAAAAAGTTAAAAGTACATAAAACATGCAAATACCCCCAAAAAAGGCCAAGTCTCCAACTTTATAGTCGTGAGCCTCATCCATGCACACATCAGCGACTGTCCATTATGTTCCTTCTTCCTCCTCGGCTGTGAAAAAACCAAGGAATGCCCAAGGAACGCCTAAGTTCGCAACACAACCTGGCAAGCAAACCCATGTTTGTGATTCAGAATGCAAAAACCCAGGCAAGAAAAAAATTACCGTGATCAAAACTGATGTCCTGAACAAGATGTTTGAAGTAGCTAAAAACACTGCAAGTGTCACTTATCAACATAGCAGTTGTCATGAAGGAGAATGGCCTAGAAAAGAAGGCCACTTGACTAACTTGTATAACTCAGGGCTCAAAATATCAAGTCCCAAGCTACTAACCAGGCCATAAGAGTAACTCGCCACCAGTTACTCCACCTAACCCCTACCCTGCCCTGAACTCTGCCCCTAAACACACACCCTTAAATTATCTAATGAAATTACACTGTTAAAGGTTTCATTTAGAATAAAGTTACAAAAATAACATTAATATCCAGACATCAGACCCCAGATGCATGTATACCCAGTCATCAGAGCCTAGTGTGAGCAAAGCAAGGAGGCAGGGAAGCTCCTCTCCACCCCTCCTGCCAGTGACAGAGACGAGCTTGGTCAGGTTAGGTCTCGGATTCCTGCCACCGTACACCCTGGGGAAGGGGGGGCTGCACGGTGGCACCGCCGACATACGCAGCATGAAAAATTTATTGTGCTGCCTGCGAGTGCATTTCCACTCACCATCACTTAAATTCCACTCGCCAAATGCGAGTAGGCGAGTGGAAATTTTGAGCCCTGGTATAACTAATCAAATACTACTTCTTTAAGGATTTGCTGCTTCAAGACTTATTATAACAAAATACTAACAGAAGTGTGTAGTGTGCAGAATTCTAGGCCTAGAAATCCTGAACATAGCCTGACTTGTATACCCAGAATCCTTTTCTTCTTTTTAGTACTGCACTGGTTTTATCGCTGCTGCTGCTTGAACAATGGACTCAGCCTCTCAATTATATGTACAAGGGATGAGTTCATGCCTCAAGGCCAACCAAAATAATTGCAGAGGCCTTGTTGAGAACTCGCTAGGTTGCGATGACAAAAAAAACTGGTAACGAACTACTCCTGAGATTCCTGTCCTGGGAACGAATGTATTTTGTGAGAAAAAGATCAAAAGTTAGTCTCTGGGCAGAATACTGGATGGGAGGGGGATTGGGGTGGGTTTGTATGTAGATTTGTAACTGTATAAGAACTTTGTACGCCGTAAAACTCATCATTCAGGATATGGTGACGCTGCACCCCTGACTCGTCCGGACTAATAAATGAACTTCCTAGAAAAGAGACTCGCGTTTGTGTGATATCTGACCGATTAAACCGAATCTCCCGGGTAAATCCGCAACAATCAGAAGCAGAACACAATTAGGCACTAATTCTGATAATGTGCGATCTTACCGTTATACTCATTATTTTAAAACTTGGTGAAACCATTTTTGAATGTGATGGTTGTCGTTTTTCTTTTTTTTTGCGTCAAATGAAAATGGAACCGTAAATACAAGCATGGTATTTGCAAGCTGAGCTCATAGCAGGAGTGGATGGCGCTGACAAGTATAGCACATATGATTAGGATGGGGGGGGGGTCTTCGGCCCTTCCTATAAATACGAATAAGTTGCTAAACCCTTTCCCGCCGCGGGGCGTACCATGCTGTCCCCGCAGTGGGTGGGTCTTAATGTCTATGGCTAGCGTCTATGTGCCTCTGCAAGCTTGCCCACCAGTTGGCGTGTGTAGAGTGCCATTGGCTGCTGCGGAACATCCTGAACGTAGGCCGTCCCCGGCAGCCAATGACACGAATAGTGCTTCAGCTGCATAGGCAGGCCGGAGGAGGGGCCTGCTGCAGCAGCTGGCAAGCGGGGCGTACTAGCTTTCCCAGCCTGCGTTAACACCCTGCCGCCAGGCACAACCTGCCTGGCAGTAAGGAGCTAAGGTACGAAATAAATAAATGAATGCTAATTAGGAGAATTCTTTTCACATTGTGGAAACGTTCAAAAAGCACAACATTATCCATTCGGGTAAGAACTGGTTATATTGTAAAATAATATAGGTTGAAAAAAATAAACTATAACCTTTATTAAATCAATATAAAATACAAATATATCCTGAGGAGTCACTCCTCAGTAGTCCATAAATAAATAAGAAAATAAATCAATATAACAGCTCACATCTCATAGAATATCTCATATGGTCAGGGCATATCAATATACTCCAGTCAATATGAAGGCAACAATGCATATATAGCAACAGCAAAACGTACAATAACCAATATCACATGTAAGCTACTGCCCTCGGTTACATGCAAACATAGTTACACATCCCGTGCAGAGACCAGGTACCCCGATGTTTTTGCTAACTGCCTATTTCAAGGGACTACTGAGGAGTGAGTCCTAGGGATATATTTGTATTTTATGTCGATTTAATAAAGGTTGTCAACAGAGGGAATTAAATCTTCTTGGTCCAAAATGGCAGGCAGGTATTTTCATGGATTATCAAGCTGGTGAATGTTTTGTTTTAATTATTAGCTATCTAAATATTCTTTGCTGCGTATCCTTATTTCACCTCTGAGTATTATCCAGAGGCATGTGATGTATGATACTAATAATACTGATGTGTTTTTATGTTTAGCTTTCTTTAAACCCACCAAGTCTATACACCAAGCAAGAGCGCAGGAAATTCCGCTGCTGCATCAGCCTACATTGAGATGCTCTGCACCTCTTTCGTTAGCTAATTACCATTAATGGAAAGAAAGGGAGCTCTGGCAGGCTGCCACAGAAATCAGATGCACGTTGGGAAAAGTTTAATAAATTTCATGTAAGTATCAATTTCATTGCTTGCTGTCAGGGGAGGAGTATAGCTTATGTAGATGTTGTTTGAAGGACAAATTCAAAAGAACAGAAGAAATTGCTCACTTAGAAAAAGGAGTCTCTGCCAAGCCTATGCAGGGGTGAATCTAAGGGGACGGTCTGCTGGCTATCACCCCTCCAGAGATGCAGACACAGAACGTGGTCCCCTGACAGGAGTCTCTCCAGACTGAATTTTTGTCTATTGATACAATATCTATGTGAGAGTGATGAGAGCTTGAGTTTGCGGTTAAAAAAATGGACAAAGGGGGTTCCTTGGTGTTCAGCAGCACAAAAAATCCACCCTGAGCATTTCCCGACAGGCTTTTTTTTTTACCAATTGATTTATATTAATGCTGAATACACTAACATATTGATATTATAGGCCTCGTGCGGCTACAATGTGGACGTCTCTTCTGCCATAATTTTGTTATAGTATTGACACAATAGATATAAAAGGTATGATCACACTTTTTGAAATGTTTCCAAATAATATACAGGGTGATTCATGAAGTATATAGTTTCCAGATGTCGTAAACCAGTAACCGTTGAAGACCTGGACCACAACTGCATACCGTCAGGTATACAGTTGTGTTCAAAATTATTCAACCCCCACTGAAATTGAGTGTTTTGGCCAGTTTGACATTGATTTTGATCATTCAGTCATCTTGCTTACAATTAAATCAAAGAGGCACGTGTAGGTCAGACAAATATAACATAACATTTATAATGAAATAACCACAAATGTCTTTTCTGTGCTCACATCATTATCAGTTTTATTCAACCCCCAAGTGACATTCAATCTTAGTACTTAGTACAACATCCTTTTACAGTTATAACGGCTTTTAAACGTGAAGCATAGCTTGACACAAGTGTCTTGCAGCGATCTACGGGTATATTTGCCCATTCGTCACGGGCAAAAGCCTCCAGTTCAGTCACATTCTTAGGCTTGCGCACTGCAACTGCTTTCTTTAAGTACCACCAGAGGTTCTCAATCGGATTTAAGTCAGGTGACTGCGATGGCCACTCCAAAATGTTCCAGCCTTTAATCTGCAATCATGCTCTAGTGGACTTGGAGGTAGGCTTGGGATCATTGTCCTGTTGAAAGGTCCAACGTCTCCCAAGCCTCAGGTTTGTGACGGACTGCATCACATTGTCATCCAATATCTCCTGGTACTGAAGAGAATTCATGGTACCTTGCACACGCTGAAGCTTCCCTGTACCTGCAGAAGCAAAACAGCCCCAAAGCATGATTGACCCCCCGCCATGCTTCACAGTAGGCAAGGTGTTCTTTTCTTCATAGGCTTTGTTCTTCCTCCTCCAAACATAGCGTTGATCCATGGGCCCAAACAGTTCTAATTTTGTTTCATCAGTCCACAGAACACTATCCCAAAACTTCTGAGGTTTGTCCACATGACTTTTGGCATACTGCAGTCGACTCTTCTTATTCTTTGGAGACAGCAAGGGGGTGCGCCTGGGAGTTCTGGCATGGAGGCCTTCATTACGCAGTGTGCGCCGTATTGTCTGAGCTGAAACTTCAGTACCCACATCTGACAAATGTTTTCTCAGTTCCTCAGCAGTCACACGGGGACTTTTCTCCACTCTACGCTTCAGGTAGCGCACAGCAGTCGAAGTCAGCATCTTCTTTCTGCCACGACCAGGTAGTGTTTCAACAGTGCCCTTTGCCTTGAATTTGTGAATGATGCTTCCTATGGTCTCTCTTGGTATGTTTAACATCTTTGCAATCTTCTTATAGCCATTGCCCTTCCTGTGAAGAGTAATCACCTCTTCTCTTGTCTTCCTGGACCATTCTCTTGACGTCACCATGTTTGTAACCACACCAGTAAATGTCTAGAAGGAGCTGAGTATCACAGTCATTTTAAAGCTGCCTAATTGGTGCTTATTATGCTTTATTGCTGCTCCGTGACATCCACAGGTGTTTTCAATACCTGATTGAAAACACTTGAATGAACCTCTGTTCTTCAGAGTGGTAGTCTTTAAGGGGTTGAATAATTGTGTCAATGAAGAATTCACAAAATAAACATTTACTACTGTATTACAAAACCAATTGATGTCATTTTAGTTGCATATGGTTCTTTAAAAAGTCCTTGTAGGATTTCATTCTGAATACAATTACAAATATACACTAAATTCCCTAAAACCCTTTACAGCATTGGGGGTTGAATAATTTTGAACACAACTGTACGTACTCATAAAGGTTTGTGTCCCGCTACTGAGGGAAGGGACGTAGGCCATAGCACGCGTGTCACGTGACTAGTCAGTCAAAATGGCAGCGTCTGCAGCGGAGAAGACGTTTTTTTGTTCTTGAATTGAGCAAAATGGAATCTAACTGTTGTGCAATGGCATTTTCGATCACAATTCAGAAAAGAACCTCCAACCAGAAAATCTATCTACTATTGGCCTAAAAAAAATTAAACTACGGGCTGTTTGCGCAAACTTAAAAGTCCTGGACAAACGCGTGTATCGGAAAAGGTCGTTGATAGTGTTTGCACCGCTATTCAACGAAGCCAGGGAAAATCAACGTAGAGGGGGAGTCGTGAAGGGCAGATTTCATAGCCCAATGTCTGGAGAATTTTGAGAGAGAAGCTGAAAATGATGCCATTCAAAGGGCAGATGATGCAAAATCTCATTGACCTTGACAATCAAAGCACTTTGAATTATGTGCCGAAATGCAGCACCGTTTTGAAAAGGACGATTTTGCTGATCACTTAATAATTTTCACCATTGAAGCTACATTTCACATGAGTTGTCAGGTAAACCAGCACAAGGTTTGTTTTTTGGGAACAGAGAATCCCTGATTTCCAGTGCAACACATGAGATTCCCCTGACGTAAAGGTGTTCTGTGCTATGTCGAAAAATAAACTGTACGACCCCTTCTTTTTTCACGATAAAACTGACATGGGCAGGACCGGATTAATCCATGGGCCTGGTGCTGAGGATTTTGGTGGACCTTTCTATAGAAAAAAAATGAATTGCTGTAATGTGCAGTGTGTATGAGCGTATCACAGAGCTCCACAACTATAAAACTCACAGTAACGTGCGGTGTGTATGAGTATCACAGAGCTCCACAGCAATAAAACTCACGGTAATGTGATGTGTGTATGAGCATATCACAGCATTCCACAGCAATAAAACTCACGTTAATGTGCCGTGTGTATGAGCATATCACAAAGCCTCACAGAAATAAAACTCACAGTAATGTGTGTTGTGTATGAGCGTATCTCAGAGCTCCACAGTGAAGCATTTGTTCATTTTATAAATGAAAAGTGAGCAATTGCCCCCTTGCCATCCTGTAGAGATGCCTACGCAGGGGTCCGCCATAGGAAAGAGGGCATTCACTGCCAGGCAGGAGGGGAACTTCCACACCTGACATCATCACGTCCACACGCGTGCAATTATGTCAGTGGGTGGGGATAGGTCCCGCAGGTGGCGCTAGTATCCCTGATGTCAGCTCCCTGTGGGAGAAGTACACGATCGGTGCCAGGGTGATTGTAAATTGTAAAAAAAAAATTACAGAGCAAGGCACCCCCTTGTGGCACGTGCCTGTAGACACTTGCCTACTCAGCCTAGTTACAAATCCGGCCCTGCCTGTACCCAGCCAGCCCTATTCCTGCCATGGCTGTCTCTTGTCTTTTGCCTCCTGTAAGTCTCCTGGTGTGTTACCCTCCGTGTCATGCTCCTATGTGTCCTGTCTCCAGCCCACCCGGCCTCTGTCTCTCCTCCTTACCTTACCCAGGCCAGCCCTTTTCATGCCCTGCTCCTCTCCTTAACGCAGGATTCCCACCTGCACTCATTCCATTCTGCTACTTTATCATTCAGAAGCCATTTGTATGGTTTTCATCCAATAAACTCCACTTTATCCCTGATCAATTGTTTGCCGGTTGTATCACTCATACCTTTGCAACCTGATCCAACAAAACGTGACATAAGCCAAATGATAGTGATCAGGGGATATTGATTATTTATTCCAGCAATAAATGACCTATGCAATGAATATAATCAGAATTCAGGAATTGTAGGAAACTCAATGGAATGAGCTTTGTTTCTTTTTCATTCCACTGGTATGTGAAAGCAGCAAGTGAATATTGAAATAGAAATCAGATGCAATGACTGCTTGTGCTCTGCTGGGTGAAATCAGTTTAAATCGGACGCCTCTTGTAGTCTGACGCAAATATTTAAAGACTAAACATAGAACGTGTAGCTCAGACGTATTAGCAAATGGGAAGGCTGTGACATAGGATAGGCATGAGAAAGGTTGCAGGAGCAACCAAAACAATCGTTTTTGATACTTTAGACTGCCTGGTTACCTTTTTTTGTCCCTGTCTGAGTTGCTCTTAGATAATTGGTCCACCCATGTCTTGTGTACCTAGGGATCTCTTCGTCTACTACCAAGTACAGTGTTTTTCTGTTTTCTGTAGATAATGGGATAGGCATGACTAACTTTGGAAAGACACCTGAGGAATTGTTCAGACTTCTAAAACCTAGCAGAATTTGTCTTACTTGGATCTCTGTCAGTAAGAAATAAATCTGCGGCTTCGTATCTGCCCCTAATGTGCATCAACTGGGTAGAGCATAATCAATACTGCAAATAGAAAAAACATACTGCAGAATATAAATCAGTTTATTTAGATATGCAGATGAGCAGGACCAGAACCAGCACTCCTGGTTCTTCTTAAAATGTTTTCTTTTCACCTTTTACTTATTTTATGGCAATGTCAACGTTTCAGAATGTCCTGATGAGGGTTGACCCAACTGAAACGTTGACATCGCCATAAACTGAATATAAGATGAAATAAAACTTTTAAGACGACCCGGGAGTGCAGGTTATGGTTTTCTTGGTTGAATTAGCTGGACAGAGCACCAAGCTCATTGGTAACCAGGGTCCTCGAGTCCAGACATTTTTAATGTTGCTCGATATATATCGCTAGTAGCTTTTGTAGATAAGTAGGCCAATTAAATTATTTATTCAAAATAGAACACTCACAGTACTACTGTAGCCCCCTCTACTACTGCAGTATGCATTATTATTTCATCATTTCAAAATAAAAAAAATGAGGAAAAACACAATCAATGTTTGGCATACAATCACAGGCTTTCTGTACAAAATGTACTCATCTATTGTTCGCATACATGTTTGTGCTTTAAAGGTCAGGTAAATTTGAGCTATAATGTCTGCAATAAACTGACATGAACAGAAATGGATGGTTTTTTTTTTTAGTAAGTCCTTGAACAATGAGTGATTATTTGAACTTTTACCTGAAATTCGGTGCAGATGCCCATTCCAGTGCCACGCAAGCTAGACCTACAGCGGCATACACCAGCAAGAAGAAAATGGACACAATCGCAGCTATGGTGTTAAGTTTCCCTGCAAACAACACAAGCTGTAAGAAAAGAAAATATAAGTAAGTTAAAACGCATTGAAAGATGGATATGTGACCTAGCTCTCTATTCAATGTGAATACAAAAAATGCTTGTGTTTCAGACCCCGCATTACAGCATGTCTCACATTACAGCATGTCTCACATTACAGCGTATCTCACATTTGGTGCAGAATCAGGGTCCGAATCTACAGTATCTATTTTTAAAATGGAATTTTTAATTGCCAGTGTGCTGTATAATTTTTATCAGCTGGAAACAATGTTAATAATTAGACATGTGCACAGCACAAAATTTCGTTTTGAACTAATGGATTAGTCCTAAAATGCAATTTATTTAGTTACTAAAGAAATTCGTTTTCAGTTCTTTAGTATGAAAACTAATTTCATTCATCCGAAAACCAATGGATACAATTACTATTGTAGTGGCTCCTCAGAGGGCTGAGATCGCTGCTTGTTACAGTATCTCTCACTCTCAGCACAATGTGGGCCATATTACATAGTTGGTGCTAACATAACCAGAGCTGTTGTAAACTTCCAGAGCCATTATAGCCTATGGAGGTTTTCAGTTTACAACAGCTCTGGTTAAGTTAGCACCAACATTGTAATAGTGCCCCGTGTCAGGCAAAGCTGTTACAGTAACTGACTGCTGCTCATCACAGCGCTCAGAGGTTAGAACAATATTATTTCCTTGTTTTACTGAAACTCTGAGCGCTGTTACAGTCAGTTACTGTAACAACTGAGCCTGATACATTGTACTAAGAGATAATGTAACAAGCAGCCGATCTCAGCGCTCGCAGCCACTGTTTTAAAGGGCTGTATAATGTTTAGAACATCCTCCTGCATTAATTAATACCCCTCTCTGTATAATGTATACAACATCCACCTGCATTAATTAATACTTCTCTCTGTATAATATATAGAGCATCCTCCTGCATTAATTAATGCCCCTCTCTGTATAGAACATCCTACTGCATTGGCATGTGGAGGGTGCAGAACTTCGGATGTTGCGATGTTGCACTCTTCATTGCTGGTCTCCTTCACTCAATGTAATATCACAAAAAGGACTGAAACTAAAATGTAGTGCATTTTATTTTAGTTTCTTTCGTTTTTTGTACTGAGCAGTTTCGTTTCTCTTGACTCACACTAAAACTAAATTATCCCAAAATTCTGACTAAATCGTTTTAGTACTAAAACGAATGCACATGTCTATTAATAATAGACCTGCATGAAAGTACGAACTAGTCAGGACAAGTCTTCACCTTCAGTGCTGCCGACAGGCTATGAGGATTATCCACTAAGTGCCAGTATTGCAAAAAACAGCCAGTATCACTACTATTAATGCTGTGTGACTAAGTACCAGCGCTTATGGAATTAAAAACTAAACAGCAAAATGGGAAGCTGCACCTTAAAGCTTCTCTTTTGCAGTTTGGGTCATAGTATTGAGAAGTGCCGGAGTTTTTCCGTACTGTAACACTAGCAAATTGTAGCATTTTTTTTTTGTGACACTGGCAATCACCGGTGCAGAGTGGATAACCCCATATTGTTTTATTGTGATTATTCTGATCTATTCATTTACTCTAAGAATAAAGGAGAAATAAGTAAGCATTATTCCTGAGATGATTATCATGGCAATGTCTGCAATGTGTATGGTTTGAGACTGGGATAGATAGATGGTTCAGATGAGTGAATGTTGGGGAGTGGGTACTGGAAGTGAACCAATACTACAGAAAAAATTGAATGCAAACCACCATTCATACGATGTTTGCAGTGATAGGTCCCTTCTTTGGATACATGCTTGCTGAGACTTGCTGACACCAGTGCCTTCAAATGAAATAGGATCTTTTATCTACAATTCTGATTCCGATTTTAAAATCTAAACATTTTTACTGCAGTTTATTTATCGTTGTTAGAATTTATTGATATGCTACTAAAGCATATAAAGCATACAACTATCAATGCTTGAAAAATAATATCAATTTACGATCACAGGTTCATTGTAATGTCAACAGCATGATTTACGGATCAACTGGCATATACCATGTCATTCACTAATGTAGCCCTTTAATTGCAAAAACATGGGTAAAACAGAAACAACTCCATGGAACAGCGAAGATAAAAGCAATAATGATAGTGGTAATACATTTATTTTAGAATAAATGAATGACAGATGGGACTTTTCGTTACTTAATATAATATTAATTAATAATAAATATTAATGACACTTTAAACAAAAAGGGAGAGTGAGATGATTCCCTATTATTCATCATATTTCCTTTTTAATACTTCATATAATATGTAGTGTGCAACTTCCTGAGTTAAGCTGATAAAATTATTAATATTCAACAATTCCCACAAATTATTTTTGTCTGTGTAAACAAAATATAATAGTAGTCCACTGAGAAAGAATAAAACAAGATAGAGATTGCCTACAGTTCTTTGTTCATTGGTGCTTACGGTCAAAAAAGTTAGGTAACTCTATAGGAGTTACTCATTAACCACTGTTATGTGATTGAAGTTCTGGGTTACTGCAAACAATGGTAACAGTCATTGTTCTTCCAACTATGGTGAAATTTGCTTATCAAGAGCAGGAAAATACAACAGGGGCTGGTGACATTTCTTCAAATACTGGTGAACACCTCCAAACAATGGTACCACCATTATTCTTCCTCAACTCTCTCACTACCTCGGTGTTTTCCATAAAACCACTGCCAGGACCCAGCTGATTTATGGAAAACAAATTTGCATTATACATGCATTGATACGATGCTTCAAAATATCAAAACCTCATATTCAATCTGCATTCATTAATTGACAGGCCAGATCTGCTGACAAAATAGCACTACTACATTTCTATAATACAACTTGGAATCTTCCCCTCCCCCCCCCCCACAAGGAAAAAAAATGGATTCCAAGATATTTACTCTGATTTGGCACCTTGGATGTCATGTCCAAGGTGCTAAAACTTTGGGGGCACGTTCTGGAGCCCAACTGCAAAAGAATTGTGTTTGATAAAAGACTATTTTGCAAAATGACTATACGCAATATTAGGGTAGCCGCAAATACCTTGCAGATCAAGATATAGTTGATGATGGTAGGGAAGTGGTTAACCCCTTCACTACCGAGATATCTCAGGCTTCAAAAGGCACCATCTGGTACCCCGATAGAGATATCTCGATCTGCTGATCTGCAGCCCAAAAGCTAATAAAATGTTTGTTGCAAACAAATTTTGTTTGCTTTTAGGCTGCAGAAGGTGCCCCCAAAGTTTTAGCCCTGTGGACATAGTGTCAAAAGAGCTAAAACGGTAAAATCAGCTGCTGAAAGCTGTGAAATATCGGGATTTCAACAGATGATGCAGGGGGAAAAAATTAGTCCTGCTGCTCAAACCTCTGTAACTCAATTTGGCAGTAGATGGTGCCACCTACTGGCCAAACAGGTTATTTACAGTAATATCTATTTATTACTGTAAAATTTATTTAAAATGATTTTACAAAAAAAACACTGGTTTCTGACAATGTTTTATTGGAAAATCACTGGGTAGTGAAGGGGTTACAAGTATTAAACTACAGCAATTATCCAATTAGCATTGTTCTATCATTGTTTGCAACACTGATGAAAAAAACTTTGGTGATTTTAAAGTGGCAAAGTAAATCCATCACTGTTATTTTAATATAACACCGGTGCTTAGTGAATAACCTTGTATATGTTTACTCATTTCAAACTTCAGATTCCCTCTCTTGTTCAAAGAGATATATTCGTAGTGTTCAATTGTACGTTATCTATATTACATTAACTAACAATTGCATCATAATCCTTTTCAAACCTTTGAAAGGGCATTCCAAAAATTTATTTTCACTGTAAATTGAATCATAGGACTGTTTGTTTACTGCAATGTTCTCTCTCCTAAACCTGATGTCTGTCCTCCTTTAATATACTCAACACTGAAACCATTGGCACAGCACCCCACTCTCACCAGTTGTGTGCATGGAAAATAAAGATCACAGAGCTGTGGTCAGCAGGATAAAGACATAGACTGCCGAAGAAACAGAATTGACATTGAACGTAAAAAATAAATCGTTTCAGTCGCTAAAGTTCCTATTTTAGCAGACTGGATTTATTAAGGCTACCGAAAATATATGATCCTTACAATTTTCAATAGTAAATACTGGTGGTATGAGCAATATATGAATGTGGCGTAAAATGAAGCATTTCTACCAGCATTTCTGTAAACCTGCTCTTTAAAGAGGGCGAGAAAGCACAGTAAGCAATCAGTATCCCTTGGAGAATCCGTCTTATTAAGGCTAGGGTCAGACGAATGCATTTTTCACGTTGTCAGTGAAAAAGTGCGTTCGAACGAACGTACGTATTTTTTTCCGGAATACGCGATAGCGGTCATACGATGCGCCTTTTCGTCCGTGATTTTGTACGGATCATCAATAAAACACTTGGTGTCTGGACGTTATGTTAGCTGGACATTAGCAGCGTCTGACGTCTCTTAATGACACACACACACGCCGCTATGCGGCCGCAGCGCACTCTGTACGTCAGTAGTAGCGGTTTGACGTTCTCGAAAAAATGCGTTCGTTGGCCACTTGCGTTGCATGGACGAACTTTCGTGCGGCCGTTCGTCGTATGTTCCCCGGCATTGGACGCTGCTAGCACGGCCGTGATTTCGTGTGGCTAAACGCACGTGAAAAATGCGTTCGTCTGATCCTAGCCTAAATGAATGAACTGCATTTCCCATATGACACTTACAGTTGTGTTCAAAATTATTCAACCCCCAATGCTGTAAAGGGTTTTAGGGAATTTAGTGTACATTTGTAATTGTATTCAGAATGAAATCCTACAAGGACTTTTTAAAGAACCATATGCAACTAAAATGACATCAACTGGTTTTGTAATACAGTAGTAAATGTTTCTTTTGTGAATTCTTCATTGACACAATTATTCAACCCCTTAAAGACTACCACTCTGAAGAACAGAGGTTCATTCAAGTGTTTTCAATCAGGTATTGAAAACACCTGTGGATGTCACGGAGCAGCAATAAAGCATAATAAGCACCAATTAGGCAGCTTTAAAATGACTGTGATACTCCACTCCTTCTAGACATTTACTGGTGTGGTTACAAACATGGTGAAGTCAAGAGAATGGTCCAGGAAGACAAGAGAAGAGGTGATTACTCTTCACAGGAAGGGCAATGGCTATAAGAAGATTGCAAAGATGTTAAACATACCAAGAGAGACCATAGGAAGCATCATTCGCAAATTCAAGGCAAAGGGCACTGTTGAAACGCTACCTGGTCGTGGCAGAAAGAAGATGCTGACTTCGACTGCTGTGCGCTACCTGAAGCGTAGAGTGGAGAAAAGTCCCTGTGTGACTGCTGAGGAACTGAGAAAAGATTTGTCAGATGTGTGTACTGAAGTTTCAGCTCAGACAATACGGCGCACACTGCGTAATGAAGGCCTCCATGCCAGAACTCCCAGGCGCACCCCCTTGCTGTCTCCAAAGAATAAGAAGAGTCGACTGCAGTATGCCAAAAGTCATGTGGACAAACCACAGAAGTTTTGGGATAGTGTTCTGTGGACTGATGAAACAAAATTAGAACTGTTTGGGCCCATGGATCAACGCTATGTTTGGAGGAGGAAGAACAAGGCCTATGAAGAAAAGAACACCTTGCCTACTGTGAAGCATGGCGGGGGGGGGGTCAATCATGCTTTGGGGCTGTTTTGCTTCTGCAGGTACAGGGAAGCTTCAGTGTGTGCAAGGTACCATGAATTCTCTTCAGTACCAGGAGATATTAGATGACAATGTGATGCAGTCCGTCACAAACCTGAGGCTTGGGAGACGTTGGACCTTTCAACAGGACAATGATCCCAAGCATACCTCCAAGTCCACTAGAGCATGGTTGCAGATTAAAGGCTGGAACATTTTGGAGTGGCCATCGCAGTCACCTGACTTAAATCCAATTGAGAACCTCTGGTGGGACTTAAAGCAGTTGCAGTGCGCAAGCCTAAGAATGTGACTGAACTGGAGGCTTTTGCCCATGACGAATGGGCGAAGATACCCGTAGATCGCTGCAAGACACTTGTGTCAAGCTATGCTTCACGTTTAAAAGCTGTTATAACTGTAAAAGGATGTTGTACTAAGTACTAAGATTGAATGTCACTTGGGGGTTGAATAAAACTGATAATGATGTGAGCACCGAAAAGACATTTGTGGTTATTTCATTATAAATGTTATGTAATATTTGTCTGACCTACACGTGCCTCTTTGATTTAATTGTAAGCAAGATGACTGAATGATCAAAATCAATGTCAAACTGGCCAAAACACTCAATTTCAGTGGGGGTTGAATAATTTTGAACACAACTGTACCTAGTTTCAACGTATTTAGTTTTAAAAAGTAAAGGTTTAAACCTATAAAACAATATAATACAGAACATACGCTCAGAAAATCAAACCACAACAGGTCTCAGAGCAGAGTCCAAGTCTTAAATAGGATCAAAGGTTGGCATTATTCCCGTGAAGCAAATAGTGTGTGATTAAATGATACGCCAAAACGTGAGGAGATGAGGCGCCAATAATAACTGGGTCACTGATGAGTCCAGCGTCAGAATTGTGGTCAACCTCTGGACTCGGCCAGAGGAAGATGCCTCTCAGGTGACATGAGAAGGAATGGCACCAAAAAGCAGATCAGGATTAACGGCGATGACACAGGGTACGTAAACCATTTACATTCCTCTTGTATCACTATATTCTCAAACCTATGACAGTAAGAGAATGTCTGTGGTAAATCTAATTATTGGTGTGTATTTTGACTACGAGCTATGAGGATAAGGAAAAGGTGCTGGGAAAGACTCAAGTGTAGGTACAACCCATCTATTTAGCTGTATTCGTTCTATATAGCTCCTATCAATTTAAATGTATATGCGGTCTAAACACAGCTGGAGAGCCTCTGGTCGCTCCCCTGGCCTCAATAAACTAATTAATGAAAAAAGATAGCAGTGTCACTTTGCGTTTGGAAGGATGGACTTATTTAACATAAACTGACACCCATGATTTATCGAACAGGTTCATGGCCATAACCCATTGCCCGCAGACTCTGGCCCTCAGTCTAGGAGCGTGAAGCTAGATCTTGATGATTCCTTAACTAAATAACGGCGCACAGAGAGCAGACACCATCCATCAGAATAACGTCAGCTTCCTCTTTGCTCTGAGACCTATTCGTTAGGAGAAAAAAAAAATCAGCTACTGCGTATAGGGATTTGGGGAGAAATAGAAATTCTCCTATCGCCTGGAAAGCAGTGATACTGTCATGATAAAGAGCAATATGTTCATTACCACCTGGTGGATCGAGGGCTGGGACTTCTACATTACGGATGGTAAATAAGGATGCCATACAGAATTGTGCTAACCTTTTCGCTGCCATAAAAATGCTCAGAGGGTTTTAAAGACATCTTTTCAAGATAGGCCTCTTAAAGTTTTTGTTACTGTACCATAATCATGCAAAATATGTGTAGTGAATATTGTGTATATATGCATACACCAAAATGCCAGAATTGAGCGGTATATATATTTATTGCCTCGATCCCAAGGTTATTCACAAATCTATTTTGAAATCTTTCTTTTCAGTCCATCAGTTAGTATTTATTCCTTATTTATCTTCAGGTAGGTCTATTACCCTTTAATACCTATCAATCCAACCATCCTTGACATGTTTCCATCTAAAAAATACAGCAGATAAATACACCAAGACAGCAGAAGTCACCAAACCTTCATCTTTAGACGAGATGGCAATGAATACTAGAAGGGTTATTCAGAGAGAGACGATCTGGCCCGAAATTGCTTCGAAGAGTGAATTTCCCCATACGGTGCACTTTCGTGGCCATTCAGCTACTCAGAAAGCAGGCAGTTTGCCAAACTTTGGCAAATTGCCAGCAAAATACAGTGCAGTTCGGCGGCAGTGAAATCCCCCATAAAAAATCAATGGTTAATCTATTCAGAGAACATTGAACAGCAGAGAAATGCCAGTGAAATGCCCCGATATTTGGTGGTTTCATTCAGCAGGTTTAAATCAGGTGAATCCTATAGGTTTCGCCAAAACCTTTTTCTCTATTTTTTTAAATAGATTTTTCTATAACAGACCGTTTTATTATTATTCCAGACATTTTCGTCCAGTAGTTTTTTTGCAACCAGTGTTTCAAATTTGAAACTTTCAATCTTTTTTTTTACCCTGTTCGTGGGCTTGTTGGCTTTTTCCGGCGGCTAGCTGGTGCTGTGTTCCGCGGATTGCCGGCTTTTTTCTGATGTGCTTGTTTTTTTTTTGGCGGTTTTGTGGCGGATGGTGAGCTTTAGTTCGGACGCATCTGGGGTTTTTTTGGCGGTGTGTGGCAGTGTTTCCATATGATGCGGCAGTTTTGCGGTGGATTTTTGGATGCGGGCGGCGGCTTTTCACTGCACTTTGGTGACCCTGATGTGAATACTGAATTCACCGCAGGGTCAGGAAATTTGAGTGAATGACCCTGTAAAGCAACTACTAAACATCATTATCAGGGCTCAGCAGACATGCAGGGTTATTCAAAGAGATCCGAATTGTGGCCGAAAGGTAACAGAACAGTGAAATTCAGCGTACGCTTAGCTTTCCTGGCCATTCGGCTATCCAGAGAGCAGGCAGTTCGCCAAATGTTGGCGAATTGCCTGCACACACGGTGCCTGTTCGAGGGCAGTGAAATCCCCATAGAGAAGCAATGCTTCGTCTATTCAGAGAACAAAAACCAGCAGTGAAAAGTTGCCGAATTGCCCTGCTGTTCGGTGGTTTCATTCGACAGGTTTATTCAGGCGAATCTCATAGGCTTCAATGTTAAAAATATTCCCGTTTTAATCAATATCTTATGAATATGATGACGTACAGCGCCGGAAGAAACACATCGAAACACACGGAGCCAGGTGATTCCACTTCTGCCCTCCTCTGTTATTTAAAGACGGAACTGTAAGAGGATGGTAAGTTCTTGCTTATAAGCCACTGAAGAAGCACCGTTTGGCCATTTGTTTTATCCCATTGAGGAATAGGGATGAGCCGAATGCCCCCGTGTTCGGTTCGACTTCGAACTCGAACAATTTCAAAAGTTTGAGTTCGAACACGATCCAAACTCAATGTAAGTCAATGGGACCCGAACGTTCGATTTTTAGAGTGCCCTCCAAGAGGGCATATATGCTAGATATTTGCCCTAAAAGGTGTATGGGGGTCCGGGTAGTGCCCAGGGGGACAGGAAACAAGGACAAAAAGCTTTTAAAAAAACGTTTTTAAAGGGACAGTGAGTTATCCATAAAATAAGGGTTAAAAATAAAAAGGAAAAATTGCTTCAAATATCGTGCCTAGGAGGTCCCCATAACCTGCCCGTGATGTGGAGGATTTGTAGGATGTATAGAAACATTTAAAAACAAAAAAATGACATTTCAAATGACGGTAAATGGTTTTCCTTTAATCTATTCATAAACAACTGCTTGGGGCGGCAGCCTGTATGAAAAGAGGAGACGTTTTAGGACATGCAGAACAAGTTTCGTGATTTTTTTGGGAAAATTATGGTGAAACTTATGCAGGCTTTGGATGAAAGTAACAATAGGTGCTTTGAAATTGGGCCTTTAGTGTCAGCAACAGTGCCGTCACACCGTAACCCCTCTGTGGTATTGTGGAAGAGTGCAGGGTTGGACCCTGCGGTCCAATATTAAATGATATGAATCTGGTATAGGCGTCAGTGGCAGTGCACCCAAATATTGTGCCTTTGGTGGCAGCAAGTGCCTTCACACCGTAAGTAACCCCTCTGTGGTATTGTGGAAGAGTGCAAGGTTGGACTCTGCGGTCAAATATTAAAATGATATGAATCTGGTATAGGCGTCAGTGGCAGTGCACCCAAATATTTTACCTTTGGTGGCAGCTGTGAAGACAGATTCTAATTTGCTGAACTGTGGTATAACTCACTGATACACGCTGATAACAGGCTGTGCCAAGACAGATTCAAATTTGCTGAACTCTGGTAGAACTCACTGATACACACTGTCCCTGATAGCCTGGCAGTGCCAACACAGATTCAAATTCCGAGAAATCTCCTACAACTCACTGATAGAATCTGTGTTGGCACTGCCAGGCTATCAGTGAGTTGGAGATTTCTCGGAATTTGAATCTGTGTTGGCACTGCCAGGCTATCAGGGACAGTGTGTATCAGTGAGTTGTAGGATATTTCTGGGAATTATAATCTGTGTTGGCACTGCCAGGCTAAATCCCAGAAATCTCCTACAACTCACTGATACACACTGTCCCTGATAGCCTGGCAGTGCCAACACAGATTCAAATTCTGAGAAATCTCCTACAACTCACTGATAGAATCGGTGTTGGCACTGCCAGGTTATCAGGGACAGTGTGTATCAGTGAGTTGTAGGAGATTTCTGGGAATTAGCCTGGCAGTGCCAACACAGATTCTAATTCCCAGAAATCTCCTACAACGTCACTGATACACCCTGACAGAACAATCTCCTCTCCTCTCTGATTCACTCCTGCAAACACACACGTTGGGGCTGCAGGCAGGGAAGCCTTATATAGTGTGCTGCGAGACTTAGCTCTGTGAGCCCATGATTGGGCAAAATTTGCCCAATCAGGACTCTGAGCAGTGATTGGCATAGTCTTGCACCTGTCTTGCACCTGACCTGGTCAGGTGCAAGGCTGTAGCCAATTACAAGCTTCAGGCCAGTGGAAAAGTGCATTGTGGTCCATTGTGGGCAAACATGCGGTGAACACGCGGAAATGTTCGGAGTTCGACAAACAGCCAAACGGGCGATGTTCGAATCGAACTCCGAACAGATCTGAACCAAACGCTCATCCCTATTGAGGAATAAAAGTTTAAATTTTGAGAATCCTTCCACGTTCCCTGTTTCCTTCATCATAAGGATCACCTTATCTAGGACATAGAGTACATCATCCGCCTAGGATTTGGGGATACCTGAAGGTCGGGAGAATACGGGCAGTCAAGATGGCCCATAAACAACTTGTGAAGTCACCATATGAGAGCTGGAAGCTCTCTCAAAGCGTGAGTGCTCACTTGTTGCTATGAATTTAAAGTAGTACGAAGTTTATACAATACTGTACTATGGGCTGTACATTTTTTATTTGAGGTGTATACAAGATACAGCATGCAATCTTCCCTCGAAGGTTTAGGGAATCCAGGAAAGGAACTACATCCCCTTTTTTCGTAAGCTCACTGCTTTCCTATTAGTTCTCTCACCTTAAGGTGCACGGAGGAGCGCTGTCCTATGTGTGTTGATTGTTTCTTTCTACTTTGAGATATTGGGAAGAAGAACTCCTTTTTGGGCTTCTGTAGCGATCTCCACTCACGTTGTAAGCGCACTACCATTTGTTATTTTTTTACAATACTTATCTACCCCTAACAGGCCAGGTTTTAAGAATTACCTTGAGGAAATGCAGACGAAATCCTGCAATCCCTGAGCAGCAAATCATATCCCTTGTGATGTGCTTCAGATATCTGGAATACCTGATCTGGTAGTGGGACCTGAGGCTGAATTTGTAGATTAATATTTAGGAAAACAAGAAAAACTGTGGACAACACTCACATACCACTGACATTCACTCGCACGGACATTTGACCAAATGCACCCTGTACATGCACTGGCACCCTGAACAAACACATTGCCTCGCACACTGATATTTATACCTTAATTCATAAAAAATATACCTCTGCATTCATGTATATTAGACAAGTAAACGATTGCATTAGTAAAATCTGACAGCGCAGCAGCATAAACACACTGACAGCTTACGCAAGCAAAGAAAAAGAAAAATCAAATGTGTTTTCTATTTTGAGATGTCTCTTTACCTATTAAGAATATATTAAAATTTCATATTTACAGATAAAGTATAAGAAAATGCAATTAGAAGGAATATCAGAATGTTTTATAGAGTAAAACACCACATTCTAGCCCACAGTTCACTGTGTTCAGAATTAGCTGGATACAGGAACTAGAACAGCCAAAGCACCAAGCAGTGTATTACAGGACTGTGGTTGAATACCAATGAACCAGACATACAGAGAATAGAGTTTATTAAAAGAAATCCGCTCTCTCACCATCTAATAATTGCTGGTGGACAGTGATGACTAAGCCATGCAATAATTCTTCCACCACTGGTGTCTGTCCCAGTTTTCCAATAAAGAAAGTCTCCCTGTCTTTAACATCCTCTTTCTATAAATACAACGTAGATCTTCCCTATACTGTCCGCTCATGATTTAATGAGTTCCAAGGTAGAGAGGGAGTTTACTTATACTAAAATAGTCAATATGAAGATGCCGATTATGCAAATGGTATTACTTGGTCTAAAGACTATACCATACAATCATAATTAGATGCATAATTAAAAACAAAGGGTACTAATACCTTCCTGCTATATGGTGCAATTTCTGGGCAGTTTGCTGCAGATCGGCGACAGCAAAATTGTACCATATTGAAGTAATGGTTAATCTATTCAAAGCACGTCGAACTGCACTGAAATGTCAGTGAAATGCCGGGATTCTTGGGGATTCAGGTCCACAGGTTTAAACAGGTGAATCCCATAGGATTCAATGTAAAACAAGGTTATAATTTTTATCAATTTTTTTATTCAGTCATCTATTCATTTTCAACAAACCTTTTTATTTATTTTTGGAACATCTTTTTTGTATTTTATAGGCAACAATTTTTGATTCCTATTTTTTTTTAAAAAAACAAAAAATTCTCTGTAACAGAGCTTTTTATTATTTTTTAAAGCACCTTTTTTATTATTTAGACACATTTTAATGCATTTTTATTGGTTTAAACACCTATTAGAAGAGCAGCAGAGTTCTGTGATGTTTTTTTGCATATCACCAGCATTCAGAAGCAATTCGGGGACACTGGTGAATATTGAATTCAACGCAGGGTTGACGAATTCGAAACATCAAAGCACACCGAACCAAAAAGCAATGAAATTTCAGTGCTTTCTGAATAACCCCTTATATTGGGCTATATACATTCGTCACACCAAAATAGGGATGCCAAGAAGAAAAACCTGCGCCTGCAGTTTCTCCTTAGCGTCCCATTTTAGCATGACATTACGGGGCAGGCGCTAAATCAGTAGCCTGCAACGTAACACGGCGCTAAGCCTCAGGATGCTCACAGCAGCGCTAAGTGCCACCAGGAGCATCCCCTCCATGGAGTCCATAGGACTCCATTGAGGCTTCCGCTGCCAGTCACATGACCTGCAGGATCTCGTGACCTCGTGAGATCTGACAGGTCGCGTAGTGATTTGCAGAGGGAGACTAGCGGACTCTCCTCCCCCCAGTCTCCCTCTGCTCCCGGCGGCCAGAAGAGGCAGATCGGGCCGCCGTTCTCGCCGCTGGATGAGAGGGGAGTAATTGATTTTCGTAGGGATTTCAGCGGATTCCACAGAAGCAGAATCAGTTAGCACCAGGTCCTAGCTGTGGTTAACTTTCAAGATAACCACAGCTGTACAGTAATTAGCGTTAGGACTTTGTAAACCTACCGCTAATTAACACTTTTCGTCCCCATGATAAGCATAGGGAGCGCAAAGTATAGGAAGCTTGCACTGAAAAGCGCAAGATCCGTATCGATAATGTTTTTTTTAAATCTGTTAGCATTCGGATTGTAATATGGTCCTCCCACTCTAGGGCCACCAAAGCTAGCGTTAATGCACACACAGCACAGGTGAGCGCTAACGTTAGCGTTAGGAATGTAATATGGCCCATTCTTTCTAGACCACTTGTTATGATTGAGGACGTTCCACTTGGATTGGGGGACAGTCTATTTACATTGTGTCCAATTTGCTAATGGGGACAGGAGTTACCAACTATCTGGTCCTTAATGATCAAATGCTCATATAGCACGGATTACGAAATTTGTGCTACAGAAACCACTCGGATTTCCCAGTTTTTTCTTGTTTATGTATTTCAGCTGGTTAACTAGCTCATTCCAACAATGTTTGTTTTTACTGCCATTTATTTTGGATTGTATATGTATGTTTTTTAGGGTTTAAGTATTTGTGATGCTATTTCAATTTAAAGTGCTCATTTTACACATTATTTTGTTTTCACTGCTGTTACCCGTTCTTCAATCTCTTAGTATCATCATCTATTTTTCAATCATTTAACAGTCTTCTTTCTAGGATCCCCATCCTTCCTTTATCTTGGACTCCATCTCCACACATTTCCTCACCTCATGCTTGCTAACAGCAGTTTGCCCTTGATAGATAATCTCTTTAACGCTCCATCAAGAAAACTCTGGCAGCTTTACATGCACACAAAATAGAAAAACCAAGAATAAATAACTATAGAGGCTTTCAAGTGGGCAAGGGGCAGGTTACAGCTAAATGGTCAATTACCTCTGACCAAGGGGTGTCATATATTAAGAGCACAGCACCTGGATCAGGCATCAAGAGTTCATATAAAGTGCCTCCCTCCCTGTCTCTACCTAATTCCAGGACATGGAGAGAAATTTGTATTTATTGAAGCGCAGGGTTTAATATGTTCTTTATTAGAAAAACAAAGACTGTAAAACAATGTTATCTTGCATCCACATCATAGATGTCATAGAATGTCCACTCCTTTTTGCTTTGCTGTCAGATAATTGTAGAAAAATAGTAAATATATTGCAAGTAGAAGCTACATCCCTTTTGAAGCTCATCCGTTATAAAGATATCAGTACCTGCTTAATAATAATTGCACAAATACAGCTGCAGCAGCAAAAAAAAACAAAACCAGCAAAACAAGAAAAAAAAACACACGCCGTGACTGCTGGCACCCAGAATGGTTTATTTGTTTTATATAGCTATTTTATGTGTTTAGATTTAATGCACATCTGTCATATTTTATGTTTGTACAAGCGTTTTGTTTAATCATCTGAGTCCGTTAGAAACAGGTTGTGCAGTATAATAAATACTAAGCGCTCTAGGGTCTTTGTATAAATAAAAGGAAAAGTTGCTTCCAATGTGCCTGTTTGTAATTTTTGGGCTTTTCTTTTTTATTGTGCTACAAGGTGGAAAGCCTGCCCAGAGGGCAGTCTATTGTGGATATACTGCCCCAGCTCGTGGATATATGCCCCAGCTCGTGGATATTGCCCCAGCTCGTGGATATATTGCCCCAGATCGTGGATATACTGCCCCAGCTCGTGGATATACTGCCCCAGCTCGTGGATATACTGCCCCAGCTCGTGGATATACTGCCCCAGCTCGTGGATATTGCCCCAGCACGTGGATATTGCCCCAGCACGTGGATACTGCCCCAGCACGTGGATACTGCCCCAGCTCGTGGATACTGCCCCAGCACGTGGATATACTGCCCCAGCACGTGGATATACTGCCCCAGCACGTGGATATACTGCCCCAGCACGTGGATACTGCCCCAGCTCGTGGATATTGCCCCAGCTCGTGGATATACTGCCCCAGCACGTGGATATACTGCCCCAGCACGTGGATATACTGCCCCAGCACGTGGATATACTGCCCCAGCTCGTGGATACTGCCCCAGCACGTGGATACTGCCCCAGCACGTGGATACTGCCCCAGCACGTGGATACTGCCCCAGCACATGGATATTGCTCCCCAGCTCAGACCCCAGACCAGACATGGGGCGGCTGTTCGAATGCTCTATCGGCATTCGGACAGCCGCCCCATGAGCTCCGGCATACTTGCCTTCCCGAGCGGCGAAGTGAAAGTTTCCCCGCTTCCGCTCGTTGAAGGACCCAAGCCGCGGTCACGTGGGACTCCCACGTGACCGCGGCTTGGGTCCTTCAAAGAGCGGAAGCGGGGAAACTTTCTCTTCGCCGCTCAGGGGTTGGATGCGTGCGGCAGCCGGGTAGAGGCTGCGAGCGCAGCCTCTACCCGGCTGCTGTGTGCATCTTGTAACCGCCGCGGCGAGCGCACAGCCGGCTCGTGCCGCGGCGGTTGCATGCGCGCGCAGCCAACCGCCGCTGGTTGCGCGCGCATGCGCAGAGTAAGGCTTGGCGACAGACACGCCAAGCCTTACTCTATTATAGTATAGGATGCTTTGGTCTGACAAAAGAGAGACATAGAAGAGAACTGTCAGGTTGTCAGGTCAATACCATGCTAATATGCGATCTGAGAGCCTCACTGACTAAGGAAGATTGATGCCTTATAGTAAGGAAAGTATTTGTATATTGAAGTTAGTAAAATTAAGGTTGTGCATAATATATTCTTTATTATATCTACTCAGTAAAGATTCATGGGATTCACAGCTCCATACAATTCAGCAGGTCTGTTTGCAAAGTCATGCTCACTACTGTCATGCCATAGGTGGCTCTTCTGATATCACTTGACAGGGAACCATTGGAAGCTCTCATTTGTCCTCAGACTGCTGTGCCAAAGCAGTCACCAAGATTGTGGAGCCCTGGAGGTATGACAGGAGCATCTTGGCTGCACCGGATGGTGCATGCCTCCGATTCTTCCCTGAATCTGCCTTTGATGACGTTGAACAGAATGAGAACACAAAGTGAGTGGACAAAGTTCAACGGTTTTGAATAGTAAATAAATGTATACAGGAAAATTGGTATAGGAGATCTACTTGCAATTATAGTGAGAAAAAAAAAAAAGAGGTTTGTGAGGGTCCTGAGGGAGAGCAACGGCACTAGTGCTACTTGCAATTATAACCTATGCTTATGAAGCAGCTTTTGTTAGACTTTAAGTAACATGTTGGTGTGTTTTGTTAGTACACTATATTTTAGCAGTGCTTTATAAACAATTACAGGCAAATATTTTTTATTTTGGCTGGTTAGTATATGCCTATATTCCTGATAATAAACTAGCTATATGCATAATTATAGCAGCGATATAGCCGCTAAACATGACAATCAGAGAGGGGGAAAAGTCACTACAGATTTAACCAGAGTTCACTTGGTTACCTTGCAGCCAACTGTAAGACATGATTTAATCAATAACCACACTAATAAATTCTGCATGAAACCTCAGTGCTTTTAATTGTGGGTGATTGAGCTCCTCTATTTCTTAATGTAGTGGTTCGCAACCCTGGACCTCAGGTCCCCCTAACAGGCCAGGTTTGCCAGATATCTGAAGCACAGCACATGTGATTTTGTTACCGGAATCCACTTGGTTCACTCGGGACGAGGCCGGACCGGACACAAGCAAGGATTGTCTGAACACGAGTCTCTTCAGGAAAGGCAAACTTTATTGTGATGTCACAGAAATGCTCAGACAGGATTGAATCGCAAAGACTGAGCATCGATTACCCAGTGACATGAGGTTTTATACCTCAAATACATAATTAGGTACATCCCAATCAGCCCACCTCCCGGTGACACCATCCCACCCCACGTGGGTTAATACCTCCCTTAACCTAATACAAAGACATTCCATTAATTGGCCGTAAATTGGCAAACTTTATGTTAGTTTCAGTAAATCATGATTAGTTGCTTTTCCCATTCCGGGCTGCGCCCTCCTCCCTTGCGCCTACAATCACTTGTTGCAGCTAACACCTGGTCTGATCTCTATACTCCTTTGTCTCTCAGCGGGCCTCAATGACCTTGGTGTATCTACTCTTTCTGCCTCGCCGTGCCAGGAACAGCCTAGACCTTTCTCAGACTCTAATTACTTTTTCTGCTAATCTAACACATTCCTAAATTTCTACGTATGCTTTATTCTAGTTTCAGCTAAAAACCTGCCTAGTTATTTTTAAGTGAACCAATATTCTGAACAAGATGGTCGCCTGGCTTATAATGGCGGCCATCTTCCAGCCTATTTCCACTTCATTCCCCCCTTGGCTCAAGCCTCAGGCTCTTCTCCTGAGACTTGTAGCCATTACACCTCACTATTTTTATTCTCGAGTTCCTCATACTTTGGGGGGCCTATTTTCGTTGGGAACATACCTTGTGGGATAATCAGTGGTATCTTTTGTGTCTGTGTGGGTGTCAGTGCTCTCTGGCATAGTGGCCATAGACATAGCCCTATGCGGTACAGTAGTGCTCCTACGATCAAGATCACTACTACCATCAGAATCATGGATCCAATCTGCGAGATAAATCTCAGAATGGATTCGAACCAATCTCCGATTGCTCCGAACCCACGGAGTGGATTCCAGCCTTCAGCAGCGATCCTCCTTGCGGTGTTCTGCAACTGTGCTACCTTTTCTTGGTGATCTTGGATTACCTGGTAATAGTCAGGGACGTCATGTGTAGCGTTCTTGATGAAAGTGCAACATTCATAATGCATTGTCATCTCACACAATCCATTCAGGGCTGCACTAATCTGTTCCAGTGCCATATTGTGTATCATTTGCACCTTTCGTATCTCTCGTATTTCCAGATTCAACAACTGAATATCCCAACTAGTCTTATTCAAAATCTCATCCATCAGACTGGTATAACTGTTCATTCTTGCCATCAACGCTCTTCCCCATCCAGTCCATGCCGGCAGCCATGCCCATATTCGATCCGCTTTCTTGAATAGCTCTCTCTTCTGTCTTTCAAACACCAGTGGATACCTAGGGTGAAGTGTTGTGTCTGAATTAGTGTCTTCCTCCCTTACCATCTGGATTGGGATCAATTTAGCCAAATAACACATTCCCGTTACTGTAGGTGGTACCCATGTGTAACACACTCCTTCACAGCAAACCTGGTACCCTCCTTTCACTATAAATGGTGATAAGTATAGTGTTCCCTTTGTTATCGCTATCGCAAGCTGTCTCAGTCGTCTCATCATATCCACCACATCCTGTTTTCCGTTGGTCGCATTCGCAATCTCCTCCTCTTGTTCTCTAGTGAATTGCCTGCATCGTATGTATATAGAATATGCCTTCAGTCCTGTTCTGAATATATAAATGTATGATGTCCAATTGAACGGACTCGAGTTACATATTTTATCCTCGTTATTTATCTCCTTATCTGGGCCTAATTGAAAACACCATTCTGGTTGGTACACTGGTCCTATTATGGGGTGCCCAGGACTGAATGATTCTGGTTTCTCCCTTGACATATCAACTGCCTGTACTGTAACATTTTCTGATGCAAACATACTCAAATTCATTGGGACAGAGGCGAATGGTATATGAATTGTCTCTGGGTGCAGTCTACTACACACCCAACATGTGGTTTGCCCAGACTTTTTAGCATAGTTATATTTAAATTTGCACAAGTAAATGTCCTTTTAGCTGGGTTCCAGATAGCGCCTCTCGCTTTTGTCTCCACATGGTACGGTTCTCCATCA
Source organism: Leptobrachium leishanense (assembly GCA_009667805.1). Lineage (NCBI taxonomy): Eukaryota > Metazoa > Chordata > Amphibia > Anura > Megophryidae > Leptobrachium > Leptobrachium leishanense. The sequence continues at coordinate 149,444,013 of CM019066.1, read as the reverse complement.
CCGGGTGTGTACCATTCCAGATATTGGTAGTGCTTGGGCACTTAGGGCATACTTCACATGACAGTCCATAAATCAAATGTGCAAGAAACAAAATTAGTACCAGAATTGCCCCAACTGTCAAAAACCCCCGGGCAATTCTCTTCACAGTCACATAAACCCAATCCCTCCCTGCCGGAATTTCAAAAACAAAAGACATTTCCGGTTGATCACGGGTCGGGGCCTCTAAATAACCCTCTCAGCATTCTCCATCAGTGGATAATTAGATCTCGTATCCATCAGAACACCCAAGGGTTGAGTATCTTGGATGCTTTCAGTCGAATCTCTCAGGGGCTCATGACTGTTGTCTTTGTTAGCTTTAGCCTCAGTGGATTGGTCTCGTTGGTGACGACCTTCCATACTGGTTCAGGATTGGCCGCAGCTACCTTCAGTCTGGAGTGATGTATCCACGGGACCACCTCGGCAACCTTTACTGCTGTAGGGGTTGATATCAGGACAAAGTAAGGACCTCTCCATTTTGGGCCTAGTGGATAATTTTTCCACTCCTTCACCCATACTGAATCACCTGGACAATATTTATGCAGTGGGGGGGGGGTACAAAAAGTGAGGCATATTATCTCCCACCCAAATATTCAATTTCTGCATTGCTTTACCCAAAAGTACAACTTGATCATTCAATTTAGTTTCCCCTAATGCCCGAAGGTCCCCCCTTAGTCCATTAATCAGAGGGGTAGGCCGTCCAAACATGAGTTTGTACGGATTTAGCTTCAATTGGGGGGTTGGCCTTTACCGAATATGTAATAGGACTATCGGCAGCACATCCAACCAGCCTAATGACATTTCTTGGCACAGTTTGGACATCAAAGTCTTTAGGGTATGGTTCGTTCTCTCGACTTTTCCCGAGCTTTGGGGCCTGTAAGCAGTATATAACTTCCAGGTGATACCCAACAGTCGGGCAAATTGCTGTAAACAGTTCTGTATAAATGCAGGGCCATTGTCCGACCCTATTTCGAGAGGAAGTCCGTAGCATGGTATTATTTCTCTCAGACTTTTCACCACTTCCACTGTCTTTTCTGTTCTCATTGGGAAAGCTTCCACCTATCCTGTCAGGGTGCACACCATTACCAGTAGATATTTGTATCCTTTGTAGAGTGGCAGCACTGTGAAATCTATCTGTAACGATGCCATTGGAGACAGCCCGATTGGCTGCTTCCCTGGAGGTTGGGACGGGCCTGTTCTCGGATTATTCTTGGCGCATATCACGCACTGCTGGGCTATTGCTTTGCAGATTACTGACAGTCCTGGTACGTAGAAATGTGGCTCCAGTTGTTGTTCCATCATTTCTCTTCCTCCATGGGTACTTGCGTGGAGCGTTCTTACAATCTCAGGCGCCAGTGTTGCTGGTAGAACTATTTGTCCATTCTCTAACTGGAACCATCCGTCTTCTCCGTACCCACCTTGTTCTTCCGATAGCCATTTCTTCTCCTTTTCTGAATACACAGGTGTCCATTCGCTCAGTGGCGCCGGTAAAAGTGCAGCCACCACTGGTCTTACTTTGTATCGTGCCAATTCTCCATGGTTTCCCTAGATAAAATCTTCTTTTGGGAAATAATGTTGCCAGGCAAAGAATAGCAGATCTTGTCTGTCCTGTGAATCTCTCACTGCTGGTATAAAAAAGTTCACCACACTTTTCTTCATTCTTGGCAGTTTGTTTTTGATAAGAATCTCCTTGAGGAAGAACCTCACCAATGGGGCTTGGTATTCTTCTGCTCCCAATTCTCCCAAACTTAGCAATATTCGTGTAATTCTCAGATTATTGTGAGGGTTGGTTGTTAGGTTTTCAAAACGTGAGACGAAATTTTCTGCTCGTTCAACTTCGATTACTTCTGTGTCTGTATCTTCACCATACTCCATTAGTTTTACGACGAAGAATTTCAGCATCATTTTGTATGCCCGGCGGAGTCTGTGCTGAACTTCTGAGGTGTTAATCATAAAACGTGTCTTCTGAGAATTCAGAGGAGTGGAATAAAAATTTCGGCCTTGGGGCCGAGTTGGGAAAAGCCATTGGATATAATCATAATTGAGTTCTAATAGTTCGTAGTCATTGCGCCATTTGTACAAAATAATTTCAATAAAATCGCCTCCAGATTCAAATTTTCTCCAATTCATATAGAATTCGTAATTTGGCATAGCAGGTTGGTCCTCTTGCTTGCAGAGCAGGACTTTGGCTTGATCAGTTGTTAGCAATGGTTTTGCAGCTGCTTTCGCGGCCTGGTCTGCACGCCTGTTGCCTCTTGGGATTTCATCTTGACCCTTTTGGTGGCCACAACAGTGCATGATACTGACAGCACTTGGTTTCCATACAGCATCCAGGAGAGCAAATATTTCAGCTGCATACTTGATTTGCTGTCCCGAGGAAGTTAGTAGGCCTCTTTCTTTGTAGAGTGCACCATGTGCATGGACAGTCATGAAGGCATATTTGGAGTCTGTGTAGATGTTCACTCTTTTGCCTTCGGAGAGTTGCAAAGCCCTTGTTAGAGCTGTGATGTCAGCAAGTTGTGCAGATGTATGGTCTGGTAGAGGATTTGCTTCAATAATCTCTTCTGCTGAGACGACTGCATAGCCAGAGACTTTCTTCCCATCATCCATGTAACTGCTACCATCAGTGAATAGCTGTAGATCGTATTTGTCTAGGGGTACGTCTTTCAAATCTGGCCTGCCACTAAACACTTCTTCCATGACTTGGAAGCATTCATGATCTGGATCCTCATCACAGTCAGGCAGTAAGGTAGCAGGGTTCAAGGTAGCGATGAGGTCCAAATGAACACGTGGATTCTCACACATCATAGCTTGGTACTTCGTCATCCGGCTGTTGCTGAACCAGTAACTTCCTTTTACATCAAGCAGGGCTTTGACAGCATGGGGCATCTTGACATGAAGAACTTGTCCAAGGGTCAGCTTGTCTGCTTCTGCTATCAGCATTGCTGTGGCTGCCACAGCTTTCAGGCATGGGGGTAGGCCGCAGGCCACAGGATCAAGTTGCTTGGAGAGGTAGGCCACAGGCCTTGGCCAGTAGCCAAAACTCTGAATCAGCACTCCAGTAGCTGTTTGATTGTGTTCATGCACGTACAGCTGGAAAGGCTTGCTGTGATCTGGCAGTCCCAGTGCAGGAGCTTCTATTAACAGAGTCTTCAATTTCAGAAAAGCTGCCGTTTGCTCTTCTTCCCAGAGAAAGGGGTCATGCTCTCCTTTCTTTGTGGCTTGATGGAGGGGTTTAGCAATGTCTGCGAAATTGGGGATCCACAGGCGGCAGAACCCTGCAGCTCCCAGGGATTCACGGACTTGTCTTCTTGTCTTTGGTTGGGGTATTCGGCATACTGCTTCTTTTCTCTCTGCCCCCAGTGCACGCTTGGTACCTGTTAATTGAAAACCTAAATATTTCACAGTCTGTTTGCATATTTGTGCTTTCTTTTTAGACACTCTGTAATCTGCTTGGCACAGCAGATATAGCAGGGCTTTTGTGGCAGAGAAACAGTCTTTTTCTGTGGGAGAAGCCAGTAATAAATCATTAACATACTGTAATAGAACAACTTTGTCTGGCTGAGCGTTGAAGGACAGGAGGTCCTGGCTGAGCGCGCACCCAAAAATCGTGGGCGAGTTCTTGAAACCTTGAGGGATGCGTGTCCAGGTCATTTGATGACGCGCTCCCGTGGTTGAGTCCTCCCACTGAAACGCAAAAAAAGGCTGGCTTCCTGGAGCCAGGCGGATACAAAAAAAAGCGTCTTTTAAATCAAGCACCGTGTAATATTTTGTATTTCCGGGGATTAATGCCAATAGATTGTATGGATTGGGAACCACAGGGTGTAAAGTTACTGTGGCTTCGTTAACCGCTCGTAAATCTTGGACTGGGCGGTACTCTTGTGTGCCCTCTTTCAGTACTGGCAACAGAGGTGTGTTCCACGGTGACACGCAGAATTTCAATATGCCGTGATCATTAAGTCTCTGCAAGTGTGTTTGGATATTCTGCTTGGCTTTTTGTGGGATATGGTATTGTCTTAGAGCCACAAGCGTTGCACCTGGTTTTAAATCAACGTATACCGGAGGGATATTTACAGCTAGTCCGGGCGGGTTTTCCTCGGACCATACACCAGGGATTCCCAGGAGTAGTGTGTACGGGTCCGGGTCGGCCGGCGGCATTGGTGCCATGCGCCATTCCTCTTCCCTTGGCATAATTACTGCAATTTGTACAGGTTGGGTGTGCTGGATGGCTGGGCTGTGCTGTCGTGCAGAGCAGCCACTCTCAGGCAGGTCTAATGTAGCGTGACCCCCGGGGAGAAATGTAATTTGGGCTTGCAATTTGCAAAGAATATCCCGCCCCAGGAGCTTGATGGGACATTCGGGCATATACAAAAATTCATGTTCAACATTATGCCCACCCACACTACATTTTCGTGAAGCAAGAAAGGGGTACTTAGCAGACACCCCCATTGCTCCCACAATAGCGACTTCATTTCCCACTGGGGGAGCAATTTGCTGTGTTACAACAGAATATTCGGCACCGGTGCCAATCATAAAATTTTTATCTTTATTCCCTACTTTCATAGTGACCGTGGGCTCGTGATTACCGAGCGGGATGGGCCCAGGTCCTTGTCAATATGTACCCTGCCCTTCAAATGACTTTCCCGCCAACCCAACAAATCCTGCACCGGCACCATCATTTCTCTCATACCTGCCGTTTGTTACCTGACCATTGGAGGCCTGACATCCCGACTCCCCAACTTCCCCGGCACCCCAAATTTAGCCAAAAATGCCAGACAATTATTTTTCCAGTGACCTTCGCCCCATCACCAGGCGCACTGATTGGGTCCCAGGGATTCCCTAGGGGTTCCCCTACCTCTAGCTCCACGACCCCTTGCTCTCCCTCTGTCTGGGGTACCTCTTCCTCCTCCACTTCCCATATATCCGACCACCCCTGTATGCCTTTGTCTCTTTATTTTCTCCTGCTTTTCTTCCAGATCCCGGTTATGATATACTTTATTAGCAATTTCTATCAGTTCGCTAATACCCTTACCCAAAAACCCATCCTGCCTCTGTATTTTATTCCATATGTCTTTCTGTGATTGACCCACAAAAGAAGAATTAATTAACCTCTGATTCTCCACTGCCTCAGGGTCAATAGGACTGCACATCCTATATGCATCTAGTAATCTTTCTAAAAATGCACTTGGGGATTCTTTAGAGTCTTGCACAATATTCGCTATTTTCTTTATATTTGTGGGCTTTTTCCCTCCCGCTTTAACACCTATTATTACCGCTGTGCGGTACGTCTGCAGGTGAGCAATACCTGCAGCAGTATTGTACGGCCACTTGGGATCTGTTTTGGGGTAATGCTCCTCTGCCCACGCTTCTGGCTGGGCTCTGGCATCTTCTACGGCTTGAGCAAGTAGAATTTTTCGCGCGCTACTATTTATTCGGGCTCTTTCCTCAGTGGTGAACATTCTCAGCATTAGTTGCTGACAATCTGCCCATAAGGGGTTATATGTAAGCATGACTGACTTTATCATACTGGCCACCGCTGCGGGATTAGTGGAGTACAGTGGTGTGTGTGTTTTCCAGTTGAATAGATCTGTTGTCGTGAATGGGACATATGTGTATTGCACTGGCCCAGGTGCTCCGTTTTCCAATAAAGGGACCTGGCACCTCCTGTAGGGGCATCTGCATTTTACTTTTACCGGGGTTGTGCTGATATGGATCTTGGGGTTTATATATATTGTTCGCTGCGCGAGTGGTAGCACCTTTTTTTACATTTTCATTTTTATCATTATTATAATTTTTTTGGTCTACCAATTTATATATGCTCCCATCGGGCATTTCGATCTTCCCTGGTGGGACCTCTCTGTCTTCTCCACCCACTGCCCCTTTATCTTCCTCCGCAATCCTGCTCGCCGGAGCGGAGGAAGCCGGCGGAGCAGTAGCAGCCGCCCGCCTCCTTCCCTCCGCAACCGCGGCACGCAAAGCTTCTCTAGCTGCCCCATAATTTGATGGATAGGGCGGGGACAGGGAATCAATCTCCTCCGGTTGTTCTACCAACACCGTTTTTTTCTTTTTATTATTTTCTCTATTGGGGGGGTACCTGCTTCTTGTTACGTCTCGCCATCATTATAAAATAACTTTTATCTTTTATATAATATTTCCATATATCTATATATGGGTACTGCTCAGGAGGTCTGCATTTCCCGGTTACTTGGGAATGCATTTTCTGTATTAGCGCCGGGTCCATTGACCTCTGCTCTGGCCAGTCTGGAACTAGCAGTGGCCACACAATTGTACACATTCCTGTTAATTTCCCTTTAATTAACTCTACACCATAATCATATGTTGTATATAGTGCTTCAAAATTTTGCACCATATATTTTAAGGGTGTCTCACCCTTCTTTATCTTGTTGGGCTTGGATGACCCGTTACCCATTGTTTTTTTTTTTTTTTTTTTCAGAAATTTGAAATTTTTATTTCTGAACGAGGGTCACAAGTCGACCAACAAAAGTGGACTCGCAGGGCCACATCAAAAATCAACAACATGTGAACGAGAAAGGGTTAGGTAACTGCACAGAAAGTCATGACAGTTCGCGTTCGAAAGTGTCCCCAGGCTATGCATAGTCCACAGTAGACTGGATATATACTGACTGCATAAATTCAATAATGCATGGGGGGGGGAAAGAGAGGGAAAACGGGAAACAGGGGGTTTGTTACAGTTCACTGTGGGGAGGAGAATGTCTCCGATGGGAGGATGGAAAGAAGAGAAGAAAAGAGAAAAAAAAAAAAAAAGGGGGGGGAAGTGGGGGGGAAGCGGCAAAAGCCAAAACCGTGACTCTCCTGGCACGCTCCCAAGGGAGGCCATGGAGGGGTAATGTCACGAGGCCCGGGAGTGTGAGGGCCAGGCACGACAAATATCATCATGATGGCGCGCCTCACACACAGCCGGAATATGCCAAAAAAAAAAAAAAAAAAAAGGGGGGGAGAGAGGTAGGGGGATTAAAGAAGGAAGAGAACAGATCCTCCCGCGGGGTAGACACCCTGGTTAAAATAGGATAGAAATGGAAAAAAGGATGAAAGGATGATACGCGAGGGGGGGGCTGCAGAGGTAGCAACAGCTACACAACAAAAATCCCCATACTCGGGGTATCAGATGAGGTGCCCCTAGCAGTGTAGTCTCAGTCCAGGTCGCTGGGGGGTAATGGAGAGCCACCAGGTCGAATCGCAGCTTCCTGGCCCTTAGCAGTGGGGAGTAGTCCCAGGGACCGAAGATGAGTCCCAGCATCTTCCGCCGATGTAGCCACAAGGACCTGTCCGTCGGCAGGGGTAATAATGAGAGAGCCAGAGGTGCCCCATTTATATCCTATTGAGTGGGCACGGAGTAGGGCTGTAACCGGCCGAAACTGCCGTCGAGCCGCCAGAACTAAAAAAGGTAGGTCCCGATACACAGCAATGGGCGCCTCATCAAACAAGACTGTCGGCGTATTCCGTGCAGCGCGAAACAATGCTGAGGGGAAGGCTGCGTCCTTGAAGGTAATAAGGATGTCACGCAGCGCTTTTGTGGGAGCCAAGGCCGACTTTCTCACCCGGAAAGCGGTGAAGGCAGAGTTCTGCAGGAGGTCTGAGGGACCCATAACCACTTCCAAAAAACGCGTAACGTAGGACTGAAGATCCGAATCCGACACGGTCTCGGGCACTCCTCGAAGCTTTGCATTCCTACGTCTGTGTCTCGACTCCAGCATCACCACCGCAGATTGTAGGGTACAAATTTGCTGTTGCAAGGTTTGCATAGATGAGGTAGTTGCGGTCTGCGTTCTCTCCAGTGCCTGTGCGCGGGTCTGCAGGTCCCCTACCTGGGTTTGGGTCACCTCAACTGCCGCCTCAAGAGCTTGGAAGTCTGCCTGCCAGGACCTCCGTGCATCTTCCAGCAGGGTTCTGATGTCTCCTTTTGTGGCAAGAAGCGCATCGTCCCTCGGGCCAAGCATCGCTGCAGGGGGATCAGCAGCCTCCTCCACCGTCTGCAGGTCTCCAACATCAGATGAACCCATTCGTAACAGCCGCCGTCCCAATCCCCCTCCTAGCGAGAGACGGATATCAGGAGTGCAGGGGCTCTCCACCACTCTGGCGCCCTTACCCTTCTTCCCCATACTTATGGAGAGCGTCCTCGTGCAGAGCTAGGCGAGTGCCTCCACTGCAGGCCTCCAAGATGGCTGCCGACGACCGGGGATGTAGCCGTTAAAACGTATTCCTCCCGAATTGCGGGTCCGGAGGGGGGGACTAGACAAGCTCCGGGATTGCAACACCTGATGGCCGACGTTCGGGCTTCAGCTGATTCAGTTGTCTCGTCTTTAAAGTGTTAAAATAGTCGCTTTTAGTGGTAGCTGAGACGGAGCTCTGGAAGCATGCGTGTGTCTCAGTCTATCGCCGGCCACGCCCCCCCGTTACCCATTGTTACTCTTAAGAGCAGTAACCATTTTACAATACAGATATTACTTGTTAGCAAAAACACTTGAAATTTACGGTCTGGTACTTTAGCCAACAGTTCATATATCGGATTCGCTTCCTCCGTCAGTAGCCGGACTGCAGTCGCCTGAGCCAGAAACGTACCTTGGGAGTCCACTCTCATGTTTGCTTTCTCGCTAGGCGAGTAGGCGCTCGATCACTCACAGCACTCTCAGCAACCATTCACAACCCATACTGTACCAGATACTTTCAGCACAAAACAATACATAAACAATTCAACTCTTTCTACTAGCCGAGGGCACACCGTCCCTCCTTTTGGCTCCCTATACCCCGTTAATTTGAACTCTAACTCTTGACTGCTTGTGACTATGTGCACCCCGTTCTATAACTACACTCCCGTCTGCAATTCCAATTTGCCTATGAGTAATTCTACCCACCCGGCACCACTATCTCTGCAGCTACCACTGGCCCCAATGAGCCCTCTTCACTACACGACGTACACACTAGCACTGACTCAGGGCTCTAAGCCCGGTCACAGAAATCTCTCCGCCTTTCCTTTTGTCCACGTGGTGAAGCTCTATTTACAAACACTGACTACGACTACGCAACTCCATGCGGCTCCCTTTTTCCTCACATACATATTTTATCCTTTAGTTAACATCCGATCCCCCGGGTCCAGACACGCGCTAGCCACTCTGGCTCCTTTACTTGTCCGTGCTTTCGGCGGCGGGTTCGGTATGTCAACGAGACCGTGGCCGCGGGTTTCCTTATCCAACTACGGTTGGACGTTTTCCTTTATACCGGTATTTCCATTAGACATACAAACATAGAAGACACTTTACCTATCGCCGCGCTGCTAGCTGTTTCCTTGGACTCCGGGGTGTCCTAGTGTTCCCGGGCCGGGGGTCCGTTTGAGACGAGATGAGGTCCACTGAACAGGAAATCCTGCTTGGTGCCTGCAGATGTCAGCTCACCTTCAATGGACGCCCAACCAGTGGGATCACTCGCACCTGCAGTCAACCGCTACAGTGTCCAGCAGTCGTTGCCGTGCCGGCAAAGGGCCTCATATCCTGGCTATCGAGCCCCCAGAAATGTAACCGGAATCTGCTTGGTTCACTCGGGACGAGGCCGGACCGGACACGAGCAAGGATTGTCTGAACACGAGTCTCTTCAGGAAAGGCAAACTTTATTGTGACGTCACAGAAATGCTCAGACAGGATTGAATCGCAAAGACTGAGCATCGATTACCCAGTGACATGAGGTTTTATACCTCAAATACATAATTAGGTACATCCCCAATCAGCCCACCTCCCGGTGACACCATCCCACCCCACGTGGGTTAATACCTCGCTTAACCTAATACAAAGACATTCCATTAATTGGCCGTAAATTGGCAAACTTTGTTAGTTTCAGTAAATCATGATTAGTTGCTTTTCCCATTCCGGGCTGCGCCCTCCTCCCTTGCGCCTACAATCACTTGTTGCAGCTAACACCTGGTCTGATCTCTATACTCCTTTGTCTCTCAGCGGGCCTCAACGACCTTGGTGTATCTACTCCTCTTTCTGCTTCGCCGTGCCAGGAACAGCCTAGACCTTTCTCAGACTCTAATTACTTTTTCTGCTAATCTAACACATTCCTAAATTTCTACGTATGCTTTATTCTAGTCTCAGCTAAAAACCTGCCTAGTTATTTTTAAGTGAACCAATATTCTGAACAAGATGGTCGCCTGGCTTATAATGGCAGCCATCTTCCAGCCTATTTCCACTTCAATTTGATTTGCTGCTCAGTGACTGCAGGATTCAGTCTGCATTTCCCCAAGATAATCCTAAAAATCTGGCCTGTTAGGGGTGCCTGAGGACCAGGGTTGGGGACCACTGCATTTATCTATAGGAGTGGATCACCCAGTCCCACTATACATATCCAGCTGTAGTAGTGCAGATATAAATTGCTCACCATTAGCATTAGTAAAAGTTTGAAACATGAAAGTCAGGGATGGGGTGGGGAAGAGACAACAGCAAACACAAATATTGCTTAAACTATGCATTTGCTGGCCATTTGTCCAGCACAAAGTATACAGACAGAATTGGATTTCATACAACTGAAAGCAAAGTTGTAATAAACGTGACAGGTTTGCTTTCATAACAGTTTTTGTGGATGTTCTAATGTAGGGAAAAATCAAAGACGACCCATCTAAGTCACATATGCGATGAGAGTCACTTTGAACGTGAGGTACATGGACCAAGAGGCGCATTTGGGAGGTGCAGGCCTTATGTTCTTTCTGGTTTCCTTGCCCTCTGCGATGTTGAAGTCACCCTGTACCTACAATTCTAAGTGCACTGTGCAGGGTGTTTGTGTAGTCTGTGCTACGCATACATACGGTTATCATTATTGTCTATGTTTATCTGTTATTATCTGCTAATATGATTGCTGTGTGGGTCTCCCTAGCCATTTCCAACTCCCCTTATCTAGAATATGTGTACAGTTGTTAAAGGTTGGAGTGGTCTTTGTTTGTATTCTGTGGCAAACATTGCCCCATTACGGATAGGGATTAATCCGAATCCCCCTGTTTATCCTCACAATCTGTTATTGTCCTATTGATCTGTTTTGTAGGTAGGTTATGCAGTGCATCTTGGTGATAACCAGAGCTCATTCCATTATCTGACCCTGGTCTAATTATGTCCCAAACACCGGATACTCAGGCAGTGATTCTTGAGCTGTTGCAACAGTATGCCAGGGAGGGATTTCCCATTGGCTGCTAGGCCCCTCCTGGCACTGTGTATATTTAGCTCGTCGAAAGCTTGGTCCCTGCCTGACTGTTATACCTCAAGATCTGTGTGCTGACTCTTTTCTGGAGAATGCTATCACTATGCTTTCAGTGTACCCATCCTTAAGCATTCGGCTAAGGGCTAGAGAAAGGCATGAAAGACTGCTTGTGGGAGGACAGGGATCCAGCAAAGAAGCGGCATTAACAGATCTTATTAGTGACCCAGTCACGATACGAAGATCTGGTACAACATACATAGTTTTTGAAGCTGGTAGAGATTTCTCAAAATATTAATGAATGTACCAACTTGAGATCAGTGGTCACTGAAAAACAAAGTAATAAAAAAAATCATCTTTTGAAACAGCAGGTCTTTTTGTAACATATATTTTTAGGTCTGGAGCATCACAGCAAGGCATAGCCCTCTTTCAGGTAGTAATGAATGAATTTAAATGAAGTTCTATCCATATATTGATTTGTGTTGTCCATAGCCATCCCCTTTCTTAAGTGCAAAGCTGTATCTTTCCCCCACTACGACATGACCTCTATACATGTATTACTCTCTTTTCCTCAGGGTTTCCAACGTCAATATAAATTTCCACTGCAGTCATTGTAACCACAAGATTGTCAGGACACCCTGCCTGAAAATCACAGATCAAGGCAATCAATGGCAGCCTGTCAAGGAGTAAATGATTAGCAGAACGTGAGATAGAGCCGTTCAGAGCTTGCATGGACCAGCAACGTCGAGGTGAAGTAGACGGGAAAGTTGGTCAATTTTAATCACTGATAATTACCTTTTAATAGGTTCATTTATCAGTTCAATTTATTTCAATGATCTATTTTCATTAATTACAGTTACAAACAGCTAAAATGGGCCTGAGAGACGCAGATAATCTTAATTCAAGAGTAACGCAGAAAGCGGAATGACGATTGCTGGCTAATTTTTTACTAATGTTAGGAGCTTAAACATTAAAAACAAGTTTCATTAACATATGTGAAGGGAACCACTCAGCGTGGTATTCCAAAAATCCATGTAAATTTGTTACTTTACACAAAAAGCTTGCTGAGGGATTACGATTTCAGAAACTACAAGCTAAACCTGAATTGTCGCATATTCAGATATCCAAAACTCACATTTGTTTGTGATTGAACATATATTTGTGTCACGTCCTGTGCCAGGGATTTGGCCCGGCAGCACTGTCTTCGGTGCTCGCTGGCTGGGCATCGAGTGAAGTACACGCTCGCGGTGGTCAAGTGGATGGTCAGGGGGCAGGGCGCGGCACGATGACACGGTGCCGCCAGGTTTAAAACCAGCCTGCTCAGCAGACTCATTGCCCTGGCGTGAGTTTTGCTTCCCTTAATGCTATTGGCGATTTACCATTACATGTTTGACTCGGACTATTGAAAACAAACCCTCTATTTGTATGACCTCGGCTATTTCTGAGAACCCTGCTTGGTGTATGAACCCGGCTATTCCTGACAACCCTGCTCTAAGTGTCACTCTTGGATTAAGGCTGATCATCTCTCCTGGTACTGAGACCTCTGCTACCTGATCTAAGAGTTTTCTTCTCATCTGTTGTCTGTTAACCTTTACTGGGTGCTACAAGATCTGTTCCCCGCAGGTAGTTAGCGTTACCGACCATCCAAGGATCGGAGGGCTAGATAATAAACTGTATACAGGGACCAGTATCATAGACCAAGGGGGGATCCTTGACAATTTGTGGTCGAGAAGAAGAACGCCAGCATATGTTTCTGTAGGAGGGAATTTCTGTAGTTTCCTAGTATGTGCATATAGAGCTCCAATGTTCAGAAGCCTGTGTGTCAAAGCAATGGGGTGCTGTAAGTGCAGAATATAAGAAACTCTGGGCCAGATTACATTCAAAACGCTAAAATGGGAACCCTAACGGAGAAAGCAGATTTTCCCGTAGCATCCCCCTTTTAGCGTGAGATTCTGGGGCAGGCACTACTTCAGCACCTTGCCCCAGAACGATGAGCTACCCTTGGGGATACTCGTAGCAGCGCTTCTGCCTCACCCCGAGTATCACCTCCAGGAATCCATAGGACTGCATGGAGGGTTGCGCAGCTGGGCCGCAAGCCCTGCACGATCTCGCACTTGTGAGAACACTCTGTGCCGCGGAGTGATCCTGGAGGGAGACTGGGTACTATTAGCCCCATTCTCACTCTACTCACGATGGCAAGAAGAGGTGGATCGAGCCGCCATTCTCTCCAAGGGATGAGAGCTGAGTATCTGATTTATTGGGGGGGGGGGTTGGCTGGTGCTTAGCACTAGGACTTTATAATACCTTACTTATCCTAACACTAAATTACTGATTGTGTACCCTATACTTAACATTGGTGTGCGCAAAGTACAGTAAGCTAGCGCAATCACCGATGTGCAAAGTAATTTTTTTACCTGTTTAGCGTTAGGGATGTTTTATATGGGGGGGCATGCGACAAAGTCACTTATCCTGACAATAACTCTAACATATCCAAATGCTACAGTTAGTGTTTGGTATGTAATCTAGCTCTCTTATGGGTCCAGATTTTAACATATTTAGACATAGGATCAACGTGTTGCCCCACTAAGAGTCTTTATCACCCCTAAAGGGTTGAAACATTGATCCTATACTTTAATATGTTATAATAAGAAATCTATTTGCATCTTCATTCTGGAGAAAATATATGTATATTGGTTTTGAGGATTTCTGCACCTGTGTTCAGATACTTAGAAACGTACATACTTAAGTGTGAGACAACAACCGTTACCTGTGGTAGGAATGCAGAAATGTTGGCGAGTTCTCCAACTTATTATTTATGACGTGACCCCTGCCTCCATGACAGCTAAAAATATGCTAACTTTGCCTCTGACAGAACCCTGCCACTCAGCGAAAGATTAAACAAAAGAAAAGATTTTAACCTATAAGCACAATTATCTAAATGACATGCCATATGTTCCCACTAGGTTGCCTACATATTTATGAGAAAACACATTGTTCAACTATGCATATTGTTATGGTCCATCTTATCTACTCTGGGGGGAAAACTGAAGTAAAGTTTCCTACATGGAAAGATGATAACGTCACACTGAACAAGCACAGCTGGAATAAAAAAGGGAGGTGATGCAAACGAGTCAAGAATCACATCAGACTAGAGGATCTAAACAACGGGATAGAAAATAGTGGATCATGCATAGTTTTAATATATAATTAGGTTTACACTATAATAAAGCAATATATTTCCATTAAAAACGAAAAAAGTAGAGTTGTGTAAGATAGAGAATGAAAAGAAAACAAACTGCGGTGCAAAATTATGAAATTTGACTCTTTTAGTCCATAGTTTGTAAGTTTGTTCTCAGGTCACAGCGGACTCTGGTACTTGGATATATCCTACACCTTTCTCCTATGAATAGTGAATTTTTGGCAACTTGCTATTTTTCCAGCTTGGTTATATTGCCATAATATTTGAAATTCTCTGGTAAATTCCCTAAAATGCTGATGAACAGCAAGTTATATTAAAATGATACTGCATATATTTACCTGAACCAGAATCCAGGATATAGTGACAGACACCCAGGGGTTCCCTCCTCGAGAGGTCTTCTTAGCAGGAGCCAAGAGCCTTCCTATACAGAGAAAAAGAACACACAAATATATTGATTTATATCATAACTATTTGCTTATTTTCCTTAGAATCTGGTGCTGACAATGCTTGGTCAAGATATGGATGTAACAAAAACACATTGGTTACTCGTAGGCATGCACGGAAAGGCGTGCCAGCATAATGAATTGCTCCTGCCTTTGAAATGTTAGATTCCCATTAGGGATAGACCGATATCACTTTTTAGGTGCCGATACCGATACCGATAATCGGCTACCTTTCAGGCCGATAACCGATATCGGGTGCCGATATTCTGTACATTAAAAATTTTCGAAGGGGGGGGGGGGGGGAAATAAAAAAAAAAAATCACAATTTCTACATAAATCTGGTGTCAAAATTGTAAACATACCAGCTGAGAAATAAAGTGCTTGAAAAAAAGTGTGATGGGTTAAGAAATCGCAACCACCCCATTTTTCTTTCTTTCAGAAGCTCCAGCTTTAATTTTATTTTTTGGTACAACAAAGCAATCTGCAATGCAAATAGATTTCCAGTGAGGAACATGGAAAGCTTTACATTACAGTTTGTGGTCAGATAAAGGGACTATTTGAGGCATTTATTTATTTTGTTTCCCCGCTCCTTGGCGTACTGCGCTGCGGAACCTGCTGGTGCTATAGAAGTGATGATCTGTAAAATGCTGGTCCCAGCTGCTCGGCTCACAGGAGTTTACAATCTAGAGGAACAGAGGGTTCGGCTCACAGGAGTTTACAATATAGAGGAGCAGAAGGACCAGCTCACAGGACCTTACAATTCATTTAATGGGTTTATTCACTAAACCGTTCTTCCTGTTGGCTGTCCTTGCTGCCATGCGGTTCATAAATTTCAGGTTTATTCTATGCAAAGCATGCCTGGCCTGGCTCCTAGGTATTGCCTCGACTCTGTCAGGCTCAGCTATGGTGGCTGCAGAGGTGTTTGTAGCAGGAGTCAGATGTTTGCAGGATTTGTGCACGGGGCATATTCTGCACTTATTGGGGCACAGTAAACAGAATCTCTAGAATCCACTGCTGGGAAGGGGGGGTTCAGAGACCCAGGAAGATGTAAATCAGTACCCCCTCCTTTGTAAAAAGTGCAGCACTACTTTATAGCAAACTTTTATGCAAGGGGCCGTGACACACAAGCTGGCAGTCGGGTAGCCCAGGACCACTAAAACCCTAACTGTGGCTTCTATCATTACTAAAAACAAAATCTGCAAACTCCGTTCCTTGTCCCCAGGTGGCTCCCTAGAAAGCTGATCGTAAGCTCCTGGGGTCAGAAATCGAATTTTCCCTAATGTAAACTCAAATCCCTGAACCTGCCAAGACAAAACTAAACGGCTGGCAGATAAAGGGTGCCGTGAACTATTTGAGGCATTTATTAATTTATTTAATCTCGGTGTCAGGGCAGTAGAGTTGAGCAAGATTTATGCTCCTATGCAGCCAGTCTGAAGTGGGATGGGGAGCTTTACAGACCGGCAGGTAGCACAGCGTGAAGGAGCAGACAGGGAGAGTGAGAGCAGGGGAGGAGCACAACAGAGCGTAATGGACCCTCCGTAAATCAGTCCGACCATCCTGTTTGTTTTTATTACAATTAGATGTGCTTCCTCCCCCTCTGTTTCTTAATATGTTCGAGCCAGTGGAAGGGGGAGACCTCGAGGTGACCTCATCATTGCCGGCCAGAGTGCGGAAGTGCCGGGATCTGACGCATGCCCAGAGAGATCGCAGCTTCTCAGAGTTATCGGCACATCGGCAGTGAAACAGCCCGATGCCGATAACCTGGAAATCACTGAATATCGGCCCCAAATATCGGTGGTACCGATAATCGGTCGACCCCTAATTCCCATCTACACTCTTTGGTGTTTTATTATTCAGTTCATGATAAGGTGCATGTAAATTACTATTTGTGATTATTTACTGTTTGTATAATGTGTGAATTTCCTAAAGCAGTGTTTCCCAAACCTGTCCTCAGGACCCGCTGACAGGCCGGGTTTGCCAGGTATCTGAAGCACAGCACAGGTGATACGATTTGCTGCTCAGTGATTGCAGGATTCAGTCTGCATTTTCCCAAGGTGATCTGCAAAATCTGGTTAGAGGGTCCGGAGAACAGGTTTGGGAAACACTGCTTTCAAGTATGGGCTGTACACATTATAGGGACTATTCACATAGCAACGAAATTTCAGTGAAATTTTGGTGCACTTAGGCAAATCCAATTTGCTGAAATTTCTGTGAATTCACTACTTAACGAATGGTCACCGTAGTGCGTCGAAGATGGAGTTGCCAAAGCACCGCGAAAAAGTTGGAGGACGTCATCGAAGTGCACCGAAAATCACCTTATCACCTTACTGCAAACATCCCCCCCCCAAAAAAAACAGAACTCTAATAAGTCATTAATCCTTTCCCAGCACAGGGCGCACTATGCCGTCCCTGCCGCGGGTGGACCTTAAAGCCACGGGCGGCATTGTACAACCCACGGACTTCAATGGGCCTCCTCTGGCCCCACCCACTAGCTGGCGTGCGCCATTTGCTGCTGCAGGATGGCCTGGTTCAGGCCGTCCTCCGGCAGCCAATGAAGTGCGATGTGTGTCCACTGCGTGGGTGGGCCGAAGGAGAGGCTGCTGCAGCAGCCAGCTAGCAGGGCATACCAGTATGCCCTGGCCAGCGTTAAAGGCCTCCCACCGGGCACCACCTGCCCTGCGTGAAAGGGATAAACCAATAAAAATGTATTAAAAAGGTGTCTAAATAATAAAAAAAGTCATTAAAAAAAAAAAAAAGAAGAATAAATAGGTCTTTTAAAGAATTTTAAAAAACCCTTTTTAAAAAATTGAGAAAAACCATTTCATCCAAAGTAAAAAAATTAAAAGGTTTTTTGCTGAAAATGAAAAAAATAAACTTTTTTTAAAAAAAATAATAAAAGGACATTACATTTTTACATTGAATCCTATGGGATTTGCCTGTTTAAATCTGTCAAACGGAAACACTGACAACGGGCATTTTGCCAACATTTCAGTGCAGTATGCAGTTCTGTGAATAGACAGACCATTGCTTCGCTATTGGACAATTTCGGTGCTACCGAAGACTGAGGAACCATGGTGAACTGCTCTGTATTTCGCCGTCAATTCACCTGTATTCAGCGAATTGACAGCTTAGTGAACAAACGGTTCATCATTCATTGCAATTCGGTGCTTAGTAAATAACTGCTTATGTGACGGCTTCTACGTTTTTGGATGTAAAACATTTCCTTGATTGTTTGAAGATCTCGGAGATCTGGTTTCCTTTTACTTGTTATATTAGCAGGTGCCAGGGACCTTTAAGGCAGCTTACATGTAACTGACAATTCAGGTCATTGTTACACATTAACTTTAAAAAAAAAGAAGCTATTTTTGTTACTATTGTTGTGAAAGTGTTTTAATTTTGCATCTTCCTTCTAGATATCGAAATTTAATTCTACCCGACATCAAAAGGCAATTTACAGTTTTTGTCTAAATGACATCCAAGAGCAATAACAAAAGGCTAACGGAACGCTGGACAGAAAGCTTTCCACTTTTACGCTTCCATAAGTCAATACGGGATTTGATTAGCACATACCGAGCTGTTAATGTCTGAATGGAGTAACAAGAACACAGAATAATAAGAGCGAAACGCTATTAAAAGCAGAAATTGCTAGTTATACCCAGCTATGGAATAGCTCAAAACAGCAATCTTCTTAATTGTAATGATGTACTGTATATTTGATGCGTAATTTACAAGACCTTGTGCTGATAAATCTATGTTTGGTAAATGGAAAGAAGAGTAAAAAAAAGGCAGCACAAAGCAAACAGCATTAATTTCCCATTCCCAGCTCTTTCTGATTCCAGGAGAATGTGATGCTATGTAAATAGTTAAATGGATGAGGACGAGGGAAGCTCTCCTATATTAAGTGCATAAAGTGGCTAATATTTCACATGCTGATACACCAGAAGGGACAGCAATGGGTGCTTTAAAAGCTTCTTTAATTTCTAGAGTATTGTTACCGTCTGTCGCTGGGGGAGTTAAATGGTAAAACACCCACTTCATCACTTTATGTAGAAAAATGCAGCATTTCCAAAGTAGCTTTGTGCATCCAGCATCCTGCTCATGTGCAACTCCAAACATCCTTGTTTTGTAGGCTAATAACAGCTGGATTACCTTTCCGTTGTCATATCTGTTTATTATGAGACACAGCACATAGATGATCTTCTATAAAGGGTGAGTGTTGGAAAAAATTGGCATGAAAACCAAATGGAATGTTACTTTTTGGATTTCAAAATGTTCGAATTTCAGCCATACAACAAGTCTTTTCTTGACTGTACCACAAACAGTGGAAATAATGGCTTTACATGCAGTGAAGCCCTTTGTTTCTATTTTTTGTGGCAATAAAAAAACAGGATAAATTCTACAATATAAAAATACAGAAATACACATAGGGTAGTATCCCATAGAATCAGGTAAAGACAGAAAACAGTTAGCCACTCAAAGATGAAAAATGAGGCGAGCCCTTCATCCTCCAGTGCAGCTACTTAGCTGGTGTCACATCAAAGTTATCACATCAGTGTTGTTGGATTGTTGGTGCTGGTATCACATCATTACTGGATCCATCAGATGATTGTAGGATCTCGAAATAAATAATATATAATGATAGCACCAGACATCAATTTAAAAAAAGTTAATACATTTTTATTAAGAGTAGGTAAAAGCAGCTTAACAGACCAATGGCAGCAACATAGAAGCTTACAGCTCAATGCGTTTCGACCCTATAGGGTCTTCCTCAGGAGCAGATATGATGTCATATCTGCTCCTGAGGAAGACCCTATAGGGTCGAAAGGCATTGAGCTGTAAGCTTCTATGTTGCTGCCATTGGTCTGCCAAGCTGCTTTTACCTACTCTTATGAGTAAGTTAATACATTTTTATTACTTTTTAAATTGATGTCTGGTGCTATCATATATAATTTATTTTGAGATCCTACAATCATCTGATGGATCCAGTATTGATGTGATACCAGCACCAACAATCCAACAACACTGATGTGATAACTTTGATGTGACACCAGC
The DNA here is from genome assembly GCA_009667805.1 of Leptobrachium leishanense. Classification (NCBI taxonomy): domain Eukaryota; kingdom Metazoa; phylum Chordata; class Amphibia; order Anura; family Megophryidae; genus Leptobrachium; species Leptobrachium leishanense. The sequence continues at coordinate 149,424,066 of CM019066.1, read as the reverse complement.
TAAGTAGCTGCACTGGAGGATGAAGGGCTCCCCTCATTTTTTATCTTTGTGAGTGGCTAACTGTTTCTGTGTTTACCTGATTCTATGGGATACTACCCTATGTGTATTGCTCTATTTTTTGTGGATCAGATAAGCAAATCATAATTTTCTGCCCGGACCAGCTTCTGATAAGAGGGATGCAGGCAGAAAATGTAAATCGCATCTACATTTGATGTTGGGTTCAATGGCGCAACCTGGCGATAAAGGAAACCAGTGGACATGAGCTCAATCCCAATGTGTAATATGTGGGGATTCTTTAACAGTTGTAAATATCAGTTCCGAACTAAACTGCACTGTCCCTACCTCATGCGAAGTGGAAAGGGTACTAAAGTTCACAGATAGCAGAGGTCAAAGGAATAAGGTGGGATTTCAGGGTACCTTAGGTGAAGAAGGTCAGAAAATATTTCACTCCTAATACAGCTGAGAGATATTATTTACATGATACCTGCAAGGGTTGACATACTCTTTACCGATCGTCTTGACCTTGGTAACTGGCTTAGTTCAACATGCTTCCCTTTTATGTACTTAGCACTGGACATGGAAAACTGTACAATTACTATTAGTTCAACAATTAGAAGCATGTGTTATTTGGTACAGTGAGCATACAAATGGTAACACCTGACAGCCTTAGTGAACCACAAGAGAAAATATGGAAAATTCATATGCCCGACTTCCACCTGTATGGTCATACTATCAGGGTTATTCAAAGAGATCCGAATGGCTGGAGAAAGGTAACCGAACGCTGAAAATCAGCATTCGGTTACCTTTCTTGGCCATTCGGCTATCCAGAGAGCAGGCAATACTTCAAATCCTGGCGAATTGCCTGCACATTCAGTGCCTGTTCGAGGGCAGTGAAATCCCCATAAAAAAGCACTGCTTCGGCTATTCAGAGAACACAAACCAGCAGTGAAAGGTTCCCGAAATGCCCTGCCATTCGGTGGTTTCATTCGACAGGTTTATTCAGGAGAATCCCATAGGCTTCAATGTTAAAAATATTCCCGTTTTAATTCAATATCTAATAAACCATTTATTATTTTATTCTGCAGTAAAGAGTCTATTTATAGATTTTTTAGGAAATTAAGCATTTTTCTGTAATTTTTTTTTAAAAAAAGTCTGATTTCTTTAAGTTTACTTATTTTTTCTGTAACAGCCCTTTTTATTATCATTCCCTGGACCTCACATGTAAATTCCAGACATTTTCGCTCAGTAGTTTCTTTGCAAACATTCAAGCAAACTGTGTTCCTAATTTATAACACTTCACTCGTCTGCGGTGTCGGCTTTTTCGGCGGCTTTGCTGTGTGTGATCGGCTCCTGCTCGGGCTTTTCCGGCGTCTTCGGCGGGTTAATCCAGATGTTTTTGCGGGTTTCGGCGTGAATTCGCCGGGTTTTTGCGGTGACTTTTCGTCGGGTTTGCGGCAGCTTTTTCCCTGTGCTTCGACGTCCCTGTGGGGCTTGCTGAATACAGCGCAGGGTCGCCGAAATGGGATCGCCGAATCGGCCCGAATTGAAGAGAACGAAAAGTCACCAAACATGCGGTGACTTTTCGATTCTCTTTGAATAACCCTGTATATGTGATACTCCTGGATTGCGCTAATACTTAGTTCATTTCATTGGGGGCTCAGATTGTGTTCCACTAATGGCAACTCTACCAGTATTTACACTTGTGAGTGAAATGCTGAATACAGTAGCATATGCAGATCTATAAATTATGTGTGTTTTTTTTCAGCTCTGTACTGCCTTATTATCGAAGCACCGTAAGGCGATGTATGGCTGCATTATTCACGGTTTTGGCTATTCAGGTAAATAAATAGGTAAATAGTCAAAATTCACTCAATTACACTGAAGACTAGAATCTGTGTCTGGCATATTACATGATTGGGCAGACAGTAGGTAATCTGTTTGTGTATTTTAAATGTGAAAACATAGAAAACAGAGGGTTAAATTACTATTATGAGACACTGTAGACTGTAGTTTCAAAACCTTCTATTATGAAATAATATATAATCAAAACACAAAGTCATACACAATGACAATAAGGTATTATTATAAACTGTCACACAGCTACTGTGGTAATTACAGTGGTGAAACAATATTTTGAGGCCACAGTAACAAGCTTTTTAAAGTCTGTTGTACAAGATTGTATTCAAGGTTTGCGTACACGAAGGCAAGGCATTAACAGACCATCATCATTCAGCATGATCATCTGTAGTCATTCTGCCTGCGCAAAACGCACTGGGAGGCTTGGACTGATAAGATCATAGGGACACATAGCTGGATAGACAATAGATGAATTCCACCATAGTTAAAAACTCAGCAACACACATCCATCACTTCTAGAGGTTGGATAGGACCAGGAATTAAATGTAATGATCTCTAGTCCTTTCTGTTATTTCCCCGATTCCCCTTTTTCCCCCTCTCTCTTTGTCTTGTTTTCCTCTTCCACCTTTCTACATATTATTGAACTGACATCTCTCACATATGTTTTCCCTCTTTTTTTTTCCTTTTTCTGCCACCCGCCCCCCTTCCAAATATAAACAGGGGTCATGTCCTAAAAAAAGAAGAGGTGTGGGAACTTACCAAGATTTCTGTACTCCAATTATTATTTATTATTATTATTTTTTATATAGCGCCAGCATATTCCGCAGCGCTGTACAATGGGCACAATACAGACAGGGTTACAATACATTGAACAACAATTGACAAACCGGTACAATAGTAAACGAGTGCCCGATTCTCGTGGGAACTCACAATCTAGCAATTATCATCTCACACTTAATACAAACTCACGCTCAAATCTGATACATTTATGTATATATATGGAATATAGCAAGAATATAAGATAAATCCTATATTGTGACTTAACCACTTGGCTGCTAAGGACGCGCTGAACGCTCAGCGCGTCCTAACACAGTAGGCAGCAATCGGCCGGGATTCCGGCCAATTGCTGGCCCCCCCAGTGCGGGCTGACATCTTGGATGTCAGCCCGGCACTCCGGGACCCTGGCGGGGACGATAGATGTCATCACGCTGGCACGAAAGAACGATATATAATATGTCTGGGTCATATAATAAAGTAAGGCTTCAAAACGCGTTTAAACATGATGAGCGAAAGCGGTAAAAATTAGCTCAGCACAGAGGCGTGAAATGCCTCAGCAGCGAAAGGGTTAACAGGGAAAGATATGATTGAATGCAAGCTTTATAGTGCATGGGACCAAAGGGAACTGCGTTCCTTCTGCAAAATTATTGCATCAATTTTAACCCCTGTATATAAACTTATAAACCTTAATTGATTACATCTGTAATTTCACTGATTTTCATGTTTTGTTAGGTCTGGAATTTTGTTTGATTATTTTTAGCTGTCTCGCTCTCCTCTATATTGGATCTTTTCCATTTCTTACGCTATTTTGTATTGTGATCTTTTTGGCTTGTGACATTTTCTATGAACAATGGATAAAAAGTACATTATGTAAGGAAGGTGGTGCTTTTGAGCCTTGAAGCTAGAATGGGTATCTTTGTGATCCAGGGAAAACACCTATTGCCTTTTTAGAGATAATTCGCTCTTTATTCCCCTTTTCATGGTATTAGAAATAGTTTCAAATGGGTGTCTTTACCTTCCTTTGTTTTAACAAAATTCACCTGAAAATTTTAAACTAATGGCCTTATATCATTGTTCGACCCATGATTGGACTGATCACTGGCAAAAGCCCACAGGAATGCAGTAGCTATGGCCATGTGCCAACTTGACCAAATGATCTTCAAGACAACTCTCATAAGGCTGGCACTAGCTATTGGATCAGAAGTTTGACACTGTCTAATCTTCCAATGGAAAGCCCAACGGTGCTGCTTATCAACAAACCTGCTGACAGTTCTAGTCTTACTCTGGCTGATAATTGGCCCCAATCCACATATGGTTAAAGCTGTGTAATTTTGGCACTAGACAATTTCTTTTTAAATAAAACTGACACTCTGTATTACCCTGCATGCCCGCAAAGTGTAATGTCAGTCCTGAAGCTGGCACTGGCAACGCGGAGAACACGAGACACAGATAATTGGAAATTAGGAACAGATTTATGTTAGTAAACTGCAGGCCCTAGGAGATAAACATATCCACCTGCTAGACATACCTTGATTTAGTGGGAGAAATGAAGATATAATTAAATATATCCTATTGAAGTCAATATATTTTAATTTATGGCTTTCATATTGAATTGTGCTTGGCAAGCCTTCTAAGTGAAGTCTTCAAAGTGAACGCTTAGAGGAGATCTTCTGGTGAGTGATTTAGATTTTTGTTTCAAACAGATCTTTTCTATTCATTTTAAGGTTTTAAGTTAGGTCTGGTGAGTAAATTAGGTTAGGCTGGTGACTCATTTTCATACTGATTAGCATACAATTGGAATCAATTGGGTGGTATTTGCAAAGAGGTTTAGCTTGTCCACTCCTTGCTGGGGGAGGTGGCTATATAAAGCTTGTGGAATATTAGCTTGGTCTAATTGAGCTTGGCAAGCCTTCAAAGTGAACTCTTAGAGGAGATCTTCTGGAGATACTCTGGAGGTAGTCTGAGGTTTGACAGGAGGTAGAAAACCTACTAAAAAGGTAAGATTTGCTGGTTTTAAATCCATTCTTTTATAATGGCAGGCTTGGTCCAGTGTAAGAGCTGTCATGCGTTTGTTTTTAGATCCAATTTTTGGAGGTTTGGAGTGTGCCCGATATGTAGGCAGTTCTCTTTATTGCAGCAGGAAATTGCCTGTTTGAAGTCTGAGATTTGTAAATTATCTGTTAGACAAACTCAGGCTATGACTGTTACAAAGCCACTGCCACAGAGGCCTCCTAGGAGCGGCAGATGGACTACTGTAGGATCTGGTAGACTTAGCGTTGTGGATAGAAAGCATGTCCCACAATCTGTGGCTCTTCTGAATTCTTTTGAGGCACTTTCAGAGTGTAGTGGTAAGACGGATGCAGGCTCAGACACCATAGTTGAGGAACCACCATCCACTATGCCTAAGGTATGCAGCACTGCAACCAAGGACAAAAATGAAAAGGTGGGACTTGATAGAAGGCAATTGTTGCTGGGTGATTCTATCATAAGAGGTGTTGAGCTGGAGAGTAGTGGTTTGGTGAGATGTCTTCCTGGGGCTACTGCTCGTAGAGACAGGAGACGTATTCTCAATATTGTCAAAGAAGCAAAGCAGCAAGGGGAAGTGGATGTTCTAGTCCATCTAGGGACAAATGACTTGGCTAGCAATGAGGTTTCTGAGATTAAGGAAGATTTTTGTGTTCTTGGAGGTGAAATACAGCAGATTGCGTCCACTGTGTCATTCTCTGAAGTTTTGCCTGTGCATAACATTCAAGATGGGCAGATGCGCAATAGGGAATTCAATTTGTGGCTTCAGGAATGGTGTCGGGAGCAAGGATTTGGCTTTGTGTCCCATGATAGCTCTAATTGGAGCAGAAAGGAACTGTATAAAAAAGATGGTTTGCATCTTACTCCTAGGGGAACATATGTTCTCAGTGAGAAGTTCAAAGGTTTCACAAAGAAATATTTAAACTAGGAGGGGGGACAAAAGGGTAAACAATCTGCCCGATTGTCCCCCAAAACTAAATCGGAGGGTGCAAGCAACATGCGAGGTAAAAAATGACAAGCTCAGAGTCGTGTCTATAAATGCTCGCAGTTTAGTCAATAAAATCAATGAACTGGAGGCAATGATGGCAGCTGAAAAAGTAGATTTAGTGGCGGTTACTGAGACATGGTTCAGTGAGAAAAATAACTGGGACTTAACAATACCGGGGTACTCTTTATATAGAAAAGACAGAGAAGGTAGGAAAGGAGGAGGAGTGGCCCTGTATGTGAAAAACAACATAAAAACGAACCAAATAAAAGTGAGCGAGGTGAACATAGAGTCAGTTTGGGTTACGCTAACATTTGGCAATCATACAGTAGCTCGTGTAGTTGTGATCTATAGACCCCCTGGACAAGTAGAAGAGCTAGATAATCTGCTGCTTGAGGAAATAGCCAAAATGGCAATGAAGGGGGAAGTTATTATCATGGGGGACTTTAATCTTCCTGATGTGAACTGGAAAACCAAAACAGCTGGGTGCACCAGGAGTACAAATATTCTAAACTCCCTACTGGGATTATCTCTAACACAAGTAGTTGAGGAGCCGACCCGTAAAGAGGCCATATTGGATTTAATACTCACAAATGGAGTTTGGTATCGGACGTTGTTGTAGGTGAAAATTTGGGATCTAGTGATCACCAGTCAGTATGGTTTAATATAAGAACAGGGATGGAGCCGCACCACACAAAAACAAAAGTTTTAGACTTTAAAAAAAACAGATTTTTCTAAAATGAGACTTTGTGTGAAGGAGTCATTATCAGACTGGAGGAGTTTAAAGGGAGTCCAGGAGAAATGGGATTATTTAAAGGAAGCATTATTGAAGGCCACAGGAAATTGCATTCGGCTTGTTAGCAAAAACAAAAAAGGGAAGAAACCACTGTGGTACTCTGCAGAAGTGGCCAAAATAGTGAAGAACAAGAAGATAGCATTCAATAATTATAAAATAATTCAGCGTGAAGAGGATAGGCAAACCTATAAGATTAGGCAGAAAGAGGCAAAGCAATTTATAAGAGCTTCCAAAGCACACGCAGAAGAGAAAATGGCTCAGTCAGTAAAAAAGGGGGACAAAACATTTTTTAGATACATGAACGAGAAAAGAAAAGTAAAACAAGGATTAGTTAGATTAAAAACAAAGGAAGGAAGGTATGTAGAAGAGGATAAAAGTCTCGCTGACTGCTTCAATGAATATTTTTGTTCAGTCTTTGCAGAAGAAAAGGAAGGAAAGGGACCTCAGTTAGGAGAGAACACTAAAGAGACATTTACATATGAGTTTACAGAGGAGGAGGTTCTAAAGCAGCTGTCTAAAGTAAAGACAAATAAGTCAATGGGGCCTGATGGGATCCATCCTAAATTATTAAAAGAGCTCAGTGATGTAATAGCAAAACCGTTAACAAGGATTGGTTAAATAAATCTGTTAACGGGAGTCGTCCCAGAAGACTGGAAATTAGCAAATGTTGTGCCCATTTACAAAAAGGGTAGTAGGGAGGAATCGGGGAACTATAGGCCAGTTAGTCTTATGTCAGTAGTGGGGAAATTAATGGAAACCATGTTAAAGGAAAGGATTGTTGAACATCTAAAAACACATAGATTACAGGATCAGAAACAACAGGGGTTTACCTCAGGGAGATCATGCCAAACTAATCTTATTGATTTTTGATTGGGTAACAAAAATAATAGACACAGGTGGTGCAGTAGACATTGCTTATTTAGATTTCAGTAAGGCTTTTGATACTGTTCCGCATAGAAGGCTTATCAATAAATTGCAATCTTTGATCTTGGATTCCAATATTGTTGAATGGATTAGGCAGTGGCTGAGTGACAGACAACAGAGGGTTGTGGTAAATGGAGTTTATTCGGCGCAAGGTCTTGTTACCAGTGGGGTACCTCAGGGGTCAGTACTTGGACCCATTCTCTTTAATATTTTTATTAGTGATATTGCAGAAGGTATTAATGGAAAAGTATGTCTTTTTGCTGATGACACAAAAATTTGCAACAGGGTTGACGTTCCTGGAGGGATCAGCCAAATGACAATTGATTTAGGTAAACTAAAAAAATGGTCGGAGCTGTGGCAATTGAGTTTTAATGTGGATAAGTGCAAGATAATGCACCTGGGACGTAAAAACCCAAGGGCTGAATATAGAATATTTGATACAGTCCTAACCTCAACATCTGAGGAAAGGGATTTAGGGGTCATTATTTCAGAGGATCTAAGGGTAAGTAGTCAATGTAATAGAGCAGCAGGAAATGCTAGCAGAATGCTTGGTTGTGTAGGGAGAGGTATTAGCAGTAGGAAAAGGGAAGTGCTCATGCCACTGTACAGAGCACTGGTGAAACCTCACTTGGAGTACTGTGTGCAGTACTGGAGACCGTATCTCCAGAAGGATATAGACATCTTAGAGAGAGTTCAGAGAAGGGCTACTAAAATGGTGTACGGCTTGAAGGAGAAAAGTTACCAAGAAAGGCTTAATGATCTTAACATGTACAGCTTGGAAAAAAGACGAGACAGAGGAGATATGATAGAAACATTTAAATACGTAAAGGGAATCCACAAGGTAGAGGAAGGGAGTATATTTAAAAGGAAACAAAATAGCAAAACAAGAGGACATAGTCTTAGATTAGAGGGGCAAAGGTTTAAAAGTAACATCAGGAAGCATTATTTTACTGAGCGGGTGGTGGATACATGGAACAGTCTTCCAGTAGAAGTGGTAGAGGCCAAAACAGTAATTGAATTTAAGCAAGCATGGGATAGGCATAAGGCTATCCTAAACAAAAGATAAATCCAGGTCAAGTATCCATGTAATTGGGCAGACTAGATGGGCCGAAAGGTTCTTATCTGCCGACATTTTTCTATGTTTCTATATACCACTAGGTGTTAGAGGCTTAATTTAGTAGGCAGGTTAGAACAATTTTGAGGTCACGAAAAAATATGCACTCTAGGTCAGGAGAGGTTCACTAGAATATGACACCAAAATAAACCATCCTGGGGGGGTATAACCCCTAACGAGATGCTAAAAAGAGGACCAGAGCCAAAACCCATAGGCCCCACAGTAGGGTGGAATGTCATTCTAGTGAAATCAAGGAAATCTAAAACAATACAGGCCAGATTCCAACCGGGACATTAAACTAAAGTCTGGAGCGGAGAGTGACAATCGCCCAAGACGTTAACTCTATAGACGATTTTAGGCTATCACAACCAAGACGCAAGCCCTGCTGCACCTTGGTTGTTGCACGAGGTTACTGTAAATTCAGGTCTCCTATACTTCGTATAGGAGATGTGAATTTGTGCTTCCCTAGAGGAGAATGAGCTATTCCAACCTAGATTGTTCTCCTCTTGAGGAAGTCATTAGACGAAACGCCTCGAGCTGTTGGGCTCCGCTACTGGCATACTCGGATTCATCGTCCTGCTGGACCTTGGGAACATTTACACCTGACTGTCAAAATACCATTGGTTCCTGTTCACGGTAGAGGATATCCAGAGTGGTTGGATCAGCGGTGTGGTGAATATTGGATGCTTTTAAACCCATGCTTATTTGCACACAGATGTAATGCAGTGTGTGCCACTTGTCTTGTGAATGGTTTCAACCCTCTTTTATATGTTGATTAAAGTGCTACAGTTTTATAATATCAATAAAATACAAGTTCTTTATATTTGTAGCCAATACAGCAGGTAGTCTTAAAGCTGTTGAAAGAATCCATTGGGACACTATTTTCTTAAAGTACTTAATGCATACAGTCAGAAAAGGTGGTGGATTGCACTGTACCCTGTGCTGTGGGACCAGAGATAAGTATCGTTTATTTTTTAAGATACTTAATATTATATACTATTATATATATATTATAGTATTAATACTATACTAAAGAGTTAAGTGATTTTACTAAAGCAAAATCACTTAACTGTAGGACCTCTCAGCGACAGTATATATTTCTGAAGAAATACTGTAGCAGTCTACAAGGAAATAACTGTCTATTCTTGCGCTGGCTCATGGTTAGCTGCTACAGTGTAAAATATGTGAGCCATTAACATTAACTAATGGTAACAAGCCACTAATACTACGCCACAAGCAAAGTTTGCGACTTGGAATAGCAGCTTAAGCACCCAATTTTAATTTAAAACCTGGGCTGGAATAGGACTCACTATAATTTAGGTTTATTTGAATTCACTATTTTCCGCCCTACTTTGGAGCCCTTGAGAGTCAGCTCTAGTCTTTCTACATTTTTGGATTACACCCTGTGTTTGCTCTGAGCCATCTAAAGTCGACCTCTGATTTTCTTCAAATACACATAATATACTTTTAATATACAGTGAGAATTGGACGTCTTCCCATCCTAAGTGCTCTCTCTGTAAAGCATTCATAAATTGCATTAACATGTAATGCGCTGAGGAAACTGTTGGTGCTATATAAACCAGGATAACAATACTAACCATTTTACATGGAGTTTAGAAAATTCTAAAATACATTGAAATTACATGCATTGATTTCACATTTTTAGATTTTCTATATTTTCATCCCAAAAGCTACTCCAGAACAACCAGATGTTTTCTAAAACCTCTTGCCATTTTTAGAGAGGTTGATCTAGCAGATTCAACAAGCAGACCAAGCTGAAGATTTTTCTCCCCTAGAAAGACATCACTGGCGCCATGTTACAGAAATGAAACGAAAAATGGTAAAAATATATTTTTTTTAAATTCTAACCGAGTAAAAAGCAAAAAATAAATATTTTATAATCTCTTCACTCTACGTTTATTTTTTTCACAAAAAAAGACCAACATAGTGCTTTCGTCAACATTTCTCTCAAAACAACCTGGTGAATCTCACTAATACAGTAAAATCGCAACTTAATTTTCTTCCTCGATATATTACTATAGGCCTCTGTCTCCAGCCATTCATAGACCTGATTCAATGTTCTGCTCTTCTGGTTTTTATATCCGTGCTTTTTAACCTAAATGATAGTATAATGTGCAAAACCATTGTATTATACTTTTCAAGTCATATTTCCCCAGAAATAAAGAAACAAAATCAGCAGAGTTAATGATCCGCTCAGACAGGATACTCCAGCCCCGTTTGCAGGAATTTGTAATCGGCACGTCTGTCTTTCATCTGATGCTGTTCTCACAGGACTCTCAATGAGTTCTTGCTTAATACATATGTATTTTAAGCACTTATTTTCCTGGAACGTGCATTAATATGTAGCAAGCTCATCATGTAAAATAGGATCCCGGTTGCACAGCAGAAATGAACATCAGATTTTTTTAAAAATACATGTACAAGACCCTGGAGTGATGTTTGTGTTAAAGACTTGTTCCTGACCGTTAAAAAGACCAACCATGGGCTGCTAAAGCAACTAAACAGCATTTCAGGCTTACTCTCCGAATTCCAGGTCAATTTGTTGTATAAATAGACGGTTGTCATTAGGGATGCACCGATACCACTTTTTTAAGACCGAGTACGAGTACAGATACTTTTATTCAAGTACTCACCGATACCGAGTACCGATACTTTTATGTCATGTGACCACTTTCCAATAAGAACAGACCTCATATAAAGCCCCCAGATCTCATGGATATAACCCCCAGCTCATGGAAATGCCCCCCAGCTCATGGAAATATGCCCCAGCTCATGGATAATGCCCCCCCAGCTCATGGATAATGCCCCCCCAGCTCACTCTCCGCTCATACTTACCTTCCTTTAGCGACGCCGGGAAAGTCTTCGCGTGCGCGCTCGCTCTCCTTGGAAGGTCCCCAGCCGCGACCACGTGGGACCATGTGATCGCGGCTGGGGTCCTTCCAACGAGCGCACGCGGGGAAACTTTCCCGGCGTCGCTAAAGGAAGGTAAGTATGAGCGGAGAGCAGCTGCAGGGCCTGTCCGAATGCTCTATCTGCATTCGGACAGGCCCTGCAGCTGCTCACTTTGTTTACACTTACCTTCCTTTAGCGACGCCGGGAAAGTTTCCGCGCGTACGCTCGTTGGAAGGACCCCAGCCGCGATCACATGGTCCCACGTGGTCGCGGCTGGGGTCCTTCCAACGAGCGCGCGCGCGAAGACTTTCCGGCGTCGCTAAAGGAAGGTAAGTATAAACAAAGTTAGGAGAGCAGCTCCAGGGCCTGTCCGAATGCCGATAGAGCATTCGGACAGCCGCCCCAGCCCCTAGGATGCCGGCAAGCCGGCTCAATGCCAGCTTCCGGTATCGGAAAAAAATATCGGGGTACTGAACGAGTACCAAGTACTCCTGCAGTACCCGGTATCGGCACCGATATCGATACTAGTATCGGTATCGGTGCAACCCTAGTTGTCATGTTCAAACATTACCAATGGATGGCATGCCACGTGGCACCAGCCCACATTGCAAGATTCCTACTAGGTCATCTACTTCTGTGCTTTTCATGCAGATATTTATTTATTTATAAAGTACTAGCTTTTGCCCGCGGCTTCGCTCGCGTGGATTTTAGGATTTGTTAAAATTGTTTTTTAAAAGAAACTTGGAGGTTTTTTTGTAGAACCCCCCTTTCCCCCCCACTTGGGATTTTTGGAAAATTGTAAAACACGTGTTTTTTTATTTTTCAAGAAGAACATAAGTGCCAAATTTCACACCTGTAACATCTTTGGTTTTTGAAATATAGGTATACTGATAAAAGTATTCACATCCCTTTCCCCCACTCCCCTTAACTGGATTTTCGGAAAATGGTAAAACATGGGTTTTTTTTGCACGAAGATTGTAAATATCGAATTTCACACCTGTAACATCATTGGTTTTTGAACTATAGGTATAGTGATAAAGGTATTCATCCCCCTTTTTGCCCCCCCACTGGATTTTTGGAAAATGGTAAAATACGTGTTGTTTCATTTTCAAGACGAATCTAAATACCAATTTTCACATCGGTAACATCTTCTGTTTTTGAGATATAGGTATCCAGTTGAAAAGTATTCACCCCCCTTTTTCACCCACCACGTGGGATTCTTGGAAAATGGTAAAACAGGTTTTTTTTTATTTTTCAAGAAGATTGTAAGTGCCAGATTTCACACCTGTAACATCTTTGGTTTTTGGAAATATAGGTATACTGATAAAAGTATTCAACCCCCCTTTTTCCCCCTCCCACTGGATTTTTGGAAAACGGTAAAATAGGTGTTTTTTTTCTCTCAAGACAAATCTAAATACCAATTTTCACATCTGTAACATCTTCTGTTTTTGAGGTGTAGGTATCCTGTTTAAAAGTATTCACCCCCCTTTTTTTTTACCCCCCCACTTGGATTTTTGGAAAATGGTAAAACACGTGTTTCTTTATTTTCAAAAGATTGTAATTACCAAACTTAACACCTGTAACATCTTGGTTTTTGAACTATAGATATACTGATAAAAGTATTCAGACCCCTTTCCCTCGACCCCCCCCCCTTATTTGGATTTGTGGAAAATGGCAAAACACGTTTGTTTTTTTCACAAAGATTGTAAATACCAAATTTCACAACTGTAAAATCTTTGTTTTTTGAAATATAGGTATACTGATAAAAGTATTCAACCCCCCTTTTTGCCCCCCTCCCACTGAATTTTTGGAAAATGGTAAAACACCTGTTTTTATTTTTCAAGAAGATTGTAAATACCAAATTTCACGTCTGTAACATCTTTGGTTTTTGAAACACAGGTATAATGATAAAGATATACAGACCCCTTTCCCCCGACCCCCCCCCCAATTGGATTCGTGGAAAATGGCAAAAAACATGTTGGTTTTTTTTCACGAAGATTGTAAATACCAAATTTCACACCCACAACATCTTCGGTTTTTGAAATATAGGTATACTGATAAAGGTATTCAACCCCCCTGTTTTTGCCCCCCCCCCCAAGGAATTTTCAGAAAATGGTAAAATAGTCAGTCAGTCAGTCGGGACTTTCGCGTTTATATATATAGATGTATTTAACCCCCCATTTTGGCCCCCCATGAAATTTTCAGAAAATGGTAAAATACGTGTTTTTTTTATTTTTCAAGACGAATCTAAATACCGATTTTCACATCTGTAGCATCTTCTGTTTTTGATCTATAGGCATCCTGTTTAAAATATTCAACCCCCTTTTTCACCCCCTTATGGGTGGATTTTCCAAAAATCCTTCCTTAGTGGGTGCCCACATCATAAAAACAGTGCACCTTCAAAATTTCACGTTCCTAGGTTAAACGGTTTCAGCTGGGCGTTGAGGAGTCAGTCAGGACTTTCGCGTTTATGCTAAAAGTATTCAAACCCCCTTTTCGCCCCCCCAAGGAATTTTCAGAAAATGGTAAAATCCGTGTTTTTTTATTTGTCAAGATGAATCTAAATACCGATTTTCACGTCTGTACCATCTTCTGTTTTTAAGATATACAGTTGTGTTCAAAATTATTCAACCCCCACTGAAATTGAGTGTTTTGGCCAGTTTGACATTGATTTTGATCATTCAGTCATCTTGCTTACAATTAAATCAAAGAGGCACGTGTAGGTCAGACAAATATAACATTTATAATGAAATAACCACAAATGTCTTTTCTGTGCTCACATCATTATCAGTTTTATTCAACCCCCAAGTGACATTCAATCTTAGTACTTATAACTGTAAAAGGATGTTGTACTAACAGCTTTTAAACGTGAAGCATAGCTTGACACAAGTGTCTTGCAGCGATCTACGGGTATCTTCACCCATTCGTCATGGGCAAAAGCCTCCAGTTCAGTCACATTCTTAGGCTTGCGCACTGCAACTGCTTTCTTGAAGTCCCACCAGAGGTTCTCAATCGGATTTAAGTCAGGTGACTGCGATGGCCACTCTAAAATGTTCCAGCCTTTAATCTGCAACCATGCTCTAGTGGACTTGGAGGTATGCTTGGGATCATTGTCCTGTTGAAAGGTCCAACGTCTCCCAAGCCTCAGGTTTGTGACGGACTGCATCACATTGTCATCCAATATCTCCTGGTACTGAAGAGAATTCATGGTACCTTGCACACGCTGAGCTTCCCTGTACCTGCAGAAGCAAAACAGCCCCAAAGCATGATTGACCCCCCCGCCATGCTTCACAGTAGGCAAGGTGTTCTTTTCTTCATAGGCCTTGTTCTTCCTCCTCCAAACATAGCGTTGATCCATGGGCCCAAACAGTTCTAATTTTGTTTCATCAGTCCACAGAACACTATCCCAAAACTTCTGTGGTTTGTCCACATGACTTTTGGCATACTGCAGTCGACTCTTCTTATTCTTTGGAGACAGCAAGGGGGTGCGCCTGGGAGTTCTGGCATGGAGGCCTTCATTACGCAGTGTGCGCCGTATTGTCTGAGCTGAAACTTCAGTACCCACATCTGACAAATCTTTTCTCAGTTCCTCAGCAGTCACATGGGGACTTTTCTCCACTCTACGCTTCAGGTAGCGCACAGCAGTCGAAGTCAGCATCTTCTTTCTGCCACGACCAGGTAGGGTTTCAACAGTGCCCTTTGCCTTGAATTTGCGAATGATGCTTCCTATGGTCTCTCTTGGTATGTTTAACATCTTTGCAATCTTCTTATAGCCATTGCCCTTCCTGTGAAGAGTAATCACCTCTTCTCTGGTCTTCCTGGACCATTCTCTTGACTTCACCATGTTTGTAACCACACCAGTAAATGTCTAGAAGGAGCTGAGTATCAGTCATTTTAAAGCTGCCTAATTGGTGCTTATTATGCTTTATTGCTGCTCCGTGACATCCACAGGTGCTTTCAATACCTGATTGAAAACACTTGAATGAACCTCTGTTCTTCAGAGTGGTAGTCTTTAAGGGGTTGAATAATTGTGTCAATGAAGAATTCACAAAAGAAACATTTACTACTGTATTACAAAACCAATTGATGTCATTTTAGTTGCATATGTATGGTTCTTTAAAAAGTCCTTGTAGGATTTCATTCTGAATACAATTACATCAAATAATTCCCAGTCTCCCTCCACGATAACTCTGCAGCGCTGCCTGATCGAGATTGGACAGGGCTCGCGGGCCTGAAAACACAAACCTGCATGGAGTCCTATGGACTCCAGAAGGGGATACTCGCAGTGGCATAAAATCATTACCGCGAGTATTCCAGCAGTTAGCGCTGCGTTCTGGAGCTTCGTGCGGAGACAGCACATGCCCTAGAATATCACAGTAAAATGGGAATGCAACGGGGAAACCTGCAGGCGCAGATTTGTCCTGTTAGCATCCCCATTTTAGCGCAAACCAGGGAATAGTGTGCACAGAGTAGTTCCCAGCTTTCGATTCACCCGCATTTACTGAATTTTACATTATTTATTTATATGGTATCTCTTTTTACAGATCAACAAATGCTACAGAAAATTGTAAACTGCTACCTGATGGGGCAAGAAAAATTTCTGATGGCTGTGCCACTTTACCTCTGGGATCAGGCTTTGCCCTACCGTCACTAAAAGTCCCTTTATTAAGTTTAGTCAGTTAAATACCTTGAATATCAAAAAATAAATAAAAAATGGAGAAGTGGACAGAATGAAATTACTTCTGCAGTAGCTGTAGACATTGGCAGTTTGATATACTCGCTTTGTTGAAAAAAAGTATTGGGAACGTCACTCTTATCAATATTTTCCCCTCTCTCTTTCTTTCTCATTATCACCGGCAGTCAAGACTGTGTTTCGTCAGGAAGCCGTCAGAGAAGTGGACAGAAGATGGACACCACAGGACTGAGTTGGCTCCTGAGAGCCAGCAAAGGAAAGCATTGGTATTCTTATCATTCAAGTGAGAACTGATAGGCCCTGCCAAGCATGTATAGGACTTGACAAGGACGTCCAGCAGAATGACTGAGCTGTTCGTGGGTGGGGGAGGGAAGAATTAATTCAATGAGGAAACCAGATAAGGGGAAAAAAAACCTTTAATTATAAAATGTCAGGAAAGTAAAAGAAGTTTGCAAATAACAAGCTGCACAATATTTTTTTTTACCCAAGCCACTGCATCTGCCTTGCACAGCAAGTCACTTGTTAGGTATACAGAACTGAAGGAAAAGGAATCCTCAGACCACCATCTGCTAACCTATAAGAAGGACCCTATAAGTAGTTAAATAACACCACAGGAATTATAATAGTTTTAAGATAAATTGATAGTCAGCAGTATTATAGGACTAAGGTTCACTTCTCAAGATGTTTGCAAATGGCTTTAGAATGACAAGGATACTGATGTTTACAAATGTTTCTCTGAAGTGATAAAAAAGTGCTGATATCTTAAAAAAGTGCTGATGCCTGAAGAAATACTGATATCTCAAGAAATCACATGCCGAGGCCACGGGACTGTCTAGAAATGTGTCACCAGACCTGTATTGAAACTGGCCAATGAGCTATGTTATGTTTTGAAATGTTAATTAATGAAATAAAGAGCCAGCGCCTTGACACAGGGTATAAATATGTGTCAAGAACCGTTGGAAGGCAGAGAGAAATTGCCAGACAAAATTACATGCCTCGTGTGTTTTTTTTAAAGGATTTTCTCTCTCCCTGCGCAGAAGGAGAGTTAACTCAAGGTGTGCCTAAGACAGGGTCTTAGGGGTTAAGGACGGACAATTGGAGACGATTATTCTCTTCAATCTGGAGGCACTGCCGACATGAACGGTCACCCCTCGTCCTGGTGAGTATATTGTCTTGTCTGGATGAGGGCAATGACAGCGTTTATCTCGAACTAAAGTTAGTTGTCCATGTCCTATAGAAATTAAAAGAAAAACGTTGCCAGGGGCCGTTTATTATAGAATTAAAAGGAAACGTTGCCAGGGGCCGTTTATTACAAATTAAAAGAAAAACGTTGCCAGGGGCCGTTTATTTAAAGATGGAGTGGGTCAGGGACCACACTCAATAGAAGGGACATTATATGTCCAATTGATCACACCTTGCGTTAACCCTCATAAAATGTATAGAGTATAAGAATATTACAGTATAAGAATATTACAGTATAAGAATATTAGAGTGTTAAGATTCACTGCTGAACGATCTGTAAGGTAAAACAGACGTCCATCAGTTGTGATAATAGAGTTATAAGTTAAAATAACGAACAATCCGCAAGGTGAGGCGGAAAAGTCGTTATGTATATGTATATATATATATATGTATATATTGTTAAAGTATATATTATTAGAGTGATAAGTTAATTGGGTGGCAGGAAAATCTGTAAAGTATGCAGACTTTTGCCCCTTTTGTATACTGATGGTATTGTATATATATATATGTATATATATAAGAGCTGACTGGTTGGACATTGTTTGCTGTGAGGTGTATGTTGTATTAAGCAGAGGTGTTTGTTGGCCATTTGTGTGTTAGTTGCTGACTGATGGGGTGGATGATGTTGGTCATATATGCAGTTACTAACTGGAGATATATATATTGTGAAGCTAGTTTTTATATACTATTGGATTGTGGTTTATAAATTTTTGTTTATGATATGAAGGAATTATATAACTACAAAATAAAAAGCAAAAGATTAGAAGTTTGATTCTCGAGATTAGGGGAGGATTCACTAAATAAGTTTTTATTACTTATCCTTAAATTAGCTCATTTTTTGTTGATCCATGTGCATAGAGCGATATATATATAGATATATATATATAGTAAGAATTTAAATTGTTTTTCTTTTCGAGCACTGTGAAGAGCTCTCTCTTTTTTCTTTCTTTCTCTATTTTACCTGCCTGATTATTCAATTGTACAACTAGCCATGGGTATTTAAAGTAGCAAGGTTAAAGAATATCCCTTACTGAAAATAGGAGAGTTTTGTAAAGATTATGTAGCACGAGTAGGGGGCACAGATTGCTATTTAATTAACCCATGGATAGATAGTATGGCGGGATGGACAGAAGCAGTGGGAGTTGTGATCCTTTCCTCAGACAGGGAGACCACAGCCCATTCTATATGGATATAGTGAAAGGATTATGTCTCGACGACACCGAGGCATGGCCCTATTATCAGGGAGACCCTCAGTGGGACATGCAGTATATGAAATTAGGGAGGGGGGGACAATGATTAATGGTGAAACAATGTAGAAGAGGGACCCCATTGTCCTCTGACAGCGCCAGACTGCATAAAATAGAACAGAGTATACCACGGAATAAACAAGAAATACCCCGTGCCAGCTGGGAACCACGACCCCCTCCGTCTTATAGACAATCCATATATCCGTCCCTTTACTGAGACAGAGGTCTTGGGTGCGGTGGGGCAATGGAGGATTTGAACCCTTCGGCCCCATCCACATCCAAAGACGGGAAAAGAAAAAAGAGGATGTAAAAGAGAAAATAGGAAAAAAAAAAAAAAAAGCAGAAGAATATATACTGCCTTTCGTTATTATGGCCACTCGCATATAACAAAGGATCGCCATTAATAAGCCCTTAAGATATGAGAATAACTCCAACAAAACCCATTTTCCGTTTATGACCGTGGGGAATAAGTTACTTAAAAAGGCGATAGAAATAGAAGATATTAATAGAATTTTTAAACATTGTCAAAAAGAGAAGAGGACGGACTACGTCCTATGATTGACCAGTTTCTACAGGATGGTATCCTGGAACCTGTAGTCTTCCCCTTCAGTACCCCAATTAACCCCGTGAACAAAGCTGACGGGACTGTCAGGTTCATTCAAGACTTGCGCGCAGTTAATTCCCTAGTGATTCTAATTGCGCCAATTGTCCCAGATGTCACGTCACTTCTGTCATCAATATCAGCGACACATACACATTTTTCTGTAATTGACCTGAAGAATGCATTTTTTAGCATCCCTGTACATCCGGACACGGCATTGTTTTTTGCATTTTTCATTTGAAGGCACCCAATTTACATGGAAAAGGTTATCTCAGGGGTACGTTGACGCCCCAGTGGTCTACAGTATTGTACTGCAGGCCACTCTGAAATTCTGGCACCCCAGCCATGGTTCTGTCCTGCTGCAATACGTGGATGATCTCCTCGTATGCAGTTCATCAGAGGAGGCCTGCCGGGAGGATGGTAAATCACTTCTTAGATGGTTATAGGAATGTGGGTACAAGGTTTCCCTTAAAAAAAAAAAAAAAAAAATGCAGTGGTGTCAAACGCAAGTTGAATATTTAGGGTTTGTTCTCAGACAGGGGGAACGGAGCATCAGTCAGAAGAGAGTCCAGTCTGTCACGGGCCTGGTCAACCCGAAAACTAAGAAGGACATGTTGTCATTCTTAGACATGATAAACTATTGCAGACAGTGGATCCCTGACTGCTCCTATAATGATAACATTCTGAGACAAGCCACCCTGTTGGGTCAATCCAATGTGATAACGTGGTCTAATGAAATGTTAAATGCTTTTAAGGTTCTCAGAAATGCAATGATGATAAGCCCCGCGCTAGGCCTCCCTGATTATGTACTTTCATTTCATCTGTTTGCAAGGGACAATTGTACAACCAAGGCCGGGGTACTGACGCAAGAACATGGGGGGCCGGTTGTGCCCCATAGTATTTTTTTTTTTTCTCAAAGATTTTGCCAGTAACGGTACAAGGGATGCCGGCCTGTTTGCGTGCCCTGGCAGCATGTGCAATGGTCGTTAGTATGGCAAGCCAATACACATTAGGGTACGAAACGCACCTACACACAACCCATGATGTTTTATTTTTACTTAAGGGCATACATACACGGCACATGTCACAGCGCTTTAGTGGATATGAAGTCACACTGCTAAGCAACCCTGCACTGCACATAGCATACAGTTCAAGTGTCTCTGGTCCAGCACCAATCCTAAACGCTTTCCTGGGTCTTAAGAATCCCTCAGATACCATCCCACTCGAACATGACTGTGCTCTCTCCATTGCGTCTGAAACTGCACCCCGCCTTGATCTCATGTCAACACCTGTTCCGGACGCAGATGTCGTCTTTGTTGACGGCTCCTGTACCCGCCCCAATGACAACACTTATCATGCAGGCTCTATGCGGGTAGACCTGTCACGATATACACTGACTCCAAATATGTTTATGGTGTGGTCCATGACCATGGGACGATATGGGAAAAGAGGGGATTTGTGGCCGCAGATGGCAAGAAGATTTCCCATTCGACCCTGGTCACGGACCTCCTAGCAAGCATTCTTATGCCCTCTCAGATAGCGGTGTTACATTGTAGAGCACACACCAGAGCCTCAGATCCTATTGCAAAAGGGAATCATCTGGCTGACCAAGCAGCTAAACGAGCAGCACAACAGGACATAGCTAAACTAGTAATGCCGGGTTTTGCGACCTCCCACAATGGATAGGGACCAATTATTTTGTACCTTACAAAAATATGCAACCACAGAAGAGCTAAAGAATTGGAAATTGGTACTCCCCATCATTCTGGCTGAAATCAGAATGGCGGTTAATAGGAACACAGGCTACTCCCCCTTTGAGATATTTATGGGCAGACCCTTTCCATTACCATGGTCTACAGGTAGGCTAACAGTGGAGACAGGGGACTTAGAGCAGATAAGGGATGAATATGTTAGGCAGCTGATCTCAACCCTCGAGACAACCAGAGACGAAGTTATATTTAAGTTCCCCTTTCTTTCAGACAAATCTACCCACCTATTTAATCCAGGAGACAAGGTGCTGGTAAAGCGGCTACAGAAAGGAAAAAGACCAGAGGATTTCGCCTATGGACCAGAGACCACGGTGGTAGCTGTAACCCGCACAGCTATACTGACAGAGGACAGCCCAGTCTGGATTCAACAAGGGACCCTCTCGAGTCAAGCGGATTCAACAAGGGACCCTCTCGAGTCAAGCGGATTCAACAAAGGACTCAACAAGGGGTACTAACGGGGGCAGCTAATAGCCTTGGCCTCCATCAGGAAGAGGACCCGGACCAAGAAATGTGAGGGCAGATAGCCCTGGTTTCCAACAAAGAGAAGATGACAACCAATGATCCTTTTCGAAGAGTATGGAGACGCATGTGGGGGAAGAAAAAGACTGAAATATATGTTTACCCCCCCCTTCGGAACATATATCACAACCCCTATTGTCCACACCCCCTACCAGAAAGAACCCCAACCCAAACCATCACTGTCTGGCCACTGTTGTTTTTTTTTATTGTCCACCATTACTGCAGTATGATACGGTACAAGGCAACTGTATATATATGTGTAACCGATGAGTACTGGGGACATAATTGTGATTATTGGGGCGCAGTGGGGTGGGACACGGGCAATATGGGATATGGTACCTCTGATGCCGTAGTTAACAGATGGGGATATAAACCAGATAGCGCCGCACGACGACGCAGTTCCAAGGGACAAAGCCTATTAAATCGTATGACTTTGATTGGGAGAGGTGGGTGGCGGTGCTCAATAAGAAGCGGAGCTCAGTCAGTACAATTGACGCTGACTATACAACACCCTTCCCAGGCCGACACGGGTGTCTATGTAATGGGAATATACGTAACTGCCACAACCAAATTCCCTCGATACAAGTTCAAACTCCAAGATATGGCCATTTATAAGAAGGAAGAGAACCCATTCCTACCCAGGAAATATGGAGAGGTAGTGAGACCTCCTCCTCTCCTACCTAACACCAAATCAATAGCCAATCCCACCTATGAAGACAGCATAGTAATGGAAACAGGATTTTCAGATGTAAATGTTTGGCTAGAATGGGTAAAATTTAGTGCCCTAAACAATAACCGTACAAATTGTTATGTGTGTCAATATTGATGTTATAGGGGTACCAAGAGGGGTCCCTGATGAATTTAAAGCAAGGGATCAGGTAAAGGCAGGGTTTGAGTCATTCCTAGCACCTCTTGTTACTATTAATAAGAATGTAGATTGGATTAACTATTTATATTATAACCAGCAGAGATTTGTTAATTATACTCGCGAAGCTTTACAGGGCCTCGCTGACCAACTACAATCCACATCCATTATGACGTTCCAGAACCGGATGGCTCTGGACATGATATTGGCTGAAAAAAGAGGTGTATGCAAAATGATAGAGGGGACAGGTACATGCTGTACCTACATCCCTGATAATGTAGGCCCAAATGGCCAAGGGTAACCCCACCACCATGATGTACAGTACACCTCTACCGTCCACTCCAAATGATTATGCAGAATATGTCCAACTCCGCCGAATAGCTAATAGGAAGTAAAATATACTGTAGGTTAGGAAGATAAATAGGCACTAGGAGACTGCCATGTGTTACCAGTTCCGTGGCAGGTACAGCCCCCCCTGGTTCTATATTGATCCACATGGGTATTGAGGGTCTCGCTCCCCAACCCATACTAACTTACAGTAGATAGATGAAACAAAGAAAGAATCAAATAGTATGATCATACTATGATTCTAAGAGGGGATTGAAGGAAAAGGAATCCTCAGACCACCATCTGCTAACCTATAAGAAGGACCCTATAAGTAGTTAAATAACACCACAGGAATTATAATAGTTTTAAGATAAATTGATAGTCAGCAGTATTATAGGACTAAGGTTCACTTCTCAAGATGTTTGCAAATGGCTTTAGAATGACAAGGATACTGATGTTTACAAATGTTTCTCTGAAGTGATAAAAAAGTGCTGATATCTTAAAAAAGTGCTGATGCCTGAAGAAATACTGATATCTCAAGAAATCACATGCCGAGGCCACGGGACTGTCTAGAAATGTGTCACCAGACCTGTATTGAAACTGGCAATGAGCTATGTTATGTTTTGAAATGTTAATTAATGAAA
This sequence comes from Leptobrachium leishanense, assembly GCA_009667805.1. Taxonomy (NCBI): domain Eukaryota; kingdom Metazoa; phylum Chordata; class Amphibia; order Anura; family Megophryidae; genus Leptobrachium; species Leptobrachium leishanense. The sequence goes on along the minus strand of CM019066.1, from coordinate 149,400,768 downwards.
TAAAGAGCCAGCGCCTTGACACAGGTATAAATAATATGTGTCAAGAACCGTTGGAAGGCAGAGAGAAATTGCCAGACAAAATTACATGCCTCGTGTGTTTTTTTTAAAGGATTTTCTCTCTCCCTGCGCAGAGGAGAGTTAACTCAAGGTGTGCCTAAGACAGGGTCTTAGGGGTTAAGGACGGACAATTGGGACCATTATTCTCTTCAAGAACCTATATTTGTTACATGACATTTATTCTTTAGTATTTACTGGTACCATTATAATAGCTTCAAATCGTTTTTTGCTGTGATACGAATCATCTCATATTACAGTATACAAATAAAAGATCAAAATTCTGATTTTAAGCATTAAAATAATAAAATCATTAAGCAAATCGGGTTAAAAATAATGAATGGTTCCCCTCCCCCCTCCCCTTCTTTTCTCCTCTCCTCCAGGGCTGGATTAAGATCTCTAGGGGTCTGGAGTTGAAGATTTTGGTGGGCTTTTTTTTGGAATTTAGTGAAATGAAACCATATTTTAGGTTATTTAATAGTGCAGATACGGAAATATCTAACCAGGCAGTTACTGAGGAAATTTCCATTCAGATTTTTCAACGTGTGTACTTATTTTTTTTCAAATTTTACCACAAACCTTTGTGGTTATATATTTGTAAGAATATCAATTCTTACATATTCTCACTGGCGTCACAACGTGGGGGCAGGGGGTGCGGCCTGCACCAGGTGACACCCGCTCTTAGGGTGACACCGTCACCTTAAGGGCGGGTGTCTCACCCTGCGACGCAGTGTTCGCTCCCTGCGAGCGTCCGAAGGTATGGAGCTTCGGCGCTCGCCTGGGGGAAACACGTCACCAGCCGAGTTCTCGCGAGATCGTGGCTGGTCACGTGGCTCCCCCAGGCGAGCGCCCAAGTTCCATGCCGCCGGACGCTCAGAGGGAGCAGAACACGCAGCGGCAGGAGGTGAGCTGGGGCATTATCCATGAGAGCAGCTGGGGGCATTATCCATGAGAGCAGCTGGGGGCATTATCCATGAGAGCAGCTGGGGGCAAACCCATGAGAGGAGCTGGGGCAATATCCATGAGAGGAGCTGGGGCAATATCCATGAGAGGAGCTGGGGCAATATCCATGAGAGCTCCTGGGGCAAAATCCATGAGAGCTCCTGGGGCAAAATCCATGAGAGCTCCTGGGGCAAAATCCATGAGAGCTCCTGGGGCAAAATCCATGAGAGCTCCTGGGGCAAAATCCATGAGAGCTCCTGGGGCAAAATCCATGAGAGCTCCTGGGGCAAAATCCATGAAAGCTGCTGGGGCAAAATCCATGAGAGCTGCTGGGGCAAAATCCATGAGAGCTGCTGGGGCATATCCATGAGAGCTGCTGGGGCATATCCGAGAGCTGCTGGGGCATATCCATGAGAGCTGCTGGGGCATATCCATGAGAGCTGCTGGGGCATATCCATGAGAGCTGCTGGGGCATATCCATGAGAGCTGCTGGGGCATATCCATGAGAGCTGGGGCAGTATCCATGTGAGCTGGGGCAGTATCCATGTGGGCTGGGGCAGTATCCATGCGTGCTGGGGACAGTATCCATGTGTGCTGGGGGCACATCCATGAGAGCTGGGGCAATATCCATGTGTGAGCTGGTCTGGGGCAATATATCCATGTGTGAGCAGGTCTAGGGCAATATATCCATATGTGAGCTGGGGCAATATATATCCATGGGTGAGCTGCTGGGGGCAATATATAATTGTGAGCTGGGGCAATATATCCATATGTGAGCTGGGGCAATATATATCCATGGGTGAGCTGCTGGGGGCAATATATCCAGAGCTGCTGGGGGCAATATACATCCATGTGTGCTTTCACTGCCTTCGAACAGGCACCGTACTTGCTGGCAGTTGGCAAAAATTTGTGTGAGCATATGAGAGAGTTCCACAGCAATAAACCTCACAGTAATGTGCGCTGTGTGTATGAGCATTCAGTGTTATATGGAAGTGCTGATTTAGGAGTACGAGTAGTTAAAAAAAATTCCGTATAACTCGGGGGGGGGGGTGACACCATAAATTACCGCACCGGGTGACACCAACCCTAGTGACGCCACTGCATATTCTATAGGGAATTCTTGTTAAAGAATTGAAATGGGAACCTGTTACTGCATTTTTCTGAGAAAATCTACAATTTTAACCAAAAGTTATTTTAAAAAAATATTTCCCTTGTGCTTTGGAGGATGGTGTTCTATGAATAATATGACTATGTATAAAATACTGAACTTGAAATATTTATTTTAATTTGGTTACAAAAACCTGGTCAGGTTTGGAATCATTGGAAAGGCCAGGCTCTGGCCTTTCCAGTGATACCTCACATGACCCTGTAGCTACTATGGGGTTGTAGTTACAGGTGTCCAAGTGCCAATCAATGCAGACACAGTTACCCGTTCTCTGGGCCTATTCTGGGGCAGGGGCCTGAAGCTGCTGCTCCATCAGCCCCTATGTTAATCCGGCCCTGCTCTCCGCTCTCCTTCCTCCTCCTCCTCCCTCCCCCTGTTGTGCTCTAATATTGCTGTCCTCATAATCTCTGTTCTATAGTGTCTTTTTCCCTCAAGATCTGTCAGGTGGTTTTGCGCACTAGTTCTAGCGCGAACAGAGGTTTCTCTCCTGGGTTTCTCCTGACTGTTTAACTTTGCTCTCATATTTATTTATTTGCAAAGTATTTTACCTGGAAGGATACATTGAGATTTCTCTCGTTTTCAAGTATGTCCTGGGTCATATGTTAACACCCGGTCGCTATTGAGGACTTTTGATATCCTACAGATTCCTTTACTTCATACTGAATGTTGTTCCTTCTTGTATACAGTGAAAATTGTAAATAAAAAATATATATATAAATAAATAATTAATGGTTGACCCAAATCAGTGTATTATAGTTGCTCACAGTTTTGGAAATTGTGAATCTTAATTTCAAAATATTAAGTATGCTGGGCTCAGGGCCCTTATTCCAATTTAACTAAAGGAAAATTGTGACTCCTGTTATTGAATGTATTATAGAGGGACATTTGGTAAGTGGCTCAACACATAATAGGAGGGAGACACACATCAGTTATTGTCCCCGTTCATTATAAAACTCTGGAGATAAATATGACACTGTGCGAACTCATGTAAGTGGAGTCATGCTAGCTCTACATATGGCCAAAGGAGGTGGCAGATCGCATCATGGAGCCAGACATAAGTTAGGGATTTTTTGCAGTATTTCTTTTTTAAGTGTGAAATGATTTTACAAAAGCAAAATCACTTAGGCTGGGGTCAGACCAGCGCACTTTTAACGTGCGTTCTGGCGCACATAATTACGGCCGCACTAGCAGCAGATGACGGGCAATGACGGCTAATATACGATGTACGGCCGCACAAAAGTCCAATGCAAGTGGAATTTGAACGCATTTTTCTGAGAACGCTGAACCGCTAGTACTGACGTACTGAGTGCGCAGCTGCAGCATAGCGGCGTGTTTGCGTGATTAGGAGATGTCAGACGCTGCTAATGTCCGGCCTACATAACGTCCAGACGCAAAGAGTTTTATTGACGATCCGTACAAAATCACGCCCGAAAATGCGCGTCGTCTGACCGTTTTTGCGCATTCCGTGAAAAAATACGTCAATGCGTTTGGACGCACTTTTTCACGTTCGCGGGGAAAAATGCTTTCGTCTGACCCTAGCCTTAACACCAGTAGCTCAGCTGGTATTCTATTTCAAACATGGTCTCAAATTGAAAAGGAGTTAACAAGGAATGTCTCATTCTCTGGCTGGCCAAGAGTTAAAACTTCCTATACAAAATATAGGAAACAATAACTTACTGCAGAAAGCCATTAAAGCTCAGCTACAATCACTTTCGGCATCCACAACAAGAAGAGGAAGGAGCACCTGGTGTTGCCTTCTGGGAAAGTGGTACAGTTCTCTGCAACCTGGAATTCCTGAAAGTGCTCGTGCTGAGCCATGATTGAGGACTCGGCCTCTGAGCCCATCTTCCCAGAATGCAGTCCTCTGTGCTAGTCTCTATTACAGCATTACTAGCACCATCCACCATGGTTTTGGCCTGTCAGAGTAGTGAAGCCATGTCAAGCAGGGCCTGCAATGCAGCAACCCCATGCTGCTTCCAAATCTCCCTCAATCTGTGCCAACAAATTTACCAAAGCATATATCATTGTGAAGTACAAGGTGCAATGCTGTGCGGTGTGAGGTGCTGTGCAAGAGTAAAGCATGGTCTTCCTTCACTGCAGGTCAGCAAGCAAGACAGAAGCTCAAGAAATTACATCAATTTCCAAACATATTTTATTCAGGGTTATTCAGAGAGAGGTGAAAACCATGAGAATGACCGGAGAAGTGAAAATTCTAGGTCAAAATAGCCAAACCAGAAAAATTCTCCCATTTTTCTCACTTTCCAAATCGGCTATTTTGACCTAGAATTTTCACTTCTCCAGTTGTTCTCTTGGTTTCACTTCTCTCTGAATAACCCTGATTGCTTGTTATAGCCAGACCACAGCTTGTTTGCAGACATGTCCATCCACATCGGCTTATGGAAAATATTTTCCTGAATCAAGTCAGAATAGCATACTTTATACAATTTATTGTTTCATGTATTTCCTAACTCTGTTTGTGCAAATGCGCTGTATAAAGCAGCAGGACATTTCACAAAGAGACTTGCAGCTCTGAGTATTGGAGTTTAAAGAGTGACACCCTGTGTGTGCTTGTTGGAATATAATCTAGTTACACAGTATTCTATCAGTGCAGCAACACTCCATGAATTGCTACATATGTTAGAGACTTTATTTAATGCATTGTTTCCAAGAATGATATTTCCCTTCATTTGATTCTTGAGGTTTGCGATTCAAGATTTATATTATTTCTGAATAGAAAATACTTCATAAATTTGCAAATGAAAATTGCGAACAGAATATAAATCTTGCGGACAGGTGGGGTTTATTGTGTGTATGTTTACATTCTTTATACATATAATACTGATAATATTACAAAATAATACAGTATATTAATGAATTAACTGATTATTATTATTATTATTCTTTATTTATAAAGCGCCAGCATATTCTGCAGCGCTGTACAATAAGCACAGTATAGACAGGGTTACAATACATTGAACAACATTTGACAAACAGCACAGGAGGAGATGAGGGCCCTATTCCCGTAGGAACTCACAATCTAGGAGGGTTGGGGTTGGAAACAGGAGGAGAGGACTGTAAGGTGAGAGTGATTGATGGTTGCGTCAGTGAGTTGGGTGGTAGGCTTCCCTAAATAGGAATGTTTTCAGGGAGCGTTTCAAGGAAGAGAAGTTAGGGGAAAGTCTGACAGTACGAGGGAGAGCGTTCCAGAGAGTGGGGGCTGCGCGTGAGAAATCCTGCAGTCTATCATGGGAAGAGGTGATGCGGGGAGAAGCTAGGCGCAGGTCACTGTTTGACCTTAGGGAGCGGGCTGGGGTGTATTTGGTGATTAGTGAGGACAGGTAGTGGGGAGCTGAGTGAGTGAGGGTTTTGTAGGTAAGGATAAGGATTTTGAACTTAATTCTGCAGTGGATGGGGAGCCAGTGAAGGGACTCACAGAAGGGAGCGACAGAGACAGAGCGGCGGGTGAGGTGAATTAGCCTGGCGGAGGCGTTCAGGATGGATTGTAGGGGGGAGAGGCGGGACAGAGGGAGGCCAGATAAGAGATTATTGCAATAGTCTAGTCGGGAGATTACCAGGGCATGTAGGAGTTGTTTTGTGGTGACAGCGGTAAGAAATGGCCGAATTCTGGAAATATTACGCAGTTGGTATCGGCAGGAGGAGGAAAGAGACTTGATGTGGGGGATGAAGGAAAGAGCAGAGTCAAGTGTAACTCCAAGGCAGCGAACTTGGTTTGATGGGGAGATGGTGATACCCTCCACCGTGATGCTTAATACCTTACCCTCATCCTAAAGCTCAGACTTGCAGTATTATAAGTAGCCAATGTAGATAGTGTATCTATACCAAGAAGCTCTAATAGCCTATGGTAAATCATATTCTACCTGCGATCCATAGATGAATAGTTAAATCCTGGCCTTGTAAGCTCTTTTTCTTTCTAATAATCAGGCTTCAGGGTGATTACCTAGGTATGTATTAGCTCCCTACATAATAAGTGGTGTATGTCACATAATGTCTGAAAATCAATGAGCCCTATTACATAGTTAGTGCTCAGCTGCAGGCAGCCATCAGAAATGATGGGCCCCTTACTAAACCTCACGATGGGGCCCCCCCTCAACCTCTAACAGCTTTTCTCCCCCTTCAAAAAAAAAAGGACATAACATAGCACCACAGCAATAAAAACTCCAGTAATGTGCAGTGTGTATTAGCTTATCACAGTATCACAGCAATAAAAACTCACAGTAATGAGCGGTGTGTCTGAACATATCACAGAATCCACAGCAATAAATCTCACAGAAACGGGCTGTGTGATGGCCTTTGGGTCTGGGGTCTGGGTCTGGTCCCTGGGACTGGCCTTGGGGTCTGGTCCCTGAGGTCTGGTCCCTGAGGTCTGGTCCCTGGGGTCTGGTCCCTGGGGTCTAGCCTGGCCCTGGTCTCTGGGTCTGGTCCCTGGGCCTTGGGGTCTGGGTCCTAGGGTCTGGGCCCTGGGTCTGGGCCTTGGGGTCTGGGCCCTAGGGTCTGGGCCCTAGGGTCTGGGCCTTGGGGTCTGGGCCCTAGGGTCTGGGCCCTAGGGTCTGGGCCTTGGGGTCTGGGCCCTAGGGTCTGGGCCTTGGGGTCTGGGCCCTGAGGTCTGGTCCCTGAGGTCTGGTCCCTGAGGTCTGGTCCCTGAGGTCTGGGCCCTGAGGTCTGGGCCCTGAGGTCTGGGCCCTGGGGTCTAGCCTGGGCCCTGGTCTCTGGTCTGGTCCCTGGGCCTTGGGGTCTGGGTCCTAGGGTCTGGGCCCTGGGTCTGGGCCTTGGGGTCTGGGCCCTAGGGTCTGGGGTCTGGGCCTGGGGGTCTGGGCCCTGGGTATGGGGTCTGGACCCTAGGGTCTGGGCCCTGGGTCTGTATTTGGGCTTTGGGGTCTGGGCTTTGGGGTCTGGGCCTTGGGGTCTGGGCCCAGGGTCTGGGCCTAGGGGGTCTGGGCCTAGGGGGTCTGGGCCTGGGGGTCTGGGCCTAGGGGGTCTGGGCCTTGGGGTCTGGGGGTCTGGGTTTGGGCCCTGGGTCTGGGCCTTAGGGTCTGGGCCCTGGGTTTGGGCCTAGGGGGTCTGGGCCCAGGGTCTGGGCCTTGGGGTCTGGGCCCTAGTGCCTGGGTCTTGGGGTCTGGGCCCTGGGTTTGGGCCTAGGGGGTCTGGGCCCTGGGGTCTGGGTTTGGGCCTAGGGGGTCTGGGCCCTGGGTCTGGGCCTTGGGGTCTGGGCCTTGGGTCCTGGGTTTGGGCCTAGGGGTCTGGGCCCTGGGTCTTAGGGTCTGGGCCCTAGGGTCTGAGCCCTGGGTTTGGGCCTTGGGTCTGGGCCTTAGGGTCTGGGCCCTGGGTTTGGGCCTAGGGGGTCTGGGCCCAGGGTCTGGGCCTTGGCCCTGGGCCTAGGGGTCTGGACCCTAGGGTCTGGGCCCTAGGGTCTGGGCCCTGGGTCTAGGCCCTGGGTCTGGGCCTTGGGGTCTGGGCCCTGGGTCTGAGCCTTGGGGTCTGGGCCTAGAGGTCTGGGTCTGGGCCCAGGGTCTGGGCCTTGGCCCTGGGCCTAGGGGTCTGGACCCTAGGGTCTGGGCCCTAGGGTCTGGGCCCTAGGGTCTGGGCCCTGGGTCTAGGCCCTGGGTCTGGGCCTTGGGGTCTGGGCCCTGGGCCTAGAGGTCTGGGTCTGGGCCCTGGGTCTGAGCCTAGAGGTTTGGGCCTAGGGGTCTGGGCCTTGGGGTCTGGGTCTTAGGGTCTGGCTCACCACTCGCTGTCTTCTATCTTCTTTTCTTCTGTCTTCAGCTCTTCTTTTCTTCACCTTTTCTTTAATCTTCTTCTCTTCTTCTCTTCTTTTCTTCTGGTCTTCCTGGTCCCTCCAGCTCCGGCGCGCAGCTTCACTGAGTGGAGGGGCGGAGCCAAAGCAACGTGCTTGGGAGGCCCCTCACACGCTGCTTGGCCCCGCCCAGCCAGGAAGTGAAGCTGCCAGGAGCCGGAGGAGACAGTGTCTCAGTCTCCTCCGGCTCCTGCAGCAGCAGCAGGGACACAGCTCCGGATTCGGACTCATCGAGTCCGATACCAGAGCTGTTAAAGGGCGACGCCGCTGCCGTCGGGGGCCCGGGATCCTCCCCCCAGGCCCCGGCGACCCGGGCCCCCACCGGGCCCGGGCCCCTTACGGCAGTATTGGGCGTAATGCCCTGATGGCGGCCCTGCTCAGCTGTGTTAACGTTAGGTTAAGTGGCCCTAGCGCGGGCTGTCCATATTACATTCTGAACGCTAGGTCTAGCCTGGGCCCTGGTCTCTGGGTCTGGTCCCTGGGCCTTGGGGTCTGGGTCCTAGGGTCTGGGCCCTGGGTCTGGGCCTTGGGGTCTGGGCCCTAGGGTCTGGGCCTTGGGGTCTGGGCCCTAGGGTCTGGGCCTTGGGGTCTGGGCCCTAGGGTCTGGGGTCTGGGCCTTGGGGTCTGGTCCCTGAGGTCTGGTCCCTGAGGTCTGGGCCCTGAGGTCTGGGCCCTGAGGTCTGGGCCCTGGGGTCTGGGCCCTGGGGTCTAGCCTGGGCCCTGGTCTCTGGGTCTGGTCCCTGGGCCTTGGGGTCTGGGTCCTAGGGTCTGGGCCCTGGGTCTGGGCCTTGGGGTCTGGGCCCTAGGGTCTGGGGTCTGGGCCTGGGGGTCTGGGCCCTGGGTATGGGGTCTGGACCCTAGGGTCTGGGCCCTGGGTCTGTATTTGGGCTTTGGGGTCTGGGGTCTGGGCCTTGGGGTCTGGGCCCTGGGTTTGGGCCTAGGGGTCTGGGCCCTGGGTCTTGGGGTCTGGGCCTTGGGGTCTGGGCCTTGGGTCTGGGCCTTGGGGTCTGGGGGTCTGGGTTTGGGCCCTGGGTCTGGCCTAGGGGTCTGGGCCCTGGGTTTGGGCCTAGGGGTCTGGGCCCAGGGTCTGGGCCTTGGGGTCTGGGCCCTAGTGCCTGGGTCTTGGGGTCTGGGCCCTGGGTTTGGGCCTAGGGGGTCTGGGCCCTGGGGTCTGGTTTGGGCCTAGGGGGTCTGGGCCTGGGTCTGGGCCTTGGGGTCTGGGCCTTGGGGTCTGGGTTTGGCCTAGGGTCTGGGCCCTGGGTCTTAGGGTCTGGGCCTAGGGTCTGAGCCCTGGGTTTGGGCCTTGGTCTGGGCCTTAGGGTCTGGGCCCTGGGTTTGGGCCTAGGGGGTCTGGGCCCAGGGTCTGGGCCTTGGCCCTGGCCTAGGGGTCTGGACCCTAGGGTCTGGGCCCTAGGGTCTGGCCCTGGGTCTAGGCCCTGGGTCTGGGCCTTGGGGTCTGGGCCCTGGGTCTGAGCCTTGGGGTCTGGGCCTAGAGGTCTGGGTCTGGGCCCAGGGTCTGGGCCTTGGCCCTGGGCCTAGGGGTCTGGACCCTAGGGTCTGGGCCCTAGGGTCTGGGCCTTGGGGTCTGGGCCCTGGGCCTAGAGGTCTGGGTCTGGGCCCTGGGTCTGAGCCTAGAGGTTTGGGCCTAGGGGTCTGGGCCTTGGGGTCTGGGCCCTGGGTCTTAGGGTCTGGCTCACCACTCGCTGTCTTCTATCTTCTTTTCTTCTGTCTTCAGCTCTTCTTTTCTTCACCTTTTCTTTAATCTTCTTCTCTTCTTCTCTTCTTTTCTTCTGGTCTTCCTGGTCCCTCCAGCTCCGGCGCGCAGCTTCACTGAGTGGAGGGGCGGAGCCAAAGCAACGTGCTTGGGAGGCCCCTCACACGCTGCTTGGCCCCGCCCAGCCAGGAAGTGAAGCTGCCAGGAGCCGGAGGAGACACAGTGTCTCAGTCTCCTCCGGCTCCTGCAGCAGCAGCAGGGACACAGCTCCGGATTCGGACTCATCGAGTCCGATACCGGAGCTGTTAAAGGGCGACGCCGCTGCCGTCGGGGGCCCGGGATCCTCCCCCCAGGCCCGGCGACCCGGGCCCCACCGGGCCCGGGCCCCTTACGGCAGTATTGGGCGTAATGCCCTGATGGCGGCCCTGCTCAGCTGTGTTAACGTTAGGTTAAGTGGCCCTAGCGCGGGCTGTCCATATTACATTCTGAACGCTAACGGGTTAAAAAAAAAACAGTCAGTGATTCGGAGATTGCGCTTTTCAGCATGAGGTTACTGTACTTTACGCTCCCTATGCTTAACATGGGGAGAGCAAAGAGTTGATTAGCGTTAGGATAAAAAAGTCCTAACGCTAATTACGCCCCACTGCGGTTAATTGAAAAGTTAAGCACAGCTAGGAGTTGGTCCTGACTGAATCTGCTTCTGCGGAATCTGTTATCACCAGCTTCAAATTCCCCTCAAAAATCATATACTTCCCTCTCGATCCACGTCGAGAACGGTGGCTCGATCCGCTGCTTCTGGCCACCGGGAGCAGAGAGAGACTGGGGAAAAAGTCCCCAGTCTCGCACCGCGAATCACTCCCCCGAACTGCAGGATCTCGTGAGAGGCGAGATCCTGCAGGTCATGTGACTGGCAGTGGAGGCCTCAATAGAGTCCTATGGAATCCATGGAGGGGATGCTCACGGTGGCGCTTAGTGCTGCCTTGAGTATCCTGGTGCTGCTGATTTAGCGCCTGCCCCAGAATATCACGCTAAAACGGAGACACTAAGGAGATAGGGCAGTATTACATTGTGCGCCTGCAGGTATCTCTTTAGCGTCCCCGTTTTAGCTCCATGTTATGGGGCAGGCTGCTGATTTAGCGCCACAGTGAGCATCCCCTCCATGGAGTCTATAGGACTCCATTGAAGCTTCGACTGATGGTCACAGGATCTCGTGCAGGATGGTGGAGTGATTCGCAGAGGGAGACTGGGGGACTCCCCCCCTTCTTTCTCTGCTCCCGGCGGCCAGAAGCAGGGCCACTCATCTCGCCGCAGAATGAGAGGTAAATATGTATTTTTTCTGGGGATTTTAAGATGGTGATAACAGATTCTGCAGAAGCGGAATCAGTTCGCAGCAGCTTCTAGCTGTGGTTAACTTTTGAGTAAACTGCAGCGGGTCTTAATTAGCGTTAGAACTTTGTAATCCTAATTAACTCTTTGCACTCCCCATGTTAAGCATAGGGAGCGCAAAGTACAGTAAACTCGTGCTGAAAAGCACAATTTCTGAAATGGGTTAAAAACCCGTAGCGTTCGTAATGTAATATGGTCGACCCGGGCTAGGGCCACTTAAGCTAATATTAACGCTCACACAGTTGAGCGATAACATTAGTGTTACCTATGTAATAGGGCCTTTAGCGTCCCTGTTTTAGTTTGGCAGAATGTAATGCTGCCCAATATCTTTTAGAATTATGTGGATGGTAATCTATAAAATAAGAATACATCCCAGGATCCTGTGCTACAGGTACTATATACGTTAAAATATATATATATACTTAGGCCCCTTTTTCCACCTTTGGTAATTTCTCCTGGATTCCATCAAGGAAATGCAGTGCTGCCAGAAGGACAGAGAATTATTTGCTCTCAGTTGCCTTCACCTTACACCAAGAGGAGGTGGCATACGTTGCTCCCTTCTTTTCATTGAGGGACCGGAGGGGAGTATTAACTTTTTTAATGGTTTATCTTTCTGGTATTAAGAGATTTTGCAGATGAAAAATCACTTAACACTTGCATTAGTAGATGGTAGTTTTCTTTGTTCAGTCCTGTAGCCTCAATAAAACATAAAGGAAGATATTTTTTTTTTTTAAAGCTCCTATTGACTTGTTATATTAACGCACACATACGTACTGCCTGGCTTCAATTAGGGCTGAAACAACTAATCAATTAATCGACAACTACTCAATGATTAAATTAGTTGTCAACTATTTCCATTATCGATTAATAGGTGTTGATTAGTCGTCCTGTGTACAGCACACTGTTTAGAGTCAGACGGAGTTAAATGTAAATAACCTCAGCTTCGGAGCTGGTTGGAAAAGATGTGCCGCTGCTTTGCTAGGTATGATTTAGTTATAGGATTGTCAGACACAACCAGTTTGTTTTTATTCCATTTACAACAGTAGCAGAACTATAACACAAACAAAAGGATACTGCCGCTGGGTGAAGGAGCTGTATGCCTGTGTTTTATTCTTACTTGCAGCTGGAGTCCTGTGCCATCACCACACCCTCCTGCCACACCCTCTTTGGTTGGGAACTGCAATTCCCTCCCTTTGGTCTGGTCCCTTTCCCCAAATTCACTCCCACACTCAGATCCGGTCTTTTGTCCATCCCCACTCCCTCGCACACTCAGGTCAATTCACTTGAGCAAAGTCACTCCCTTCCACCTCCAGTCCCTCCTCCCACTCGGTTTGTTCACAAAATTATTTAAAAAGGGATACTCTACGCACCCTGACCACTTTAGCTTATTAACCCCGATTTCATGCGGATATCATCATCTATGACCTTGTGCTTGTACCCAGTGGTGTATTTAGGTTTTGTGCTGCCCTAGGCCTGACTAAACTCGTGCACCCCTAATTTAAATTTGACGCACCCCTTCCTGTCAAGGGCACACCTCTTCCTGGTTAATCTCCACCCTTCCTCTTTAAGCTCCACCTTTTCCTCTTAGAGCTCCGCCTTTTCCTCTCTTTATATTAAAAGTGGATACCAAGTGCCTACTTGTATATTTTGTATACCATTTCAAATGTATCTATTGAGATAAAGAAAATTATGAAATGTTTAAATTCAAGTATTTTTACAAAGAACAGCCACGCATGTCAAGTAAACGGGATCACAGCCGCTCTAATTGGTGGAACAATAAAATCCACAGAAACGTGCACTGCATATGAGCGTATCACAGAGCTGCATAGCAATAAAACCCACAGAAATGGGCACTGTGTATGAGCATATCAGAGCTGCAAAGCAATAAAACCCACAGAAATGTGCAGTGTGTGAGCATATCACAGAACTGCACAGCAATAAAACTCACAGTAATGTGCAGTGTGTATGAGCGTATCCCAGAGCTCCAGGGCAATAAAACTCACAGTAATATGCAGTGTGTATCACAGAATCCACTGCAATAAAACTCCCAGCAATGCAATGTGTGGTGTGTGTCAGCGTATCAGAATCCACAGCAATAAAACTCCCAGCAATGCAATGTGCGGTGTGTATGAGTGCATCAGAATCCACTGCAATAAAACTCCCAGCAAACCGAGTGTATATGAGCACACAGCAATTATTTATTCTACATTTACCGGCCTCTGTCCGCGGTAGGGCTGTGTGCAGAGTCAGCAGGGACTGTGTACAGAGTCAGCAGGAGGTCCCTCCAGGCCACGTTAGGATCACGGCTGTGCCTGTGCATGGAGCCATCTTGTCAGCAGTGGGGTGCCACTGCCAGAGGGTGCACCGTGGCTTTGATTCCCTTCCCGGTGGGTGCTCAGTCCAGAATAGAGTGACAGTCCATGTTAACGAAAGGGCGGGCAGCTGCGTGCATGCGTGTCACGTGGTTCAGCCAGTCAGGTGGTACTGAGACTCAGTACCACCTGACTGGCCGGACCGAGTGTGACCTGCACGCAAGCAGCCTCACCAGGAGCCAGGCAGCTCAATGACAAATTTTGTATCACTGCAGTGCTGGTTAAGGAAAGGTCCACTTTAAACAGCAGTAAGCAGACAGGGCTTCATATTCTGCTGAAACCCCCCCCCCTTTACCTGCCGTTTACTGTCATCTTCTCTCTCTGGACACAAATCACATCCCCCTCCCCTCTCCTAGAGCTGCTGCGGGGCAGGGGAGGAGCTATGGAGGGAGGAGAGGGGGATTTTTATTCTATTCGATTTTATTCCGTATGCAAACGCCATGCTCCGCTGCTCGTTGTTTGAGAACACAGCTCAAAGCTGACACACAGTGACAGTGGCACCTCCTAGTACCCCCTAATGACACCCCAATAATCACTGGTACCTGGGGCGGCCCGCCCTCCGCCACTCCTCTAAGTACACCACTGCTCTGGTGATATGCTCACACACAAGCTTGGCGAACTGCCAGCAAGTACGGTGCTGTTTGAAGGCAGTGCAAATCCCCATAGAAAAGTAATGGTTAATCTATTCAGAGAACACCAAACAGCAGAGAAATGTCAGTGAAATGCCCTGATGTTCGGTGGTTTCAATCAGCAGGTTTATTCAGGCGAACCCCATAGGTTTCAATGTTAAAAATATTCCCGTTTTTTATGCAATATCTAATAAACCATTTATTATTTTAATCTGCAGTAAAAAGTCTATATTTATTTATTGATTTTTTTTTGTACCTTTTAGTGATTTTTCAGAATTTTTTGGGCTAAATTCCCCCCCTTTTTTTTTAATAGCGGTTCTCCTTTTTCTGTAACAGAACTTTTTATTATCAATCATAGGATCTTATATGTAAATTCCAGACATTTTCGTTCAGTAGTTCTTTTGAAAACAGCAGGCTATGGGTTTGCGGTGGCAGCATACAGCGGCCGACTCCATGCACTTTGGGGACCCTGCGGTGAATGGTGAATTCACTGCAGGGTTGGGAAATTTTATTCCCCGAAGTGCAGGGAACTACAGAACACCAAAATGTTGGCGTCATTTCGGTGGTCTGTGAGTAACCCAATTAGTGGTGAGGTTTTTTGTTGCCCCCTGGAAAGTGAAAGCCTAGGCCTTGCCTACCCAGGACATACTTGAAAATTCGTGACATCTCAATGTTTCCTTCCTGGTAAAATAGTTTGCAAAAGTAAAAAAAAAAAAAAAATTTTTTTTTTTTTTAGGGGTGGGGCCACCCAGCGGGCCGCCGCCCCCTGGAAACTGCCGCCCTAGGCCTGGGCCTTGTTGGCCTAGGCCAAAATACACCAGTGCTTGTACCTGCGTTCATTTGAGAAAGCAAACATGGACTTATGCTGTGCATGCAGCATCAACCCACCCTCTGACCAAGCACTCGCACACCTTGTGTAAAAGTACGCAATATACGCAATTTGTGTATGTACATGTTACGGGTAAAGCTCGAAGTGCGGTTAATTCTAGGATTACCCGGGTAATCCTAGCATTACCCAGGCCTCATTAGCAAAAGTCCAGAGTGAAATGAAATTTCAGACTTTACCTGGGTAATCTGCAAAGTATCCAGAGGCCTCTGGGTACCCTGCATTTCTGCTCTATTTTAACCGAGTAATTCGCAGATTACCCTAATGTTGCTGGATAAAGTGTGATGTACAACGAAACATCGCACTTCATCCGGGTAATCTGCAAAGTATCCAAACGCTTCTGGGTACTCCGCTTTTCTTGGGTTTTCAGCAGGTTACAGGTGACTGAATTCCGAGGATTACCCGGATAAAACTGCAAACTGTTATCTGACCGATAACAAGTGTTTTTTTGTTAATTTTGAATGAATTTGTATTCACAGTCACAAACCACACTAAATAACCATAAGGCTACTCTGTGCATTAATTGTCTGAAAATTTATTTATGAAGATTAAAGATCTTACATAAAGAGTAACCTGATGGTTATTATGTTTTATAAATGATATATAAGCACATGACACATAATAAAGATCATGTAACTCTTTCACATTGATATAAGAAATATATCCTGTTACTCCGTATAATCATTATATCTGAAATACATTTTAATGTTTGTCTTTTGCCATTTTCGTTGATAATATCCATAGATAATAGCAAAATTCACTGTTACCCAAGCGGGGTTGGATGCTCTGCAGATTACCCAGGTGAAGCTGTGGATAGTCCTCAGATTACCCGGGTGAAGCTTCAGACTGGCACATTATCCGGGTAAAGTGCGAATTTTTCAGCTCTTCCAGACTGTTACCCAAGGGCAGTTGGTTAGTCCCAAGATTACCCGGGTAAAGTCCAAAATTTTCATTTTTTTGCAGCTTGACCCAGCGGTTTTGGGTAATGTCAGGATTACCCGGTTAATCCTAGGATTAACCGCTCTCCGGCCTTTACCCGTAACATACATACTAAAGTTACGTACACTACGCAAATTGCTTAGGAAAAAAGGGGGAGGGGTTGTGGTTATTTACATAAAATTCCTTTTAAGTTAAAAAAAAAAAAAAACAATTTTTTTTAAATCGATGAATCGATTAATCAAAATAATCGGCCAACTAATCGATTATGAGAATAGTCGTTAGTTGCAGCCCTAGTTTCAATCCTTTGATCCAAGTTGCATTCAGTAGATATTTAAAAGGTTTGAAGAGAACAGAAACGGTGGAGATATAATGCTATGAGTAATAGTGTTAGAGAAGCTCGTAATTTACTGGCCACCGCAAAAACTGCATCTTCAGACAAAATATAAAATCTCCCAGAGGGTAATGAGAAGAGAAAGATCTCGGAGTGGGATAAGTAAATCTTCAGAATTACGTAGGAAATGCTTAACCAATAATTTTTTTTATTGAAATTGTGAAATATAAAAATATATATAAAAAGTACACTAGACTATTTATAATTATATTTGCTTCCTCTTTAATATTGTAATAACTTGTTTTATTAATATTTCATGGATAGAGCAATTGATGATGCATTATTTATAGAATATTATGACAAATCTCTTGTAAAACCAAAATTTCTTCTTAAAATTAAAGTCTGAGAAGAGGGAGGAGAAAAATAGTTCAGTTGTTGACTGAGGTAAGGTAGCAGTGACATGCAGTGAGGTCAGTGGCTGGTGAGGCACTGGCTAGTATCAGAGCCAGATATACACAGGGTTACGCAGTCGCAATTTACACATTTGATTATCGTTATATAGGAGAACAAGGTGGAAAGCCTGCCCAGAGGGCAGTCTATTGTGGATATACTGCCCTCAGCTCGTGGATACTGCCCTCAGCTCGTGGATACTGCCCCCAGCTCGTGGATACTGCCCCCAGCTCGTGGATACTGCCCCAGCTCGTGGATACTGCCCCCAGCTCGTGGATACTGCCCCCAGCTCGTGGATACTGCACCCAGCACGTGGATACTGCCCCCAGCACGTGGATACTGCCCCAGCTCGTGGATACTGCCCTCAGCTCGTGGATACTGCCCCCAGCTCGTGGATACTGCCCCCAGCTCGTGGATACTGCCCTCAGCTCGTGGATACTGCCCTCAGCACGTGGATACTGCCCTCAGCTCGTGGATACTGCCCTCAGCACGTGGATACTGCCCCCAGCACGTGGATACTGCCCCCAGCTCGTGGATACTGCCCCAGCTCGTGGATACTGCCCTCAGCTCGTGGATAATGCCCTCAGCTCGTGGATACTGCCCTCAGCACGTGGATACTGCCCTCAGCTCGTGGATACTGCCCTCAGCTCGTGGATACTGCCCTCAGCTCGTGGATACTGCCCTCAGCACGTGGATACTGCCCCCAGCACGTGGATACTGCCCTCAGCTCGTGGATACTGCCCTCAGCACGTGGATACTGCCCTCAGCACGTGGATACTGCCCCAGCTCGTGGATACTGCCCTCAGCACGTGGATACTGCCCTCAGCACGTGGATACTGCCCTCAGCACGTGGATACTGCCCTCAGCTCGTGGATACTGCCCCCCAGCCCAGACCTCAGACCAGACATGGGGCGGCTGTTCGAATGCTGCATTCGGACAGCCGCCCCATGAGCTCCACATACTTACCTTCCGAGCGGCGAAGTGAAAGTTTCCCCGCTTCCGGTCGCTGAAGGACCCAAGCCGCGGTCACGTGGGACTCCCACGTGACCGCGGCTTGGGTCCTTCAAAGAGCGGAAGCGAGGGAACTTTCCCTTTGCCGCTCAGGGGTTGGATGCGCGCGGCAGCCGGGTAGAGGCTGCTGTGTGCATCTTGTAACCACCGCGGTGAGCGCACAGCCGGCTCGTGCCGCGGCGGTTGCATGCGCGCGCAACCAACCACCGCTGGTTGCGCGCGCATGCGCAGAGTAAGGCTTGGCGACGGACACGCCAAGCCTTACTCAATTATAGTATAGGATAGAGTTTCACTATTTATAAAGTAAAGTTCGCATTTTTTTTTACAGTTCTAAGAGCATGCACTTACAATACTGACTAATAGAGGGCGCTATTACACACATGCTGACTGCTGAGCTCTGTCTGCCAGACCCCCCACGACTGACGAGGACAGTCACATGACTGTCCTGCGTCAAGCAATCCATGGGGAGCTCTGCCTCCCATGGGGGGGGGGCATTTTTTTGTTTTGTTTTTAAAAAGAATTGCTTGAGACCAAGGGAGCTTTCCCATTGGCTCAGCTTTCAATTGCTCTCAGTGCCTCTGGAGGCACTGTAGAGCGTAGAACCAGGAAGTCAGCTTGAGCAAATTGCATAGGCTATGCTGGCTCAGTGCTGCCCCTGCTGTCTGTGTAGTGAATCACACACAGCAGCCGGCAAACTGAAAGTACAGGAGAAAAAAAGCGGAGGACAGAGAATCACAGCGAGGGAGCGTGGAGAGGGGAGTATGAAAACTTTTTTCAATGAATAACATTTTATTTACAAATTAAATATACATACATGTCATTACAGCACAATGAGCACATTAATTTACTGGGATGGCAGGGGAGGCCCTGCCTCCCCTGACTGCACGTAAGGTAGGGTAAGCTGGATTCCAAAAACTGAGGTTACACATTAGGATAAGACGAATTATGCTTTTCTCAAATTATAGGACATAAAATAATGTGTAAGCTCTAAGCAGGTACATTATTTTAGTGCGAGTATACCAGGTTATGTGCAGGACCGTTCTAATGGTCTAATTAGATATGAATACTGGCAAAAAATATTGACAAAATGAAAATACGATTCAGGTACATCTGAAATTTAAATGAAATTTATAACCTGTTCACTATGGTGATCGTGTTTAAACGATAAGCAGTAACAGACACACCCACCCAAGATCATGTGAACACAATCTGGGGCTATGTGGTATCAATGCAAATGACATTCGATTGTTGCAAATCAACTTAATTTGCATTTGTGGTGCCCCAAAATTTTAGCACCATGGGCTTGATGCCTGAGGTGCTAACACTTTTCAAAACCAACTGTGGAATAGAAACATAGAAAAATGTCGGCAGATAAGAACCTTTCGGCCCATCTAGTTTGCCCAATTACATGGATTTATCTTTTGTTTAGGATAGCCTTATGTCTATCCCATGCCTGCTTAAATTCAATTACTGTTTTGGCCTCTACCACTTCAACTGGAAGGCTGTTCCATGTATCCACCACCCTCTCAGTAAAATAATGCTTCCTGATGTTACTTTTAAACCTTTGCCCCTCTAATCGAAGATTATGTCCTCTTGTTTTGCTACTTTGTTGCCTTTTAAATATACTCCCTTCCTCTACCTTGTGGATTCCCTTTACGTATTTAAATGTTTCTATCATATCTCCTCTGTCTTGTCTTTTTTCCAAGCTGTACATGTTAAGATCATTAAGCCTTTCCTGGTAACTTTTCTCCTTCAAGCTGTACACCATTTTAGTAGCCCTTCTCGGAACTCTCTCTAAGATGTCTATATCCTTCTGGAGATATGGTCTCCAGTACTGCATACAGTACTCCAAGTGAGGTCTCACCAGTGCTCTGTACAGTGGCATGAGCACTTCCCATTTCCTACTGCTAAGACCTCTCCCTACACAACCAAGTATTCTGCTAGCATTTCCTGCTGCTCTATTACATTGACTACTTACCCTTAGATCCTCTGAAATAATAACCCCTAAATCCCTTTCCTCAGATGTTGAGGTTAGGACTGTATTAAATATTCTATATTCAGCCCTCGGGTTTTTACGTCCCAGGTGCATTATCTTGCACTTATCCACATTAAAACTCAATTGCCACAGCTCCGACCATTTATTTCGTTTACCTAAATCATTTGTCATTTGGCTGATCCCTCCAGGAACGTCAACCCTGTTGCAAATCGACATACTTTTCCATTAATACCTTCTGCAATATCACTAATAAAAATATTAAAGAGAATGGGTCCAAGTACTGACCCCTGAGGTACCCCACTGGTAACAAGACCTTGCGCCGAATAAACTCCATTTACCACAACCCTCTGTTGCCTGTCACTCAGCCACTGCCTAATCCATTCAACAATATTGGAATCCAAGCTCATAGATTGCAATTTATTGATAAGCCTTCTATGCGGAACAGTATCAAAAGCCTTACTGAAATCTAAATAAGCAATGTCTACTGCACCACCTGTGTCTATTATTTTTGTTACCCAATCAAAAAAAATCAATAAGATTAGTTTGGCATGATCTCCCTGAGGTAAACCCCTGTTGTTTCTGATCCTGTAATCTATGTGTTTTTAGATGTTCAACAATCCTTTCCTTTAACATGGTTTCCATTAATTTCCCCACTACTGACGTAAGACTAACTGGCCTATAGTTCCCCGATTCCTCCCTACTACCCTTCTTGTAAATGGGCACAACATTTGCTAATTTCCAGTCTTCTGGGACGACTCCCGTTAACAAGGATTTATTTAACCAATCTGTTAACGGTTTTGCTATTACATCACTGAGCCCTTTTAATAATTTAGGGTGGATCCCATCAGGCCCCATTGACTTATTTGTCTTTACTTTAGACAGCTTTTGTAGAACCTCCTCCTCTGTAAACTCATATGTAAATGTCTCGTTAGTGTTTCCTCCTAACTGAGGTCCCTTTCCTTCCTTTTCTTCTGCAAAGACTGAACAAAAATATTCATTGAAGCAGTCAGCGAGACTTTTATCCTCTTCTACATACCTTCCTTCCTTTATTTTTAATCTAACTAATCCTTGTTTTACTTTTCTTTTCTCGTTTATGTATCTAAAAAATGTTTTGTCCCCCTTTTTTACTGACTGAGCTATTTTCTCTTCTGCGTGTGCTTTGGAAGCTCTTATAAATTGCTTTGCCTCTTTCTGCCTAATCTTATAGGTTTGCCTATCTTCTTCACTCTGAGTTGTTTTATAATTATTGATTGCTATCTTTTTGTTCTTCACTATTTTGGCCACTTCTGCAGAATACCACAGTGGTTGCTTCCCTTTTTTTTTTTGCTAACAAGCCGAACATAATTGCCTGTGGCCTTCAATAATGCCTCCTTTAAATAATCCCATTTCTCCTGGACTCCCTTTAAACTCCTCCAGTCTGAGAATGACTCATTCACACAAAATCTCATTTTAGAAAAATCTGTTTTTTTAAAGTCTAAAACTTTTGTTTTTGTGTGGTGCGGCTCCATCCCTGTTCTTATATTAAACCATACTGACTGGTGATCACTAGATCCCAAATTTTCACCTACAACAACGTCTGATACCAAACCTCCATTTGTGAGTATTAAATCCAATATGGCCTCTTTACGGGTCGGCTCCTCAACTACTTGTGTTAGAGATAATCCCAGTAAGGAGTTTAGAATATTTGTACTCATGGTGCACCCAGCTATTTTGGTTTTCCAGTTCACATCAGGAAGATTAAAGTTCCCCATGATAATAACTTCCCCCTTCATTGCCATTTTGGCTATTTCCTCAAGCAGCAGATTATCTAGCTCTTCTACTTGTCCAGGGGGTCTATAAATCCCACCTACACGAGCTACTGTATGATTGCCAAATGTTAGCGTAACCCAAACTGACTATGTTCACCTCGCTCACTTTTATTTGGTTCGTTTTTATGTTGTTTTTCACATACAGGGCCACTCCTCCGCCTTTCCTACCTTCTATGTCTTTTCTATATAAAGAGTACCCCGGTATTGTTATGTCCCAGTTATTTTTCTCACTGAACCATGTCTCAGTAACCACCACTAAATCTACTTTTTCAGCTGCCATCATTGCCTCCAGTTCATTGATTTTATTGACTAAACTGCGAGCATTTATAGACACGACTCTGAGCTTGTCATTTTTTTCCCCCCCGCATGTTGCTTGCACCCTCCGATTTAGTTTTGGGGGACAATCGGGCAGATTGTTTTTTACCCTTTTGTCCCCCCTCCTAGTTTAAATATTCCTTTGTGAAACCTTTGAACTTCTCACTGAGAACATCTGTTCCCCTATGAGTAAGATGCAAACCATCTTTTTTATACAGTTCCTTTCTGCTCCAATTAGAGCTATCATGGGACACAAAGCCAAATCCTTGCTCCCGACACCATTACCGAAACCACAAATTAAATTCCCTATTGCGCATCTGCCTATCTTGAATGTTATGCACAGGCAAAACTTCAGAGAATGACACAGTGGACGCAATCTGCTGTATTTCACCTCCAAGAACACAAAAATCTTCCTTAATCTCAGAAACCTCATTGCTAGCCAAATCATTTGTCCCTAGATGGACTAGAACGTCCACTTCCCCATGCTGCTTTGCTTGTTTGACAATCTTGAGAATACGTCTCTTGTCTCTACGAGCAGTAGCCCCAGGAAGACATCTCACCAAACCACTACTCTCCAGCTCAACACCTCTTATGATAGAAGGCAATTGTTGCTGGGTGATTCTATCAAGTCTCACCTTTTCCTTTATGTCCTCGGTTGCAGTCCTGCATACCTTAGGCATAGGGGATGGTGGTTCCTCAACTATGGTGTCTGAGCCTACATCCGTCTTACCACTACACTCTGAAAGTGCCTCAAAAGAATTAAGAAGAGCCACAGACTGTGGGACATGCCTTCTATCCACAACTCTAAGTCTACCAGATCCTACAGTAGTCCATCTGCCGCTCCTAGGAGGCCTCTGTGGCAGTGGCTTTGTAACAGTCATAGCCTGAGTTTGTCTAACAGATAATTTACAAATCTCAGACTTCAAACAGGCAATTTCCTGCTGCAATAAAGAGAACTGCCTACATATCAGGCACACTCCAAACCTCCAAAAATTGGATCTAAAAACAAACGCATGACAGCTCTTACACTGGACCAAGCCTGCCATTATAAAAGAATGGATTTAAAATCATCAAATCTTACCTTTTTGTAGGTTTTCTACCTCCTGTCTAACCTCAGACTACCTCTAGAGTATCTCCAGAAGATCTCTAAGTGCTCACTTTGAAGACTTGCACTTAGAAGGCTTCACAAGCTCAATTAGACAAGCTAATATCACCAAGCTTTATATAGTCACCTAAGTACACCTTCCCCAGCAAGGCGTGGACAAGCTAAATCTCTTAGCAAATCGCACCCAATTGATTCCAATTCTATGCTAATCAGTATGAAAATGAGTCACCAGCCTAACCTAATTTACTCACCAGACCTAACTTAAAACCTTAAGATGAATAGAAAAGATCTGTTTGAAACAAAAATCAAAATCACTCACCAGAAGATCTAATGTAATGTATCTAACAGGACTTTTCCCCCAGCTACCTTGTGTTACAGCCCTCGCCACCGGCGGTGCAAGAAGGGCAAATCCAGTGTTGCCCCACCTTGAATCAACCCAGGCATCACAAAACAAGCCCTACCCTGCTGAATCTTTTTCTGCACTGAAATTTAACCCTGAGTCACACTAGGGATTACTGCCTGGGAGGTTAAATCCTCATCTGCTAGCCATGGGTGAGGGTTTGGCTAAAAGGAGCAAGTACACCTCCAAGTAGATTACCACCTGTTATGATTTCACCAGTTCAATTTCATGTAATTTTCCATAAAATCAGCCAGACCTCTCAGATATATGTAGCCAGACCGCTCGAATACAGTTGGCGGGGAGGGGCGGATCCTGGCATCACCTGGCTCCGGGTCCTGCTGCAGGGCGGCTCTTCTCTCCCCGTGCTGCTGGTAGGCCGAGGCGGAGAAACAGCCATAGCCATAGCTAAATGGCAGGGATGAGTACAGACTGGCGCTAGTGGGAGGGATCTACAGGACATGGCGCATGCGCCGTGCACTGCAGATCCTGCCATCGCACCTCTCCACCCGCGGCCCAAGTTGGATTTTCCATCTCCTGCCGATCAGTGCTGCAACATGCTGTGGCTTGAGTGAGAGAGATGGAAAACAGTGGACACACTGAGCGCGTCTCAACGCGGGGGTGCCACCTACAGGGGCAGCGCGTCGCAATGCGCTCAGTGTGTCTCAGTCTAGATTACAAGATCATGTGAACAGAGCCCTTTACACCTCTTGCCTCTGGTACCTAAGTTTGTTATTTTGTTGGTTTAATTTCCATTTCTTTATCTTTAAGTGCAATGGAAACTATCGGCATTATATAAATAATAATTATTATAATAATTTACTGTATTCTATTGTTTATTGTGCACTTTCCTAGGTGACCCATGATATTTTCGCTATGATGAGTCACACCTCATTGCATTCTGGTTTATAACAAACTATAAACACATTGTATTATGTATTACATAAACCTTACTGTATATCTTAATTCAGAATTGTGAAGCACTTGCTATGTAACTCACTATATGCTAATTTATGGTACAAGGTGCACAATATGAGGTTTGTCATCATACTATAATAAGCGATTTTAAGAGCCACCATTGTGCATTCTTTTTTTAATGTTTGGTAGAGAATGCAAAAGTTTCAACATATATTATTGGGAGCTTAGACTGGCTGCACTAATAAAACTACATGAGATTTCTGTACATATTAGATAAGTTTGGACACTGATATGTGAATTCTGTCTCTCTGATGCTAAAATATACATATGTATATGAAAGGATCGTTACACTTGGAGGTAATCTATGTGAGGGTACTCTAATCAGAACAAGAGCCTTGAAGATGGTGAAACGCTCCACTGTGTTATTATAAACGCTTGCGCTCAGTGAGGAGAGGAAATTATTTCCTCCTGTATAATGAGAACTTGTCTTGTAAAGAGAGCACCCCTTAGTGAGAGCTGGTGTAGCGTAGGAGAGTTCGACTTTTATTGCAAGTGTATCTGTTACAAAGTTTTAGAGCAGCAATGGTTTACATACTAGCTCTTAAAACCTAATGACCCTGGAACCATGATGTCATACATGCACAGTATCACCAGGTCACAGGTAAGCAGCTATATGTTAATGCTTAGCAGGGCCGTCTTTAATATTGACTGGGCCCTGGGCGAATATTTTCTTGGGCCCCCCCTCCCTTGAAATTTTGCTCTCCACTCCAACATCCAAAAAAAAAAAAAAAAAGCCACACACATAGACTTGTCTCCTAAAACTAAAGTTAACTAAATTATATTTTACAATTATTGTTTTACAATTACACATCCTACGCATACTGTAAAAACACAATATCTCTGTGTGTATTTATTTATTAAGGATGAAATGCTGCCCCCCCCAAAAATAAAACACGCAGCGTGTATGAGCGCATCACAGTGCGCCACAGCAATAAAATTCAGACACTGATGCACACCGTACATTATAATTGTATTGCTCTGGAGCTCTGGGATACAGTAATGTGAGGTGTGTATAACTGAGCTAGTAAATCAGACAACTGGGCGCCAGTGAACAACAGCGCTGCATAGTGTTAGATTTAAATTTTTATATTATAGTTGTACGGCTAATAGGAAGTTAAACTCACAGAATTTTATATACCCAGACAGAGCCCAGAATCTGACATACCCAGCAGAGGCCAGAATCTGACATACCCAGCAGAGCCCAGAATCTGACATACCCAGCAGAGCCCAGAATCTGACATACCCAGCAGAGCCCAGAATCTGACATACTCAGCAGTTTTTCACATGCCCAGCAGAGTTTCACATGCCCAGCAGAGTTTCACATGCCCAGCAGAGTTTCACATGCCCAGCAGAGTTTCACATGCCCAGCAGAGTTTCACTTCCCATCACATCACATCCAGCAGAGTTTCACATGCCTATCACACTATCACATCACGCCCAGCAGAGTTTCACATGCCTATCACATCACGCCCAGCAGAGTTTCACATGGCCATCACATCATGCCCAGCAGAGTTTCACATGCCTATCACATCACGCCCAGCAGAGTTTCACATGGCCATCACATCATGCCCAGCAGAGTTTCACATGGCCATCACATCACGCCCAGCAGAGTTTCCCATGCCCATCACATCATGCCCAGCAGAGTTTCACTTGCCCATCACATCATGCCCAGCAGAGTTTCACATGCCCATCACATCACGCCCAGCAGAGTTTCACATGCCCATCACATCACATCATGCCCAGCAGAGTTTCACATGCCCAGCAGTGCATCACATACCCAGCCGGGACCCGGCGAGAAAAGGGAAACTGCATATTGAAGGGGAGGGGCCAACCACATCTCTCGCGAGGCCTCACCGCCTCTCTGCGGTCACATGACATGTCCTTACACAGCACGCAATGCCATGATTTTTGCAGGCTGGGAGCAGCTGCCTTGGGCCCCATAGCAATGACTGGGCCCGGGGCAGATACCCCTTTTGCCCCGCGCTAAAGACGGTCCTGATGCTTAGTACATGTGTCAGTATCTCCTACCAATAGTATAGTTCATGGAACACACACAGGGTTATTCAGAGAGCAGGAAGATGGAGTCAGGACGAAACACGTGACGTTGGAGGTTTATCTTTATACTTTTAAGCATTTCTTAATAAATTTGAAGATTTTTTTACTCATTTCGGCTGACTCCATCCTGGCTTTCCTGAGGTATCGGGGCTGAGAGCAAGGAGGACGAAGGAATTACACCACCATTCCCGTTGGGATTTAAGATAAGCTAGGTCATTCGTATATCTGGTTCGCAGATTTATTGGTTCTTTTCAGGATCATTGATGTGCTACCAGTTTTCACTATGATCAATATTTTCACCACAGGGGTCCTATATTGTCTTTTTGCTTTTAACTAGCAATAGTTGACAAGCGTTGCTGTGATTTTAATGATGCCTACTCATTCTTATAGGTAACCACCCTGTGGTACATTCATAGTACTTACCAAAGAGGTCATCCTTTGCTAAAGCATACAGTATTCGAGACGCTCCGATCAAGTTGCTCATGGACGCTGACAGAGTGGAACAATATATTCCTATAGTGACAAATGGATGCCAGACATTGATGTCTCGTAAAAAACTGTAGTCGTACAGCAACAGTGACCTAGAGATGACAAATATGAGAAACGGTTTTATTGGCACATTTTGCATCTAAACCCTCTGGCACAAATCCCGATTACAATCAAAGACACTGAAATAATTTTTAAACGTAATGTTCTATAGATGGATTCATTGCAAAAACTGTGCTGATCAGTTCCATTATAATCTAGAGTGCTGGTACATTTTTCCATTATAATTTCTGGAATGGGTAGCATTTCAGTATAGAACAGTGTTACATTCTACACCACAAAGAACTGATCGATGGATTCATTAGTCAAGATCAATGGTACCTTTTGGATCTAAATAATTTGAAATGTGGTTCAAACACAATCTAGATCATGTACACCAGGGGTGTTCAACCTTGGCCCTCGAGATGTTCTTGAACTACATTTCCTGCCACACTCTGTCGACATAATGAGCGACATGGAGAATATAATTTCGAAACATCAAGGGGGTATAGGTGGAGCACCCTTGATGTACACTTTTGGGTACTGTGGCTTTAAGCCTTTGGATCATACCTATGCAGCTCAATTATTACTTTAACAGTCTTAAAAATTGTGTTTTGATTGAAAAAAATGAAATCAGACTGTGGCTGTAGGTGGGGAAACTGATATGATATTTTCAAACCCCAAATCCATCTCGCGGTCAATCAAATAAATATATTTATATACACACACGTGAGCGTGATTTTATTTCATACCTACATGAGGAGATGGCAAACTTTTATCAATTGTATTCACCTGACAGCATCGCATGTCCTAATATTATAATTCTAAAATAGATCTACCTTAACACGGATTTATTTTTTAACCTGATAGACAGGCCTTTATTTTTAGCTGGGTTTAGAAGCAATTAAGGTCATAAGTTGCAGTGTATGGGCTCCACTTGTTTGCTATAATGTGAACATGGCTGTTATAGTCACACAGGCTCTCTTTTTTTAAGAACACAGACACAAAGTTGTCTCTGCATAATGAAAGAGTTAACGACAGTGTATCTTATGGTGTTCAGTTCCTTTCTTGGTGGTATTAGACCTATAAACTTTGTATGAGGCATAGAGACAGTCTATTAAAAAGGAAACTAATATGAACACCAAGTCCTGCTTTCATTCCATTCAATCCAATAAACTCTTAACGCTACGAAGAGAAAAAAAAGTAAAAATAAAAGCACTAGATTAATCTACCATTAAACCTGTTTCAAGGTTCCTACATCAGGTAAAAGGTTAAAGTGAAGAAATTGTGAAACCTTTTACTCATAACAGAAATATAAATATGAATGACATGCACACACACACACAGGTTCCTGCATGTCAGTGAATTATTGGTGTGCATTAAGATATTAGGATGTGACAGCTATAATTGTAACCCATTTCAGTCCCTTTCTTGTTAATCAAAAGTGCAGAAATAAATGTTATTTATGAGTGCACTTTCCCGCAATGGAAATCAGTGGGGGTGCAATGCCGCCCCCATAGCCCCCCTTCTCCTGACATGAAGAGAATTTGTTTCTCCCCCTCCTCCCTCTTCAGGGCTCAAGGAAATAATGGCAAGGACCACTATAATGACAAGCTGAACAAGTGACACTGCAGCAGCTCTAAATAATACAGGACCTACATATCAAGCACAATGCCGCTTTGCTTGAGGCCCAGGCATGGCACCAGGTAGTGACTGTCAGGACTGACTGTTAGACCAAAAGGCAGTTTTCCACCCTGATTTGCAATACTTACCCTTCAATTATCCCATCTGGGTAGAAGATCATACACAAATATAAAGGAGATTGAGGATTTAAGCCTTTAGATTGAAAAACTGTGTTCATAATCATGGATATATATTTAAAGTAAAGAAATAATACATATTAATACATCAATGCAATGTCAAACATGAGCCTAAATACTAATATTAATAAAAATATTTAACATTATTCAAGGTGTGCTCGGAAACCCAGCAAATTTTTTGCATCGTGTATTTCTCACAATGACAATGACAAGTGCTTTTTAATATAAAAAAATTGAATAACTTTTTTTCTTTTGAAATATGACGTGCCTAGTTAAATGTAGGTTAAAAAAAAAAGGTTTGGAGTGTGCGTGGATATTCTGAGACAGTTAAAATAATCAGTATTCGCACATTTACATTTTTATTTTCTTTTACAGAAATATTGTTGGGCTGAAAAGTTCTGGACACTAGAGCCAGGATAGTTTTAAATAAAACATGTATGGTTAAATTACAATCCCCGCGTTAAAACGGGGGCGGGAGGGAGAAAAAAACTGCGCCCACAGTTTTTCCCCTACCGCCCCCCTTTTAACCGTGGATTACAATGCAGGGGCAAAAAATGCTGCCTGCATTGGTAGCACGCGCTACGCCCCCGGCAGCCGCGAGCAGCCACTCGATGGAGTCCATCGGACTCCATTGAGCCAGATGCCGGCGGTCACATGACCAGCCGGATCTCGCCTCATGAGATCCGGCCAGTCAGTGTACTGATACGCAGGGAGAGACTGGGGGGACTTTTTACCCCAGTCTTCCCCTGCTCCCGCCGGACGGAGGAGGCGATCGGAGACGCGCTCCTCGCCGCGGGACAGGAGGTGAGTATACGATTCTTTTTTTTGTTTTTTTAGGCTGCTGTTAAACCAAATCCTGGCTCTGGTTAACTTTCCGCTAACCAGTGCCGGACATTAACCAGCGTTAGGACTTTGTAATACTAACGCTGATTAACACTTTGTGCTTCCTTTACTTAACATGGGGAGCGCAAAGTACAGTACCCTTGCACTGAAAAGCACAAGGTACCAAACGGTAAAGGGTTTCTTAACCCGTTTGAATTGTAATATGCGGTAGACACCGCGGCTAACGATCACGCAGGTGAGCGCTAACGTTAGCAACAAGAATGTAATGTGGCCCGTAGTTGTGCAATTTACATTATTTTAAACGCTTAAGTGTCTCAAAACAACCATCTATGGCCCTATTCCAAACATGATGCTAAAATGGAAATGTTAAGCAGACGTTCCTGTCTCCATTTTAACATCATATTCCGAGGTAGGTGCTTAGCACCTCGGCCCGAAATGCAGCACAAAGCTGCTGAATACCAGCAACGGCACTCTGCGCCACCACGGGTATTGGCTTGTGGAGTCCATAGAACTCCATAGAGCTTTGTGCGTACCGGCCATGAGCACTGCATGAGCTCGCTCTCCTGACATCGTGCAGAGCCACGGAGTGATTGGAGACTAGGAACTATTTGTTCCCAGTCTCACTCTGCTCCTGGTGAGGAGAAGCACTGGAACACAAATTTTGCCGCCCTTTTCACTGTGGAATGAGAGGAGTATGGAAGATGTAGGTTTTTTTTAGGACGTGTTAAATGATTTTGCATTTGCAAGAGATAAAATTTGTCAATTTGTTTCCTGACGTTCAGTTGCACCAGCCACTTTGGAATACCGTCCATCGAGACGTTAAAAATTATTTAGCTCCCCATGTTAATCAAGTATAGGAGACGCGCAGTATTGTGACGCAGATTAGCGTCAGCTATGGAATATTGATGCCAGACATTAAAACTTATTAATTCTAGCACTATCACTTACATATCAAGAGCACCAATTATGGAATAGAGCCCTACATTTTTTATCCTACTGTAGCGCTTACTCCCGGAGGAGCCGCTGAATTTAACCTCGGGTTAGTCTCTCCGCACTAGGGAATAAATATACACCAGCACTGTTGTGGATTTTATAAATTATATACTTTACTGGTCTCAATAAAGCGGCATATATAATGTAAGCACGGTGCATAGAAAACAGGATTTCGTAATTCGAGAAACGCGCAGCGATAAAATAAAAGTTTAACCCCTTCATTTCTGGAGTGTAAGTCCCATGCAGGATATGTCCCAAAAAGGTGTGTGTGTGAGCTCAGGTACTATATTTCAACTGGCCAGTGAAAGGATTTAGTAAATCTTCGACTAGTCACGTTGGGGCCCTGTAGATTTAAGCAATACTGCAGCGTGCTTCGTTAAACTTTGACTGTGGCCTGGAAGGCCTCTCACCCATCCGCCAGACAATCCGTTCCGCTGCCCGATCAAGGACGTCTCTCCGCTGGATTTTACTGGGACTCTGTGCCACCGGATCCACTTCTCCTGCTTGTTCGTCTTTACTGCAAGGTCTACGGCCTACCGCCTGCACTCCCAGAGGATCATCGCGGTCTCCTTACTCGGGGTCCAATCTGCTACTCGGTGTCTGTGCAAAACCTCTCTGCGGTGGATTACTAGGTCTCTGGCAAGTCACTGTATCGATCTCAGCGTCGGCAAGGCAGCGCCTGCTCTCCGGCCTGGTAACAATCGCTCACAGTCTCACGTGCGTCTCACTCTGTTCACCCCTCGGCTCACACTGGCTCTCCTTCCTCGAGGCTGCGGATGTCCTCTCCTCCTTCCTCACCCACTTCCTGTCTCTCCCCCAAAGCATGCTGGAAAACGTAGTCCCATTGTGTCCAGTATAGTTTACATTGCGCTTGTCTCCCTCTGGTGGCCAAAACTGAGCAATGCAGCAACAGAGTTTAAGGCTGGGGTCAGACCAGCGCACTTTTAACGTGCGTTCTGGCGCACTTAATTACGGCCGCAGTAGCAGCAAATGACGGGCAATGACGGCCAATATACGAAGTACGGCCGCACAAAAGTCCGGCCGTGCAACGCAAGTGGAATTTGAACGCATTATTTTGGGAACGCAGAACCGCTAGTACTGACATACAGAGTGCGCTGCGTACGCTAGCGGCGTGTGTGCGTGATTAGGAGACGTCAGACGCTGCTCATGTCCGTCCAACATAACGTCCAGACACCCAAAGTTTCATGATTTGGATCCGTAAAAAAAATCACGCACAAAAATTGCGCATCGTATGACCGTTTTCGCGCATTCCGGGAAAAAAATACGTCAATGCATTCGGACGCACTTTTTGACGTTCGCGTGTAAAAATGCTTTGGTTTGACCCTAGCTTTAAACAGCGCTACACTACATTAAGTGATGTGCCTTATCTTGCGCAATTTCAAACAGGGTCTGTATTAGAAGCATAGATGCAGAAATGCATTGTGTAAACTACAAGATATGCGATAAAGAGAGATAATTAAGCCTTCACTTCTAAGTTGTTTTCCATTTAAACACTGTTACGACCCAGTGGCTTTAGGGAAAACAAAGTCATACAGTTTAAGGGAGGCGACACACGAGCATACTGTATGCAGTACTCACTATATCCTGTGAAAAAGTGCATCCGTAATGTACGCAGTAAAGTGTGTCCATAACGTCTGAGGTCTCCACACCCTAGGAAAATACATGGCAGCGTTGTTTCTGCGTCCGTTTAGCTTTTTCACGTCAATGTTGTTTTTGCGTCCGTAGCTATAAGCGTTGCCCGTCCGTGAAAAAGTGCGCAGGTGCTTCGTATGGTGGGTTTCAGTGACTCCTTTTTAAAGCTATGACGGACGTCAAACAGTACGGTCAGACGGACGCAAAATGTTTGCTAGTGTGCCGCCAGCCTAAATGAACTTGAAAACCTCAAACTAATTTTGAAACTGTATGCACTATTTCAATGGAAGATGGAGTCGAATTTTGTCCAAAAAGTGGTACTAAAATATCTGTATTGCATCTTAGTCTCTGGATTTTAAATTGAATAAAATGGATTCTAAACTGTTTGGCACCTCAGCTGTCATTCCAGACATGCCAAAACTTTAAGGGCACATTCTTTAGCCCATTTGCAAACACACAACATTTGCAATACTTGAATTTCTTTTGCATTGCTCCAGAATTAAACCAAGTCTAGTATACTCGATATTGGCGCACTAGCAGTTATTTTTCAAGATCGAGTATACTCAATCTTAGTGACAAAGGAGTTAAAATTTTCACAAACCTCCTTATGAGTATTTGTGGTGATCATAATGACATTAGCAATGCCAGTTTCGAAAGAAATCAACATGAGATAAAGATAAATAATGTTTTTTAGCCATAATGCCTGTGCTGCATGCAAACACGTATCTCTTCTATACAGGGGTTTTCAACCATTAAAGTCATCTGAATCTGATACCTGTACAGTTGTGAGTGACACCAGAATGCTTCATCAATTCGGTCCTCTCCCTAATTGTTGTAATACAGTAATAATGCTGAATTTTTATTTTGCAGTGAGGACAGAGGTGCCTTCTAACTTCTCTCTAAAGTAACACAGAGTGACGGATTGAGTTCTAAGTGAGAATTTTGGTTTTTCCCAGGTAGAACATCAATCCTGCGTTAAAAAGGAATGCAATCAAGATTTCATTACCCGCATTTCATTTTCTAATGGTTTGCAGCAATGCAGAAACGTGCATATAGTTTTTTGGGTGTGAAGGAGTTAGGCAAGCATTATCAATACTCAAGTTTTATGATGGGCATCTTTAAGGCAATCAGATAACCCAGCATTTACTGCATATTGGTACTTACCAGTAATGCAGAAGATGTGGGTGGCAATAGCATTGCGGGAAAGATACAGCAGCTGTGTTCTAAGAAGAATACCTTTACCTCTTCAGCTCATCACTGCCATAAGATCAAGTGTATTTCCCTTATGTGTCGTTTAGACTACTATATGTATATGGAATATATGGATATCATATCAAGGTTCAAAACATAAATTCATTTCAGGCACATCATCTTCAGTTTGCTCAATGTTTTGAGTGAAAGCTATGCAATGCTAAGTGCACATTCATAAGATTCTCATGGGGGTCCATTAACTGATATGTTGTGCTTTCGGTTCCTACATTCACGGTAGAACAAATTTAGATGAAGGGAGGGATTCAGGTTTTCCCTATATGATGAGTATGACAGATCAGGATGCACACATGTAAATTGGTCCTGCCACAACTGATGTATCAAGGTGCATAATTTTCCAGTAAAAAGGATATAGGAAAATAATCTATTATTGAAATTTAGTACTAAAATCCATACTTTCTTATTTTCATCGTACTGTAGACCGAAGTATGTACATCTACCATGTTATTCTGTAGGGGTTTTTCAGAAAGTGCTTTCCGGTTCGGCACTCTGTCACGGTTCATGCTGCTGGCGCAAGAGGAGGGGCAGAACGGTCACTGCTCTGCCATAATCAGCAGCATTCCAATGGCTAAGGCCTCTGCTGTTGGCAGTGACCAGGTGCTCCTAATTTACTCCAGAACCTTTCTCCATATAAGCAGGCACACCCCTTCCTCCAGTGCTGGTTCATTGTATCATTTGCCTCTGACCTGCCTGAAGCCTAGATTTGTCTCCTGTGTACCAGACCCTCAGCATACCATTGACCTGCTTGATCTCGCCTGCTCCATTGACCACGGCTTGCCACAGACCACGCTTCTGGATCCTCCCCTGGCTTCTCTTGCCTTACCACGGTACCAGGATCTCCTGCGGTACCAGGACTCCTGTGCAGGGCTCGAGTCCAGCGGGAACGCGGGGGAACGCCGTTCCCGCACTTTTCCCACGGCGGGAACGCTGCGGGAACGCAGGTTCCCGCTGTGGCCCAAGCCCAGGCATGTACCTATGCAAGCCCCAGGCTTAGTCAGCTTGCCGGCCGGCCCACAGGAGCTGCTATTAATCTGTTCCTCTCCTGACTCCTCCTTCTCTTGACGCTGGTATCATGTGACTCAGCGCGCCGGCGCCAAGCATTGCAGGAAGGAGGCAACTCCAGGCTGACTGGCAGTGCGTGCACTGCATGAATGGCCCAACCCGACCATGGCTCTGCAGTGACTGGAGACAGCTCTGGGGTGATCGGGTAAGTAAGGCAGCCTGTCCCAACTCACACTGTCCGCACCAGTCTCCCCCTCTCCCCCCCCACTCCTCTCACCCGCAGCGCTTCAGACCACCTTGCTCCTCGCTGGCTGCACCCCCCCCCCCACACGCATTGGATCTAGAGGGAGAGGGAAATCTGGCTGCTGTGTGAGATGCTCACCTCGGCCTCCCTTTCTGCAGCTGTGACAGGCAGATCAGCCTCTGACCCTCACGGCAGGTAGGAGGAGGGGGGGGGGATGGTCGAAGGGGAGACATGCAGGAAAGTATTGGGCTGCTCCCTGGATGAGCTTGAAAAGGTTTGTGGAGAGACAGGCTCTTAAGCCAGACCTCCTGCCTGTGCCTGTCCATGCACAATGACTTATGCCTCTGTTACTTTCTGTGCCCAATCTGTAAAGCAGCCAGCACATGGAGGTCTGCCTGGCATCATGCACATCCTGTGATCTGCTTAGTGCACCCAGGGATTAGTTTACAGCCCGTGTGTGTGTGTGTGATATGCTTTGCTCAGCGCATAAAATTAAGATTTATTTTATATGCCTGTGTGCACAGTACAACAGTGTGTGAGTGTTTAGTGTGAGTGACTATTAACATGAATTGGGGCAATGGAGGGGCTATTAATATGAATTGGGGCGATAGAGGGGCTATTAATATGAATTGGGGCGATAGAGGGCTATTAATATGAATTGGGGCGATAGAATATGAATTGGGCTATTAATATGAATTGGGGCGATAGAGGGCTATTAATATGAATTGGGGCGATAGAGCGATATAGGGCTATTAATATGAATTGGGGTGATAGGGGGATAATAATGAATTGGGGCGATAGAGAGGGCTATTAATATGAATTGGGGGCAAACTGTTTCAGTGACTCCATTTTCGGCAAAAAAATTCAATAATGAATTCACTGTATTTTTGGCGAAATGGAATCATCCAAAGAGCGCTGAAATGCAGGGAAACGCAAAGCACCGAAATTGCACACAATATAAAATAATAAAAAATATATATTTTCATTAAATGTCAAAAAATCCAAACAAAAACTTTTGCTCCGGCCCATAGAGATATTAATGCGACCCTGCGTGTTTGCATAATTGGATTGGGCCACTCTCATGGATGAAGTCCAGGGCCAATCTTTTGTCCCACCCCTGCCCGAGCCCAACATAGTTTAGCTGGCCACACAGCGTGCTGCCTTGCGCGTCCGCTGTCCTCTGAAGGATGTGACACTGCCTGCAGGCGAGATCTTGCGAGAGCGCATCACAGCCTTCAGTAGCCGGCGGCCGCGTGGAGGAGCAGAAGCACGCTGGTGCAAGTGGGTCCCCATCTGAATCTAAAGGTCTGAATGAGTGTGCTGCTGGCTGGATATATATACAATCTCGGGGGTCCGGTGCCGGTGTATATTGGGGGTCCGGTGCCTTTGTATATTGGGGTCCAGTGCTTGTGTATATTGGGGGTCCTGTGTATATTGGGGTCCAGTGCCTGTGTATATTATTCTGGGGGTCCAATGCCTGTGCATATTATTCTTGGGGGGGGTGTCAGTGCTTGGGTATATAATTCTGATGGTCCAGTACCGGTGTATATTGGGGGTCCTGTGTATATTGGGGGTCCGGTGCCTGGGTATATTATTCTTGGGGTTCTGTGCCTGTGCATATTATTCTGGGGGTCCCATGCCTGTGCATATTATTCTGGGGGTCCCGTGCCTGTGCATATTATTCTGGGGGTCCCGTGCCTGTGCATATTATTCTTGGGGGTCCAGTGCCTGTGTATATCATTTGGGGGGGGGGTCCTGTGCCTGTGTATATAATTCTGGGAGTCCTGTGCCTGTGTATATAATACTGGGGTCATGTGCCTGGATATATATAATACAGGGACGTATCTGTGCCTGGGTATAGAATGCTGGGGGTCTGATGCCTGGATATATATTTAATACTGGGAGGATCTGTGTATAATATATATATATGTCATAATTTCCACTCGCCTGCTCGCATTTGGCGAGTGGAAATTAAGGGTGGGCGAGTGGAGATGCACGATAAAGTATATCGTTCTGCCTGCGCTGCGTATTCCAGTGGCAGCCGTTTTTTTTTTTTTTTTCGGCCGGCAGAAGCCACTTCCGGCGCGTTTACTGTCCGGCACTTTTCAGCCGGCGTGAAGGGACATCCAGCGTGTAGCAGGCAGGTCCGGTAAAAGGGGGGCAGGAGAGGGAATTTGCACCTCCCTGTTGTGGCACTCTGAGGACCAATTGATTCCTCGTGCTGGATGTTTCCCATCTCTGGTTTTCATGCTGTACCCGGCATGCCCTCTGTCTCTCCATGCTACACTCTCACTGACGCTGCTTCGGGGAGACCGGCTGAACCTCTTACTGATCTCAGAGTTTTGCTCGGCGCACTCGCTCGTTTGCTGTACCATGTGAACGGATCACGGGAAACTGCGCCGAGCAAACATCTTGAATCAGTAAGAGGTTCATCCCGTCTCCCCAAAGCAGCATCAGTGAGAGTGTAGCATGGAGAGACAGAGGGCATGCCAGGTACAGCATGACCAGAGATGGGAAACATCCGGTGCGAAGAATCAATTGGTCCTCAAAGTGTCACAACAGGGGGGTGCAAATTCCCTCTCCCGTCCCCCTTTTACCGGTGTTACACGCTGGATGTCCCTTCACGCTGCGCTCCTCCTCTTCCGGGCACAGCGTGAAGGAGGACTCACCGTGCCTCAGCGAGTGAGGGAAGCGGGGATTATCCCCGCCCCCTCACTCTACTACCTGCGATGTCAGGTAAAGGAGGGGGATGAATTGCAGGGGAGTGGGAGGGGGGTTAAAATTGCAGCAGAGTGGGAGGGGGTGAATTGCAGGGGAGTGGGAGGGGGTGAATTGCAGGGGAGTGGGAGGGGGTGAAAATTGCAGGGGAGTGGGAGGGGGATGAATATTGCAGGGGAGTGGGAGGTGAATTGCAGGGGAGTGGGATGAAAATTGCAGGGAGTGGGAGGGGATGAAAATTGCAGGGGAGTGGGAGGGGGATGAATATTGCAGGGGAGTGGGAGGTGAATTGCAGGGGAGTGGGATGAAAATTGCAGGGAGTGGGAGGGGGATGAAAATTGCAGGGAAGTGGGAGGGGGATGAAAATTGTAGGGGAGTGGGAGGGGATGAAAATTGCAGGGGAGTGGGAGGGGATGAAAATTGCAGGGGAGTGGGAGGGGGATGAATTGCAGGGGAGTGGGAGGGGATGAAAATTGCAGGGGAGGGGGATGAAAATTGCAGGGGAGGGGGATGAAAATTGCAGGGGAGGGGGATGAATTGCAGGGGAGGGGGATGAATTGCAGGGGAGGGGGATGAATTGCGGGGGAGAAATGAATTGCAGGGGAGGGGGAGAAATGAATTGCAGGAGGAATGAATTGCAGGGGAGGGGGAGAAATGAATTGCAGGGGGGGGAGAAATGAATTGCAGGGGAGGGGGAGAAATGAATTGCAGGGGAGGGGGAGAAATTAATTACGGGGGAGAGAGAAATTAATTACAGGGGGAGAGAAAATTAATTACAGGGGCCCTTGGCAGAACTAACCTCTCCCGTGAGGGGCATAATTGGTGAAATGGTGGCGTAGGTGTTTGAGGTTCAGCAAAATTAAATATATCTATTTATAAAGATAGAGGAGTGATACGAAGGGGCAAAAAAAAGAAATGGGGATGGAAGTATCGCACACGAATTTTAATGGTTTCATCTGTATTAGCATCCAAGGGGGAAAACTGACTATGGGGTCTAACTTCTTATGATAATCTGGCAAACGAACAATTAAAAGAGAGTATTCAGTTCCACTTGATATATCAGATGCATAAACCCCAAATTAATTTGGTCCTAAAAACTGTTGGAGAGGAGTCTGTACTTAATGGAAGATATTACTTGGATCTGATGTCTGGGTATATATGTATCTGGCGTCTGGGTATATATGTATCTGACGTCTGATGACTGGATATACATGTATCTGGAGTCTCGGTCTGGTTAAAGTTATTTATTTTTGTAACTTTATTCTGAATAAAACCTTTAACAGTGTAATTTCATAAGATAATTTAAGAAGTCGTGTTTAGGGGCGGAGTTCAGAGCAGGGTAGGTGGGGCAACTGGTGGCGAGTAACTTTTAAGGTCTGGCTAGTAGCTTGGGACTTGAAATTTTGAGCCATATACATATACACATATATATATATATATATATATATTCATTCAATAGGCAGGGGTTAGTCCAGTTGACAAAATCACGAGTATAGCAGTACATAGTGATACCTTTCACTGATCAGTAAGCTTCCAGATTTGAAGAGCGTTACACTCTCGAAAGCTTGTCTTTTACATGGAACATTGGTCGAATAAAAAAGGTATCACTCCATACTGCTATACTCGTGAAATATATATATATATATATATATATATATTCAGGTAATGGGGTTGTGGAATTCTTGGGTGAGTTCCCTCACTTTTTTTCCCAGGACTTGACCCCTGCTCCTGTGCCAAGATCCCCAGCCGTGCCAAGACCTCAGCCGTGCCTAGAGACCTACCTTCCTGTCCCATCTGTCTCGTGTCTTGTGTAAGTGTTTCCCTCTTGTATCAGTGTCCAGTATTTCCCCTGTCCTCTGTACTAAAGTATTCAGCCAGCCCTGTTTTCCTGCTGTGTATATAATATAATATATATATATATATATTTTCAGCAATAAACAGGACTGTTTATGCACCATATCCTGGCTTCCTCCAATAGATCACCGCATCCTGGGCTCGCACCCTCGCCATCCGATTCCAATTCACCGACCCTTTGGTAAATTCATTATCCACCACAGGGCCTCCGAAGTGTGCCGAACATGGAGGACTGTCGAAAGCCACCGGACAGACTGCCAAACTGCAAAAAAACCCCAAAAAAACAGAACTCTGCTATTCTTTTAATAGGTGTTTAAAGACATAAAAATGCATTTAAATGTGCCTAAATAATAAAAAAAGGTCCTATAAAATACAAAAAAAAAAAACCTTAACAAAAATTGGGAATCAAACATTTCATCTAAAAAAATACAAAAATATGTTCCAAAAAATAAAAAAACGGTTTGCTGACAAGGAAAATAATAAAATGGCTGTATAAAAAAAATTTAATAATAACAATTAATTTTTACATTGAAACCCATGGGATTCGCCTGTTAAAACCTGTCGAACTGAAACACCTAAAATCAGGGCATTTCACCGACACTTTGGGGCACTTCGGCAATCCCTTAATAGATTAACTATTACTTCTGTGTGGGACAATTTCCCTGCCGCTGTAGATCGGCGAACACCGCCAATCTGTGGTGATTGAACTGCACCAGATTTGGCTATCCTTTCGCCAGTATTTGGCGAATTTACAGCTCAGTGAATAGACGAAGTGCCACGAAATTATACCGTACGTAAAAATTCACCGTTCAGTGCAATTCGGTAGCAAGTTCGGGGCTTATTGAATAACCCCTTGTATTTTTAATCATTTGTAGATTACTCAAAACACTGGCGTTCGCAATTATTCTTCCACAGTGAAACTCAAATTACATTTCAATCCCTTTCCATGTTTGATTTGAACTGCTGAACCTCTTGACCACATCTCCATGATTCTTGACGATTCTTTTAGAAACTAAACACAACTTCATTGGGTATTTGCCGTTAACAGGCAGGTACAGGAGCACCAAAAACAAGGCCACCGAGTGTACCTATTTTATTGTTATCTATTTTATATCTATATCATATTATCAAATTAGAATAATTTTGTAAGCCAAACCTGTGATACTTCTATTAGTGTGTCATTTTACTGGCTGGATGGAGTAGAAGTAACATCACTTCTCTATAACTGGAGACCCAGGTTTAAATGCCAGCCAGAGCACTTCTCCAGTAAGTGTCCTTGGGCAAGACACCCAACGGTACATACTTGCGTACCACACAATACCAGCTGTGGAGTTCAGTGTAACGTCTCTGCCCTTCGACCGTGGAGAAGCACGTCAAAATATCATTCAGCACATCCTTCCAATACAACTGTGGAGATGTCTCGACTTTACGAGAAGTGAGCTCAACCTAACCACCAGGTCACTGCTTTACAATCATGGAAAGACTACCTGATCCCACTCAGAAGACGCCACCAGCGAGTGTCCTCGGGCAAGACACCTAACGATATGGATGCACCTCCTCACAAAACACTTGTACATCTCATAGATTGTAAGATCTCTTGGGAACAGGGTCCCCTTGAATCAGGTCATCATCCATGTGTGGTATTCCACTGTATCAACTCCTTGTACACTGATCATGTATAGCGCTGCAGAATTTGTGGCGCTATATAAATAAAGGATAATAATTTTCATTGAAGTCCTTGTAGTGCCAAATTTACAGTGCAATATATGACAGGGTGCATCATCTGCTTATTGATGCAATATCTTTCAGTTGCATAGAGGGACTGTTTACTATGGGATTTTTTAATTTGTTTCTTTACATTCATACTTTCAAGCTGATGAGAAAGCAAACGCCCAATGCCAGTAATATATACTATGGTATATGAGATATGGCATCCGAGAGATTTTCTAAATACTCCGCAGCAGTTAAAAGCCAATTTTACTACTGATGCAGGTAGTCGGAGTTATTTGAAAAGCACTTTTCACTTCTACTTGAATGAAGGTTTTATCAACCTAGCTCAAATGAGCAGGAGATTACCTGTTGATTTCTATAATTTTCCTCGGCAATCTACCAGATAATTTTAATGATTTTCCCTATACACCAAAATATCATTTTGATTTTTTTTTTACTACTGTCTAAGTAAGCCTTTGAAAAAAAAGAAAATTATAATTATTGTTTGCATTGCTATAACCTCAATATTTCTAGCCCTGCAAGAAGTACAATTTTTAAGTTAATTTTCTATTTTCCCAGTGCAGATTCTTGCAGACAAATGAACGTAAGCATTGTCTCACCTTTTTACATAATTTTTTTAAAACCATTTAGCCCATAAGGTTTGGGCAGTATCCTATAACTCTTGCAACATACATCATATTCTTGAGATTTCCTTTATAATTTCTTGTTGGAAAGATATCCACCTTTTGGCCTCCTGTAGGAGAACATTTTTGATTAAGGACTTTTATTTATTTTATAAAAGGATTTTACCACTAAGGATACATTGAGATTTCTCTCGTTTTCAAGTATGTCCTGCTTTTACAACTTAGGCTAGTGTCAGATGAGCGTCTTTGGAGAGCGGAAGGAACTTCCGTGAGAGAGGACGTTCCTTCCACTTGACGCCCGTCTGGCCACCTCGCTGAGCGCACTCCGTGCGCTCAGTGCTGCAAGGCTCGATCCTCCTATGGAGAATCGTGCTTTGCAGCTCCGTTAATGTCTGTCCTAGTGCTTTGCCAGAGAGGCTTGGATAACAGACGATTGCTGCAGCTTAGTCTAAAATCAAAAGTACTAAAACTCTCTCTTAAAAGGAGTGGTAACTTGCTTCCTTATGAATTATCCGTGGCAGCTAGGAGTTAAGGTTTGGTATCATTTGAAAGGTCAGAGCATGACCTTTCCAATGATACCGAATATGACCATGCTAAACATTGAGGAAAATAAATAAATAAAGGCATGTTTTTTTTATTAATGCAGAATTATTGTTCACATTTCAATTATAATGTGAACAATGATGCTGCACTAATGATTTTTTTTGGGGAGTTTCAGCTAAAATCACGTAATTTCTCAAAAAAATAAAAAGGAAAAGTTGCCAGTTCTAATTTTTTTAACAAGCGTACCCCATAGAATAAATCCATGGACAACCCAAAAATAATAACATGGACAGAAAACATACAGTTGTGTTCAAAATTATTCAACCCCCACTGAAATTGAGTGTTTTGACCAGTTTGACATTGATTTTGATCATTCAGTCATCTTGCTTACAATTAAATCAAAGAGGCACGTGTAGGTCAGACAAATATAACATAACATTTATAATGAAATAACCACAAATGTCTTTTCTGTGCTCACATCATTATCAGTTTTATTCAACCCCCAAGTGACATTCAATCTTAGTACGTAGTACAACATCCTTTTACAGTTATAACAGCTTTTAAACGTGAAGCATAGCTTGACACAAGTGTCTTGCAGCGATCTACGGGTATCTTCGCCCATTCGTCATGGGCAAAAGCCTCCAGTTCAGTCACATTCTTAGGCTTGCGCACTGCAACTGCTTTAAGTCCCACCAGAGGTTCTCAATTGGATTTAAGTCAGGTGACTGCGATGGCCACTCCAAAATGTTCCAGCCTTTAATCTGCAACCATGCTCTAGTGGACTTGGAGGTATGCTTGGGATCATTGTCCTGTTGAAAGGCCAACGTCTCCCAAGCCTCAGGTTTGTGACGGACTGCATCACATTGTCATCCAATATCTCCTGGTACTGAAGAGAATTCATGGTACCTTGCACACGCTGAAGCTTCCCTGTACCTGCAGAAGCAAAACAGCCCCAAAGCATGATTGACCCCCCGCCATGCTTCACAGTAGGCAAGGTGTTCTTTTCTTCATAGGCCTTGTTCTTCCTCCTCCAAACATAGCGTTGATCCATGGGCCCAAACAGTTCTAATTTTGTTCCATCAGTCCACAGAACACTATCCCAAAACTTCTGTGGTTTGTCCACATGACTTTTGGCATACTGCAGTCGACTCTTATTCTTTGGAGACAGCAAGGGGGTGCGCCTGGGAGTTCTGGCATGGAGGCCTTCATTACGCAGTGTGCGCCGTATTGTCTGAGCTGAAACTTCAGTACCCACATCTGACAAATCTTTTCTCAGTTCCTCAGCAGTCACACGGGGACTTTTCTCCACTCTACGCTTCAGGTAGCGCACAGCAGTCGAAGTCAGCATCTTCTTTCTGCCACGACCAGGTAGCGTTTCAACAGTGCCCTTTGCCTTGAATTTGTGAATGATGCTTCCTATGGTTTCTCTTGGTATGTTTAACATCTTTGCAATCTTCTTATAGCCATTGCCCTTTCTGTGAAGAGTAATCACCTCTTCTCTTGTCTTCCTGGACCATTCTCTTGACTTCACCATGTTTGTAACCACACCAGTAAATGTCTAGAAGGAGCGGAGTATCACAGTCCTTTTAAAGCTGCCTAATTGGTGCTTATTATGCTTTATTGCTGCTCCGTGATATCCACAGGTGTTTTCAATACCTGATTGAAAACACTTGAATGAACCCCTGTTCTTCAGAGTGGTAGTCTTTAAGGGG
The DNA here is from genome assembly GCA_009667805.1 of Leptobrachium leishanense. NCBI lineage: Eukaryota > Metazoa > Chordata > Amphibia > Anura > Megophryidae > Leptobrachium > Leptobrachium leishanense. Next base: position 149,356,893 of record CM019066.1, on the reverse strand, counting down.
TTGAATAATTGTGTCAATGAAGAATTCACAAAAGAAACATTTACTACTGTATTACAAAACCAATTGATGTCATTTTAGTTGCATATGGTTCTTTAAAAAGTCCTTGTAGGATTTCATTCTGAATACAATTACAAATGTACACTAAATTCCCTAAAACCCTTTACAGCATTGGGGGTTGAATAATTTTGAACACAACTGTAAGAGATCCATCAGTTCAGTAACTGAGAGGCACAATTATTATCGTGAGTAGGAGCGGAAAATAGAAAACTAAGGGGACGAGCAGTAAGACTTTTTTTTTTAATGCTAGGACCAGCAACGTACCTTTCCTAATTTTTTTTTTTGTTTTGTTTTTTTTCCTGTTGCTTTCCCTTTCCCTTTTTTCCTCCCTTCCTTTTTTTTTTTTTTTTTTCTTCCCCCGCCCCCATTCCCTCCCCCCCTCCCCCTTAGCCTATCATTCCTTGTTAGCCCCTCCCTTCTTTCCTCTAGTTACATCATGAGGCGTATAATGATGCAGACCTTCCTCGGTCCCATGGTGATCGATATCTACCTCATTTTTATGGATCGTGTTCCACTATGTTCAATGTTAGCGTAGGACACCTTAGCGATGATAGTCGCGGGGGCTAACCATATACATATATATTTTTATTTTTTTTATTATTCTTTTATATATTTTTTTCCCCCTTTCTTGTGTGTTTCCCCCCTCCCCCCACTCAATTAGTTCCCCCTCCCACCCTAACCCTGCCATGTTAGCTTGTGTCCCTCTAATACTTAACAAACACAAAGCACCTATACGGAATGCGTAAACCTTAGATATACATATTCTGTTTTTTTTTTTTTCCCTTTTTCTCCCCCCCTTTACTCTTATTTTTTACTTTCGTCATCCCCCTCCCCCCGATAATGTGGTAGGAAACATAGGTATAATGCTGCTTCCTGCAGCCCAATCGTAGCTCCAAGTTACAGGTCACCCGCAAACCGAGAAAAAACATACCCCCAGTTTCTAATATCTATCTCATCTATGAACAAATCTTGCTAACATAACAATATAACTGAATCATGAGGTCGGCATCTTGGCCCTCCCCTTCCGTAGCCTCAAAGCATAAGCCATGAACTGCAGTCTCCTCGTGGTAAGGTAAGACTCCGTCATCATATCTAGCGACCTTCCGCCACGTGCTCGGGGCGCAGGCATGACTGTAACGGCCCCTCATCCAATGTCTCGTCTGCTCCACGTTCAAGTGCGCAAGCCGCACAGCAATGAAGGGTACCTTATCTGCAATGCTTTAATGGATTCTGGTCCACCGTTACAAAGGGCTCAAGTAGTAGAAAGGAATAAATTTCAATTACATCGGAAACTGGTGTCCCCTCTTCATTCTTGTCAGCCTCCGGTGGGCAAGCGGATTCCATATGGAGTCGGTCACGACTTTAATACAAAAAGAGAGCTTCAGAGTCAGGCCGTACTGTTTCCCGCTCCGACAGGGGTCGAGTTTTGTCCCGAAGAGCGCCTACGGTGTCGCGGTGATGCGCCCTTAGGTCCCGGAGGGCGAAAGTCATATATTTCCCAGTCAGGGACAGGCAAGTCCGGGAGATTCAGTCGACGGAGGAACGTAGGGACCTCCCTGGGTGAGCGTAAGGTCACCCAGGTATCGTCTTGCCGGACTGATAGGGAGAGTGGAAAGCCCCATCTATAAGCTATTTCAGCGGTACGAAGGGCTTGAGTGACGGGACGCAACATTCGGCGGGCTTGTAAGGTGGAAGGCAAAATGTCATTAAAAATCTGAATGTCAATGCCTCCAAACGTCCAGAACGATTTGGAGCGTGCCTTGACATAAATGTGATCCTTAAGTGCAAAGTCCGTGAAGTAGCACACAATGTCCCTGGGTGGTGCATTAGGGGAGTCTGGCTGCGGACGTAACGCACGGTGTACTCGTGCTAAATCTCCCGGGGAAACCGTCCTGGGGCCCACTATGGCGTTGAATAGGCCAGAGAGGTAGCGGCGAAGTGCCGTTTCCTGTTCTGGCACTCCCCGTATCCGCAGATTATGGCGCCTGGACCGATTATCCAGGTCGTCCAGGCGTCTCCAGATGGCGGAGGAGACGGCGGGATCTCCGGGGCTAGGTTGCATATTTACAGCCGCCTGTTCAGCGGCCTGCTCTAGGCCTCTGACTCTTGCCTCCACATGTTCCACTTCCGTACGGAGGCCCGAGATCTCGCGCTGAAGAGCCTCCCTTACCTCTGACACTATTTCTCTGATGTCAGCTTTTGTGGGTATGTCGGCCAGGGAGCGTTCAATTCTTGCTGTGGCAGCTCCCAGCTCCGGCAAGGAGAAGCCCGATCCTGCAGGGGATGCCGCCATCTTGGGGGAATCTTCACGTGGTGTGTGATGAGCGCGGGGTGTGAAAAACGCCTCCAGTTGTTCAGGTGCCGATCTGGGATTTGTCTTTGGGGTCTTAACGGTGGTCTGTCTTGATTTCCCTCTCACCATGTCGGTAAATTCTGTACATTCAGTGCAAAAGAGACAGGGTCCGCTCGGAGCTCCTTTAGTTAGCGTCCATCTTAGGTAGTCCCCCCATAGAATAAATAACCACAAAGGCACAGATGAGAAAATGGAAAAAAATTATTTTTCACGCTGTAGATCAGTGGTTCCCAACCGCGGTCCTCAAGTACCCTTAACAGGTCAGGTTTTCCAGAAAGCTGAAGCGCAGCACAGGTGATAGGATTTGCTGCCCAGTGATTGCTGCATTCAGCCTGCATTTCCACAAGGTGATCCTAAAAATCTGGCCTGTTAGGGGTACTTGAGGACCAGGGTTGGGAACCACTGCTGTACATGATTGGAAATTCCCATTTTCTTTACATTTTTTGTTATAGCATTCTGGCAGGGAATGACATATACATATACTAATGATATATTATGAATCTACGGAGTCTACTGAAAAAAATTATATATAATTTGTCTGGGTCGTACAATAAAAAAGGACTTCAAAACGTGTTTAAACATGATGAGCAAAACCGGTAAAAATGAGCTCACCACACAGAGGTGAAATGGCTCAGCAGTTAAGGGGTTAAGGTTTATTTTTAAAATCTCTTTAGCATTATCCACTATTGTGTTAAACTGCAAGGACACTGAAACCCACAGATACATCAACCAAGTAGCTAAATTAAGTAGACACTTATGCCTTGATTAATTGGTCAATAAATTCAGTGAGAGCCAAATCATGCCTTCTTTGAGTAAGATCAATTGAGGGTTTCTGTATTACAAGTTCTGTTTTCAGTAATTTAACTGCAATGGAACATTTAGTACCTATAAACCAGACTCTCCCAACTCATCCTACTGCTTGAAATTAACCTCCCTCTCCAGGTGATGTTCGTCTACTTGTGATATCAAAACAGCAACTTGCCTGATGGTAAAGTCACTTTATCGACCGAGAGCTGTTAAACTGCCTGTGATTATCTGCACGAAAGTCAGTCAACCTCAAACCGATGTGACAAGAATACTTGCATTCTACTTAATCCTGCATAATCAGGATTTGACTTTGTACTCTCGAAAAATGTAATAAAAAAATAAAACAGCCAGTTAGCGGTTTCTTAGCAGTACGAGAAAAAAAATGCAGAAACATTGGAAAAAGTTGTGGGCATTACATAATACAATGATTTATTTTCTTTTTTGCATTTCTCTGGAAGAATCAGAATCATGAGTATTTAAAACATTTTCAATATTGCGGATGCATTTCATTGTTTGAAGCAGACTATGGTTACAAAAGAGTGTACACGGGTGATCTCTACATTACTCGCAAAACCCTCTAAAAATAATCAGATGGATGGCCCTCACTTATATTGCACTATCATGATATACTTTTTACAAATGGAGTTCTGCCTTTACATATCTCAGGGTATTGCTTTTCTCAAAGTTCATTATAAAGACTGCAGGCTTCATAGGGGACCAACTAGGAACGTGCAAATGGATGACAGTGTAGTTTGACTGTTGTAACCCGAGAAGTACTTCTTGCCACTGACTTGTGTAAATTATAAAGGATATATCAACTAATTCTGAAAAAATAGACAACATTTTCTTTAACTGTCATTTAAGTGTACACCAACAAACACAAGTTGGACATAAGCGCCAGAAAGCCCAATTTCAATTGAGCTGAGATTTTGCAAAATCACTTAATGTAATACTTACCCCAGATCCCCCAGTGAAGAGGGTGGCGATATCTGCCACTTCCTCTGTCTGTATAAAGAGGAACATTGGGAACAAATCGCTCCTAGAGTTCTTCCACAGATCCCTCCGACATCCCCATGTGAACTCCTGCAGAGCTCAAGTAGAGTTGCGCTCGAGGCCTGGGGCTGGAGCAGATACATGCATTGGCGCGATGGGTCAATGGTGTTATTAATTAGCAGTACCATACAGAGGCGTAACTAGAAACCTCAGGCCCCGGTGCAGGAATCCATGAAGACCCCCCCGCGAGAGTTTAGCATTTTTACTATAAACATTTTGCAATGTTTTGCAAAGGGTTTTTTGCAAAATTGCCTGTATACATGTCTCCTGCACTATCCAAAAATTGCTGGCTTCAAAACCCAATACTATAACCTATCGCCTAGTATCCTATCATATTACTATTACCATAGCATTCAATTCCATAGCTAATGAATAGGTTAGTCGCCTAGTATCCCTATTATATGCCCATTAGCTATGGAACAGAATGCTATGGTAATATTAATATAAGAGGATACTAGGCGATAGTGCAGGAGACATGTATACAGGTATTTTTTGCACTCTTAAAATGGCCATACAATTTGGAAGTATTTTTTTAAGAACGGGATATGGGTACTCAAAGATTTCTCGTGTTATATGTTATAAAGGTGGATTATTAATTCAGATCTAGTTTAATAGCCAGCTCCCCCTTCTTTTATAACCCTTTTTTTAATGAAGTTGTTTCTTTTATGGAGTTTTTACAAAATGTTTTTAGTAAGAATGCAAAACTCTTTCTCCAAAACTCTTTAACGGAGTAGGTTAATAAGGGAACGCTCTTTGACCACCCAGCATCTGTAAATATACCACTGGGTGGTAGAGATTTGGCAGCATGTGATTCAGAGGAATGTTTGTATAATTTGTAAGAGTAAGAACACATTCTATCTCCCCTATTTTTTGTATTTTTCCCTACTCCCTTTCTCCTAGGTTTTAGGTTATAATTTTTCCTAGCTCATCCTTTTTTCTTGGATGAAATAGCTTTGATCCTTACGGAACAAATAAGAATGTTCCAGTAACTTCTTTATATGTCTTGGTAATGTTTGTGTAGTGCTGTCTAAGGATTGTGTTTGCTGCATTTACTTGTTGTGGCCACCAGAGGGAGACAGGGGCAATATGGACTATGCTGGACACAAATAGAACTACAATTTCCTTCGTGCTTTGCGGTGGAGACAGGAAGTGGTTGGGGGAGAGAGGAAGGACATCCTCGTGCGGAGGAGAGGCAGAGTGAGCCGAGCGGCGAAAGGTGGAAGACGCACGTGAGACTGCCAAGGATCGTGACCAGGCCGGAGAGCAGGCGCTGCCTTGTGGGTGCTGGAGATCGGGACAGTGACATTGCAGAGACCTACCTACGCACCGCTGAGAGGTTTGCACAGAAATTTAGTTCCGGTTGGACCCCGAGTAAGGAGACCGTGATAATCCATTGGGATTGCAGGCGGTAGGCCGTAGTTTCGCATTGTGGAGATCGGACAAGTAAGAGCTGATCCGGTGGCACAGAGTCCCAGTGGTAAAGCGGAGAGACATCCTTGATCGGGCAGTGGGACAGATTGTCTAACGGATGGGTGAGAGGCTTTCCAGACCGCAAATTCCAAGTATAACAAAGCACGCTGCATTATTGGTCAAATCTACAGGGCCCCAACGTGACTAGTCGAAGATTTGCTCATTTCATTCACTGGCCAGTTGAATACAGTACCCGGGTACCCAAGATCATACACACACACACACACCTTTTTGAGACATTACTTTCACGGGACTTACACTCCAGAACTGAAGGGGTTAAACTTTTCTTTTACCGCCACGTGTTTTCCCGCATTACGAAATCCTGTCATTCATATACCGTATCTACATTATATATGCCGCTGGTGTATATTTATTCCCTAGTGCGGTGAGACTAACCCGAGGTTAATTCAGCGGCTCCTCCGGGGGTGAGCGCTACATTTGGTCTAAGTTTTCTTTAGTATTTCTTTGGAGCCCTTTCTGTTCTGCTTTTGTAAGAACTTTTCTAGTAATTTGTTGATAATAAGATCCTTTTTTGATCTTTTTCAGTTGATTGTAACTTAATGTTTCTATATCAGGGAAACAATACTATATAAATCAGTTCTCTACCAATGGTTATAATTTTGCATGGTGAAAATATGACCACGGTATGATCACGCTAGGTTCTGAGCCTAATCAGGGTTTCCCTGTAGTGATCGAGCATTTGTTTACAGCGGTCTCCATGGTTATTAATTGCACGGGGCGGTGGGTCGTCCTAATATCAGGATGAGACCATGTTCTACGTACCGGTGACACGTGGTGGAGGGGAGCACAGAATGGGTGAGTTATTGTACCTATTAAAGTGGATTTTTGTATGTGTATTTTTATCCTGAAGAAAGTTTATGGAGCGTAAACTGAAACGTTGAACTTATAAAAATATTCGTTGTTTCGTGGAAAAGACCTTGAGTGCTGCTATTTGATACATTATACATTGAGCCGAGCGTTGAACCGGGCAGCTGATTTTGGATTTTTGCCACATTCCCCATATGCAGCAAGGAATTCTGGGTAGGATGTGCAAATGACATCTGTCTCACTTTTATGCATCCTGGTCTGTTATTACACAGAGCCCTAAAATCAATGCTATGCCACACTGTGGCTTTGTAGCAGAGATAAGGTTTATGCAACGGTCAAAACCACTCCCAGGACAGTGCTGTTTCGGGTTTGTTGGACCCTCATCAGCTAGGAGCTAGGCATGATGACCAGTTGCAGTGGATGTTTGGGACATATATATATATTTGTGCATATACACACACACACACACACACACACACACACACACACACACATTTCATTTGGTTTTGTCAGTCCACTTTATGCTTGCACTTTTATACAATGGCAATACCTGGACAAAAAACATTTCTGCAGGAATTTTTTTAGCCCCAGAGGAATCAGAAAAAAAAATTGATGTTCTTGTAGATTCTCATATCTCTCAATAAATTGATGTTTTATGATATCAAAGGCAATTTGTAGGCATAATTTATCTGAGCACTGATTTTACACAATTTTCCTTCCATGTCAATTAACCTTTGCAATACAAGAGTATATTCTTCTCTTGAATATGAAAAGATATGAAAACTGCTCATTGAGTGCCCATTTTGTTACATACGTACATCACTTTACTTTTCCATTTTTATTCAAGGTAGAATAATGGCTTTATCGTTGGGTACTGATAACATGGACTATTTGAACAAGATGCACATCAGTGTGCATTGATCTGTAAACACACCGTGTCTCTCGAGAGTCAGCACCAGGTACTGTAATTATTGCAATGCCCATACAAATCGTTCTTTGTGTTTTGGTATTTCAATTTGAGTAGCAACTAAATTGCTGTTACTGCACTGCCGGTACATATATATATATATATATTAATATAGTCTCCTTTGTCCCGCTTTAGGATTCTTGCTTTTAGATCATTTTAAAATTGCAGTGCCACTGAATGGTCCAGAAAACTATTTCTTACGTAAAAAAGACAGAAAAATGACTCAAAAACTCAAATACACCTACTTCATAATCTAACTAATTGACTGGAAAACATTTTTGTGCAAAATGCAGCTTTTTTCCTAACTCACAGCAAAGCACTAACCTGATTTCTGCTTAATGATTTGCCTCATGTCAACATTATAATAACAGTACGCAAAAAAATCCAAAAAATAATGCAATGTGTCATCTTGCCAAATCTCTGCAAAAAACACCTATCTATTCATTTTATATATGCAGTTTATACCATATGGCAATATACTGTGGGCACTATTCTGTGACTCTTGCTAAAACGGGGTGAAGCTAACTGTGGAAAACCCGCACCTGAAGTCCCGTGCATTCCCGCGGAGTGATTCGAGGAGGGACTATAGGGGTTATTCTATATAGGGGTTATTCTATAGACTGGGGACTATAGGGGTTATTCTGAGAAAATCGAAAAGTCACCGCACGTTCGGTGACCTTTTGTTCCCCGCACTTCGGGGCAATTCTAGTTCGCCGACCCTGCGGTGTATTCAGCAAGCACTGCAGGGCCCCCCATAGTGCAGGGAATATTCGCCATAAACTCGCAGAACACTCAAGGAACACTTGCCGAAAACCTGCAGAAACCCCGCAGAACACGCTGGAAAAACCCGACCAGCCACTGATCACAGCGCAGAGCAGCCGCCAGAAAAACCTGACAAGCAGACGAACGTGGTAAAAAAAATAAAAAAATAAGTACATGCTTGAAAGTTTAAAACGCTGATTGCAAAAAATACATTTAAGCCTATGGGATTCACCTGAATAAACCTGTCGAATGAGACCACCGAACAGCAGGGCATTTCAGCAACTTTTCCCTGCTGTTTGGTGTCTCTGAATAGACGAACCATTGCTTCTCTATGGAGGATTTCACTGTCCTTGAGCAGGCACCATACTTGCAAGCAATTCGCCAAAAATTCGCCCCGAAATGTCCCCGTTCGCTGAATTTCAGTGTCCGGTTACATTTCGGATCTCTCTGAATAACCCTTTAATAGTCTCCCGTCTCACTCTGCTCCCAGCAGCCAGAAGCGGCAGATCGGGCTGCCGTTCACACCGCGGAATGAGAGGCAAGTATCTGATTTTTGGGGTGAGCTTTCAGCTGGTGATAACCGATTCCGTAGAAGTGGTATCAGTTAGCACCAGCATAGAGCTGTGGTTACCTTTTTAGTTAACCACAGTGGTGCAGTAATTAGTTAGGACTGTGTAATCCCAACGCCAACTACTCTTTGCACTCCCCATGTTAAGTATAGGGAGCGAAAAGTACAGTAAGATTGCGGTATAAAACGCTATCACTGATCTATTAAGGTTTTTTTAACCTGTTAGGTGTTAGACGCATTTAACCTAGCGCCAACACTCACAAATGTGAGCACTAGCACCACTGTCAAGGAGGTAATAGGGCCCTGTATGTTTTAATATGTTTCGTAAGTTTCAGGGAGATAAAGAGTTACAGCACAGAAATTATTAACAGCTAGCAATCATACATGCTTGTATCACTTTTTTATAATGTACTTCTGACCAAAAGAGCGAAACGTGGAATAGTTGCGTCGTTACCCTGCTCTGCCCATGGAGCCCACTTCCCCATAATTAATTCTCTGCTCAGCCAGCCAGCAGATGCTGCTTTTGACAGCGTAGTTGGATTTCAATCTACGGAATAATAACCAAAACAAGCAAAAGAGATAGCAGAGTCTGTGGGATAGTATTTAGTAGGTGAATGCACACGCACACTCATACGGAGGCCAAAATGACTTATTCTAAATTGCCAGTGAATTCAATTTAAGAAGAAGCTGGTTTTTTTCCTGCTGATATTGACTCTCTCAAGCCCAGCGCGGCATGAAGCCCACTGAATAAACTGACATTGCAGAATTAATACTTCTAGTCTATTTCTACTTGCATGTGGCGTTCGCGCAAACTGACAGACAAACCAGCAATAAACCAATATATATTTAAAGGAATCATTTAAGAAGGCTTTGTATTTCAAGGCATTTCTTGAAAATTGTTGGCTGGATTCTTTTTTAAACAGTGATTAATTAGCATAAGAATTAATGGTTTATCCGCTAAGTGGCACGGTTTAGATTAGTTGTAAACAACAGGGAGAATCGTCGCTATTACAACCACAATAAACTTGGGAGATCCAGATAGGGAAATTCAAAAAAGGCGGGTAAAGTTTCAATAAAGAAGCTTCTCCTGCGATTCTTTGATTTTTCTCTATCTGGATTGCTGAAATTTGTCGTGTTTGCAAAAACGCCAATTTTCCCTATGGTTTGCAACAGTGCTAAACACCTTAGTTAGTGGATAAGCCCTTTAGAGAATCGCACTATACATTCACCTGTTGAAAGATACATATGCAGGGGTTAAGACAAAAGGTGAATGCGGGGGATCCCAGTTCTTCCACTACTTTTGCAGAAAGAACGGAGTTTCTATTGCTCCCATACACTATAAAGCTTCTTTTCAGGTGTTTAATCAGGTTTCCCTGTTAAATATTTATTATTAATCACATATTTTTGATAAAATTCCATATATATATATATATATATATATATATATAAATTAGGGTTGCACCGATACCGATACCGGTACTGCAGGAGTACTTGGTACTCGTGCAGTACCCCCGATATTTTTTCCGATACCGGAAGCCGGCATTGAGCCGGCTTGCCGGTATCCGAGGGGCTGGGGCGGCTGTCCGAATGCTCTATCGGCATTCAGACAGGCCCTGCAGCTGCTCATCTAACTTTGTTTATACTTACCTTCCTTCAGCGACGCCGGAAAGTCTTCGCGCGCGCGCGCTCGTTGGAAGGACCCCAGCCGCGACCACGTGGGACCATGTGATCGCGGCTGGGGTCCTTCCAACGAGCGCGCGCGCGGGAACTTCCCGGCGTCGCTGGAGGAAGGTAAGTATTAAACAAAGTGAGCAGCTGCAGGGCCTGTCCGAATGCAGATGGGCCTGTCCGAATGCTCTATCTGCATTCGGACAGGCCCTGCAGCTGCTCTCCGCTCATACTTACCTTCCTTCAGCGACGCCGGGAAAGTTCGCCGCGCGCGCGCTCGTTGGAAGGACCCCAGCCGCGATCACATGGTCCCACGTGGTCGCGGCTGGGGTCCTTCCAACGAGCGCGCGGCGCGAAGACTTTCCCGGCGGCGCTGAAGGAAGGTAAGTATGAGCAGGGGGGCATATCCATGAGCAGGGGGTGGCATATCCATGAGCAGGGGGGGCATATCCATGAGCAGGGGGGGCATATCCATGAGCAGGGGGGCATATCCATGAGCAGGGGGGCATACCCATGAGCAGGGGGGGCATATCCATGAGCAGGGGGGCATATCCATGAGCAAGGGGGCATATCCATGAGCAAGGGGGGCATATCCATGAGCTGGGGGGCATATCCATGAGCCTGGGGGAATATCCATGAGCTGGGGGGCATATCCATGAGCAAGGGGGCATATCCATGAGCAAGGGGGGCATATCCATGAGCTGGGGGGCATATCCATGAGCCTGGGGGGCATATCCATGAGCAAGGGGGCATATCCATGAGCAAGGGGGGCATATCCATGAGCAGGGGGGCATATCCATGAGCAAGGGGGGCATATCCATGAGCAGGGGGGCATATCCATGAGCAGGGGGGGCATATCCATGAGCAAGGGGGCATATCCATGAGCAGGGGGGGCATATCCATGAACAAGGGGGGCAATTATCCATGAGCTGGGGGGCAATTATCCATGAGCTGGGGGGCAATTATCCATGAGCTGGGGGGCAATTATCCATGAGCTGGGGTCAGGATATCCATGAGCTGGGACAATATCCATGAGCTGGGGCAAATCCATGAGACCTGGGGGCTTTATAGGAGGTCTGTTCTTATTGGAAAGCGTCACATGACATAAAATAAAAGTATCGGTAATTGGTATCGGTGAGTACTTGAACAAAAGTATCTGTACTCGTACTCGGTCTTAAAAAAGTGGTATCGGTGCATCCCTAATATATATATATATATATATGAGTGTACGTTTATGTTGCGTGTGAGATGATAATTGCTAACTGAAAAACAGAAATCTTGGTGAGATCTCACAGCAAGGGCTCTATTCCATAGTGGGTGCTAATGTAGCCTCCCAATATTATTATTATCATTATTGTCATCATTTATATAGCTCCAACAGTTTCCGCAGCGCTTTACAATAACCAAAGGCAACGAGATACAGATAAACGGACATAGGATGTAAACAAGAGGTATAGAGGGCCCTGCTCATAGGAGTTTACAATCTAGAGGGATTGGGGGTTGAGGAAGACAAGGGGGGGGTTTACTAGATGGCAGGATCATTAGTGCCAGTGGTTTGGGACTGGTGGAGCCATAGAAGCAGCTTCAATCATGTGGGAGTAGATGAGCAGAGGGATGAGTTGCATTAGTGATGTGGTGCGCTAATCTGAAGAGATGGGTTTTGAGGGATTTCTTGAAGGCCTGAAGATCAGGGGGGGTTTGATAGGGCGAGGTAAGGCATTCCACAAGCTGCCCTTGTGAAGTCTTGGAGGCGAAAGTTGGCAGTGTGGGTGTAGACAGATGGAGATCGCCCGCCGACCGGGGTTGTCTAAACGGAATGTGCTTGTGGAGTAACAAAGACATGTACGGAGAGGTTGAGTTATTGAGCGATTTGTATTTTAAACTGTATCCTGAAACGTACAGGAAGCCAATAGAGGGACCAGCAGAGGGGGGAGGTACGTGAGGTGCATCTGGTGATAAACCTAAGCCAGGCCCCTGCATTCATCACAAACTGCAAAAGGGGCAATACGGAAGTTGGGGAGGCCAATAAGTGTTAGCGCTAGGATTATTAAGCACAATGTCTGGCATCAATATTCCATAGTTGACGGTAAACTGGGGTTAAATAAGTTTGTGCATTGTGGTACTTTGCTTCTCCTATACTTAACATGTAGTGCGGAATCTATCTTTAGCGTCGCGACAAGTTAGGTATTACAAGGTATTTGTGCAAATTACCTTCGGAACATGAATTAAATTTTTTTAGTACCTTATAAAAACTGGTGTTAAAGGTTTCCGCAAATGCAAAATCATTTAACACGCTCCAAATCCCCTACCTAAAATCCCATAGTCACCTCTCATTCCGCGGCAGAAAGGGTGGCCAGATCCACCACTTCTTATCGCAGGGAGCAGAGTGAGATTGGGAAGAAACAGTTCCTAATCTCCCTTCATGATCGCTCCATGGCAGTGTGCGACCTCACTCTCGCAGCCCAGAAATGCTATCCTTAATGGAGTCCTATGGCCTCCAGGAACTGATACTCACGTCAGTGTGGAAGTGCTACTGTGTGTATCGGGAAGCTTAGCGCTTTGTTCCGGGGTGAGTCGCTGAGAGAACAAATAATAAGAGTGTTCACTATGGAATATAGCCCTAATTTTTTTAAGACTTGATCCCTGCATATATGTGTTCACAATTAAGCTGCTTTAAGGCGGGAGTCAGACGAACGCAGTGCGAACATGCGTGCAGCCGCACTTTATTACGGCCGTAGTAGCAGCAAATGACGTCCAATATACGAAGTACGGCCGCGCAATGCAAGCGGCAAACGAACACATTTTTTTGAGAACGTCAAACCGCTAGTACTGACGTACAGAGTGCGCTGCGCCCACATAGCAGCATGTGTGCGTGATTAGGAGACGTCAGACGCAGCTAATGTCCAGCTTACATAACGTCCAAATTTATTTAAGAGTAAACACAACGTAGGACTACTGTGGCGCTAAGAGAAGGATAGGGTATATGTATACAAAAGGGAGCTGCTAGAATCCTATAAGGTTAGTCTGTCCAACTAACAAGCAAAGATAAATATACAAACACAAAAATAAGGACAGCGCTCCCATGAAAAGTTATATCTTTTCAACCAAAAAATCTTTCTGCTTTTTAACTGCACAGTCTATTATTTACTACAAAAGTTTTATTTAAAAAAAAAAAAAAAAATACCTCAAAGGAAAAGTCACCGGTAGAGAAGAAATCTTCACACGAATATATAAATGGGACCACTCCCTTGAACTTTTTCAGTTTCTAGGATCGTCTTTTCATCCAATAAAGGGCTCCAAACATTCAATTCGCCCTCCTGGTATGTATCCACAGTGGAAAGAAGCCTCAGCACAAGATCCACACCTCCTCCAGAGATGCACAGGGAACACTGATGAATCCCTGGGTGGGGTTAACCGTTGCGTTGCTGCAGGAATCTCTTCAGAAAATTCCTCAGAGAAAACAAAAGAACAATAGTGCAGCCAGTTTTTACAGGACAGAGTATAAAACCTTTATATGGTAATAAACTTACCCTGTTCAGAGCCTAGCCTGGCTCGGGGAAAACTCGCATAGGGTTGTAAGAAGTGGCACAGCCCTTAAAAAGCCATCTCAGTTTAGAGTCATCAATGTAGTCAGCAAGTGAAAATAAGAAAACATTTATTCCAATAATATGAAATATCAGTGATAAAAAAAGACAGGAACCAGACGCGTTTCGCGCTTTACAGCGCTTCTTCAGTGGTAAAACTGTGGTAACTGTTTTACCACTGAAGAAGCGCTGTAAAGCGCGAAACGCGTCTGGTTCCTGTCTTTATCACTGATATTTCATATATTGGGAATTAAATGTTTTCTTATTTCACTTGCTGACTACATTGATGACTCTAAACTGAGATGGCTTTTTAAGGGCTGTGCCACTTCTTACAACCCTATGCGAGTTTTCCCCGAGCCAGGCTAGGCTCTGAACAGGGTAAGTTTATTACCATATAAAGGTTTTATACTCTGTCCCTGTAAAAACTGGCTGCACTATTGTTCTTTTGTTTTCTCTGAGGAATTATCTGAAGAGATTCCTGCAGCAACGCAACGGTTAACCCCATCCAGGGATTCATCAGTGTTCCCTGTGCATCTCTGGAGGAGGTGTGGATCTGTTACTGAGGCTTCTTTCCACTGGGATACATACCAGGAGGGCGAATGAATGTTTGGAGCCCTTATGGATGAAAAGACGATCCTAGAAACTGAAAAATTCAAGGGAGTGTCCCATTTTATATATTCGTTGTGAAGATTTCTTCTCTACCGGTGAACTTTTCCTTTGAGGTATTTTTTTTTTTTTTAAATAAAAACTTTGTAAGTAAATAATAGGAACTGTGCAGTAAAACAGAAAGATGAGGACTTCCGGGAGGCGGGCCTAAGTAATGGCCGCATTTTAAGACAGCTCCACTCGCAGAGGTTTACATCTGTGGGCATCTGAGGCATCCCTGCCTGCCACGCCGCTGCCGACTAACTGCCTGTCGCCCTCTTCATCCCCGGAGGTCCGTGGGCCAGATTTTGGCCGTTCCATACCCGCACGGCTGTGCGGGTGCGTGACCCCTCGGTAGGCCCGGACTGAAGCCTAACGCTGCGCTCGAGCGCGCTGCTACCGCGCTCGTTGGGGTGAGTGGACAATTCCCTTACCCTCTGCTACCTCGGACCCCTGTGTTGAGGCGCCGGCTTCCTCATCTTGCGCTTCCTCAGCGCCGTTTGCTGGGGTCAGTTTGGCGGCACCTGGTCTGGCGCACGTGAACAGTTGCCGGAAGCTTCCGGCGGGAGTGCTCTCGCCCATCACCGTCCTCAGAGGGCTCAGTCCTGGACCCGGGCCGTGTATCCCGCTACCTGCATGCCATCCTGCTGTGTTAAACAGGAGAACACTTAAGGCAGGCTACCTTCTCTTTAGTTTTTGGGAGAGGAGGGGGGGGGGGAAGAAAAAACCACATAAAACGGACAAAAAAAAAAAAAAAAAAAAAACGGAAGAAAAAGAGGGGGGGGGGGAAAAGGGAAAAAACGCACAAAACAAAAAACCAAAAGGAAAAAAGGGGGAGAAAAGAAGGGGAAAAACCACATAAAACAAGAAAACACTCTGGACGCTCCGCACTGTCTGTATATAATTTTTCTGGACACCCCACACTGTCTGTATATCACAACTTTTCTGGACGTCCCGCACTGTCTGTATTATAATTTTTCTGGACACCCCGAACTGTCTGTATCATAATTTTTCTGGACACCCCAACTGTCTGTATCATATTTTTCTGGACACCCGAACTGTCTGTATCATAATTTTTCTGGACACCCCGAACTGTCTGTATCATATTTTTCTGGACACTCCGCACTGTCTGTATCATAATTTTTTGGACACCCGAACTGTCTGTATCATAATTTTTCTGGACACCCCGAACTGTCTGTATCATAATTTTTCTGGACACCCCGAACTGTCTGTATCATAATTTTTCTGGACACCCCGAACTGTCTGTATCATAATTTTTCTGGACACTCCGCACTGTCTGTATCATAATTTTCTGGACACTCCGAACTGTCTGTATCATAATTTTTCTGGACACTCCGCACTGTCTGTATCATAATTTTTCTGGACACTCCGCACTGTCTGTATCATAATTTTTCTGGACACCCCGAACTGTCTGTATCATAATTTTTCTGGACACCCCGAACTGTCTGTATCATAATTTTTCTGGACACTCCGCACTGTCTGTATCATAATTTTTCTGGACACTCCGCACTGTCTGTATTCATAATTTTCTGGACACCCCGAACTGTCTGTATCATAATTTTTCTGGACACTCCGCACTGTCTGTATCATAATTTTTCTGGACATTCCGCACTGTCTGTATATCATTTTTCTGGACGCTCCACACTGTCTGTATATCAGAATTTCTCTGGACACTCCGCACTGTCTGTATATCATTTTTTCCGGACACTCCCATTGTCTGCATATTACAGTTACCAGGCCTACACTCCACCATGGATAAATTCGTGGCATCATCCACAAAAGTTCAAAACGCCTTACAACCAAATCTCAGGGCAAAGGTACATCGGCCCCGACACGATCCCCGACTCACTCCACATCTGATCTGGGAAGCCCACCCTCCAGCCCACACCTGAATACCCCTCCACCGCCCACTACTGTCATGCAGATGGCGGAATTCACGGCTATGCTCTCGCCATTGCTAGATGAAAAATTGGGCCGACTGTCGACCGCCATTGACCTGGCTCTCTCCCAGCTCACCTCGCAAGCACAAAGACTGACTGAGGTGGAAGAAAGGGTGTCCACTCTGGAGGATGGACTGACCCCCCTCCAAACATCTGTGGAATCTCACGACTCACTCCTTTCCTCCCTGATAGACAAAGTTGACGACCTAGAGAACAGGAGCCGTCGAAACAATTTAAGAATAGTGGGACTCCCTGAAGCCGTAAAAGGTCCTCAACTACACCACGTTGTGTCTTCATGGCTCCCCACAGCCCTGGGACTAGCGGATAATTCAACGCTGACTGTGGAACGGGTACATCGTCTGGGACCGGACCTTTCTCCATCATTAGGCCGCCCTCGCACTGTCATATTTAAACTGCTGAATTTCTCAGACAAAATCCGCATCATGCAGGCGTATAGGAAAGCCGGTACCCTGGAATACAATGGAACTACTTTACGCCTCTTCCAGGACTTCTCAGCATCTCTGGCGGCCCGTCGCAGGGCCTTCGCCCCCATCTGCTCCAAATTGGCGGCGGCTAATGTGCGGTTCACGCTCCAATACCCTGCTCGCTTGCGAGTTCACCTTCACGGCCAAGTCACCTTTTACGATTCACCAAACGACGCCTTGACCATATTGAAGGATGACACTGCACGTTCCCCCTCATCGACAACCACAAGGCAACGCTCATCGAACCCCCCAACCTGATTGTAGCTCCGACTCTACAACGGGCTCAGCGGGCCTAGGGATGCCATGGATCCCTACGACTTTTTCCCCTTTTGTTCGATTTTACTAACTCTCCGGTGCTGGACTCCACGGACAGGACTAGATCCAACCACGGTCCGAACCGTATGTTTACCACTCACCACCCGGATCCTTTTGGTTAATCTTGGTTATATTGTTTATGGTTCTTCTGTTTGTTTTCTGGTTCGTTTTGTTTCTTCCAGATGCAGGCACCCCTATGTTCCTGTTGGGTGCTTAATGTTTAAAATGTTTCTGATTAACCTTTTGACTCATAGGCAGGAGGTGACGCTGGTTACTAATGTATGTGGGGCTGTGGAGCAGATGCTGGGACGGTTCCCGGCCCCACTTAACAAATTGTTCTCGACGGTTAAGCTTAGAACCCGCTATTGGTATCCCCCATGACCCACGAAACTATGTCTGAAAGTACCCTTCCTATAGAACCACAGATTTTTACACGCAAATCGTTGAAACTGGTGTCCTGGAATGTGGAAGGCCTTAATTCGCCTATCAAAAGGAAAAAAGTACTACAATACTTGAAAAAGTTAGATCCTGACATAATTTTCCTACAGGAAACGCACTGGACTTCCCCAAACCAGTCACTACGCGCCCCCTGGATAGGCTTCCAGACATCATCCGTCCATACGCAGAAATCACGTGGTACCACTATCCTCCTCCACAAACGTCTCCCATACTCTGACTTGCTTGAGATTAATGACCCAGAAGGCAGATATACCTTTCTCGCCCTAACAGTGGGACAAGAACCCCTACAACTACTTAACATCTATGCTCCCAATAGCCCCAATCTCACTTTCTTTAAATCACTGTTACCATTACTCCATTTACACGACTCTTCCCATAGGATTGTGGGGGTGATTTCAACGAGGTCCCAGACCCTATCTTAGACCGAGCGCCCAGTCGTACGATGGCTAGGGGACGTGCTCAACACACGGGCCCGACCTTCCTCAGATCCCATTTTGACCTGGATGACGTGTGGCGCTCCCACCACCCTACGGGCAGGGATTTCACGTTTTACTCCGACCCGCACAAATCCTTTTCCCGCCTAGACCTTTTTCTGGTCTCAAGCCTACTTTCCAACCGTGCCCTACGGACAGACATTGGCCCAATAACTCTCACGGACCACGCACATATCACACTAGAAATCATATTGGAAACCCCGGTGCCCTATTCTAGGAATTGGCGCTTTCCATCGCATCTCATGACCTCCGGTCTCTTCACCTCTCACGTTGAACTGGCATGGAATAATTACACAGACGATAACATTGAGCACGTAGACGACGTCAACCTTTTTTGGTCTGCGTCGAAGGCAGTGCTTCGGGGTCAAATAATGGAATATGCCGCTCGCACAAAAAAAGAGACTGCTAGACACCTCTCCGATGCCCACTCAGAGCTCCTTAGCAGCTATAGAGCTTATCTCTTAGACTCAACCTCCACGACCCTCCAAAAATACAAAAATGACAAGACGCGATACGACTCCCTGGCCACAGAACAGGCACACCGTACATGCCAACGTCAAAAACAGGCTCTGTTCCGCTTTGGCAACAAACAAGGTCGACTTCTTGCTAATTTGGTACGCTCCCAGACCCAGACTAGACCCTTAATTTCAAAACTCAAGACCTCAGACGGAACCATTCTTACCAAACCTAATGACATAGTGGATCACTTTCGTACCTACTTTGCGGACTTCTATAAGGCAGGCCCCGATGACTGTGCCGCCCAACTAAATCTTTTTCATACAGCCCAAATGCCTAAACTTTCCCCAGGAGAACGTGACGCACTCTCAGTACCCATCACACACGCCGAAATCAAAGCGACAATAACCTCACTTAAAAACGGAAAAACACCAGGCCCAGATGGCTTCGGGGCGGAATATTACAAACTCCTTTCTGGCCTGGTGATTCCCCACTTAGTTACGCTGTATAACAATATCCTGGGGGTGAGACCCCACCCCCGACCTTTAATGAGGCGCGGGTGGTGGTTCTCCCCAAACCGGGAAAAGACCCAACACTGGTAACCTCCTATCGTCCCATTGCACTACTAAATACTGACCTCAAAATACTGTCCTCCATCATGGCTCGCCGTCTTCAAAAACCTCTTGCACGCCTCATAGGGCCTCAACAAACGGGATTCCTTAATGGCCGCCATTCCACTACCAATATACGCAAAGCCATAGCGGCAATATGGTCATCTTCCCTCACGCCACAATCCTCAAACCTCTTACTGAGCTGTGACGCAGATAAGGCGTTCGATAGGATCTCATGGAATTATTTAATCAGATTTATTAAGTTTCATCATTTTGGTAAGACATTCTTAACACTTTTTCGTGCACTCTATCTTACGCCTTCCACTATGATCACAGCAAATGGACTCAACTCCGCCCCCTTTAACCTAGAGCGAGGAACTAGGCAAGGATGTCCTCTATCCCCGTTATTATTTAACCTGGCCCTAGAACCTCTAATACGTATCATAGAAATGTCCCAAACAATATCAGGAATTCATTTGTCCCCCACAGTAGTATTAAAAGTTGTAGCCTTTGCAGACGACTTGTTGATATTCCTTTCAGACCCCGCCTCCGCGATCCCCCCCCTATTGAAGTTGTTTGACTCCTTCCATGTAGCCTCCGGCTTCCAAATCAACTACGCCAAGACAGTAGCTCTACCTCTAGGCCCCAAACCACAGGGTTCTTGGCTCCAGGGCTTTCCCTTCTCCTGGGCACCCTCGCCGTATATTAAATACTTGGGTTATTCTACCGATTGACCTCTCCCGCTTATACAAACTCAACATAGACCCTCACTTAGCCCAAACAAAAGCACTTTTGGAGGCCTGGAGCTCACTTCCACTTTCTTACTTGGGGCGGGCCTCACTTATTAAAATGACCTTATTTCCCAAATTACTATACACTATACAAGTATTGCCTCTCCTACTGAAACCTAATGATCTTCAGTTATTCAACAGGTTGTACGCGTCCTTTATTTGGCAAGATAAGCGGGCACGTATACCACTCCTTAACCTCCAGCAACCGATAGCGAGGGGAGGTATTAACTTCCCCAATTTACTAGATTATAACCTAGCAGCACTATATCGTTACGTATCGGATTGGCTGAATGATACTTCCCGCTTCACAGCCTTACATGTGGAGCGGGCGCTACTTCCTGCCTCCTCTTTACTAGCATTTCTTCACCAACACTCTCCCGCCATCCCCCCTCCCTTACGCGATAACCCTTTGCTCTCCACGACGAAATTAGCTTGGGTCAGAATTCGTAAACGCCTCCAATTGTCCTGGCAAACATCCCTTTGGTCTCCTATCTTGCATAACCCTCACTTTCAAAATGCCTCCCCAGCTCCTATCTTTCGAACCCTGGCTCAACGAGGTTTTAGACTCCTACACCATTACCTAGATGGAGCATCAGGTCTGCCTTATTCCTACACAGCCTTGACAGAACGCATTGCCCCATTAACTATACACCCTGTTTATTACTTACAACTCAGACAGTTCCTTCTCGCACAACTGCACACCTTATCTCCCACTGATTTAACTAACCAGTTAGACACGCAATTACTCGTACATAGTTCATCTCCTCCCTCGACTTCAACCATTTACACACTTCTACAACATTCGCTCCCCACCTCGAAACCCTGGAGGGCTATCTCTCGATGGGCCACTACTTTTCCAAACCTTACCCCCAACGACCTAGTGTCGGCTACTCTGATATCAAGACGCACTCTCCCATCCGCCAATTATTGGGACATGTTTTATAGGATACTCCACCGAGCCTACATGGCGCCGGATAGAATGGCCCGTTCAGGACTATTACCTAATGCCAACTGTTTAAAATGCAATTTTTCCCCAGCCGACCTCCATCATTGTCTCTGGTCGTGTCCCTTTATTCAATTATTTTGGGACACCGTACGCCGATTCAGCTCCCAGGTTCTCCGAATCGAGATTCCCTTCACACCTAACTGGGCTATTTTCAACTTACCACCTTCACAAACCCTTCAACCCCTCTCTAGAAGTCACCGGTTTTGGTTAGGTCTCCTAGCAGCGACGGGCAAAAAGGCCATATTATCTCAATGGATATCCGGTACCCCTCCCTCATTCCGCATGATGTACGACAGAATCTATTCCATATTCTTGGCTGACTGGTCTGAGGCCTCACTACATCAGACTGAGAAAACTCAACAATTCTTTACCCACTGGTCCCCTTTTATTTGTGCCTTACCACCTGAGGTCAAAACCTCCCTACGAAACACGTTCTGCGATGCCCCATGGTATTCCCTACAAATGCTGCGGAACACCCCTCCGATCCCCTCAGATACCTCTGACCACTTGTTAGTTAACTTTCTTGCCTCCACTTCCCGGGATGCCCCAACCCAGCCGTCCACCTCTGAGCTTTAAATACTGGCATTACCATGACACTCCGGTACTGGATTGTGATGTAATACTTTAATTAACACCGGAAACTGTGATTTTTTTTCTTCTTTATTTACATTATTACAGATTGTACATGAAAAAAAAAAAAAAAAAAAAAAATGTTACCCCTTTTTCTGTAAATTCATCTTGATCTGAGACGAATAAAAATATGTTTCAAAAAAGCAGAAAGATTTTTTGTCGCAATCTCTTTTTGGTTGAAAAGATATAACTTTTCGTGGGAGCGCTGTCCTTATTTTTGTGTTTGTCCAAATTTATTTGGTTACACATATTTGATTAATTGAAGATCCGTAAAAAATCATGCACGAGAATGCGCATCGTATGACCGCTTTTGCGTCTTCCGTGAAAAAATGCGTCAATGCGTTCGGACGCACTTTCTTATGGATGATGCAAAAAATGTGTTCGTTTGACCCTAGCCTAAGCTACTGGGGTAGGATAAAATTGGTAATTCTTTAGGTTCTTTGTTTAGAACAGTCAGCCATTTTTTTTTTAATCAATGTCTATTAAAGAGTTATAGTATCAAATATCAATAAGTTGTGCAGTATGAAAGCAGGTGAAAAAGGCATATGACACCAATTTATAGGAGTCGCGTACAGTGACACTAAGGCTAGGGTCAGACGAACGCATTTTTCACGTTGTCCGTGAAAAAGTGCGTTCGAACGAACGTACGTATTTTTTCACGGAATACGCGATAGCGGTCATACGATGCGCCTTTTCGTCCGTGATTTTGTACGGATCATCAATAAAACACTTTTTGTGTCTGGACGTTATGTTGGCCGGACATTAGCAGCGTCTGACGTCTCCCAATCACGCAAACACGCCTCTAGCGGACGCAGCGCACTCTGTACGTTAGTAGTAGCGGTTTGACGTTCTAGAAAATATGCGTTCGTTTGCCACTTGCGTTGCGCAGATGAACTTTCGTGCGGCCGTACTTCGTGTGTTCCCCGACATTGGACGTCATTTGCTGCTAGCACGGCCATGATTTCGTGCGGCTAAACGCACGTTAAAAATGCGTTCGTCTGACCCTAGCCTAATAGTTTTAAGCAATTTTCACACCTCAACCTTATAGGTCACAATAAATTAAGGCAGGAGAGAACTCCAGAACATGGCTGCTCATGTGACTTTTTCTGGCCCTGTAAGCCTCAGTAACCGTATAACATTCCCAATAGAACCAGCGGCGAATAAAGTCTTCAGATTTATGGGTATTTTTCGTTTCTTTATTGTATTGTCCCTTTTGAATAAAAATTTTGATATGTATGTATGTATATATATATACATACATACATACATACATACATACAATCTTCAGATTTATACTCTGAAGACACCAGACTATCAATAGAGCAAAGGTCCTTGACTATAGAGACAATGTCGTACAGTAGGTTCACAAGTAGACTTGAAGTGGTGTGGGATGAAAGCTCTGACTTTTAGAATAAGGTGGAAGACTATCAGGGTTATTCAAAGAGAATCAAAAAGCCACCGCATGTTCAGTGACTTTTCGTTCTCTTCACTTCGGTGCGATTCGGCAATCCCATTTCAGCAACCCTGCGGTGTATTCCGAAAGCACCACAGGGTCCCCGAATTGCAGGGAAAAGTCACCGCAAACCCGCCGAAAACTCACCGCAAAACGAGGTCGAACGCACACCGAAACCTGCAAAAACATCTGGATCAACTCGCCGAAAATGACGGAAAAACCGATCACACGCAGCGCAGCCACCGGAAAAAGCCGACACCGCAGATGAATACAGTGAATAAATTAGAAAACAGCTTGAATGTATGAAAAGTGAAACGCTGTTTGCAAAGAAACTACTGAGCGAAAATGTCTGAAATTTACATATGAGGTCCAGGGAATGATAATAAAAAGGGCTGTTACAGAAAAAATAAGTTAAAAAAAATCCCGAAAAATGCTTAAAATATCCTAAAAAAAAATCTATAAAAGAGACTTTTTACTGCAGAATATTATAATCACTGGTTTATTAGATATTGAATTAAAACGGGAATATGTTTAACATTGAAGCCTATGGGATTCACCTGAATAAACCTGTCGAATTAAACCACCGAATGGCAGGGCATTTCGGGAACCTTTCACTGCTGGTTTGTGTTCTCTGAATAGCCGAAGCAGTGCTTTTTCATGGGGATTTCACTGCCCTCGAACAGGCACCGAACAGGCACCGTATGTTCAGGCAATTCGCCAGGATTTGGCGAATTACCTGCTCTCTGGATAGCTGAATGGCCAGGAAAGGTTACCAAACACAGATTTTCAGCGTTCGGTTCCCTTTCGGCAGCCATTCGGATCTCTTTGAATAACCCAGTATGGATGTATGAGTACAGTGTGGATACTGGTAGGAAGAGCAGAAAGCATGGCAATGTAAAATCGAATGTGGAGCTTCCCTGGAAAGTGGTTATGAACCAGTCAAGAGAGATGAAGAGCAAGTCTACACTGAAGTATTAGAAAGCTCAGCTTGTTCAATAAATCACAAGGATGAGCTTTCTCCTCAAAATGCATGAGAAAAGATAAAAAAAAAACAACAAATCGGCATAATGTTTTGTAGGCAGTTGTAAGCCTGTGAGATGGATTTAGAGTGTGCAGTCTTTACAACGGGGTGCACTACTCATGTCCTAAGGGACATTTATGTTCACCCGGGCTGTACAATTTGGCATGCAAAAAACAATCAAATGTACAGCCAGGTCAAAACTGGTTCTGTATTTGTGGAGTCACTGGAAAGGTGGAGTGATGGACACAAGGAAGTGTCTGAGCTAGGAGCGTCTGATGTAAGGTGGAGCTTGATGATGTGCTGTTAGCAAGAAGGGTTGTTGCAAGGAGTGGTGAAGCGGAAAAACAAAATGAAGTGCAGGTGAGTAAAAGTTTGGTTAAAGGTCTACATCTTTGATTTGATTGTGTGTGTGTTGGGGGCAAAATGAGATGAAGTCCTAAAATGAAATGGGGGGCGGGGCATACTGAAGCGTGAACAGACGTTTTCCAGAAATATGCACTGTCAAATTGAAGACAAAAAATACTTATTGTCATCTGGATCAGTGCCTCCAATTAACTACAACAGAAATAGTCCCAATGCTGAAACAGTAATAAAAAATAAGCAGAGGCAATGCTCTCATTAAATTAATCTTTCATGATTTTTTATACAGCTACACTGTAACAGGTCGTGGTTGAGCACTTCTACAGGACATTAAAGAGTCTGGGAGGGCGATACAGGTAACATTTTACAGTAAGCTTTACTATTAAATCAAGAAAGGTTATCTTTTAGACAATCACACTTGATTGTCCCAGTTTTCCATTGTTCAAACTCAACAGTGGGAAGACATACGAGAAGGAAGCATCTGTAAAATGTCACACTTTTTTGTAGGAATAATAGACATTAGACATTTTACAATATTTTGACTAACCAAAAGGTCATCAGAACAGATGTCTGGCCTACTCATTGTAATATCTAGCCTTCACAATTTGAGGTAAGACCTGCTCATGGTTTGAGATCAGACTTGCTGAGCACTTCTCCCGATCAGCTGCTTTTAGTGACAGCTCCCCTAAATATTTAAGGGCTCATTTAGAAGTGAAAGGTTTTAAATAGATCAGTCAAGACGAAAACATGTAGATGACATCTTCTGATACATTTGTCTATAAAGAAAATGTAAACGGTTTATCAATAGGACTCAAAATAAACATAACAAAATAATTACAATTTTCTTGTTTAGAGAAAAGTCGTATAATGAATCGGGGTAAGTAAGACTTCCATATTGTCCATTAATATTATGGTGCATAGAATATTCATGAGCCATATGACAGCTATTTGAAATCTGCATTTATTGCGCATAGACAATCATTTCATTAATGTTCACTAACCCCTCACTGCCTGTCCTTCTATTGCATGTTCACGTCAATAAGCTGCAAACAAGGAAAAAAGGTTAGGAAAGGGTGAGAAAACTTCACATGAAAGCAGTGTTTCTGGAGCATTAATGCCACATGTAGCTTTTATCCCTTTCATGATTAAAACCTCCTGTATGGATCCGCAGTCTGGTTGTCCCCCACACCCATTCATTTAGCCTAAGGCCACAAAAAAACCCTCTTATCCCCTTCTACAGACATCTGCTTATGCTGGGCCAAAATGCATAGCACAGCCAGCTACACAAAGAGACTGATGTTCTACTGGTTAAAACACAAACTGCTGGAGAGTCTCATCTTTCCCACCATATGACGACGAACATGATTAATGTACTGTAGTAAACACAGAGGTTACTCCTTTCCCATATTCAGCCAAGCCCTTTGGCTGCCAAAATTAAGGAAATCTGATTTCCCTATCCAGTTGGTTGAGGTGTATCTACTTAAATACTATTTTGAAGATTACATCACTGTTTATTTTAGTAGAAAACGTAGGACTAGTTCCATCTTTTTTATTTTCCCTTTCTACGAACTGTCAGTGTCAACTTGACAAGATTTTGGGAATCTGTTAAGGCCAGGCCAGCTAAACTATATCAATTTAACAACAAGCTGCTAAGGTACAGTTAATATCACATAATTGTGAAGGAGGCCAAGAAAGAAAGTCAAAGTCTGAAAATACTCTAGTAGTGATGGATAGATTGAACATGCAGACTCCAAGCACCATAATCAATGCTATAGGCTGTAGCACTGCACTATACGACAGCAGAATGGATACCGGTCATGGTTAAGATGATTGGAGTGTTCTTTCAATAGCTTGCTCTACAGTTCGTTTCCTACTTTCTAATCACATGAAAATAATTCTCTGCCTTATCAGAATTTTCCCAAAGAGTGACAATTACCCAATCAAAGCTTACGGATATATGCTACAGTACAAAAATTCACTACAGGGACACACCAGTTGTCTAGTCTCATTGTATACAATAAGAACTGAATATGTAGCCATCGTTTTCCAGTTCTTTGGTGTCACGGGGGTCCCGGGCAGATGCCAGGGAAGGCCCTTCATTGCGCACATATTTGAGCCTTTGAGGCAGGTTTGTGGATTGTTTCATAATGTTTAATCCAGCACACACCAACATAAACAGAAACAGAGGTGATGGTGCAGGTAACGGGCACAAGAGGAAGCCCTGCACTGGGTATAATTTCTCACTCTAAATACAGATTCAGGGCAAGGGTAGACAGAATGAGAATACACAGTAATTCTCAACAGGACAGACTGAGACTTGAATGAATTTAACAGAGTGCAGGGCAGAACTCGTTGGTACCTGAAAAATGCTGTGAACAGGACTGCTGATCCTAGCACCTCCCTCCAGGGAGATCAGAACAACAAGAGAACACTAGATACTGCTCAGTAGCTATTGATTTCGTGACCAAAAGATCTAATTGAGCAAATACACATAAACTAAACAAATACAAGAGAGTGGTCGAATAACATAAACCAGGTCATACACAAGAAATCCAGACAGAATATCTTTAGGGGACAGACGTAAGAGTAATTCAATAGCCAATAAAGAACCAGAAGTCATACACGAGTAATCAGGAATACAATATAAATCAAGAACAGTGAGTTATATATCAAGAACAAGGAGCAGGAACTTAATAGGTGTAGCCTATCCAGACCCAGGGAGCAAGAGACTTACTGGGCCTATATATAGGGCTGAGAAGGTCATGTGACCGCAGACCAATGAGCCCAACAGTCTGTAGAACCTGAAAACCAAAAAAACATGAATCCCTGCTACAACCAGCAGGGGGCAGGGCCGAGATGTGACATTTGGCTGCAGTTCAAGATGTCAGAAGCCAAAACAGAAATAGGTACCCCAAATATCTCAGAACTTGCCTGCATATCTTATGAAGGTCAGAGTTAGTGGTGTATGACTACTCCAAAGTGTAACATTTAAAACAGAGACCACAGTCTCCGAGGCAATGACATTCATATGACAGTATAATGCCAAGAGAAATTGACCCCAATAGCATTAACGTAACATAAAACCCACAGCTTGATATCTTTCCTGCAGAAACTTTGAAAGAAGCAGATCCCATTAAACAAGAGGTCTTTTGTATTAATAGGAACTAGCGATGGGTATGCTGAATATTTAATCAGAGCTCTAAAAGCTTGCTTAAAATTGCTGTGAGTGCCCATTACAATGGACGATACATCTTCCTAAAACAAGGTGTCAGAATCCCTCACTGCAGCAACGTGGGAGGAAAGAGCAGCAAGGGATAAGGTACTATTCTAAATATTAAAAACACTGGGCTAGATTACATACGGAATGCTAACTGTAGCGCTCATATATGTAAGTGTTAACGCTAGGATAAGTGACTTTAACGCATGCCCCTATATTACTGTCCTAACGCTACACCGGTAAAACATTTGTTTGCGCATCGGAGATTGCTTCCGTGAGCTTACTGTACATTGCGCATCCTATATTTAACATGGGGAGCGCAATCAGTAATTAGCGTTAGGATAAGTAAGGTATTACAAAGTCCTAGTGCTAATTAGAGGACCGATGGGTTATAACAAAATTTTAGCGACACCTGAAAGCTGGTGCTAAAGATTCTGCTTTTGCAGTGATTTGGTACCTTTCTGTAATCTAGAGGGGTTCCAACATTGTTGATACTTCAGCCATCGTCCGAATCCTTGTGAAACATCCATATGGTAACACGAATTGCCACTTAACTTTTTTTTTTTTTTTTAATTCAAAATTTTTCTTTATTATAGACAAAGAAATAACAGGAAATATAGCTGTGGTGAAACGACCATAAACAGAGATACAGGAACAGTGGATATGTAAAATACAGAGACAGAGAAAAAAAAAAAAAAAAAAAAACATTACAGTAGGCATTCACTTTCTTGAAGCAGAGTAAATAATCTCAACATTCCTAACCCACTCTCAAGTCACACAATGGTTAATGAACCGTCTGGACCTCGGAGGGTACCATAGTAAATAGTGCAGAATAATACAATCGTGAGAGGGAGGAGTACGTCTCGCCCATATCTATGGCAAGAGACTCCATCCAAAGAGTGAGATAAGCGTCAGAGAGAGAGGTAAAGGATATAGATAAAGTGAAGGCAGAGAGAGTGGCAGCAAAGAAGAAGGAGAAAAAGAGGGAGGAGGAGGAGGGGGAAGGTCGGAGCATATGGGAAACATATGGAAGACATATACATTACAACTAGAGACAGTCTATGGGCCAGGAATGGTGATATTGTATCATACGGTTAGTGCAGAATGAAGAGGTTACGCCATCCGATCCCTCCCGGGCCCCGACCGCCAGGACGCGGCATACCGCTCCCAATGGAACCACTTCAGACCGAAGCCATCCATCTCTCCCCGGGACTCAGCATCAAGGTGATCAATAGATCGAAAAGATTCAACTCGGCCGACCCATTCACCCGTGGAGGGGGTTCTGTCAGTTCGCCAGAGAGCGGGAATGAG
Organism: Leptobrachium leishanense; assembly: GCA_009667805.1. NCBI lineage: Eukaryota > Metazoa > Chordata > Amphibia > Anura > Megophryidae > Leptobrachium > Leptobrachium leishanense. Next base: position 149,327,561 of record CM019066.1, on the reverse strand, counting down.
TGCGCGGGCTGCCAGGATCATGTAGAGGAGCACCGATCGTTTGAGTGTCTTAAGAGGTAGGTCAATGTGGAAGAGCAGAAAACACTCCGGTGTATGTGGTAGCTTGACGTCGGTGACCTGGTGGATCGCATCCCGAACTACATCCCAAAAGTCCTTGATCCGGGGGCAAGACCACCATATGTGGGAGAGTGTCCCGGTATCTTGGGCGCATCTCCAGCACTCTGACGGGGTCGATGGGTAGATACTATGAAGAAGGCTAGGAGTCTTGTACCAAAAAGAAAGCAATTTAAAGGACGTTTCTTGGATGCGGGTGGCGCTACTACCCTTATGAACCAGGGTATACGTTTTCGACCACTGGTCCGGGGAGATCGAGAACCCAAGTTCCCTCTCCCATCTAGCTTCGAAAGAGGGGGCCTCTGTGTCCGTAGACATGATCATTCCATAGAGGGTGGAGATCCCTCTGGTCAAGGAGTGGCCCGTATGGCAAAGGCGTTCGAAAGGCAGTAAAGGTCGACTACAGTTGAGGCTCCTTAGGTACGACTTTAACTAGTAGAAGTTAAATTGCTCCAAGTACGAAAGAGGGCCCTGTTGAATGGAGCGAGAGGATAGTTCCAAGTTGCCATCCGGAGGGAAATCTATTGCCCGAAGCCTGTCCGAGTCCGTCATCCGGGCCCGCAGGGAGGGCAATATGCCGCTTAACAGCTCCGGGTTATGCGACAGTGGGAGCAATGGGGAACGGGAGGAAGAAAGTCCAAGAGAAATTTTCCGTGTATGCCAGATGTGCAATGTTGCCGACATCGGGTCAGGGTCTGCCCTCGGGGCCGTCAGTCGGGGAGGGGGCAGCCAGGGCAAAGTCCATAAGGGACGGTCAGTAAGTGCTCGTTCCAGGTCTAACCATCGTTTTTCCAGGCCAATTCCAGACCACTCAACCACTCGTGCCATATGACAGGCGAGGTAGTACTTTCTAGGGTCAGGCAGGGCCAAGCCACCTTTCGCTTTGGGGCGACAGAGCACCGCAAATCCCACCCGTGGGCGTCCCCTGGGCCAGACAAATTTTAACAATTCCGATCTGAGGGCTGTAAAGAACGACAGTGGGATCGTGATCGGTAGGGCGTTGAAGAGGTAGAGCAGTCGGGGCATCAGGTTCATTTTGAGCACTGCAATTCTACCAAACCATGACAGCATCCCCCAGTCCAGGCCGCCATATCCGTGCGAAAGGAATGAAGGATGGCAAGAAAGTTAAGATCGTGAAGTAATCTGGTCGAGGGAGCTAACCAGACGCCTAAGTATCTCATTCGGTCCGGACAATAGCGGAACGAGTAGGAACGTCTGAGATAGGAGATGGAGGAGTGGCTCAGGGAAATGCCAAGAAATTCCGATTTGGCTCGGTTGATACAATATCCAGCTAGGGTGCCGTATTCCTCGAGCGTCTGTACGACCGCGGGAAGAGAGGTAATTGGGTTTGTGAGAAGGAACAGGAGATCGTCAGCGTACGCTGAGACCTTGTGCTCCGAGGCATGTCCCTGAATGCCCGTGATGGAGGGATTGAGGCGAATCGATTCCAGCAGAGGTTCGAGCGATAGGGCAAATAGAAGGGGGGACAACGGGCAACCCTGGCGTGTCCCGTTTCGAACATTGAACATCTCAGACAGGGCACCATTTGCTTTTACCCTAGCCGTAGGATTAGCGTACAGGGCCTCCAACCAAGAAAGGAAAGAGCCGCCCACTCCCAGGCGTGCCAGGACCGAAAACAGAAAGCGCCAACTCACCCGGTCGAAGGCCTTCTCCGCGTCGGTGGAAAGCAAGAGTATTCCAGTATGCGTACGGTTAGCCAGACCAATAGCGCTTAAGACCCGAGTCGTTGCGTCTCGCGCCTCCCGTCCAGGGATAAAACCCACTTGATCGGTATGAATGAGCGCAGGCAAGAGAGGCGCGAGACGGGTGGCCATTATTTTCGCAAGTATCTTGAGGTCCGTATTCAGTAAGGAAATGGGGCGGTAGTTACGCACGTCCGTGTCGTCTTTTCCCGGTTTCTTGATGACCGAGATAGTGGCTGATAAAGTATGAGGATGAAGTTTACCTCCATCTCTCAGTGAGGCAAAAAGGGATTCCATGTGAGGGATCAAAACGTCGGAGTAGGACTTATAATATTCGGCCGGTAAGCCGTCAGGACCTGGGCATTTACCACCTTTAAGTCCAGTCACTACCCTTCGTATCTCCGCAGCCGAAATTGGGGCATCAAGAGAGTCGGATGACTCCTGAGGGAGGGTGCGGTTCAGCTTGCTCTCCAGATATCCATTAATGCTCGCCGAGGAGGGTATGTTGTCATCGGATGCCATGTCCATACTATATAACTTTTCATAAAAATTGCGAAATTCGCCCAAGATCCGGTCGGGTCGTGTAACTATCTCTCCAGAGGGGAGTTTAAGTTTGGCTATATAAGTTGCTTCCCGTCTCCCGCGTAGGATCTTAGCTAACAATTTGCCCGGTTTGTTTTCTTTGAGAGCGAAGGAGCATTTAGCTTTCTGGGCCGCAAAGCGGATGTCTTTGTCAAGGATGTCATTCAGCGCCCTACGCTTGGCGAGCAGAAGGTCGTAGTCTGCAGGGAGTGCTGACGCATGGTGGGCAAGTTCAAGGTCTCTTATTTCTGCAAAAAGAGCCGCTAAAGCGCCCGATCTCTCTCGTTTAAGTGCTGTGGCTCTACTAAGAAAGACACCTCGCACTACAGACTTATGTGCTTCCCATATCGTAGGGAGGGAAACGGAATCCGCGTTATCAGAGAAGTAATTGCGTAGGCCAGCGTCAACTTCTGTAGAGAAAGCGGGATCCAGTAACAGAGATGTGTTTAAACGCCATTGTCGTTCCGAGGGGCGCGACAAGGGAGAGGAGAAGGTTGTCAGGAGAGGGCAGTGGTCAGACCACGTTTGGGCATGTATGACAGAGTCCTCAACACAGAGCACTGAGCGTTGTTGGACAAACAGATAGTCGAGGCGCGAGTATGTAGCGTGGACTGAGGAATAGAAGGTGTAGTCGCGTTCCCCTGCGTGGAAGGCCCTCCACACATCCACTAGCTGCAGCGCGTCCAGGGTGTGGCGGATGTGGCGAGGGATACAGGACGGGATAGAAGAGTGTCCCGCAGAAGTATCTAGATGCGGGTCCAGTGGGACATTAAAATCACCCGCCAATACCAGGGTTCCTACCGCAAAAGAAGTAAGGCGACGGAGGATCGCTGCTAGGCAATGGTGTTGGTTAGTGTTTGGGAGGTATACCGATGCGAAGGTGTATTTAACACCCACTATTGTACAGTTTACAAACAAGAAACGGCCTCCATCATCAGAGAGCACGCCATCGATGACCACAGGGGTGTCCCTAGAGAAAAGAATCGCCACTCCACGACTCTTGCCCCCGGAGTAGTTGCTGTAATAGCCCGTTGGGAAAGCTGGGTCACTCAAAGACGGGGCAGCATCTTGTCGAAAGTGTGTTTCCTGGAGGAAGACCACCGACGCCCTCAGCGCCCGGACCTCCCGGAAGAGACGGCGGCGTTTTTCTGGGATGTTCAGGCCTTTCACATTATATGTGAGAAAGCGGAGGGGCTTTGGGGAAAAGCCTGGCGACGAAGACATATCTCCAGCGGTCAGACAAACAAACAACGGGAAAAAGACGGAGGGAAGGGTGGGAGAAGAGAAGGAGAAAGAAGAAAGAAAGTACAGAAAACAAAAGAAGAGAATAAGGAATGGTACGTCTCCGGAGAGGCTAGTCTGCACCCTAGAGAGGTTGACTACCTTCCCGTGGAAAGAATGACGTCCGGTCCTTGTGGGCGCGAAGGTCCAGGAACCGCAACCCGAGCGGCCAAGAAAATTGTCGCCGGTGCACAACCAGAAAAGGCAACAGTGTTTAAATATCAAAAATGAAAGTCAAAAACCAAATGTCGAGCACCAAGAAGTCCCCTCCGACTTCTAAATATGAGAAGTGCGGAAAAAGCGGCAATAACAGTAAGTAGCATGAAAAAACAGGGGACTCTCCTAAAGAGAGACCAGTCTTAACTAAGTAATACTTATAACTATAACTATAAGTCCCCCTGTGGCACCCGAGGTCCAGGGAGTTCCCCTACTGATGAGTTATGAAAAAAAAAAAAAAGGGGGGGGTTGGACCCACACAATCTAGGGGCGACCACCCTCCCCACAGAGCATACACAATCCCCTCCCCCGAGAAGGAAATATGACAGTGTCGCGGACAGACGGACCATGCAGGTCTAAGATAAATCGATACACGTTCCCTCTGCGACCACCGAAGACCCACCCAGGTCTTCGAGGACATAGGAAACCAGTGTCAAGTCATGGCCCTGAGAGGTAAGGCGGGGCCACCGTTGCCACAGCAGGGGTAACGCTGTTGTAGGGGTCGAGCTCCAAGGACCCGTCGCCCTCACCTGTCCCGGTTCTATATTGGGCTGCTTCCCCTCCCCACCCACCCACCCATTCCCTCCCTTCCCTGACCCGGAAGTGGGGGCAAGTGCGCAGTAAAAGTATATATCCAGTGTGAGGAGTGGTGGTGCCGAGGAAAAGAGTCCGGCCAGTGTCCCGAACAGGCGTGCTCAGTCAGTCCATATAGTGGGCCTGTGTAAAGAATGAGAGCGCAGAAGAAAAGCTCCAAGTGCATTAGGGTCGCGGAGGTTCATACAATGGCCACCAGTATGGTATAGGGGCTGAGCACATGCCAGTTTCTCTCATCAAAAGTTTACTCACAGTAGGGTCACATAAACGTTACCATGACCTCGGAAAAGGGGGGGGGGTCACCTCAAACTCCGTCATCCGGGTCGGGTAGGTTTCCATCTCCGTTGCGGGGTCGACGTTGGCGACCACGTGAACGACGTCTGCGTGGTCCGTATGGGGCCAGTGGTGCCGAGTGGTTACCTTCTAGTTCCCAGCTCCTAACGGGGGGCACCGTCAGTCCCATCATGTCTGCGAACTGGGGGACATCAGAAGGGAAGCAGATAGAGCGAAGGGGAACCCCCATCTGTACTGAATTCCAGCCTGGCGCAGGGCTTGAGTCACTGGCTGTAGGCAACGCCTCGCAGTAAGAGTAAAAGGTGTAAGATCCTGGTAGAATTCCAGAGAGCTGTCATGGAAATTCCAGGTGCGGGACGCCCGAGACGCCCCCATGATCCTCTCCTTCAATGTATAGTCCGGTAGGCAGCATATTACGTCTCGGGGGGTGCCGTCGGAGGCGGTTTCGGGCGCAAAGCCCTATGTGCGCGGTCTATTAAAAGCGGGGTATCAGGTTCCTGGCCCAGCACCAGTGTAAAGACCTCCGTAAGGGTGGCGCGTAAATCTTCGGGGCCGTCTGTCTCCAACAACCCTCGGATCCGGATATTGTGCCTCCGGCCTCGGTTATCGAGGTCATCGACGCGGCGCTGTAGGTCGCCGTAAGCCGCCGGTGGAGGGGGATGATTTCCCCGATCTTCCAGGAGACCCACACGAGATGCTAAGGCCTCCACATCCGACCGTACCTCCCTCATGTCACCAGCGAAGCTCTCCTTGAGATCCGCCACCAGGTCCGCTAGGTCTGCCTTGGTGGGGAGAGCCGAAATGAGACGCTCCAGGCGGCAAACAGCATCCGAGGACTCAACCGTCAGGTGCGGAGTGGTAGGCCCACCCGCCATCTTGCCTCGTGGCGGGGACGGGGTCGGAGCCGGGGTTGCAGTGATAAAAGCGTCTAGCGGTCCGGCTGTGCGGGTTGATCGGAGCGCTGGGGTCTTGGGGGTGTTCGGGCGCGGTTTACCTCGCACCATGACCTGAAACGCCGATGAGCAGTGTGGTATCGTCGGAGGGGACTCAGGAGCTCTGCATTCAAGCGGCCATCTTGGTCACGGGTCAGGACACGCCTCTTGCCACTTAACTTTGAAAAGCAAGCAGGGCAGCAAAGCTTGCATGGGATGAAGTAGTAAGTACTAAGCCACACGGAATAGTTAATGCTCTACCAGAACTAACAAGTGCTGAGGATTTCCAAGCTTATTTTATAATAATAATAGTAAATTGAAAAGATCCACTCTCAACTATTTATTTCAGCTTTCTGTTTATGTCTTACCTAAAAATGGCAAATTTTTACATACTCATAACATGTATGATTCCACAATAACATACAGGGTTTTTCAGAGACAGCTGATAAGCCTCCGAGATGTCACCAAACAGTGAATTTCCCTGTACTGTGACATTTTGTGGCCTTTCAGCTATTCAGAGAGCAGGCTGTTCACAATTTTTGGCGAACTGCCAGCAAGTACAGTGCCTGTTCGAAGGCAGTGACATTCACTATAGAGATGCAATGGTTAATCTAGTCAGAGAACACCGAACAGCAGTGAAAAGTTGCTGAAATACCCTGCTGTTCAGTGGTTTCATTCGACTGGTTTATTCAGGCGAATCCCATTGGCTTCAATGTTAAAAAATATTCCCGTTTCAATCCAATATCTAATAAACCGTTTATTATTTTAAATCTTCAGTAAAAGGTCTCTTTTAGGCATCTTTCGAGATTTTTTGTGGAAAAAAAATTGTCCGTTTTTTTTTTTAAAAGCGTTTTTTCTTTTTTCTCTAACAGACTTTTTATTATCATTCATTGGACCTTTTATGTAAATTCCAGACATTTTCATCAGTAGTTTTTTGCAAACAGCGTTTCAATTTTCACACTTTCAGGCTGGGGTCAGACCAGCGCACTTTTAACGTGCGTTCTAGAGCACTTAATTACGGCCGCACTAGCAGCAAATGACGGGCAATGACGGCCAATATACGAAGTACGGTCGCACGAAAGTCCAGCCGCGCAACGCAAGTGGAAAATGAACGCATTTTTTCGAGAACGCAGAACCTCTAGTACGGACGTACAGAGTGCACTGCGCCCGCTAGCGGTGTGTGTGCGTGATTTGGAGACGTCAGACCCTGCTCGTGTCCGGCCAACATAACGTCCAGACACCCAAAGTTTCCTGGTTTGGAGACATAAAAAAATCACGCACAAAAATGCGCATCGTATGACCGTTTTCGCGTATTCCGTGAAAAAATACGTCAATGCGTTCGGACGCTCATCTTTACGTTCGCGTGTAAAAATGCTTTCGTTTGACCCTAGCCTCAATCGTATTGTTTTTTTCTTGTTACCCATCTGGCGGCTTGTCTTCTCCTGCGACTGGTTGGCGATGTGCAGGGTGGCTCGTAGGCTGCGTGTTTGCGGTGTAGGTTTGGCGGCAGAGGGTAGATGGGTTTGCGGCATCGGCCAGCATGTGGTGGCATTCGGTGGCCGATTCCCTGCATTTGCGGACCCTGCGGTGAATGCAGAATTCAAGGCAGGCTAGGGAAATCTGATTGCCCAAAGTGCAGGGAACGAGAGAGCGCCGAAATGTCAGCGATTTCGGTGCTCTATGAATAACCCCCAAAATCTTATGTTTGACAATGTAATTCCTTGGCAAACAAAGCATACAATGACTATCATTATAACACAAGTGGCAACATGTGCTGATTTCTGACAGCCCTCCATTTTTTCTAGTGTTCAATTCTCTTTTTTTTTTTATCTCTTTTCCCTGTATAGTTTTCTCCATTCATCTTGCATTACTGCATTTGTTATCGTGTTGATGGTTTATTCTTCCGCTTAATTGGAAACAATGCCTCACTAATATTGATTTTTGCAAAACAGTAAAAATATATTAAAAAGGTTTATGGGGAATGCCCAAAAAAAGTTAATTGAATAAAGGTCAATTGTAAACATGGCAAACCACACGTTAGGACGAGGTGTGTGTCCGAGGATATTTTTATAACAGGGCTAGACTGTCACTCCATTATATAAACAGGCTCTTAAAAGAAATGGAGTTGGGACAGACTTCATCTGCAACTTCCAATAAAAAGTAAACAGTCATTTTGAGAAAACCTCATAAAACTGAACTAAACAGCTCATTTAGGATGTCAAGAATTTTAAGGCTGCAGAAAATCAGGTGTACAGGTATATGACTGCACTAAGAAAGCCTTTTTTTGCGGCTGGTGCAAAGGGCCGTATTGTAAAGTCTAACCGTCCTATACAGGGCAATTCCACATGAAAGATATTTATTAACAGAACATTCATTAGGTTAGCTAAACAGAACCTCCGGACATATTGAAATTACCATTCATTTAGAAAAAGAAAAAAACTACTAGTGCTATTTGTGCTGGAAGAGTGAAGATTTTCTTCTGTAATAGTATGGTTTTATTTATTTTCATTTGCTTCTTTGCGGCTTTGCAGTTAAAGCACAGCCTGTGCAGCTATTCAATGTAAAATGGCCTTTATGAAAAATACACAATTCATTTTCTTAAAATATTTTCTTAATAATGGATAGAGATTTAGCAAAAGGCTTATTAGATTTGTTAATCGTGGTGTTGCACTCATTGTCTGAATTATTCAAGGGTGAGCACAGCAAATAGGACTGGAATAGGGTTTACCCACATTCTTTAAAGTTATGGGTAACAAAGGGCAGCTTATGGCTCATATTACAGATTTTTTAATTACATGTTTGTGTGAATACATTGTGGGGCTTTTTTCTAAAAAAAAAAAAAGCTGTGAGACTGTAGTACATGTTTAGCAATTTTTTTCTGTCCCGCAGGACCTGAGAGTATATGTTCATGATGTATATTAACTAGATCATGAGTAAAAGTTAAAGTCAAATCTGGAACTAGGCGAATATATATATATATATATATAAACTTTATTGGTGATACATTAAAAAACTGCAAAGTTTCGGCTCATACAAGAGCCTTTATCAAGACACTTGTATGAGCCGAAACAGAGTTTTTTTTAATGTACCACCAATAACGTTTTTTGATTTATACCTAACAAGACCGGGAGTGCTCCCATAATTGATACTATAGAATTTTTTCCTGGGATACACTGCACCATGGCAGAACAGGAGGAGACCCAATCGTTCAGTTAAAGTTTTGGTAGATATATCAGTTGTGTTCAAAATAATTCAACCCCCACTGAAATTGAGTGTTTTGGCCAGTTTGACATTGATTTTGATCATTCAGTCATCTTGCTTACAATTAAATCAAAGAGGCACGTGTAGGTCAGACAAATATAAACATAACATTTATAATGAAATAACCACAAATGTCTTTTCTGTGCTCACATCATTATCAGTTTTATTCAACCCCCAAGTGACATTCAATCTTAGTACAACATCCTTTTACAGTTATAACAGCTTTTAAACGTGAAGCATAGCTTGACACAAGTGTCTTGCAGCGATCTACGGGTATCTTCGCCCATTCGTCATGGGCAAAAGCCTCCAGTTCAGTCACATTCTTAGGCTTGCGCACTGCAACTGCTTTCTTTAAGTCCCACCAGAGGTTCTCAATCGGATTTAAGTCAGGTGACTGCGATGGCCACTCCAAAATGTTCCAGCCTTTAATCTGCAACCATGCTCTAGTGGACTTGGAGGTATGCTTGGGATCATTGTCCTGTTGAAAGGTCCAACGTCTCCCAAGCCTCAGGTTTGTGACGGACTGCATCACATTGTCATCCAATATCTCCTGGTACTGATGAGAATTCATGGTACCTTGCACACGCTGAAGCTTCCCTGTACCTGCAGAAGCAAAACAGCCCCAAAGCATGATTGACCCCCCGCCATGCTTCACAGTAGGCAAGGTGTTCTTTTCTTCATAGGCCTTGTTCTTCCTCCTCCAAAACATAGCGTTGATCCATGGGCCCAAACAGTTCTAATTTTGTTTCATCAGTCCACAGAACACTATCCCAAAACTTCTGTGGTTTGTCCACATGACTTTTGGCATACTGCAGTCGACTCTTCTTATTCTTTGGAGACAGCAAGGGGGTGCGCCTGGGAGTTCTGGCATGGAGGCCTTCATTACGCAGTGTGCGCCGTATTGTCTGAGCTGAAACTTCAGTACCCACATCGGACAAATCTTTTCTCAGTTCCTCAGCAGTCACACGGGGACTTTTCTCCACTCTACGCTTCAGGTAGCGCACAGCAGTCGAAGTCAGCATCTTCTTTCTGCCACGACCAGGTAGCGTTTCAACAGTGCCATTTGCCTTGAATTTGCGAATGATGCTTCCTATGGTCTCTCTTGGTATGTTTAACATCTTTGCAATCTTCTTATAGCCATTGCCCTTCCTGTGAAGAGTAATCACCTCTTCGCTTGTCTTCCTGGACCATTCTCTTGACTTCACCATGTTTGTAACCACACCAGTAAATGTCTAGAAGGGGCTGAGTATCAGTGTCAGTTTAAAGCTGCCTAATTGGTAGACATGTGCATTCGTTTTAGTACTAAAACGATTTAGTCAGAATTTTGGGATAATTTAGTTTTAGTATGACGACTCAAGAGAAACGAAACTGCTCAGTACAAAAAACGAAAGAAACTAAAATTAAATGCACTACATTTTAGTTTCAGTCCTTTTTGTGATATTACATTGATGAGTGAAGGAGACCAGCAATGAAGAGCTCAACATCGCAACATCCGAAGTTCTGCACCCTCCACATGCCAATGCAGTAGGATGTTCTATACAGAGAGGGGCATTAATTAATGCAGGAGGATGTTCTATACATTATACAGAGAGGGGTATTAATGCAGGAGGAGGTTATATACATTATAGAGAGAAAGGTATAAATTGAGGAGGATGTTCTATACAGAGAGGGACATTAATTCAGGAGGATGTTCTATATATTATACAGAGAGGGGTATTAATTAATGTAGGTGGATGTTGTATACATTATACAGAGAGGGGTATTAATTAATGCAGGAGGATGTTCTAAACATTATACAGAGAGGATCCTTTTTTTTCAGCCCTTTAAATCCAGTGGCTGTGAGCGCTGAGATCGGCTGCTTGTTACATTATCTCTCAGTACAATGTATCAGGCTCAGTTGTTACAGTAACTGACTGTAACAGCGCTCAGAGTTTCAGTAAAACAAGGAAATAATATTGTTCTAACCTCTTATATATAAAAATATTATTTACTAGTTTTACTGAAACTCTGAGCGCTGTGATGAGCAGCAGTCAGTTACTGTAACAGCTTTGCCTGACACGGGGCAGTATTACAATGTTGGTGCTAACTTAACCAGAGCTGTTGTAAACTGAAAACCTCCATAGGCTATAATGGCTCAGGGAAGTTTACAACAGCTCTGGTTATGTTAGCACCAACTATGTAATATGGCCCACATTGTGCTGAGAATGAGAGATACTGTAACAAGCAGCGATCTCAGCCCTCTGAGGAGCCACTACAATAGTAAATTGTATCCATTGGTTTTCGGATGAATGAAATTAGTTTTCATACTAAAGAACTGAAAACGAATTTCTTTAGTAACTAAATAAATTGCATTTAGGACTAATCCATTAGTTCAAAACGAAATTTTGTGCTGTGCACATGTCTACTAATTGGTGCTTATTATGCTTTATTGCTGCTCCGTGACATCCACAGGTGTTTTCAATACCTGATTGAAAACACTTGAATGAACCTCTGTTCTTCAGAGTGGTAGTCTTTAAGGGGTTGAATAATTGTGTCAATGAAGAATTCACAAAAGAAACATTTACTACTGTATTACAAAACCAATTGATGTCATTTTAGTTGCATATGGTTCTTTAAAAAGTCCTTGTAGGATTTCATTCTGAATACAATTACAAATGTACACTAAATTCCCTAAAACCCTTTACAGCATTGGGGGTTGAATAATTTTGAACACAGCTGTGTGTATAATATATATATATATATATATATATATCACACACACCCCAATGACAAACATACAGTTACAATTTATTATAATGCGCTAACAAATTCTGTAGTGCTGTACAATGGTTGAGACAGAATAACAAATATACAAACAAGTTGAACACAGAACAGTAGGAGAGAGGACCCTGCTCAAGAGCAGAGCTTACAATCTAAGAGGAGCGAGGTGAAACTAGGTGAAGGTAACTGAACATGAAGTAGCGGGGAGCATGTGGGCTGGGTGAGAAGATAATGTAAGAAATGAACAGTGGGGGCGAATCATGGTGTGAGCGTATAGGCTTCTTTAAAGTAATGTGTTTTCAGAGACTTCTTGAAGGACTGGAGAGATGGGGAGAGTCTAATGTTACTGGGGAGCGAGTTTCATAGAAAGGGGGTAGCTCAGGAAAAGCCTTGAAGGCGAGAGTTGGGGGTGCGGGTACAAGGAACTGATAGCATCAGATCATTGGCAGAGCGAAGTGGGCAGGATTGAATGTACCTGTTAATAAGGGAGGAGATGTAGTCAGGGCGCGGCTATGGAGAGCTTTGTAAGTGAGCACCAGTATTTTGAAATGGATTCTAAAGGAAACAGGGAGCCAGTGTAGAGACTGACAGAGGGGCGAGAGGTGTGGAAGGTGAGGTGGATGAGCCTGGCACAGGCATTCATAACAGACTTCAGAGGGAGAATCTGGGATCTCTTAAGGCCAGAGAGAAGGCAGTTACAGTAGTCAAAGCGAGAGATAATAAGAGTTTGGAGGAGTGATTTAGCAGAGTTCTGATTAAGACTCTGATCTTGTATAACCATAGATGTCCCATATGTTCAAGATTATATACTTGCAAACTCCATCTGGTACAAAAGCTTATTGTTTATTCATTCTTATATTTATTTATTTTTTTTAAAAACACCACTTATACTGGCTAGAAATAATAAATATATTTTTATTCCTTGGAGAGCCCTTTAATTAAATATTATTTGTCTTCATAGCAGGTCTGGACTGGCCATCGGGCAAACCAGGAGTTTGCCCAGTAGGCCGCTAGCCTCCCTTGACCGTCAGACAGCTGACATAGCCAGCCATCCAGCAAGGCAGCCTAGGTCAACTGAAGAGGGCAGCACTCTGCGTGACATCATCAGCGGGGGCTGACAGTCGACTGGCTCCCTCCGATTTGGTCACATGGCGCACCCACACATATGCGGCCTGGGATTAAGGCATGTGTGGGCTGGATCCTTCCTGCTGCGTATGCCAGGACGACACTCTCTCTTAGGTCTCGCCGGCATTCACAACCAGGCCAGCCACAAGGTATGCGCGGGCAGCGGGGCTCGACTTGTCATGTGTATGGTGCTTTTGGTTTGATATGGGGGGGGTTTGAATAAATTGATATGCTGGGGGGGTTGAAAGAATGGATATGCTGGGGGGGTTGAAAGAATTGATGTGCTGTGGGGCTGAATGAATGGATGTGCTGTGGGGCTGAATGAATTGATGTGCTGTGGGGCTGAATGAATTGATGTGCTGTGGGGCTGAATGAATTGATGTGCTGTGGGGCTGAATGAATTGATGTGCTGTGGGGCTGAATGAATTTATATGCTGGGAGGGGGTTGAATGAGTTGATGTGCTGGGAGGGGGTTGAATGAATTGATGTGCTGGGAGGGGTTGAATGAATTGATATGCAGTGTCTATGCAATGTAATGTGCAGTGTTTATTGTGGAGCTCTGACACCCTCATAAACACTGCACATTACTGTGGAGCTCTGTGACACCCCCATAATGTGCAGTGTTGTTTGGGGGTCAGAGCTCCACAGTAATGTGCAGTATTTGAGGGTCTCGCAGAGCTCCACAGAAATGTGCAGTGTTGTATGAGCTCCACAGTAATGTGCGGTGTGCATGAGGGTGCCATAGAGCTCCACAGTAATGTGTGCAGTGAATGAGCGTATCATAGAGCTCCACAGCAATAAAACTCACAGTAATGTGCTCAGTCCAAAATGCCCGGGTCTATATTTTGTCCCAGTCCGGGCCTGCTTCATAGTCATGTCTTTCTGGGGTACTCTCTCTTATTTCTGGAGAATACTCTTTACTGCCAAGCAGCCATACCCCTCACATAACCCACAGGTTCCCTAGCTGTCTTGTCTATGCTTGGTGCAATCAGTAAATCCATAAAGTCAGATAAAGTAGTGTGTAGTGAAAACACAAGGTTTTGAATATGAAAGTTTCCTGCAGCAGTCACTGGACACATGCACCAAAGGGGTTATTCAGAGAGAGGCAATCTGGCCCCGAAATGTTACCCAACAGGGAAATTCCCTGTACGTTACATTTCGAGAGAGCAGGCAGTTCGCCAAATTTCGGCGAACTGCCAGCAAATACGGTGCCTATGCGACGGCAGTGGAATCCCCCATAGAGAAGCAATGGTTAATCTATTCAGAGAACACCGAACAGCAGTGAAAAGTTGCCAAAATACCCTGCTGTTCGGTGGTTTCATTCGGCAGGTTTAGTCAGGCGAATCCCATAGGTTTCAAATGTTAAAAACATTCCAGTTATAACCTCCCTGGTGGTATTCCCGAGTGTGACTCAGGGTTAAATTTCACTACCGCGAACGGTAACCCCGGGCCACACTCTGGCTGGATGCATACTTACCTCCTCCTGGCTCCCTCGCTGTCCCCCGCAGTGTGATCGCAGTGAGCTGCTTCCTGGTAAGGCTCCCTGCAAGTCACACGATGCAGGGGGCGGGACCAGCAGCAAACTTAGAAAAAAATTATAAAAACGCTGTATAATCCAAAGTGCAATGTTAATGAACGGCCACTAGGTGGCACTACAGGATAAGAAACAGACCATACATTGTCTCACCCTTTTTTCAGTATTTTTTGTTGTATTTTATTGAATACCATTTATTTGCATTATTTTGGATAATTATTTTTGGGATAATAAATTATTATGTCACGTTTCAAACTTTATCGGACTCCGTGTATTTACTATTTTTTGTTTATTTATTTATTTATAAAGGATTTTACCAGTACGAACTCTTGATTGCACGAATTTCAGTGCGTGATTCCTAATTATTACAGGCTAACTACAGTTGTGTTCAAAATTATTCAACCCCCAATGCTGTAAAGGGTTTTAGGGAATTTAGTGTACATTTGTAATTGTATTCAGAATGAAATCCTACAAGGACTTTTTAAAGAACCATATGCAACTAAAATGACATCAATTGGTTTTGTAATACAGTAGTAAATGTTTCTTTTGTGAATTCTTCATTGACACAATTATTCAACCCCTTAAAGACTACCACTCTGAAGAACAGAGGTTCATTCAAGTGTTTTCAATCAGGTATTGAAAACGTCTGTGGATGTCACAGAGCAGCAATAAAGCATAATAAGCACCAATTAGGCAGCTTTAAAATGACTGTGATACTCAGCTCCTTCTAGACATTTACTGGTGTGGTTACAAACATGGTGAAGTCAAGAGAATGGTCCAGGAAGACAAGAGAAGAGGTGATTACTGTTCACAGGAAGGGCAATGGCTATAAGAAGATTGCAAAGATGTTAAACATACCAAGAGAGACCATAGGAAGCATCATTCCCAAATTCAAGGCAAAGGGCACTGTTGAAACGCTACCTGGTCGTGGCAGAAAGAAGATGCTGACTTCGACTGCTGTGCGCTACCTGAAGCGTAGAGTGGAGAAAAGTCCCCGTGTGACCGCTGAGGAACTGAGAAAAGATTTGTCAGATGTGGGTACTGAAGTTTCAGCTCAGACAATACGGCGCACACTGCGTAATGAAGGCCTCCATGCCAGAACTCCCAGGCGCACCCCCTTGCTGTCTCCAAAGAATAAGAAGAGTCGACTGCAGTATGCCAAAAGTCATGTGGACAAACCACAGAAGTTTTGGGATAGTGTTCTGTGGACTGATGAAACAAAATTAGAACTGTTTGGGCCCATGGATCAACGCTATGTTTGGAGGAGGAAGAACAATGCCTATGAAGAAAAGAACACCTTGCCTACTGTGAAACATGGCGGGGGGTCAATCATGCTTTGGGGCTGTTTTGCTTCTGCAGGTACAGGGAAGCTTCAGCGTGTGCAAGGTACCATGAATTCTCTTCAGTACCAGGAGATATTGGATGACAATGTGATGCAGTCCGTCACAAACCTGAGGCTTGGGAGACATTGGACCTTTCAACAGGACAATGATCCCAAGCATACCTCCAAGTCCACTAGAGCATGGTTGCAGATTAAAGGCTGGAACATTTTGGAGTGGCCATCGCAGTCACCTGACGTAAATCCGATTGAGAACCTCTGGTGGGACTTAAAGAAAGCAGTTGCAGTGCGCAAGCCTAAGAATGTGGCTGAACTGGAGGCTTTTGTCCATGACGAATGGGCGAAGATACCCGTAGATCGCTGCAAGACACTTGTGTCAAGCTATGCTTCACGTTTAAAAGCTGTTATAACTGTAAAAAGATGTTGTACTAAGTACTAAGATTGAATGTCACTTGGGGGTTGAATAAAACTGATAATGATGTGAGCACAGAAAAGACATTTGTGGTTATTTCATTATAAATGTTATATTTGTCTGACCTACACGTGCCTCTTTGATTTAATTGTAAGCAAGATGACTGAATGATCAAAATCAATGTCAAACTGGCCAAAACACTCAATTTCAGTGGGGGTTGAATAATTTTGAACACGACTGTATGTACAAAAACACGTTTCCTTTAAATAAAAAATAAAAAAAATTGAGACGCTTTTAGACACAACACTTTGAAGAAATTAGACCGCCAGGGAGGTTAATCCAATATCTTATAAACCGTTCATTATTTTAAAGTCGAAATTTAATAAAAAGTCTAAGTTTAAAGTCTAAGTTTCCAAGTTTAATAAAAAAAAGTCTCTATAGATTTTTTTAGGATCTTTCAGGCATTTTTTCGGCAAATATTTTTTTGTTTTTTCTTTTTAAAAGCGGTTTTTTTTATATTGTAACAGACCTTTTTAGTATCATTCATAGGACATATATGTAAATTCCAGGCATTTGCATTCAGTACTTTTTTGCAAACAGTGTTTCAATTTTGACACTTCCAAATCGTATTTTCATTTTTTTTTTACTCGACCGGCAGCTTTTTTGGCTTTCTTTGGCGGCCGCGTTTGGCAGCCCTCCGGTGAGTTTGCAGCGGATGTTCGGCAGGTTGGCGGCAGCAGGTTTGCGGCGGCATTTGGTGGCCTATTCTCTGCACTTCAGGGACCCTGTGGTGAATGCTGAATTCACTGCAGGGTGGGGAGATTTGATTCCCCGAAGTGCAGGGAACGTGAGAGCAAAGAAATGTCGGTGACATTTCGGTGCTCTCTGAATAACCCCATAAGCCTTGAAAAGGACAGAGGAGGCAGCCTGTCAGTGAGGCTATCAATGTCAGTAATTGGGGCATATAATGGGACTATATAATGGTTTTGTTCACAAAAAGAAAATAAATTGGTACACTGAAAATAAGAAATGAACAAAAAACATAATCTTGATTAATTTCTCCATAACAAAAGTTGTGAAAGTACGGTTTTCATCATTATATTTTTCAGTAAATGACTAAGTAGTCAAAAATTGCCTTTGTGATTTATAATGTGCTCACCAGGTAGATTTTAGTTTCCATTCTGCAGATGACAGGTGCATTAAATGCTGGCTTTTACTATGCTTTTACTGTACAGTTTGTGAGTTAAAAGAAGAACAAAGGAACAATAAATCGCTCATGAGCACCTCGATGCATAAGACAGAGGCCATGTCACAATGAAGAGAAATAATTTGGGAAATTTAATACAAAAGGTGCGCTGGGTCCTTTATAGGGATTAAAAAAACATATCCATGCATCTGCATGGTGAGCAGGTTTGACGCTTCTGTATATCCAGGAAACCTATGCATTTATTTCCACAACCAAATTCAGTTTCTATCTGGCTTAAATGGCAGATCATTCTTAGAAACACATTAATGTGTCATCTGTCATTTTAATTATGTGTCAGGCAGCTGATCAAAGGATAAAATTAGAAATATCTAGTACTTTGACATTTTCTAGATTGCCCTGTGTTCATTGACCATTTTTTATTTTATACGATATGCAGCAAAGCATGAAAAATATGAGGCATAGGTTTACTACCAGGTACCCTCCCATCGTGGCACTTCGATAAGGAATGGATTACCTTTCTATGAAACTCCCTCCCCCGCAACATTAGACTCTCCGTCTCTCCAGTCCTTCAAGAAGTCTCTGAAAACGCATTACTTTAGAGAAGCCTATTGACTCACTTCATGATCTCCCCACTGTCACTTCCTCCTCTTCCCATTCAGCCCTCCTGCAACCCACCACTTCACTTATCCTAGTCACCTCACCTAATGTGTCACCCTTCTCCTCTTAGATTGTAAGCTCTCGAACAGGGTCCGCTCTCCTTCTGTTCCGTGTGTGAAACATGTATGTGTATTTGTTATTCCGTCTCTCCCATTGTACAGCACTAAGGAATTTGTTGGTGCTTTATAAATAGTTGTAACTGTAACATATCTGTGTTGCAGTTCACAATGTGCCTTGAAAATCATAACAGCAATATTATCAATATACTGTACTCATTGGGCCAAGGGCCAATTTGAATGAATTATTAGCAAATACATATGAGCATTATTCACAAGATAAGGTAATCCTCCTTTACGACTGCAAATCTATAAAATCCCACGGAATAGCTCAGAGCCTCCTAAAGCCGGTGAGTGACGGAGGAATATCTTGCCTATTCATATTGTCCTCACGGAATGAAGGGGGGGGGGGGCTAATAAGAATTACCATATCTAATGTGATCAGCAGACGAGTCATGGACTAAACGATGGAGACATTTTAATTGCTCTGCCTGTTCCATATGCCTGCCCACGAGCAACGCACTGACAAACAAGTCAGTTTACAGGCTGGAAGAATGGTTCCTCAAAGCAAGAACCTCTGGGAGAAATTGGCAGCTCTCAGAATTAATAAAGGGAAGAACTGTACACACATCTCATCTGAACATCAACAGATCGGCAAACGGACAGATGACCGTAGCTGTAGTGTAGAGCATTAGTGCAAGAGCTAAACTCTGAAAATAGCAATGGGTTAGAGGATTCATGAAAACGGTCTGAGATCGGAGAATCTAGCCTTGAGTTTTCTCAATGAATTGCAGCTCAAAAAGAAGTGAGATTCAGTGACAGTCAGCTCAAAACCACTGACTTGCTGCAAGGTACAAACTCCTCAGGATTACAAATATAAGACATGCTTGAGGCCTTAATTACGGCTTGTGAACTCCAGCCACGGATAAATAATGAAAGTAAATTAAAGCTTTACAGCAGGCATAGGAGGCAATTTCTCTAGGAAAAGTCATTATAATAAACATAATAATTATTGCACATAAGGATGAATGCACACATATATAAACAATCAGAAGCACCTTGCAAGATCTAAGCTATTGAGGCTATGTACTCAAAATAGGCACTTTTAAAGGCTCAGAATAATATTATGGAATTTAACCAGAGTTTGGGCGCTGTAACAAAGTGCCTGTTAAATGGGGATGCAAAGGCGGACAATTTGCAGGTTTCCCCTTAGCATCCCCGTTTTAGCTTCATATTACGGGGCAGGTGCTGATTCAGCAGCCTGCCTCACCGGGCCAGCCCGACAATGGTGCAGAGCGGAGCAGCGGCAGAAATTCGGGGGCGGCAAATTTCAGCCACCGGCGCCGCTGCTGCGCTCTGCACTATTTTTTATTTATGCGGCGACGGCAGATCGTGCAGCCGCCGCGTTCGTTCCTTCAACGAGCGGCAGCCGCATGAGTATCTGCCGCTCGCCTGAGATCCATCCTCCAGCCTGCCGCGATCGAGATCAATCACGTGATCTCGCGAGATCGCGGCAGGCTGGATCCCAGGCGAGCGGCAGATACTCATGAGGCTGCCGCTTGTTGAAGGAAGGAACGCGGCGGCCGCACAATCTGCCTGGCAGAGGTGAGCCTGGGGGCAAATATATCCATGAGTGAACCTGGGGGCAATCTATCCATGAGTGAACCTGGGGGCAATCTATCCAGGAGTGAACCTGGGGCAAATATATCCATGAGCGAGCCTGGGGGCAAATATATGCATGAGTGAACCTGGGGGCAATCTATCCAGGAGTGAACCTGGGGGCAAATATATCCATGAGCGAGCCTGGGGGCAAATATATCCATGAGTGAGCCTGGGGCAAATATATCCATCAGTGAGGCTGGGGAAAAATATATCCATGAGTGAGCCTGGGGAAAAATATATGCATGTGTGAGCCTGGGGGCAAATATATCCATGTGCGAGCCTGGGGCAAATATATCCATGTGTAGCTGCGGCAATATACCCATGTGTGGGCACTGCTGGGTATGTGATGCTGGGCACTGCTGGGTATGTGACGCTGGGCACTGCTGGGTATGTTATATACACCTCACATTACTGTATCACAGAGCTCCACAGCAAGAAAATTCTAATGTACGGTGTGTATGAGTGTTTGAATTTTATTGCTGTGGCGCACGGTGATACGCTCATACACGCTGCGTGTTTTTTTTTTTTTTTTGGGGGGGGCAGCATTTCATTCTTCGCTCCAGGTAGCACAATGTCTTGGGCCGGCCCTGCTGCCTCGAAATGCAGTGCTAACCTCAGGGATACTCGAGGCAGCGCTATCGCGTCGCCCCAAGTATCCCCCCTGCAAAAAAAGAAGAGAAACTTCACTACTGTTTTCCTTGTGTAGAAACAAAGGGCCCTATCACTTCCCTACAGCTAAAATGGGGACGCTAAAGGGAAAAATTTGCATTCGCATCCTCAGGCGCTGAGTCCAGCAGTCTGCCCCGTAGCACGCTGTCCCAAGCATCCCTTCCTGTGCCTGTGTTGCCAGGTCAGCTGACCTGCAGGATCTCGTCTTTCGTGAGATCCTACACGTCTGCGGAGTGATTGCAGAGTGAGACTGGGACTTTTTCCCCAGTCTCACTCTGCTTCCAGCAGCCAGAAGCGGTGGATCGGGCCACTGTTCTCGCCACGGGATGAGAGGCGAGTATCTGAATTTTAGTGGGGATTTTTTTTTTAATGAATGAATAATTTTTTTTACAAACAACAAGAAGTATACAGTGAGAGATAAACACAATATACAAGAGTAATAGACACAGCATAAACAGGGCATATTCTGTACGGGGTCATATAAACGGTGGTGTAAATTACAGCTGCAATCATGTGCTTTGGTAGCCATGAAAAACCAGATAAGACCATAAAGTGTAACGGAGCGAAAGTAAATCATTGCGGTGTAGCAGTAATCACATCCCCATAGAGAGGTGAGGTATAGCAAAATAAATATCAGATGGAGAGCAGAATGGAGTCGAAGAGGAAGACAGAGCAGATAAAAAAAATCTGAAAAGGAAGTAGAGAAAGAGGGGATTCTGTAAAATGGGACCAAAGTACGTGGGGAGTAGGAAGGGGAAAAGAAAAGAGGAAAGAAGCAGAATCAATAAGCACCAGCTGCTAGCGGTGGTTAACTTTCAGTTAACCGCAGCGGTGCAGTAATTAGTGTTAGGACTTTGTAACACTAATTCTAATTACTCTTTGCGATCCCCATTTTAACCAGTTCGCTGCGGAGGACGCGCTCAGCGCGTCCATCCGCAGGTAGCGTTTCTTGCGGTGGACGCGCTGAGCGCGTCCTCCCTTTGGGGCCAGCGTTCGGCCGGGTCCCGATGTCATCCTCGATGTCAGCCCAGCACCCGGAACCGCCGCCGGAGTAATTAGGTGCCATCGCGGGGGCGCGATGACACCTAATTCAGGTGCCCCCCCCGCATGTGCGGAGGAGGCGCCTGAAAGGGAGGGGGGGGGGAGGTCCTTCGGACCTCTCTCCCTCCCGATCGGCGGCGTGCAGGGGGTTAACCCAGGCCCCGTTTGGAAGGGCACAGCCTGCCCTTCCAAATGGTACCTGGCATTAACCCCATGGGGGCCGGATCACGAATCGACGCCGAAAAGCGCCGGTTCGTGATCCTTTCCCGGAGCTGGCCGACATCTTGGATGTCGGCCAAGCCTCCAGGAACGCCCCCTGAGGACTGGCGTCATCGTGCATAGCACGATGACGCCAGTCTTGGAGTTAACCCCTAACTGCCACCAATGGTGGAGATAGGGGGTTCATTGGAACCCCTTATCTCCCGATCCGTGGCAGTTAGGGGTTAATGTTTGGTATTGTTGGATCGGCCAGAGCATGGCCGTTCCAACAATACCAAACATGAGTATGGAAAAAGTTTTTAAAAAAAAAAAATATATATATTTTTTATTTTTTTTGGTTCGTTAATGCAGCAATATTGTTCCCATTTCAATTAGAATGTGAACAATGATGCTGCACTAACGATTTTTGTATGCGGTGCGTTTGTTAAAAATCGTGTAATTTTCCCCAAAAAAAAATGTAACGAGACCCCATCTCTAATTTTTTTAACAGGCGCACCCCATACAAAATATAACTGCAATTGCTCACATGTTAAAATGTGAAAAAAAAAACACTTTACACGTTGTAAATTATTGAAAATTCATATTTTATTGCATTTTTTGTTATAATATACAGACAGGTCATGACGTATACATATAATAATGACATATTATGAATCTGCCGAGTCTGACGGAAAGAACGATATATAATATGTCTGGGTCATATACTAAAATAAGCCTTCAAAACGTGTTTAAACATGATGAGCAAAATTGGTAAAAATGACCTCAGCACAGAGGCGGGAAAAGCCTCAGCAGCGAAAGGGTTAAGTATAGGTAGCGAAAAGTACAGTAAGCTCACGGAAGCGTGTGCAATCATCGAATTGGGCTATTCATTATTTTTTGTATAAATAACCATGTATAGTGTCCTAATGGCAGAACCAACTGATGAAGCCTAGTGCGAAACGCGTTTTGGTTCTTATACCTTTTATATTCTGATCTTTCATTAAAGCCTCATCATCTGTATCATTGTATCCTGCCGTTCTTTCCACGGATTCGGGAGAGGTATCCTCTGCAATTTATACAATTTATGCTTGGCCGTGATTGATACACGAAGGAGAGGGGACGGGTCATCCTAAAATGGACCCAAAGCGATTGAGTTGAGCCTTATACACTATAGGCTCTGGATCATGTGAGTTGGTACTCAAGATTCATCTTGTGTATATATATATACACACATACTATTTGTATTGTGCTGCACAATTTTGTATTGGTTTTTCTTTTTGTCATTTCAAAAAACCCTGAGAAAACTGGAAGGAGTATACACCTTATACTTCAAGTTCATGAATCAAAGGAGGGTAACCCCTTTTTTCTGCATGTGTATATCCACTCCAGGGACTTAAATTGCACATAAGATTGGTGTGTGAAAATTTATGGTCATCCTTCACTTTGAGGTGTCATGTTCGATTAACCTTGCGTTTTGGCGCTGTATCATTCTGTATGTTTAATCACAGATACGCTAATGTTTTGTTTTTTTAACCTGTTAGCGTTTGGATTGTAATATGGGGTCCTGCAGTAAGATCACTTAACCTAATGTTAACGCTCTCATAGCGGAGTGCTAACGTTAGCGTTAAGATTGTAATATTGCCCGTTCTCGGGAAAAAATAGGGAAACCCACATCTATCCCTTTACACTTGTAGTCAAGGCTTGCAAAAATCAATCATGTTACACAAGAAAGTTCAAAATAAGGATTGTTACTTGAGTATTTGATGTCAAAAGGTTTGTGCATAGATTTATAAACGGTCATGTGCACACTGTTGTTCCAAAGCTGTCCAAATTTAATCTCTTGATGACCAAATATACTTCATAGCATGTTAAGGTTTCTAATTTGCATTAGAATATATAAAAATTGTCAAAAATGTAGTGCTTAATTTATCCACTTTAAGTACATGTACATATATCTATATACCGGAGATATATATATATATATATATCCTCAATGACGTCTCATAAAGGAGCAAAATGTTGCGTCCTTATGAGGTCCTTTCCTAAAATGAACTTAACCCTGTTATGAAGAGGGTAAGTGTTTCAATCATACATGGAGATTTCTCAGTACACTGTCCTCAGCAAAGTCCGCATAGAACTGAAACATTGACCCTTTTCACAATAATTATAATTATTTAAAGTATAGACCATGGTGTGCACATGGCTTTGTGGTTCCAGTCTATATATTATGTATTTTAAAAATTAATAAAGTATTCTTACTATAAATTATATCATAAAAGGGGTGGGATTGGGGTTTATCAGTTTGGTTCACTAGCAAAATGACTTTTTTTCTCCCAGGCCAATCTGCAATGCAATTAAACAGTCAAATTTTATGCTAGCGTTCTGAAATTTGAGATTAACCCCTTCACTACCAAGTGATTTTCCAAAAACAACATTGACAGGAGCCAGTAGTTTTGTAAAATAATTTTACAGTAATAGTTATTACTGTCAATAACCTGTTTGGCCAGTAGATGGCACCATCTACTGCCAAATTGAGTTATAGAGGTTTGAGTTGCAAGTCTATTTTTTTTCCCCTGCATCGGCTGCTAAAAGCCTGATATTTCAGGGCATTTATCAGCCGATTTTACAGTTTCAGCTCTTTTTGGCATTATGCCCACAGGGCCAAAACCTTGGGGGCACCTTCTGCAGCCCAAAAGCAAACAAAATTGGTTAGAAGCAAACAAATTTCATTTGCCTTTGTGCTGCAGATTGAGATATCTTTAACGGGGCACCAGATGGTGCCTTTGAAGCCAGAGATAGCTCGATCTCGGTAGTGAAGACATTAAAGAAAAAGTCCAAATCATGAACAGTCTGTCAGGAGGAAAACTTCTGGCACCTGTTGGAATGTGACATGTACTCATTTCAAAACAAACAAAAATAGAGGCAAGATTGAATACAACTTAAAAATACATTAAGAATAAGCTTTATAAGTTCTTTTAAAAGATTTTCACACAATATAGGCACCATATATAGGCATTGGTCATTAATGCAATATTCAGGTAACAAAAGCGTCTTTAAACCTGCAACTTTCAGTCACCAGACCTAAAATGTATGGAAAATTTGGATTTCTCAGCAGTCATTATAGGATTTTTTCCCCCAGCACGGCATCTTCACGCAAATTAAATGTTATCGGTGATACATCAGAGAGCAGATACACTGTAATAATACATTTTGCTTGCTGGAATGGGCTGAACGATACTGCGAAAGTGCAAAAATATATTTGCAAAGTGACGGAAATGCTAATGTATGAAGTTGTCATGGTGACAGAATAGGACTATAATAATGGCCGTAATAAATTGATGCATTCGGCATTGTTCAGACATTCCTTTATAGTGGTTTAGTAACGCACAAGCTTTGAAGGCCTCATCAGCAGTTAACCCCACAAAGCGGTAACCTGGGGATTAATAATACGTTGCAAATAGCCATTGTAGTTTATTACGTAACAGGAATCTACAATGAGGCTGTGGTATATATAGATAATATACACTCTACAGACAAAAGTATTGGGACACCCACCATTACACCAACAGGGACTTTTAAGACATTTCATTAGTAATACATAGACATTATATGAAGGTACTCCCCCCTTTGCAGCTTCCAATCTTCTGAGAAAGCTTTCCACAATATATTGGTGTGTTTCTGTGGAGATTATTGCCCATTCATCCTTAGAGCAGGGCTCAAAATTTCAAGTCCCAAGCTACTGGATACATGGAACAGCCTTCCAGTTGAAGTGGTAGAGGCCAAAACAGTGATTGAATTTAAGCAAGCATGGGATAGGCATAAGGCTATCCTAAATAAAAGATAAATCCAGGTAAAGTATCCATGTAATTGGGCAGACTAGATGGGCCGAAAGGTTCTTATCTGCCGACATTTTTCTATGTTTCTATGTTTCTACTAACCAGGCCATAAGAGTTACTCGCCACCAGTTGCTCCACCTAACTCCTACCCAGCACTTAATTCTGCCCCTAAACACATCCCCTTAAATTATGTTATGAAATTACACTGTTAAAAGGTTTTATTTAGATTAAAGTTACAAAAATAACATTAATGCCAGACATCAGACCCCAGATACATGTATACCCAGGCATCAGACCCCAGTGTGAGCAGAGCGAGGCGGCAGGGAAACTCCTCTCCACCCCCCTGCCAGTGACAGATGAGCTGGGGCAGGTTAGGCAGCTGATCCCTGCCACCGAGCAGCCTGGGGAAGGGGGAGCTGCACGGGGGCACCGCTGGAATACGCAGCACGAAATAATTGATTGTGCTGCCTGTGTGTGAATTTCCATTCGCCCTCACTTAATTTCCACTCGCCAAATGCGAGTAGGGGAGTAGAAATTTTGAGCTCTGCAGTAGAGCATTTGTGAGCTCATGGACTGATGTTGCATGTGTATACCTGGCTCAGAATCTCCGTTCCAGTTCATCCCCAAGGTGTTTGATGGGGTTGAGGTCAAGGCTCTGTGTGGGTGAGTCAAGTACTTCCACTCCGAACTCATCCAATCATATCTTTATGGACCTTGCTTTGTGCATTGGGGCACTGTCATGCTCCGAACCTAACAAATTTGCAAGCACCGCATTGTCCAAAATGTCTTGGTATGCTGAAGCATTAAAATTTCTCTTCACTGGAAATAAGGTGCCTAGCCCAACCCCTGAAAGACAGCTCCATACCATCAATTCTTTTCCACCAAACTTTACATTTGGCAAAATGTAGTCAGGCAGGTAACATTCTTCTAGCATGTGTCAAACCATACATAGTCACCAATACGGACGCAGTGTGTCACATGGTGGCAAGCCACCAATCAACTCTTTTGGGGGCTTCTTTCCATACAAGAAGGTTGTTTGTTCCCCCCAATTCAGCAGCTTGGTGGCTTTTTCCAGCGGCTGGTTGTCGGCTTTTTTTTTGGAACAATCTGGTGGTTTTGTTGCGGAACGTCGGAATGCATTTGGCAGGTTTTTGGATTGATTCAGCGTTTTTTCAGATCGATTTGCTGGTTTTACTGATTGATTCGATGATTTTGTGGCAGTTTTTCGATTCATTCAGTGGGTCGAACTTGCCTCAGGGTCTGCGAATCGAACTCGCCAACGTGCGGCAAACGGGAGAGCACTGTAATGTTGGTGACATTTCAGTGCTCTCTGAATAACCCTGTATATTTTAAAATGATCTTGTCTGTAGAACCCTATGTTAATCTCAATCGGATTGTAGGTTTTCAGCAAAAAAAAAAAACACAACTGCCAAGCACATAATATAGCAAAAACTATGAATAAAACTATAAATTTACAATTTCATGGAATTAATGAAATGTGTTATGTAAATAAAGCTGCTTGTGCTTAATAAAAAATAATACAATAATATTTGTCATGAATATGAATACAGAACAGCACATTAACGGTATATTATGTAATATCATATACAGGAGTTTAGTAGCGGCTTTCATAAATATAGCTATAAATCTATGACCATAATTTCAGGGAATTCAGGAAAAAACCTTGATTCCTGATATAAATATATCAAGTACACTGGTGTTTCCTTTCACTGTCAATAACAGCAACTCTGTGTTTAGGGCTTTTGATATGTGCTGTGCTCTGCAATCTTACCTGTCACAGGTACAGCATATCATTATAGACAGCAAATTGTAGATAATATAAGTGAAGATGACGGCAGTGATTGTTCCACGGGGGATAGAGTAACTTGGATTCTTTAAATCTCCTGAAAAACATTGCACATAAAGTCAAGGCCAAAAATGACCCTAAATACGTTCATATAATTTTATATAATAACAGCTGCTGTCTAGATTTCAGGAAAAAAAAAAATCTGTAATTAATTGTAAGTCTATTCACAATTGTATTTTATTGACATACAGTTTTATTTTAAATGTCCAACGCCAGAATTCAAAGGCAGATGATCTTTAGTATCCGGTATTGTAGTTGAGTGAAAGCAAAAGCAAGGTTTAAGTTAGTATCTCTCTCTCTCTAAGGAACATGCGCTCACAGATTAAAATTTATTTCCTGGCCAGACGTCTTAGCCTCGCTATGCACTTCCTTGGTGAATGACAGATTACTGAGGGTAAAATATTAGTGCATCATAAACACCATTGCTCCCAAAACAATGACAAAAATACACTCGTAAATGCTGCTGAATTGCCCAAGTGTACTATGATTTCTCATGCTCAATGTTCTGTAAAGCATCTATATCTAGAATTGTCAAGAAGCCATGTACTATCAGATTAATTTAGAGCAGGGGTGGGGAACCTTTTTTTTTGCCAAGGGCCATTTTGAGATTTATAACATCATTTGAGGCCCATATAAAATTAACAACTTAAAATTTAGCCAGATATATTTACACTCCCCCTCCCCATTTAATTAATTTCCCCATTCCCTTTAATAAATTTCACCCCCTCCCCATTAAATTACTTTTACTCTCCCCTTTAAATGATTTCACCCTCCCATTTCCCCTTTAATTCGTCTTATCCTCTCCCTTTAAATCATTTCACCCCGCGGCGCTTTCATCTGACCTCGACGCGTGGCGAGTAGTAGAATGAGGGGGCGGAGATTATCCCCACTTCCCTCACTCGCTGAAGCGTACTGGATCCTCCTTCATGCCACGTCCGGAATATGAGGGGTGCAGTGTGAAGGAAGATCTGGCACGCAGCAGTGAGTGAAGCGAGGATAATCCCTGCCCCCACATTCTACTACTCACCGCATGCCCAGGTCAGGTAAAAGGGCCACTGGAGAGGGAATTTAAACACCCCCCTACTGTGGAATATGCACCCCAAGGGCCGGACCAAGTGATTCCACTGGCTGGACGTTCCCCACCCCTGACTTAGAGCAACCTAGACCCTCCAGAGGTTTTGGAACCACAACTCCCATGATGCTCGATCACTCATTTGATTGACTGACTCATGGGAAATGTTACAAAACATCTGGAGGTGAAGACAAGGGGACACTCAGCGCCCTGCAACCATTTCTATTCAATGATTATATAATTATATTATTGTTAATATTAGTAATACTATTATATGGCTTGAGCGAACCTTTAAATATTTTATTGGATTCGATTATACTTCGAAGGTTAAAATATTTTTTTTATTACAATATATTTCAGAATATTTCATAGTCTCTATAGAAAAATAAGATATTATTTGCTCTATGAGGGCTTTAAACTCATTTGACAGAGCAAACTCACATCGAATGACAATCAAGAGCTATAGAAAGGTCTCGTTGACTCATTCTGTCTATAATCGGCCTCCCTAGCTGTATCAATTAATAAAATAAAAAACATGAATGTAAAAGGCAAATAATACATTTCTCCTCTGGGACTCACCCAATGGTAAGGTCAACCAAGGCTCAACAACATGTAAGATTCTAACATAGTTCAAGCTAATTACTTTGAACACAATCAATCAATGATAAATAAAAGTGTGACCCTACAATAATAACCCCCTGCTCCTTATAAATCTAAAGTTTTAAATTATTAGTCATACATAAAGAGCCTACATTTATAAATACTCATTAATATGAATTGCTTTAAATCAGTGATGTGCGGTGAGGTCAGTGGCTGATGAGGCACTGGCTAGTATCAGAGCCAGATATACACGGGTTACATAGGTTCAGGTTCAGTGCTCCCCAGCATCTGGCTGCTCTCAATGCTTCCCAGGAACTGGCTGGTGTTCGTGCTTACCAAAATCTGGCTGCTCTCAATGCTCCCCAGGATCTTGCTGCTCTCAGTGCTCCCCAGAATCTGTCTCCAGGCACACAGCCCCGCAGCACGCCCACATGACTGTCCTGTGTCAATCAAAGCATGGGAGGCCTGCCTCCCCCGGAGGATTTTTTGAATAGCTTGAGACCAATGATGCTTTCCCATTGGTCCAAGCAATTTCATTGCTCTCAGTGCCTCTCTGAGGCAATGAAGAGCGTAGATCCAGGAAGTAGCCTTCAGTAGCAGCCTTCAATGAATCCATCTCTTGGCAGCTTACGTGATTGTCGTAGCATTCAGCTGTGCAAATTGCGTAGGCTCGGCATAAAAAAAGCGGAGCAGAGACGGACGGCGGGGGAGCGTGGAGCAGGTGAGTATGTTAACTTTTTTTATCACAACAGATTTTATTTTACACAAGCTTTATTTTAGAAATTTTACAAATTAAAGGCCCTGCCTCCCCTGACCACATGTCCCTGCTTTAAATCCATTTCTATAACGCTGTATACAATGAGGTTATGTTCATACCAGACATGTTGGATCCAGCCATGATTCCTGTGCAACCATTAAACATAACAGCGAAAACAGTTGTGAACGTCATCATCTTTCCAGTGGTATAATCTGTAGTATATTGAGCTGTGGGATGGGAAACACAAAATTTAAGATGTGACAGGAATGATACAAAGTCATGCATTGCCCTTCCACTCTGTTCCATGGTCTTAAAAAAAACACTCCTACACCTGTGATACACTGACAACCACTTACTACAAGACAAGTTATTCGTTTGGGCTCTGAAAAAAACACATTGTTTCAACTATTACAAAATATTTCAGAATATTGAAAACTTGCGAGTATACGTGCCCTGAAAAATACACTACTCAAAATAATTTAATCGGCAGGCTGTAAGTGACATGGGCATTTAAAAAGAGAAAAACTGCATTACATTGTGAGATGAAGTAGTCACCTGTACCCACACCTCCATGGACTTTAAGGTAAATCGTCTCCTCCAATTATTCAGCCAGAACTGTTTTTGTTTCCTTTTGCAGGATTCTAAGTTCCATGAATTATGCGGATTCAGACTACAGTACCTACACTACCGGTCAAAAGTTTAACCCCTTAACGACACGCGGATGTCGCCTGTTGGGGGAGGGGGTACGCCTCGCCGACACGTGTCGTGCGGGCCTCTGACTTCAGCCCGCCCCAGCAGCTGATGCGCGGCGCAGGTCACTGGCTGCAGGGGGACAACCTGAGTTCAGGCTGTCCCCTTGCAGCCAATGTTGCATGAGCCGGCTGTAAGGAGGGGCTGAGACGGCCCATTGAAGACAGTGAGGCACACCTGTTCACCCTGCTTCTTCAAAGCCCTCCCTCCTCCAGGACAGCATAGACCGTCCCGTGGCGGTAAGAAGTTAAGAACACCCCTATTTTCCAGTTTTGTGGAAATACAAAAAGTTTCAAGTCCTGTGAATAACCTGAAGTGGTACAAAGGTAAGTGGTAGACTGCCGGAGGGGGCGAGGGGGAGTTTAGGTTGCCAAAAACTGAAAAGTAATGTACATTTCAGGGTTACAGAAAAGGGTCTTTTCCCTGGAAGTAGTAATGGGTTAACATCACACAACTGTTCTGCAGCAATGTAAGTAAATTAAAGGCACTGAAAGTTGATGCTAACAATTCCTAAAGGTGTCCCAACGTTTGTTAATTGCTTCCAAGCCCTCTGTATAAAAGCAGTGGTGGAACAGACTGTGTTACAACACCTTTTTAAGCAATATTTGGACAGTATTAGGTCTTTTCTTTGCAATTTCTCTAAAGTGTCAGTAAGTACAGCATCCTATACCATTAAAAGGCAACTTGGAAACTGGAGGAAACGATCAGAAAGAGGTCTGACAGACCCAAAGCTGCAACAGAATCAGAAGACAGGTTTCTGAGAATCAACAGCTTGCTTGAAAGGCGGTTCATAGGACAACAGTGTCAAGCACAGCTTAACACTGGTTGAAGTAAGCAAGTCTCAGATTTAACTGTGAAGAGAAGACTTCTAGCTGCAGGTTTGACAGTAAGTGACAGTAAGTGACAGTACTGAGTGACAGTAAGAAAGCCATTGCTAAGACAGCAAAATAAGAAAGAGAAGCTTGCCTGGTGCATGAAGTACTGCCAATGGACTGCTGAAGACTGGAAGAAGGAGATATATATATATATATATACATATATATATATATACACACACATATCTGTGTAGCCTCCTGTCCAGCAACTATGGCCCATGAAAGAGACCAGAAGATCTGCCCTATTTGCCCGGTAAAGCACGGAAGGGAGCTGGGATTTGAGACCAGTTTCCCAAGTGCCTGGCAGACGCAACTTTTGTAGCTGGGTCTGTAACCGTTTTCGGATACATTTGCCCTCTCGCACGGCTAAGTGAAAACTGGCATTTTCATATTAAAAAGAGACCTATTCCAGACTATAGACTATTGGGGAATTCAGAGCTGGTGGATCTTATAAAATATATTTTGTTCTTCACTGTACATCTGTTAGCTGGGGGATGGTCAAATCAGTGAACTAATGATTAGTGATAAGAAGTGTCCATGTGCCTGGGAGATAACGGAATTAATGTTCAAGAAATCATCCAATAAACAACCCAATAATGGTTTGACAAAGAATGCAGAACACTAAGAAACAACCTATGAACAGTCTCAAATAAAAAACACAGAGACTCCGACAACATCGACCTGAGGATCACTCATGGTGTCCTGAAGAAAAACTATAAACAAATCCTCAAAAAAGAAAAAACAAAACTTCATCTCCCAAAACCTTCAACAACTGGAAGAGGCTCTTCAGGAAAACTCTTTCTGGGAAACCTGGAGTCAAATTGGCTCAGGATCCAAGAAAAAACACCTCCACATCCAAAATGGCAACATCTGGCTCAACTACTTCAAGAGCCTGTACAAAGACATTCCCAAAGAGGAGCTAACTGGGGAACAGGATCAACAGAAGACTAAATGAACTGGAGGAAAAAAAAACAAGGATTTCCAAAACCCGTTAGCAGAAAAAATTCTAGATCTGCGAAGTAAAAAAGCCAGCAGGATGGATGGAATTCTTCCAGAGATGATTAAACACGGCTCTCCAGAAGTACACTCCGCAATATGTAAAGTTTTCAACCTGGTCCTGAGCGTTGGATTCTACCCTCAAGTATGGAACCAAGAGCTCATAACACCCATCCATAAGAGTGGAGACCAATATGATCCAGTCAACTACAGAGGGATATGTATCAGCAGCACACTGGGAAAACTGTTCAATAGCATCCAGAACAAAAGAATCCTCAGCTTCCTGACACAGCATAATGTCCTCAACAGAAGCCAAGCGGGGTTCATGCCAAACCATCGCACTACAGATCACATCTACACCCTGCACAGTCTTATCAAGGACCATGTCCACAATACAAAACATGGGAAAATATTTGCCTGCTTTGTGGACTTTGAGGAACAGGCCTGGGTGCCACACTGAGTCAAAGGCCTGCTCGAACTACTGGAGAGTGGAATAGGAGGGAAAACATATGACGTCATCAAGAGCTCATATAATGAGAATTTCTGCAGCATATAGGTGAATGGGAAGAGAACAGAGTACTTCCGGCAAGCTCGTGGAGTCAGACAAGGCTGCAGCTTAAGTCCAACCTTCTTTAACATCTACATCAATGGACTGGCTGAAGCTCTAGAATCCTCCTCAGCACCAGGACTAACTCTACATGACACTGAGGTGAAGTTCCTGTTGTACGCAGATGACCTCCTATTACTGTCACCAACAGAGAGGTCTACAAGACAGCCTGGAAGTGCTGGAAAAATACAGTGCGGCATGGGCACTACCCAACAACCAAAAGAAAACAAAGGTCATGGTTTTCCAAAGGAAGAACGCAAAAACCAAGAGTTCCTCTTTCACACTTAATGAGTGCACTCTTGATGAAGCCAAGAGCTACACATACCTCGGCCTAGAAACAAACCGATCGGGAAGTTTCAAACCAGCCATAGAGGCCCTAAGAGACAAGGCATGTAGAACCGTCTATGCCATCAGAAGAAAACTCTACAAACTAAAGCCGCCTGTAAGAGTCTGACTTAAAATCTTTGATAGCATCATCACTCCAATCCTCCTTTATGGCAGTGAAGTATGGGGCCCTATCACCTACCCTGACCCAAACCCAAATGGAACACCAGCCCAACAGAAATATTCCCAAGTCCATCGGAGCACCTCTAACAATGCTTGCCGGGCCGAGCTGGGCAGACTCCCCTTCTTGCAGTACAGAAGAGGGCGCTATCATACTGGGACCACCTAAACATCAGCAGCCTCAACTCATACCACCATAAATCCCTACTGGCCAACAAGGACCACCCCAAACCATGTGGGCTGCAACAACACATATCCACCCTGATCATCCAAAGCCCCCATGAATGCAACCTGACAAAATATCAAATAAAAGGCCCTAATTAACGATTCCAGGGAAAACTATATCAGAGAATGGAGCCATGATATAGCAAACTCTCAGAAACTCTTGAAGGGGGATTGTCCCTGTAAAATGTATACATGTGAATGCTGGTTTGAAATACACAGTTGTTGCTGGGTTTTCTTCAATCTGAGTCCAAATCACGATCCTCTTCAGTAGTCCTGGAGCGAGGGAAACACTGTTTCTGTCCAGTCGGGATATCCGGGGTCCATCACAATAGATGAATCAAAATGTGAAATTATTGGTTCATCACACAAGGCTTTTGTACACCATCGAATAGGTGAAAGGATGGTTTCTCGATGGGTGATACCAACTAAGACACATGGAAGAGAAAGCATGGAAGTTTGGGGCCCTTTTGCTGGTGAGTGGCACCCTGAACCAAAACTACTACCACAGCATTTTGCAGAGCCTGCAATGCCCTCTGGTATATTCCTTATTGAGTAGGGGGTTCATCCTACAGTAAGATAATGACATAACTCCAGGCTGTGTCAGGACTACCATAGAAGAAAATAGCAAAACAGTATGCTTCAAAATGATGGAATGGCCAGCACAGTATCCAGACTGAAACTTCATCGAGCTGGGTTGGGATGAACTGGACAGAAGGGAGAAAGCAAAGCAGCCTACAAGTGCAACACATTTGTGGGAAGTAACTACTGCAACAGTGTTGGGAAAAACATTCCAAACAATATTTGATTTCCGTTGTAGAAAGAAATGAATACCACGTGTGTGTTTGGCTGTTATATCTGCAAAAGGGGGCTAATTGAAAAAAAATCTAACATTTGATCAAATTTTGCTAAAGAAAACGGTTCCATTATTTCTTTTATGTACAATATGCTTTATATGCACAGTGCATTGAGACATTAAACTGTGTAAATTTCAGTAAAAACTGGAAAAAAGGAGGTGTTCTAAACCTTTTGAATGGTAGTGTATATCCAGGCCTCCAGACTTCAGTTTACTAACATAAAGCTGATCACTTGGTAAAATGAACTGTGTATATGTGCAGCAGTTTCTACATTTTTGTGGTTTAATTTAATTTTGTATTTCTTTCAGGAAAAGCTGCAGAATGGAACAAGAGATATTTCCAGCTCTATTACGTACGGTGTTCGTATTATCATCATTGTCATCATTTATATAGCACCAACAGTTTCCGCAATGCTTTACACTAACCAAAGGGAACGAGATAAATGGACATAGGATGGAAACAAGAGGTGTAGAGGGCCCGGTTCATAGGAGTTTACAATCTAGAAGGATTGGGATTGAGGAATATTACTAGACAGCAGGATCATTAGTGCCAGTGGTTTGGGAATGGTGGGGCCCTTTAAAACCATTTTCTGCTATAGACATATTGATGAAAGCTAAATGTACTAAATAAAATGACTGGTTAGTTGTATAATTTACACGTAATTAAAAGGGACGATTAACAATTTTTTGAATTTTCTTCTGTTGCCTAAAATTTCGGGTTCGTGTCTCCTACGATGTAGGTTTGTCCTAAAAAAATGTTTCCATCATTACAATACATGGGTACATTTAAAGAATCAAAAATGCTAATACGGTCAAAAATAACAATTTATTCCATTTTGGAGTGAGACAGTTTTCATATGAAACACAATCAGGTCTATTCAAAGAAAGGTGAAACTCAGGAGAACTGGCACGGGAACTGAAAATTCTAGGTCAAAATAGCCAAACCAGAAAAATTCTCACATTTATCTCACTTTCCAAATCGGCTAGATTGTGCTCTTCTCCTGCCAGTTCTCCTGGTTTTCACCTTTTTCGGAATAACCCTTAATACGTCCGTCATCTACAAAATGTGTCTCTGTTTCTCCAGAATAGTCAGTCATGAGTATTGAACAAGGAAAAATATGTGTATATGCAAGCAAAAAAGGCTATTATTCATCATACTGGGGCTGGTCCACAAGATGTGTAACTTCAATCATTTAATGAACCTGAATACAGAATGACTGAATATGATTATTGAATATTTTTTCTACATTATAGCAGTGTGTGCAACTGGAATACATTTTTAGCGCTTTAATCAATAAAGCTCCATTCATGTACGTCTAGGGTTAAGTTATTGAGATATATTTATTGAACTCCTCATGAACTACATGCCAGACAATTAAAGGGTATAGCAACAGTGGTATGTCGAATTAAAAGGAAATTCCACATAGACTTAAAGTCAACCTGCTCCTAGATGGAATTTGAAGGATAGCCTTCCTGGCCTATTGTTTCTACATGAGAAGTTCTTATTCCAAGGGTCATGGAGGGTCACGGGCCAATTCTCAGACTGTTTTCCAACAAAATGATTATTGAAGCGTTCCACTTCTTGCCAGAAACCCTCTACGGAGTCCTCTAATTTCATTTTCTGCTGACCTTTACTCCATCATAATCTACGATTCATCAGGGAAATGAAATTTAGCTCTGTGTTCTGCAGATTCCATACAGAAGCTGGAGATGTTTCAGACAGCACAGGGTGGCTCACGGCATTGAATTAGGTTCAGGCGTTTTTTGCAGACAGAATACATGATATATCCAAAACACTACTTTTAAATACTGTGTAAGGAAAAACGTCCAAACGTAACTCAAACAAAAGGGTTACTTCTTTACGGAAATATGCACAATTTACAGCACTTTAACTTTAAGATATCTCTCAGGTTTCAAATCTGACATTTAATTTGGTTCCTCAATGTTCTATTGTTCTATTTTCTGAATGACGACCCCCATATCACATTAATTATAAAGCAGTCGTTAAAAAAATAAATATTTACCGTATTTTCCGGTGAATAAGGCGACCGGGTGTATAAGTCGACCCCCTAACACTCGCCGTATAAGACTACCCCCCTTCCGAGGCAACACCA
This sequence comes from Leptobrachium leishanense, assembly GCA_009667805.1. Lineage (NCBI taxonomy): Eukaryota > Metazoa > Chordata > Amphibia > Anura > Megophryidae > Leptobrachium > Leptobrachium leishanense. The sequence continues at coordinate 149,290,868 of CM019066.1, read as the reverse complement.
TTTAAAAACATCAGATTTGATTTAAATAATTTTATTTAAAATGGTTATGACTTACCCGTGTATAAAATCCTCTCCCCAGTCTGTCAGCCCACTGGATGTGAGACAACACTGCATGCAAGGCAGCCTCGGCCACATACAGTACACCATGCTGAGCCAATTAGGGCAAGCGATGCCTCCACCAAATAGTAAGCCTGCTTAGATTGGCAGGCTAATGATGTATAATGGATAATGGGAATAAGCGCTAATGAGGTCACAACCGTTGCCAATCCGAGCAGGCTTTGTATTCACCAATAGAATACATCACTCGCCGTGACCGGACCAGCGTGGCACGCTGTATGCAGCCGAAGCCACCGCACACACACCAGTAGTGCCGCACATCCAGCGGGCCGACAGACCAGGGACATCCCGAACCAGCTTGGCCCAAACAAAAGGTTCACATTGTATACCCCGCGTAGAAGACGACCCCCGATTTTTGGGGGAAGTTTTTAAGTATAAAAAGTAATTTGCGGTTCCTATGCTACGCAAGGTACGAAGGAACATAAATTGTGCAGAAAAGGTTCAGGGACTTCCGGGTTTGGAGCTGCACGTAGTGAGGGAGAAAAGTGAGTAAAAGCAAGTAACCTAAAATAAATAAATAAAAAATAATTGTGGAAAAGGCGGTCAGCAGCATCTGCCCAAATATTTGAAAGGCAAACAAAAGGGAACGCTGTTTTCAATAGTGTATCCCTTATGTGAGACACAATAACACATATACATACAAGTTAAACACACAGAACAGAAGGAGAGCCCTGCTCGAGAGCTTACAAGTTGACCAGCTCAAATACATTCTAGATGAAGCAGGTGAAGATGCACTCAAGAGGGCTTGTCTTAAAGTATCAGGTCTTTATTTTAATAGGATGACTTTTCTACAGTATCTTGATAGAAGTCCTATTCAGAGTGAAATATGAAGCTATCTCAATAAATATTGTAATATAATACCTTAAGGAAGTCCCTCATGAGTGCATCTTCTTTATTATATACAGATGTAAGAGAATTTTTGCTCAAAATCGCCACAAACGTTACTGAGCCCATTTAATAACTTTTGTCTATCCGATGACAAAGCCGACAAAATAATGCTACTCACGGTAGAGGTTATCTTTCAGGGTTGATAGCTTGAAGCCAGTGAAAGTGGCATTTATGTGACTGTTGTTTCCCTTATTGATAAGAATAGTGGTTTCCTTCACAGCGAAAAAACTGATGAACACCGTGATGAGAACAACCATGACCACAATGAAGATGAGGAAGGTAGCCTTGGCATAGATACTGGCGCCAACCATGCAGACAATGAAGCAGATGAAGAGAAGCGCAGTGCCATAAAGGAATTCATACCAGTAAGACTGTGGGAGAACATGGATGCCATTCCGAACACTTTCATCTGTAAAAAAAACAAGGTAATTTTATATCAAGTCAGGAGGCTTCATATTTTGCATTCTCTTTTCTTTACTAAAACATCAGCAGCAAGGAGAGTTTACATAGCAACAGCAGTAACCAATCAACAACAAGAGTGTAGTAAGTCCTTAGCCACGTCCTCTTTTCTTGCTGCTGGCGACCAGGTGAGACGTTTTCAAAACAGCTCCTGGTTGCCAGGCTTTAATTTAGGTGTAATTTGTCACTGTTAGGTTTATTATGTAATTTTATACTCAGATTTATTATATATACTGTGCACCTGATTGTTTTTTTCCTAGGTTTCCTCCCTGCTGTGTGGGCACTCTCCCGCCTGCAGGTGCGCTTTGCTCGCGTTGCGCGACTTGCGGCGCCCCATCGTAATTTACTTTGTTTTAACAGCTGTTTTCTCCTTAAGGTTTTTTTCCCCCCTTTCTTTGTGTTTTGCGCGGCGCCCGCCGCCTTCCCGCGAGTGCGCGACTAAACTTTCTCCTCAGGATAGTATGGCGTTCGTCCGTGCGCACTCCGGCGGCCATCTTAGTTCTAACCAGCAATTGCCGCCATTCGGGACATCGCGTCTTCGCGTCCCGATGCAAACTAGCAGGTCAGCACTTACATGTTAAACGGCCTCAGGTTCTATTTATATAAATAAATTATTATTTTTGGTGGGATTTCTGTCTGCCCAACATAAACATCGGGTAAGCCCGATACGCTTATTCTGTAAATATACAAATAAATATTATTTCTTCTGGTGGGATCTGTCCCATGAAGGCATCGGGTGAGCCCCGATAGATAGATATATATATATATATATATATATATAAAAATAAAATTTTCTGACAGGATATCTGTCCCACGAATGCATCGGGTGAGCCCCGATAAGTAAGTATGTATATATATATAAAAATAAAATTTTCTGACGGGATATCTGTCCCACGACAGCATCGGGTGAGCCCTGCTAAGCTTATATATATATAAACAAATATATTATTTTATCAGGCAGGATATCTGTCCCATGAAGGCATCAGGTGAGCCCTGATAAGCTTATGTATATAAACAAATATATTATTTTATCAGGTGGATATCTGTCCCACGAAGGTATCAGGTGAGCCCTGATAAGCTTATGTATATAAACAAATATTATTATTTTATCTAACGGGATATCTGTCCCACGAAGACATCGGGTGAGCCCTGATAAGCTTATATATATATATATATATAAGTATATTATTATTCTGGCGGGCTCTCTGTCTGTCCCACAAAGGCATCGGGTGAGCCACAACACATTAATTTATAATGAATATATTATTACCTTCCTGACGGCTAGTACAGGATTTTTCTGTTTGGCCACACTAAACATCGGGTGAGCCCTGATATATATCCCTAGAAATTTTAATATATATATATTACCTCAACAGGTGAGTCCCGTTATTCTGTTTTCCATGGATCCTCCTCAGCTCCCCACCAATCCAGAGGAGCTTTCGGCCTGGCTTTTAGCTGCCATTTCAGAAACACTGCCCATAGCTTGGCAGCCAAGCCCCGCTTCCCCAGCCAGAACCTCCGGTCCTTTCTAGGGCCCAGTCACCGGCCCTTTCTGAGGGCTCCCATTCGGTTCATTCTGAGGCTGCCGTGCCATCTCGTAAAATACTCTGGAAGGGTTAATCTGAGTCCGCTGACTAGGGTAAGGGCCCTGCTACAAACTCCTCCCGCACTTCTGTCCCCAAAGAAGGGGACGATGATTATGACATGGATATTTACCAGGCTCACTACCCGAGGAGGACGGAGCCAATACCACCGGTGATCCACCGACTACTGCAAGCTCGACGGGTGAGCCCCGTTCTGATAGTTTAGCGATCGTGCCCTTCTCTACCGCTCCAACACCGCCTCGCTCCTTGGTGTCCTCGGATACCCCGGCGCCACTCCTCGACGCTAGAGGAGCCCCCCCTCCTTTTTCGATCCATGCACTACCACCCACCCCAGGTCTTCGGCCTGGCTCCCGCCTGACCACACAGCAGAGTTTCTGCTCTTCTGGCTACGCGGTCTCTTAGTTAAAATTTCCAGGGCGCATCTGTGGGCAGGATGCCCTTGCCCGACGCTGCCTGACAAGGTATCTCTTACGCCAGATTTTGACATGGATTTCGTCTCCTTTCTGGGCAAGGTTGGCAGGGATCCTTGTCGAAGTCGAACAGGGCTTCCGCATCGCCCAGGACAAATGCTGGAGGTTTCAGGCCCGCTCGTCACGGTGGACGAAGCACTACCTTCTGGAAACATAGAAACTGTTGGCAGATAAGAACCTTACGGCCCATCTAGTCTGCCCAATTACATGGATACTTTACCTGGATTTATCTTTTGTTTAGGATAGCCTTATGCCTACCCTGCTCGGCCCTGCAATGGTCTGTGAATGGGCACAGCGTGCCCTCTGTCTTTAGGTAACGCCAATGTCAGCATCTCTTCTGCACGCCGCAATGAGGCACTTTTTCGCTTTGACGCTAATTTAACAAGTATGTGCTCCAAAGAATTGGGTCCTGCGGCCAAGGGGTTGTTTTTTTGGGGACCTCTTCTTAAAAGAATCGAATCATAAGGTTAACATCTATACCAACCTTCCGACTCTTGGGTCCTACGAATCGTATCTGGTTTCTTGATAGACTTTTCCCAGGTTCCCTTCCAGTCTGTTTTCCCCATACAATGTGTTCTGGTACACAAGAAGTCTGGGGACCTTCGCCCGGTCTTAAACCGGATAGTCTTCAATCCCTTCTTGTCCTATCGACACTTCACAATGGAGAGCACACATCTACTCAGGGGTCTCCTATCCATCCTGCACCACCGACAGTTCACCTGCCTACCTTTCGGCCTCAGCTCCGCACCATGGTGCTTCAATGAAGCTCCTCTTACTGGCCATGGCCTCCATATATTCACAGGGCATCAGGTCTCTCATATACCTGGACAATATCTTCGTACTGGCTCAAGATCCGGTCCTGTTTTCCCATCACACGGCCCTAGTGCTTACTCTCCTGTAAGACCTCTGGTTCATTACCAACATGGACAAGTCAGCTTGTCGCCCAGCCCAAGTCATTACCCTTCTCCCTGGCCCACTGCATTATCGGGCGATGCAACGTCAGAAAACCACGTGCCTCAGTCTCAATCCCTCCTACGACCAGCTGGTCCCTATCACTCCTGAGGCTCGAGTGGAACTCCTGTGGTGGCTGCGCCTCATGGAAGCCTGGAATGGGTGGGCCATTTTTGGCTCTCTACCGGACTTCGTATCGGAATCGGACGCCAGCCAGTCGGGTTGGGGAGCGACTTGCGGACCTGTATCCACGGGTGGGGCATGGACGCCAGAGGAACAGCCGCTTCACATCATCTGCCCTCTACTCCTTTGGGTCAACCTGTTTACTTCCCGCTTGACCCACCAGATGCAGACCGGCTTCAGTTGGCTTACGGACCTGCTTTCCTCCCACCATGGCCCCATCGAGGAGCCTACACTGTTTCCCCGTTCACGATGCTCACGTGCACGCTTCAAGAAGTCCACAGATGGATGGTTTCGACTTCTACTCACGCCTCTATGGGATGCACAGAGCTGGTTGCCACTGACGCTACAACTCCCTTGTCTACTCCTGCCCGCTGCTGCCGTCCTTTTCCATCCATTCTTCTGGACCCTCAAGGCATCCCTAATCCAGTGGTATTGGAGGGCAATCTTCCACTGGTGGCTTGGACAATTTCTGGGGACCCTGCATGCTACCAGGCTTATCAGCTGCGGCTCGCTCCCTATTATGGGAATCCTGGACTTCTGGCACGCAAAAATGTTACGCCTGGGGAAATTTGGTGTGGTTGGTGTGTGCCTGATCCTGCTACAGCCCCTCTAATTTGTTGGCGAGCCTTTCCACGGCCGGCAAGTCCTATCATCACCTGGTTCCGCTCGACCATCTCGGTGGCTCACGCTCCCCTGGGTGGCGTTTCTGTGTGTTGTCTCCTCAAGGGCGTTAGGCTCGCTCGCCCGCCGGCCCCAAATAATATACTCACTTTTGGGATGTGGCGCTTGTTTTGGAGTTCCTGCATAACTGGCCAGATACTACTCGCTGTTCCTGCGTCAGCTCTTGATGTATTCTAACCATCATTTTGTGTTTGGGGTCCTTTAGACGTGTTTTGGATGCTAGAGCCTTCGATGCGCACGCTATGGTTTTCTCTCCTAAGGGAGTCGTTTTTCACGCTTACTAGATGTACAAAAACCCCCTTTTTCTAAGGTTTTCTACCCTATGTGTCGCTAGGTGCGTTACGAACTACCTCTCCCAATTAGGCTCTTTGCGCTCCCCTCCGGTTGGCCAGCTCTTGGTCTCCTATGTTTCCACTTACAATCCTGTTTCCTCGCCTACACTTTCTAGAGGGGTCCCCTGGTTGCTCTCCCTAGCGGGTGTTGCTCCTCACTTCGGCGCTCACTCCGTGCGGGGTGCAGTGGCTTCTTCTGTTGCGGTCGCCGGCGGCTCCCTGTCCAACATACTAGCGGCTGCTGATTGTTCTAGGGCGGTCACCTTTCGTACCTTTTATTTTCGCCCTCGTTCTCATGCATCTGGGGCTCTGGTGCAGCTTTAAAACTGCAAAATATGAAGCCTCCTGACTTGATATAAAATTGTGGATTATTCCAGCCTTGGTGTTAGAATAATCTTAATTTTAATAAAGACAGGAGGCGAATATTTTTCCCGCCCGCCCATACCCGGGATTGCTCACATTGTACCGGATTTACTGCTATATTCGATTAAAAAAAATAAAAAAAAAATAATAATAATATATAAATAAATAAATAAAAAAAATTAAAAAAAATAAAAAAAAATTATAATAATAAAAAATAAATAAATTTTGAATAAAGGATGTAATTTACGTATCTACACTTCTTCGACTTTTGTCCATTATTGTCTAACTATTTTTCATTCCCCTTAGTAGGGTTTGCATGTCTCATTGGCCTAGCCTACGGCTACTGTCTCATAATTGATTTAACTATTGATAATTCTTCGCTTTGACTGGTCAGTTAGTTAACTGTTGATTGGCAAGCCTCCATCACATGGTACTTTCACGTATCCTCTGCTTTCTCCGTAGCTTGATTTGCTTCTGCAGCCCTGTTGGTCTCCCATCGTTTCGGACGCCCGTTGGCTTCCAGTTCTGCGACTGACCATCTCGTTGACTCCTACCTAGTCTTGGCTTTCACCTCTTCAGTTTCCGGGTTCTTCCTACTTCTTGGATTTCTGGAATTTCTACGTCACGTCTCTCCTGCTCGTTCGGCATACAAGAAAAGAGGGCGTGGCTAAGGACTTACTACACTCTTGTTGTTGATTGGTTACTGCTGTTGCTATGTAAACTCTCCTTGCTGCTGATGTTTTAGTAAAGAAAAGAGAATGCAAAATATTCGCCTCCTGTCTTTATTAAAATTAAGATTATTCTAACACCAAGGCTGGAATAATCCACAATTATTTTGTCAGTTATAACCGGTATTTCTTCTACCTGGAGTCATGATTAGGATGCACACCTTAAGCCAGGGCTGTCAAACTATTTATGAACAAAAACCCCCATGATTCCATGACCATCTTCTGCATTCAAACAATTCTAGGAATTGTAGGGGAGGCGTGAGTTTGGCAGTCACTTCACATCACACTTACACAAGCTGAACAAAGACATGCATCCATTGAGTTCAGCCTGTCACGTGATCAGCGATTGCTCTTGATCCAAAGCATACGGGGAACAATATCCTTGTCGACCCCAGAATGGCAGTCAGAATTCTCCCTGGATCAAGCACCTTTTACCCACATAGTAAATATTAGAACCCTTAATATTTTCTAGTCATTGTTTAAAAGACTGTATAGACTCTGACCCAACCACCTCAACAAGCAGAGAATGCTCTTTCAGGTCTAAAGGCCACCAACTGTATACCTTCGTTTTTGGGAAATTTTTAACTTTCCTGTAACTCATTTTAAAAAAATTCTCTGATATATGGCCATTATTTCCATGATGGAGCAATAGATCATTCATACATATTGACTAGGTGATATCATCGGAAGGTTTTAGACACGGTAGAATAGGAATTAAAAAAGTTCAGTTTGTCCACAGTCATCTAAAACCTGGGGATCAAAAACTTTTTCAGTAATACGGATTACAGAATGCATTTTTTAAAGTAAAGTAGAGTAAAATGTGCAACATCCTTGATCATAAAGTTAAAATTAAGAGAAAAAAATCTTGAATCAGACCAAGAATATATATCATTAATCATTGCATACAATAGAATAAAAGTAATGTGAAGTGCAGGGGTTAAGCTTCAGAATTACCATTGAAAACCTAATTCTGAGAGCAGCACTACTGCCGCTATACCCATCTCAGCATCGTATTCATGATTGCAAGCCGTCTATCTCTAGATTGGCGTGAAATGAGTGGAAAATTAGGAGTAAACAACATTTTTAAGAAGGGACAGCGAGCCGTGATTTCCGAGAGCAGATCAGAGCGCTCTGCACTTGTGTCTCGGGGGAAGAGAGGCAGAGAGTGTGTTTATCTTATGCGTCTTCATCAAGGCAGAGGAATCGCTGATGAGCAGAGGCAGCAAAGTCTAAAATTTCACTTGAGGGAGACTACCCTGTTCATGTAAATTAAAGGGCAACGTGAGCCTATGAATACTAGTTTTGTATGAAATAGAAATGCAAAAAAAAACTGAGTATGGGAAATGTCTAAATCAAACTCCAAATAACACTAAGCTATATCCGAATGGGTTTCATCTCCCAAAGCGTGAGACCCTTGGCATTTCCATAAAATAGCAACATGTGAGTGTACAAGGTTTTGGAAGAGTGTTTCAAGAAGAAAAGATTGCTTTATAATCCTCCGGGGCTATATTTATGCCTTTATTTTTGCAAGCAGCTCTTCCTGCTTTCATAGAAAGTGTATTTTGAAGGAAATGTATACATCTCTTCACTGTTCTTTAATGTGACCATCGATGCACTATTCAGAAGAACTTACATTTTTTGTGACATACATTTTTAAAGGCGGAAAAACGGCATACATGTCTTCATAAGAATTGGAGAGCAGGATTGTGGGTTTACCAGAGAGAAGAATTAGAGGGGTCAATGAATTTGTTATTTATTTAGAGAGAGGTTTCACAGTAAAGCTTTTCACTGCATCAACTGTCCATAGTGGTAAGGGGGGGGGGGTGAGCCCTAGAAATAACCCTCTCACTGCATTTCCACCATTTGTTTAATGTTCTTTCTATTTTACAAAAAGAACAACATTAATTGATGTGATATTCTAGCAGCGTTTAATTGTACCCAAGCTATATTTTATCTAATATTAAATGCATCATGATTGGTTTAAAATCTTTTAAACGTTGAGGGTCCCTATTCCAAGATTGGTGTGAATTTAACCAGAGCTATTGTAAACTTGCCAGAGCCATTACAGTCTATGGGATAGCTAAGTTTACACCATCCTTGGAATAGGGCCCGAGACGTTTTACAATCTATCCTCGTTGTCTTTTTATGTTATCACTCTGTAACCTGATATTAATGTTCTCTTCACTGCACAGATGAAACTCCCATCAATTCTGTGAAAGAATCACAGATGTGGACCTGTAGTATCTTGCAGACTGCCCCTTTAATCCAACATAATCATCAATCAAAACAGAAGGGAAAAAACAGGAAGCAGTTTAGTCCCCCATCCCCATCATGAAAAGCATATTTGATTAGTGTGCACTCAGTTACCCCGCATTGCAGAAGCTAAGCCATAACAAGGAGGAGTTGACTGGTTTAACAAGGGTCTACTGGCCAACCCTAAGTTGACAGCACTTATTAATAGCATACGGATATAATTTTGGATCCAATTGGTTCCAACCACCAGAGCCTGTTCATTGGCCAATACCTGACAAAATTCAGGGTTGACAAGAGACATCTGCTTTGAAGAGCTGTCATAGGTAAAAACGAAAGAAGTTGACACATATGACCACTTTAATTAGCTTAGGTGGTTAAGGTGGCTGCCATCTCTTTCTAACTCCATGTTGGTAGAAAAAGGGTTTTTAAAGGTCTTCACGACAGGGGACCCTATTCTAACTGAGACATTATAAATAACCAGCGAGCCAATAATTATAACAGCCCCACTCGTTAGTCATAAGGCTAAGCTGAAAACCTCACTTCTCGGCTGTTGCCGTTCTCTACAATAAATTAATGCTTCCTATACTTTGTATAGAAAGCTCTAATTTGTGAGCAGCTGGAGAATAACGAGCAAATCCAAGGCCACTCATCATTCACATTTTGAGATGTTAAAAAGAAAAAAAATACCGGCTCTCAAAACATGCTTTGCAGTGATTTGCAAAATCACTTAATAAAAAAACAAAATAAAAAGATCAAAAAACCTATACTCCTCTCTGGTCATATGGTTCAGTGGTTGGTGTGATCCACCTCCTCCTCTCGACTCAAGCAGCAGAAAACCGGGAACAAATACTGTACATTTTTTCAATTACTTGAGCCCAATTACTGGAGTTGGTCTCCGCTACTGGCTCAGCTGGAATAGGACCCTGGATTTATTAAGGCTTACTTTATAATGAAATTTAAGCATGTCCCGCTAGGACTTTTCCCTATTTGTTTTTAAAAAAGGCTTTGTACTCAAACATGTGTACAGTTGTCAACTCCAAAACAATAGTAGGGCGCATAGCTGCTCCCACTGATAAAGGGTGGTACACAACACCCTACATACACACAATCAACTCCTAAACAATATGTGCCCTACTATTGGTTTGGAGTTGATTGTGTGTATGTAGGGTGTTGTGTACCACCACTTTATCAGTGGGAGCAGCATAGGAGGTAAATTGATGTCATAAAAAGCGCTAAACCACGCCCATCATTGTTCATAGAATCTTGTAAAATGTATATAGTTGTGGTTGCCTCTTACCTGGTGGGATGCCAAACATATCAACAATGGCTTCCACTAAACCAAGGATGTATAGGGCACTGCCAAATACGTTGGCAAAGAAAAACATGATACCAATGCTACCACCAAATTCGGGACCAAGTGCTCGACTAATCATATCTGAATGATGCAGTTAAGGGATAGACATTTAATATTCATTTTAACAAATGGATGTAATGGAAGCACAGGCAAAATAGTACAACATTTTTAAGCCAAATGAAAAACAATATTATTAACCCTAGATAGCAATAGACTTTTGCATGACTTTGGGACTAGACAACCTCGGACACACAATGCAGGTCTAGCAAAATTCCTCAGTCGGCTAAAAGATATACAATTTGGAAAAAATAGGCTTAAGTTCCTCAAATGTGACAAGTAATAGAAAGAGAACGATTACTTGAAGTGCAAATATAAATTCATTATAGTTAAAGTGCATCAATCATGCCTAAAACAACTTTAGCGCATTTAAAAGTTCTCCCAAAATTGCTAATACATACAAGGTTATTCAAAGCGAGCCAAATTGGCTCCGAAATTGCACCGTACAGTGAATTTCCCCTTACAGTGCAATTTCGGGGCGATTCGGCTATTCAGAAGGCAAGCAGTTGGCCAAATATTGGCGAAATTGCCTGCGAAATACGGCGTTGTTCAACGGCAGTGAACTCCCCATAGAGAGGCAATGGTTAATCTATTCAGGGAACAGCAAACAGCAGTGAAATATCAGTGAAATGCCCTGATTTTCAGTGGTTTCATTCGGCAGGTTTAATCAGGCGTATCCCATAGGTTTCAATGTATAAAATATTAGTTTTCATTAAATATTTAACCGTTTATTAGTTTCACTTGCAGCAAAAAGTCTTTTTTTTTTAAATTTTTGGGCAAAATCTTTTTCTCTGATTTCTTTTTTAAGTAACGTATTTTTTTTTTCTGTAACAGACCTTTTTTATTAATATTCATAGGACCGGATTTATTATTTCCAGGCATCTTCGTAGTTTTTTTGCAAACACGTTTAAAAAGTTGAAGTTTTTTTCCTCTTCTTTTACCCTGTTCATCTGCTTTTTCCGGCGGCTAGTTTGCGCTGTTCTGTGGATTGTTGGCTTTTTTTGGATGCATTCAGCTGATCGCCGGGTGCGTTCGGCTCTTGGCTTTTTTCCTGCTGCCTTATCGGATTGATCCGATGTTTTTCAGCGGTTTTGAAGCATTTTTTTCTGTTCAATTCAGCAGCTTTGCAGGGGATAGTCGAGTGCAATCACGGTTTTTTCCCTGTACTTTGGGTATCCTGCGGTGAATGCTGAATTCATTGCAGAGTCAGTGTATTTGACTCCCCGAAGTGCAGGGAATGAATCAGCACTGAAATTCTTTGAATAACCCTGACTGTGTTTGCTAAACTGCGGAGAGATGGCTAGTTTTTAGAAAAAAAATAATCTCTGAGCTTCCTGTTTGCTATTAATGCTGCGTCATGTCACATGACATATCTCTGGGGAGTGATTTATGGTTGCAAAGCAGGAGAACACTCCCCCAGAGCCATCAATACCCCAGGTATCAATATTCCAACCTTGACGCTACACAGTGGCGACTCTAGGAACAATATTTAGGGGGGGCACATAGGATACCACAGTCAAAACTGGGGGGGCACTAATAAGTTTCACCCCAAATCATACCACTGAATAAAACTAAGCACCCTATCACCTGGTGTGAGCTAAAACACCATCACTAAAGGAAAACTTTAGTGCGAGTCGCTAAAACGTAGTGCCTGACGACCTACTAACAGATCACCTTGTCCGCGGTAGTCCATGAACAAGGTCGTTTAGCGCACGCTAGGGAAACTAACGTGGTTGTGTACAGGATAGAGCTGTTTTTTTTCCAGTGCAGAGTGCCGGGTCATACCTATCCCCTGTTCTCACAAGATTGAATATGAACATATCCAGTGAATAACTTCACACCCCTGCATTATTAAAATCCTCCACGGTGGTCATATCATCCATGTTTTGATGCACTCATATATTAAGGCTGATGGGCATTGCATGATAAATGCCACCCAACAGCATGTAGAAACCTTACACTGCATTTAATAGATCCAAAAGGAAGGCCAGGTGAGCAACACAAATTTCCCTGCTGCAGCATATAAAAAATACATGTTTCAGGGCAAGACTAATTGATGTGTCCCTTTAAACATGGTCCACACGGTCACCCTAATAATCAATCGCTTCCATACTATGAATGACCACCAGCATAAAATGTTTAAAATTAGGCAATATATTAGAATTAGGATATATATGGATAAAGGATACATTTATAATAGAGCCGACAGCAGCAGCAACAACATTGCTGACCAGATCCATTACTATGGCGTATGGGGCCAAGAGAACACCTGTGCTGCATTTCTTTACATTGCCTATTAATTGCCTGTTAATTTTGGGCGAGGACCTGTTTTTTTTGAGTTAGCACCAGGGTTGAGCAGTAGGTAAAATGTTGCAATTAGCGCCCCTCAATAAATTAGCGCTGGCACCAAGTGATCTGTTAGCTACAAAAGCGCTAAAGATCTCTAGTGCTCCCCATGTTAAGAAAAGGACGCGGAAAGTACAGTAAGCTTGTGGTACAAAGCGCTAATAGCAACGCACTAAGTGATTTTTCCTATTTGTAGAAGGAGGCAAACGATCTGTTGGTCAGGCGCTAGACTCGATTAACCTGGCGCTAACGCAAAACCATGCCGACGCAAGGGTTAACTCACACCAGGTAATAGTGCCCTAAATAAGTATATATAAACAAGATTCCAAAACCCCAGAGTAATGTGATGCAATGATACCTTTTTGTGATACTAACCTGATACTTAAATTCAATATTTTATTTGCTACAACTCGGCAGTTTTCGCTGAATGTCTGATTGCTGCTTCAGCGACTCCACTTTTAGAAATATACAGTGACCATTCGCTAAATAGGGAATTCACCTTATTTTCGGCGAAATAAATTCCCCTAAATGTGACGGAAAGCAGAGGCTCTAAAAATGAATATACCCTTTAGATTCTAACTTCCATAATAACCCCAAAAATGCCATAAACCCAGGCAAATACAATAAAATTAATAAACAATGTGGCATTTAGCTACCCCTTAACCCCTAACATGCAATTGATCAAGGGAAAACATGAAATGAATACACTTTGAGGCATGTAGCCAACCCATTAACCCCTAAAATGCCATTAATCAATGAAAAAATAAAATGTATACTATGAGGGATGAAGCCTGCCATTAACCCTTAATATACAACTAGAACCAAGGCAAAAACTAACGTAATACACAATGTAATGTATAGTCTGAACATTAACCACTTCACTGCTGAGCCATTTCAACCCTGTGAAAACGTTTACATTTAAGTGCACGTTTTTATTTAATGTTTTATGACTTTTACTTTACACTGAATATGGTCATGTTGGGTATCATTGGAAAGGCCAGAATCTGCCCAGAATGTCCATATACAATGCATAGCAACGGAGATACCGTGGTCTGAAAAAGTGTAGGAAGCTGGATGTTGATTTTTGGTGGGGGGGACACATGGGGGGCAAGGAATAACCTTGGGGGGGGCAATTGCCCCCCCCTTGCCCCCCTGTAGAGACGCCTATGACGCTACAGTCCGGTGAAAACGTTTTGCACCTCGCAGCTTGTGCGAGCTTACTGTACTTAAGCATCTCCTATCCTTAACATGGGTTGCACAATCTATATTTAAAGTCTCAACATGTTCGGTATCACAAAGAGGTGGTGCAGAACTCACTGCCCAGAAGCGCATGCCTCCATGGAGTCCTATGGACTCCAGGAGCTGATACCCTTGGTGGCTCGGAAGCACCATTGCGGGTATCAGGGAGGTCAGTGCTGTGTTCCATGGCGAGGTGCTGAGATAGCACCTTCCCCGGAATACGACATTAACATGGAGATGGCAAGGGAGAATCTGCAAGCTTAGATTTTCCTGCTTACTGTCTCCATGTTAGCATTATGAAAAGAAATAAGTAGCTTTTAATTTCCTGTATGAATATAATTATATATATAGTGATTCAAATACAGTTAGGTCCAGAAATATTGGGACAGCGACATAATTCTAACATCTTTGGCTCTAAACACCACCACAATGGAGTTGGAATGAAACAAACACAATGTGCTTTAACTGCAGACTGTCAGCTTTAATTTGAGGGTATGTACATCCAACTCAGGTGAACGGTGTAGGACTTACAGCAGTTTGCAGATGTGCCTCCACTTGTTAAGGGACCAAAGGTAATGGGACAGAATAATAATCATAAATCAAACTTTCCCTTCTTAATACTTGGTTGCAAATCCTTTGCAGTCAATCACAGCCTGAAGTCTGGAACGCATAGACATCACCAGACGCTGGGTTTCATCCCTGGTGATGCTCTGCCAGGCCTCTACTGCAACTGTCTTCAGTTCCTGCTTGTTCTTGGGGCATTTTCCCTTCAGTTTTGTCTTCAGCAAGTGAAATGCATGCTCAATGGGATTCAGGTCAGGTGATTGACTTGGCCATTGCATAACATTCCACTTCTGTCCCTTCAAAAACTCTTTGGTTGCTTTTGCAGTATGATTTGGGTCATAGACCATCTGCACTGTGAAGCGCCGTCCAATGAATTCTGCAGCATTTGGCTGAATGTGAGCAGATAATATTGCCCGAAACACTTCAGAATTCATCCTGCTGCTTTTGTTAGCAGTCACATCATTAATAAATACAAGAGAACTAGTTCCATTGGCAGCCATACATGCCCACGCCATGACACTACCACCACCATGCTTCACTGATGAGGTGGTATGCTTAGGATCATGAGCAGTTCCTTTCTTCTCCATACTCTTCTCTTCCCATCACCCTGGTACAAGTTGATCTTGGTCTCATATGTCCATAGGATCTTGTTCCAGAACTGTGAAGGCTTTGTTAGATGTTGTTTGGCAAACTCTAATCTGGCCTTCCTGTTTTTGAGGCTCACCAATGGTTTACATCTTGTGGTGAACCCTCTGTATTTACTCTGGTGAAGTCTTCTCTTGATTGTTGACTTTGACACACATACACCTACCTCCTGGAGAGTGTTCTTGATCTGGCCAACTGTTGTGAAGGGTGTTTTCTTCACCAGGGAAAGAATTCTTCGGTCATCCACCACAATGGTTTTCCGTGGTCTCCCGGGTCTTTTGGGGTTGCTGAGCTCACCGGTGTGTTCCTTCTTTTTGAGAATGTTCCAAACAGTTGTTTTGGCCACGCCTAATGTTCTTGCTATCTCTCTGATGGGTTTGTTTTGTTTCTTCAGCCTAATGATGGCTTGCTTCACTGATAGTGACAGCTATTTGGATCTCATCTTGAGAGTTGACAGCAACAGATTCCAAATGCAAATAGCACACTTGAAATGAACTCTGGGCCTTTTATCTGCACATTGTAATTGGGGTAATGAGGGAATATCACACACCTGGCAATGGAACAGCTGAGAAGCCAATTGTCCCATTACTTTTGGTCCCTTAACAAGTGGGAGGCACATCTGCAAACTGATGCAAGTCCTACACCGTTCACCGGAGTTGGATGTACATACCCTCAAATTAAAGCTGAGAGTCTGCAGTTAAAGCACATTGTGTTTGTTTCATTCCAACTCCATTGTGGTAGTGTATAGAGCCAAAGATGTTAGAATTGTGTCGATGTCCCAATATTTCTGGACCTGACTGTACATAACTTAGTCAATAAGCCCCTTAAGTTTAAAATCTTTCTAGCCACACATTCTCTCGAAGCTAGCCAAAAATAATTTTAGTTAAAAGCAGACATGCTGTATAAAAGAGGATCCTTTGTTTTATAGTTACGAGGATAGAAGAAGAGCACGAAACTTGTAAGCCAGAATATAGAAAAAAAACGTCTTTATGCTATCACTATGAACCATATATGGTAATGAGAAGTACTTGTGGGGTTGACCGTGTTGGTCAACTCTGACGTTGTAATATATCTGTATACGGACTGGCTGTTCAGGGGCAGAATGAACCATGTCTGTTGGAACGCTCTCATTGGTTATAATTTGTTTGAGTTTTAATAAAAAGATCTGGCTGAACAAAGACAAGTCAGATATATCGAAAGCACCATATTTTGCGTGACTGACTTCAGTTGTCTCCGCTATAGCGTAGCGCAGCGTCTTGCCTTATTTTTTATTATATGAGAAGAAATGACAGACGTTTTCTGGGATATATGCTCTGGTATTTTTTAACACATTAGGACTGGAATCGTATGTATAAACAAACGGGCGTGGACTGACCTATCCGGAGTTTGGGAGTCGCTGCCCACAAAGTGTATGTACATGCGAGGAGCGTCATGGAGATTCCCTCCTCAGAGCGCAATACGCTCCACACACGTCCTGTAGTGTCCCTGCTCGTTCTGGCTACAAACAGGGGCTTCAGCAACAGTGGGCTGACATCAGTCCTTGCTGTGGGAAGGCCCCCTTGCTGCAGGAGTCATCGCACATGCATGGGGTGACATCACAATCTGGGATTCCCCCTCTGCCAGGCAGGGAAATCCCTTTACAGGGTATGCAAGGGTCCTTCAGACACCTGTGTCTCCAGATACATAATTCTACAAGGACGCTTGAGAGGTCATTCGGAAGGCTGGAAACATGACTATGTAATGTATAAAAACAAAACAGAAACATAATAAAATAAAATAGTTAAAAATATATATTTTTTGTTCTAAAAGTAGTGGCATGGTTTTTATTCCCCTTATTGTTTGTTTTTCAATTTAGTTGTGCAGTTTATAGGTCACATTAAAAGGTGGAAAAAATTCTGAAATTATTTATCTTTGGTTTCTGTGATGTAAAAAAAATGAGACAGACATTTTAACAGGAGTCTGCAGACTTAGAGTATATATATAGTCGCTTGAGGTTTATGGTAATCATAAACCTCAAGCGACTACACTCAGAGTCTGGTTATAGGCTCCAGCGGGGTGAATGCGTTTCTTTCATCTACATATTGAAACCATATATACCAACAATCCGCACTATTTTGCTTTCTTCTCGTTTTTTTTACTGAGAAACGGAGACACACTGAGATTTCGATGTGGTTGAGGCCCGACAGGCATGCCTTAAAAAAATGTCTGTATGCTGAACCCATAGAGTGTTTTGACGCTCTCTGAAATGTGAGTGGTACATCATATGTTTTAAAGAATACAATATGATCCATGTACTGATTTACACTATGAGATTTTATTTCTCGTTCTGTACCATTTATGTAAACATATTGAACTGGTTCATGACGGTACATCCCGTTTTTATGTAAGAGTTATTCCCTTGTTATACTTTCTTCACCTTGGAGGTGTGTTGTTACGAGCGCTGCACCAGTATTTTTTCTGTATATGATGTCCTTAAAATAGCCTTTATGCACGTCATCATTTGCACCATTAACATTTCCTCAAAACTTGTAATCATAACACACAGACAAATTCTAATTAAAATGCCTGTTATCATAGTCTGGGCTACTTTTTGTATTTCAAGTGATTAATGAAGGAATATAGTAAGTAATGTGGTCAATCCGTAAGCCTAACATGAGAGAGTTTGAAAAAAGGTTTAATAGTTTTTAAAGTAATATAGAGAAACTAGACGATTGACTCTATTTGCGTTATGTCTATTGTTCTGGAAAAAATCACTACTCTATATACAGTAATTCATGGCATTCATTCCTTTTCTTTGTGATGGTGGACAAGTCCTTGTGACAGTCATCCACACTTATACAGGCATGTTAATGCAGGATACACGATATTGCTACTCCTGAAAATGTATAATAATTTGCTTCTCTCTTACCGGATTTATTCATGGAGATAGATTCAATAAAACTCACTGGGCTCTATTCCATAGCTGGCACTAACATTAGAGCCTCAATATGTAAGCATTAACGCCAGGATAAGTGCATTCAACACATGACCCTATATTACATTCCTGACGCTACCCCGTTAGTAATCTATTATCTATCCATTAGTCAGGGTGCAAATAATGTCCCTTTAAAATGGTTTCACGAACAAACTGAGCGGAGGGGGGGGGGGGGTGAATCAGATGTGGGAAGAATTGAGCCTGGGCAAGGTACCCAAATGTGAGAGGGAGTGAGTTTTGGCAAGTGATTAGACCAAAGTGTGGGTGAGAGTTTGGGGGAAGGAACTGGACCAAAAGGGAGAGATGGCAGCTCCTGACCAGAAAGGGGGTGGGGTGGTGGCACAAGACTGCAGCCCCAAGTAAGGATACAACACCAGCAACTCCTCCACCCCGTGTCAGTAACCCAGGGTTTGTGCTATGGTTCTGCTACTGTTGCAAACTAAAAATAAAACTGGTTATGTCTGACATTACTCTGTATGATTTAGTTCTAGAGTTAAGAAGTGGCACTTTTTCTCCAATCACCTTTGACGTAGCATTTGAGGTTATTAACATTTAATTCAGCCGGACTCTAAACAGTGTGAGATGTACACAGACTAAATCGGCCAACTGATTAATCGATAAGGAGAATAGTTGTCACCTATTCCAAATATCGTTTAGTTGTTTCAGTCCTTTTTGGATTACTTGACATTTAGAGAAGCTGTGATTTTCACCGCTACAATTTTTGGCAAACAGGGAAGTAATACATCCAGACAAGATACCCCTCTTCTTGATCAGATTCCATCACTTTATATTTATGCTAATTGGCTCGATTAACTACTTTTTTGAGACCACTCACAGTTTTTGAGAATGTGCATGCTGTGCAATCGCCGATTATAGATAGCTTTTTTATAAACTGCCAGATCAGGACACCTTGATGCCCTATTATGTTACCAAATGGGAGGAGTATCTTCGACTCAGTTTGGTGGAAAACCGTGAGAAAAGATATGTACCCTAATCCATTGAGGCTTTGCTTCAATGAAAGTAATAGGAAGCTGCTAACAAGCTATTGAGAAGGGGATACAGAAGCGCTCACAAACTAAGCAAATTAATTTGTGAAAGTAGAGAATGCCCGCAGAAGGTCTGGACACATAGGAGTCATGCTATTACTTCAAGATGTAAGTCTGCTTCTAGAGGACCCACCTCTTTCATCCCAGAATTTTAACTATTGCATTATTTCCACAAAGCCTTCAGTCTATAAGATATCGACCACAATTTAAATGGTGCCAACGGTGTAACCGCCTTCACTCCTCCAATCACTGCACTGTTCAAAGAGGTGAAGCTGATCGGATCTATTGAGGACTTGATCTTCTCCACCCACTTTGAACTATATCAAGTCTCTCTACTGTTAAGATTAACCTGGCTTATCTATAGCGCTCAATGCAGAGCTTTACAATGGCCTACCTATTTCTGTATAATATTTTTTATTTGAACTTCTATTGTTTAATAACTGCTCACAACAATTTCTGGATTTGTTATGGTCTTATTTTTAATGTTGTTCCTATTAGTTTACCATTTCATACATAAATATTACTGTGTATTTTATTACTACTATATAATTTTCTTATCACTTGATAATGTTTTACTGTCATTCCCCATTTTGTGTGTCCCATTGTAATGAGACACACAAAACGCAAAAATATAGAGTAGAGTAAAAAAATATATATATATTTTTAAAGTTTTTTAGTAGTTTTTTGAACATCTAGTTCTGCAAGTTAAAGAACATACAAAAAATATATATTTCTTTACAGAAGATGTAAAATATAATAGATTGTTCTACTTCTGAGGATATTCCCACAACTGCAGAATTAAAAATTTGCAATCAGATGACAATTTAAGGTAATGAATGCCGTTGAAGTGCAACTGCAAAAAGTAGAAGTATACAATAGGGAAATTAATTAGCCAACCTGACGAGATGAATATATGCGGTATTTGTGGAGAGGAACACAGATAGATTGGATTAAAGAAATTGGTCAAGATGATTGGAAAGAGCCTCCATGGATTGATTATTAAATTATTCCTGGATAATGTGCAGCTTCATTTAAGCAGTATTTTAACAGTCTCCTCTCCTTCTAGGCTGAATAATTTGGGAGAGGGGGGAGTATAGGTAGGAGTAGAGAGTGGAAAACACTTTGGGCACTATTCCCTAGTTAACACTAATGTTAGTGCCTGGATGTGTAAGCGTTACCACCAGAATAAGTGTGTTTAACGTATGACCAACATATTACATTCCTGATGCTACAGCTGTTAGCGGATCAGCTTTTGGGACCGGTTTCCTTCTTCGTGCCAACATGGGGGACGCGAACGGGGAAAATCTGTGCCTGCAGATTTTCCTGTAGTGTCCGCATGTTAACGCTATATTCTGGGGCAGACGCTACCACAGCACTTCGGCCCCGGCTGCAGTGCTAACTGCTGGGATACAAGCGGTAGCATGGAGGGTTGCGCCTCTGGGCCTCGAGCCCTGCACAATCTCTTTCTCATGAGATCGGGCAGTGCCGTGGAGAGGTTGCGGAGGGAGACTGGGAACGCTTTGTTCCCAGTCTCACTCTGCTTGCGACCAAAAGTAGCGGTAGATCAGACCAGTGTTCTCACTGTAGGTTAAGAGGTGATTATCGGATTTATTGGGGGGGGGTTTAGGGGGTGATAAATGATTTTGCGTTCGCAGAATCATTTAGCACCAGATTTCAGAAGAATGCTACATTTTTGCCTTGCGCGTCCCAATGGTAATTAGAGCTAGCACTTTGTAATACCTTACTTATCGAAACGCTAATTAATGATTGCACTCCCAATGTTGTTAGGTATACGATGCGCAAAGTACAGTAAGACTGCGGAAGTAGTAATCCGTTAGAGTCAGGAATGTAAAATGAGTGGCATGAGTTAAACACACTTATCCTGGCATCAACGCTTACACATCCAGATGTAAAAAATGGACGAATTGCATCAATAACCACCGAATCAGGCAAATTCCACCAACTGAAAAAAAATAAAAAATTAAATAGAACTAAAAATAAAAAATATATATATATCCCTAATAGGTTAAACCAATAAAATGTGTCCCAATGATAAAAAAGGTCATTTAAATTTTCAGATGTGGGACGCTACTAGCCTGCCCACCAGTTGACGCCCGCCTCGCACACAAAACTAGTCACAGTGACCTGAGTGTCCTCGCCCTTTTCTCCCTTCCTGAGGGACTCAGAGGGCCAAGTAAGTCCTCTGAGGAGATTAAACTACGCCCAGATGCTGAGATCAGCAAGTGCTGATCTCACCTTTTGAAAGGGTACCCAGAAGCGGGACTCTTTCAGACTATGCCCTTGCTTTGAGAGCCGTTGGATTGACTGGATACTCAAGTGTTCAGCCTTCCAATGGTCACATGACATCTGTGGATTGAGAGGAAGCTGAATGATGTCACTTCCGGCCAGTGTCAAGTGAGCACGATGGTGAAATAAATGAGAGTTTACTAATGTACCCTGGAAGTAAAATGCAAGATGGGAGTCTGGAGAGGGTGAACGGCGTAGCCGTTTAGCCCCTCCAATTCCCCCCTTAGCATTTTGAAACTAGAGTATACCTAGAACATCACCTGACCAGTTGATATACATGCACAAAATGAGAAATTCAACAAGCAGGGATTTTTACAAAGAAGAGATATGCTGGGATATGTAAAAGCCTCAAGGTTTCATAAAACCCATTCATTGGCAGATGAAAAGGAAATTAATGACCTAAGGCATAACAGCAATCTGTAAGTAAAAGCAATCACCGTAGCTTACAAAACGGAAAGAATGATTATAATAAACAGTTAAAAGACCAATTAAACTTAATTAATCAAAAGCAATTTATATAAATGTAGCTACATTTCAGTATTGCGTTCTACAATAGAATACAATCCACATGCATGATAAAAATAGGATTATTCAAATATTTGTACCAGCACTCCCGCTTTTTCTTAAGGATTGTTCTGTCCACATAATAAAAATCATCTACTAAACCCTTTAAATCAGGGTAGCATGGGAACCACTGTAGGCAACACTGTCAAGATGCTGCGGATGCCAATACATATTTTTTTTACCTGCAGGTAAAAACGTATTTTTAGCCTTGTGCCAGTCTCCCTGAGGCTCCTCCACCTGCCAAATTTTGGCTACATTACTAGACACCAGAGATAGACACCAGCTCAATTATGGTCACAGAGAGTGCCACCTGAATGCCACTAAGTGAAGTTCATTAAATTGTATCATTGTGCAATAATTCTGGCTCTGCTCAACCACAAAAGTTGCAAAAATCAAGTAGTTGCCACCGGTAGCCTAGAGAGCTACGGAGCCTAAGCTCCCCACTTTGAAGACCAGTCAAAGCATTCAAGAACAGCTAGGTTGGCGATAAGAGGAAGCATTCACTGGGCACCATGGGCACTTATAAAATAACACAAGTCAATAGACCTCTCTGAGAGAACGGAGATAACTGAAAACGCAAAAGTTAATTTGAATAAACAAAGACCATATTGACACGTATAAATAGGTGTGAACTAATAAATAAATCAGGGCCCTATTCCGAGGTGGACACTTCCATCAAAAAAATTAAATGTCCTTATTTCGCTTATTTTATGTTGCTGATATCTTACATGTACTTAGTCTTTCTCTGGTTTGTTTAGTGAAGAAAATATTTTACGGTGTCACTGGGTGCCTTTATTTTTCATCTTTTGTGTTGTAACTGCCCCCCTTCCCAACAGTATCTTTACCTCACTTGCTCCTCACTGTGTGGCAATGGCCATAGAATGGAGTCTATGGGTCAATCACTGACTCACAACATTGTATTGTGTGGGATGAAATCAAAGGACATCCCCAGGTGCTAGTTTAGAAGTATTGAAGCTCCCTATCAGATCTCATTCACCTGCCATCTCTTATCTCAGTTAGCCTAGAAAACAATAGACCTACTGGCTCACGATCTAAACATTTCCTTCACCTCATTAACTGTTAAATAGTGTAGATTAATTAAAACAAGAAGTACAAAGCTTTTGGTGAATGTTGAACCATGGGAAAAATACCTAAAATGGAAACAAGATATAAAACCATACTTTATTTTTCATTTTTACATGCAATTACAAAGAAACAAAAACACAGCAGCATGTGTTTCATGAGGTGGTTTTATTTGTAAAGCATAAATAATCTAGTTAAAGCTTATGTAAGTGGCAGTGTCCCTTTAAATAACTGGACAGAGGCTGCTGACAGCGTTTGCCCAATTATATTTTAATTTTGTCCCTGTTTTTAGGGTGATTTCACGCACCTGTAGTCCCTTGGTCCACAGCTCCTCTTGGTCTCAGGGCTCTCGAACCCGGAAGCCCCTGAAGTTTTTCTGTGCAATTTGTGCCCCTTTGCAACTCACATAGCGTAGGAGCCACAAATCGTGCACTGCTACAGGGCTAGTTGCGCAATTTACGTAAGCACGCACCTGCACAGAAAGTTGGATCTGAGCTCAGGCATGCACAGATCCAATCCGTCAGCTGCCTCTATGAGACCGGTTGCTACAGTGAGTGGTCTCAGAGAGGGTGACGTTGGCATACTAGCTGCGTGCTGATGTCACTAGTGACAGTCCAACAGGAAATTAAAAAATCCTGGCTGCTGGTGATTGTGGGTGGGGTGGAGGAAACTCCTCCACTTCACCCAGTGTTTTCTGCCAGATCGCGGCAGCTGGGAGGGGAGCACTACACACATCTTGACCTTTTTAAAATGATCAAGTGGTCTAAGTGGGTAGAGTGTCCATTTAAAGGTCAGACACTAATCGAAATTTAGCACCCATATTTTGATCCAGCTGCTTTTTCAGTAGCTTAAATCGTAATACTTTTTATTTTATTTTATTTATAAAGGATTTTACCAGGAAGGATACATTGAGATTTCTCTCGTTTTCAAGTATGTCCTGGGTTCGAGAACATTGAGTGTTAAAGCGACAGTGTTCGTAGGATGTACCTGGTACGTGTTTGATAGTTAAAAGGTTAAAGATTTATTTATAAAGTATTTTACCAGGAAGGATACATTGGATATTTCTCTCGTTTTCAAGTATGTCCTGGGTAAAGATTAACACGCATGTGCGATTTTATTAGATGCACGTCTGTCTTTTATTACTAACATGTATTTTTCAAGCCCGGGTATATCGCGCACAATGTGGATTTCAAATTGGCATAACTTGCAGGTCCACGATGGGCGTACCAGAAATGTTCCTGTTATGTGTCGTGGCCAGCATCGGAGAAACCTTTAAAGTCACAGACATGTGCATGTTTGTAGCAAACAGGTTTTCCAGACAGTCAAGGCTTACAACATTAAAGTTGGGGAGCTGCCCCTGTGCCTCAGAAACCACGTTCTTGTCCAACTATTTCTCTAAACGGTGTGTATTGGCAAAGGTGTGTGGGGAGCACTGGTGTTTACTGTCCAACATTTGGACAAAATAAGCCATTCCATGGAGGGGGGGGGATCCTCCGGCACCATTTTAGCACGGAGGTCAGTTTGCAAAGTCTGCATTCCCGTTCTTTGCACTTAATTGGGCAGATGCTGCCGACAGCCTCTGCCCAATTTGCTAATATAATATTTAAGGTGATTTTACTCCTCTTTTGTTCCTCGGCACACACAGCTCCTCCTCTTCAATCCAGAAGTCCCTGAAGCTTTTCTACGCAATTTGTGCTTCTACGCAACTTACTTAGCATATGAATCGCAAATTGAGCACGGTGCAGAATGATGGATCAGAGTTGCGCATGCATGCATCCATTGGCTGACTGAGACCACTTATTATGGGTGGTCACAGAGGGTGACGTCAGCTCGATCTGTGTGCTGATGTCACTAGTGACCGATCTGCTGACCTGTAGCTGCCAAATTCAAATCCCAGATGCTGGTTGGGGTTGAAGAAACTCCTCCATTTCACCCAGCGATATCTCCAGATCGTGGCAGGAAGGGAGTGGGCACTCCTCACATCCTGACCACTTAAAACACACAGACAAGATCTCGCGTGTCTACTAGGTGGGCTTAAATATTACGGACTTTGCTTGGTCTTATAAAGTGCGGAAAGGGAGTTCTTGGAAGCTTGCATTTTGTGCAGTCATCGTTTAGTACAACCCGCCCTTAGAAACATTCATACAGGTCTATTCTCTAAAAGGTGAAACTCAGGAGAATTGACAGGAGGGGAGAACAATCTAGACCAAATAGGAGAATTTTTCTGGTTTGGCTATTTTGACCTAGAATTTTCACTACTCCAGCTCATTCACCGGAGTTTCACCTTTAGTGAATAGACCCGTCAGTGTTGGCTTGTATCATGGAGGTGGTACAGGTGGACTGTTACATTTTTAAATTTGCACTCTATCTAGCCACAGTTTAGGCCGGGGTCAGATGATCATTTTAAGAGCAGAAGGAACGTCAGAGAGAGTGTGCGTTCCTTCCACTTAACGCCCGTCTGGCTGCCTCACTGAGCATAGTTAGTGCGCTCAGCACTGCAAGGCTCGATCCTCCTATGGAGGAGCCCCGTCAATGCTCATATAGAGTTTTAGCGGTGGAAGCTTTGTGCACGGACACTTGTAGCAAATGCAATTCGTGCGTGCGCTAAAGCGAGTGACCGGCCCCGAAGTGTAGCAACACTGACGGATGCCGGGAGGCACGTCAGTATGGGCGCACCTACTGCATTCGCCTGACCCCGGCTTTACAGGGTTCAGGTGTCTCAGTAAAGGCTCAGACAAACCTTGCAGCAAGGTGTTTTGTGATGGAGCAGTAACATGATCTTGTATTAGTTTAGTTTAGAGTGTTTTATATTCGGCTATCAATGACAATACTAACTAAAAGAAACATTACAAGTGCTAGTTAACAGAAAGGTAAAACCGTGGAGTGCCGAGTTTAGAAGATAAGCTAGCGTGACTAGATCAATTGAGTAACCAGCTCAGGCTTCTTCTCAGTCCTTGGTTTTTGGCTACATCCTGACTCTTTACTGTATGTGTAGTCAGCATTTCCGATTACAGATGCATGTAACAAATTATAAACGTGTGGGCACTCGATGAATAATCTTGAATAATGCCATACAGAGCAGTCAATCCTTCTGAACGTTAAAAGGCGAAAATCCCTGTTCATGCTTTCATTGTGCGGAACGCGGTGTCATTTTTACGCTGTTGGTCTCCTTTGTTCCATTCCCTCCGGGGTGCGTCTTAAAAGGCAGAATGGAAAATGAGCATCGTGGAAATAAATCCTCTACACATTGCTCTACTCTGAATATGATATGAAGGGCCGATTGTCTCAGCTCGTGTGGGGTTTCCTATCAAGCGTGTACTGTGAAAAGGAATAATGGATCCAGATTATAAAAAAAAAAAAAAGAGGAGAGAAACAAAGTTTAACCTGTCTGCTGCCAAACTCAATTACCATGCTTTGTTCAATTATCAATTGTAGTTCTCTGACAGCAAAGGGTTTAACCAAATGCTCGGAACAGAGATAATTCAGTCCCATTTAATAGACGGATTTGCTAACACTATAATTCGAAAACCATTTGTGACTGTTTTCTTTCAATCCTAATAATTTGGAGTAATTTTAGCTAGTGTACCTGATCCCCCTGTGAGCTGCCTTACTGAAAGTGAAAACGCTTTATTTGCATGATAAAAAAAAAAAAACAGGAACAGTGAACTCCTCTGCCAGCTTACTTATCCAAGTGAAAAAAAGAAGTTCTTTTCTGCTTTGACAGTGGGTAAATTGCCATCATTCTTTCAAAAGATAATGTGAGGATGCTGCCTGTGTCACGTCATTAAATGCTCGTAGTGGGTTTGAGGTTGTGGCACATTGGAGATAGTGGGTATATTGAAACATGAGCATCTTCACAATTGAAACTCTTCATTTATTTCTTCTACAAGGAGCTGATCGTGTTCATCAGCAGCACCGGCATTCATTGGACTCCTGCTCTGTAATGTGCACTACCTAAGGCTGGAGAGGATTCAGGGAGACTCCCGTAAAGATGTGTGCACTGCAGAGCTGGGGGAGGAAGAGCAAGCTGAAGATTTGCAGGTGACAGAGGAAAACAGAAGGATTTGCTGAATAGAAAACAAAAGAACTTGCATAAATAGTAAATTCCCCAAAAAAGGGTTATTCAGAAAGCACCGAACGGTGAATTTCGCACCGTACTGTGCAATTTTGTGGCAGTTTGTCTATTCACCCAGCTGTCAATTCGCAGAATACTGGCGAATTGAAAGCAAAATACGGTAACTCCGAAATACCGTCCAGTTCGCCACAGATCGGCGGTATTTGGCGGAAGCGAAATTGTCCCATAGTTAATCTATTCAGAGAACATTGAACTGCACCAAAGTGTCAGTGAAATGTCCAGAGTTTTGGTGGTTCAGTTCGACAGGTTTAAAAAGGGGAATAGGATTCAATAGAAAACGCTAATTTCTTAATTTTTTTTTAAATTAAACCGTTTTTTCATTGTCAGCAAAAATTATTTTTTTCACACCTTTTGGTATTTTATCTATTTTTTTTAGGATTGCACCGATACCGATACTAGTATCGGTATCGGTGCCGATACCGGGTACTGCAGGAGTACTTGGTACTCGTGCAGTACCCCTGATATCGGAAGCCGGCATTGAGCCGGCATCCGAGGGGCTGGGGCAGTTGTCCGAATGCTCTATCGGCATTCGGACAGGCCCTGCAGCTGCTCAGTGTGTTTATACTTACCTTCCTGAGCGACGCCGGGAAAGTCTTTGCGCGTGCGCTCGTTGGAAGGCCCCAGCCGCGACCACGTGGGACCATGTGATCGCGGCTGGGGGCCTTCCAACGAGCGCACGCGCAGAAACTTTCCCGGCGTCGCTCAGGAAGGTAAGTATAAACACACTGAGCAGCTGCAGGGCCTGTCCGAATGCCGATAGAGCATTCGGTCAGGCACCTGGAGCTCTCCGCGATGATACTTACCTTCCTGGGCGACACCGGGAAAGTTTCCGCACGTGCGCTCATTGGAAGGCCCCCAGCCGCGATCACATGGTCCCACGTGGTCGTGGCTGGGGGCCTTCCAACGATCGCACGCGCGAAGACTTTCCCGGCGTCGCCCAGGAAGGTAAGTATCATCGTGGAGAACTCCAGGTGAGCGGGGGATCCGTTAGCTGGGGCAGTATCCATGAGCTGGGGCATATCCATGTGTGAGATGGGGCATATCCATGAGCTGGGGGGCATATCCATGAGCTGGGGGGCAATATCCATGAGCTGGGGCAAACCCATGAGCTGGGGCAAATCCATGAGCTGAGGCAAATCCATGTTTGAGCTGGGGCAAATCCATGAGCTGGGGCAAATCCATGAGCTGGGGCAAATCCATGAGCTGGGGGGCATATCCACGAGCTGGGGGGCATATCCACGAGCTGGGGGGCATATCCACGAGCTGGGGGGCATATCCACGAGCTGGGGGGCATATCCATGAGCTGGGGGGCAAATCCACGAGCTGGGGCAAATCCACGAGCTGGGGCAAATCCATGAGCTGGGGGGGTAAATGTCCATGAGCTGGGAGGGTAAATCCAGGAGCTGGGAGGGTAAATCCAGGAGCTGGGAGGCATATCCATGAGCTGGGGCATTTTTATATGAGGTCTGTTCTTATTGGAAAGCGGTCACATGACATAAAAAAGTATCGGTACTCGGTATCGGTGAGTACTTGAAGAAAAGTATCGGTACTCGGTCTTAAAAAAGTGGTATCGGTGCATCCCTAATTTTTTTTAGACGAAAGTTTTGATTCCAAATTTTTTTATGCTGTAACAGACCTTTTTATTATTTAGACCCATTTTAATGCATTTTTATTGGTTTAAAACACCTATTAGAAGAACAGCAGAGTTCTGTTAATTTTTTTTCTGCAGTTCAGCGCTGTTCGGCGATTACAATTCAGTGCATTACGGTGACCCTGCTGTGAATAGTGAATTCACCCAAGGGTCGTGAAATTGAAACAAGGTACAAAGCACTGAAATTTTGCTGAAATTTCAGTGCTTTCTGAATAACCCCTTTATAGTGAATAACCACTTTAGTAAACAATTAACGGCTACAAAAATGTCCCTTCAAAGAATAGTATTGAGTACCTACTTGTTTTTGTAGACAGAAACTAATATTACATATACACAGCATCAATGATCAAAATAATAACAACCAAGTAAAATGCAATGTGAGGACCCACAAACACATCTAGAAACATCCGGCAAAAGCTGTGATGTAGCATTTAATCCTCGCATGGAAAACAATGCCGATAGAGAACATTAACCTTCAAATATCAGCACACCTATTCTACAGCATCACTGGGCTCTATAACTTGGAGTACACAAGAGATGGACACTACAGATGAATTTATGTGTTCATAACATTCCAATCCATTCTTACCTAATGTATTCCCTGACTAAGAGGGTTATTCAGAGAGCACCGAAATGTCGCCAACATGTCACGGCTCTCGTTTCCCGCAGTTCAATACAATTCGGGGATTCAAAAGTTCCCCACCCTGCAGTGAATTCAGCATTCACAGCAGGGTCCCCGGCAGTGGCATCACAAGGGGGGTGGCCCGCACCAGGTGACACCACTCCATAAAAAAAAAAATCTTATTTTTGTGTTTAAAAAAAATAATAATTTTACCAGGAAGGATACATTGAGAGTTCTTTCATTTTCAAGTATGTCCTGGGTAGGCAAGGCCTAGGCTTGCACTTTCCAAGGGGTGGCAAAGACACCACTAAGGCCCGTGTCAGACGAGCGCAGTGTTCACGTCCGTGTTGCCGCACATTTGTACGTCCGTGGCAGCATAGCATTCTGACCAATGGAGCCCCACACACGAAGTACGTCTGCACGGAAGTGCAGACGCATGACGAACGCGGCATACGGATGCAGGTTAGGCAAGAACGTAAAACCGCTAGAACGGACGTGCGGAGTGCGCCCCGTCCGCATAGCTTTATGTGTGAGTGATGGAACGAAGTCAGACGGACTGCATTTATGCGTCCAGCATTTTTGACGGACAAAATGGTTTTTCATTTTAATTTAATTTCCCATGTACATCAGCCAAAAATAACGTCAGTCACAAAAACGGACCCTGTGGCCACTACTGCGTCTACCGTCAGACGCACAGTCCGTACGAAATGCGCTCGTCTGACAGCCTATAGGGAATATTCACAGAGCACCAAAATGACGCAGACATTTCAGTGTTCTGTTGTTCCCCGCACTTTGGGGAATCAAATTTCCCCGGTGAATTCGCTGCAGGGTCCCTGAAGTGCAGGGAATCAGCCACCGAATGCCACCACAAACCCGTCGCCCGCTGTTTTAAAAAAAACTACTAAACGAAAATGTCTGGAATTAACATATAAAGGTCCTAGGAATGATAATAAAAAAGGCTGTTACAGAAGAAAGAAAACACAAATTAAATTTTTTTAAAAAAATGCCTAAAAAGGATACAATTTTTTTTTTTAGCAATAAATTATTCCTTTTTAATCTGTAGTAAAAAGTCTCTAACAGTTTATGAGATATTGGATAAAAACCTACGGGATTCGCCTGAATAAACCTGCCGAATGAAACCACCGAACATCAGGGCATTTCTCTGCTGTTCGGTGTCTCTGAACAGATTCACTGCCATCGAACAGGCACCGTACTTGCTGGCAGTTCACCACAATTTGTGTGTGAGCATATGAGTGAGCTCCACAGCAATAAACTTCACAGTAATGTGCGCCATGTATGAGCATTCAGTGCAGTGGCGTAGCGTGGGGGGGCTGGGGGGGGCCGTGGCCCCGGGCGCAGTTTTGTTAGGGGTGCATTTGCACCCCTAAAACTGGCCCGCGGGTTGAGGGGACCCAGATGCCAGGCAGCGGGAGTGCCTGCCCCCCGCCCGGTCCTGAACAGTCCGTCCTGTTCTTGAAGGGGATGCAGCTGCGTGCAGGCGCAGCCGGTCACGTGGTCCGGCTAATCAGGTGGTACTGAGTCTCTGTACCACCTGACTGGCCGGACCGCGTGACCTGCGCACGCACGCAGCCGCCTCCCCTTCAAGAACAGGATGGACTGTTCAGGACCGGGCGGCGGGCAGGCACTCCCGCTGCCCGGCATCTGGGTCCCCTCAACCCCTGCCGGAGCAATATCCAGGTGAGAGCTGGGGCAAATCCATGAGCTGGGGGCAAATCCATGTGTAAGCTGGGGGGCAAATCCATGAGCTGGGGCAAATACAGGTGTAAGCTGGGTGGCATATCCATGAGCTGGGGCAAATACATGTGAGAGCTGGGGCAAATCCATGAGCTGGGGCAATATCCATGTGTAAGCTGGGGGGCAAATCCATGAGCTGGGGCAATATCCATGTGTGAGCTGGGGCAATATCCATGTGTGAGCTGGGGCAATATCCATGTGAGAGCTGGGGCAATATCCATGTGAGAGCTTGGGCAATATCCATGTGAGAGCTGGGGCAATATCCATGTGTAAGCTGGGGGGCAAATCCATGAGCTGGGGCAATATCCATGTGTGAGCTGGGGCAATATCCATGTGTGAGCTGGGGCAATATCCATGTGTGAGCTGGGGCAATATCCATGTGAGAGCTTGGGCAATATCCATGTGAGAGCTGGGGCAATATCCATGTGTGAGCTGGGGCAATATCCATTTGAGAGCTGGGGCAAATCCCATGAGCTGGGGCAATATCCATGTGTGAGCTGGGGCAGTATCCATGTGAGAGCTGGGGCAAATCCCATGAGCTGGGGCAATATCCATGTGTGAGCTGGGGCAATATCCATGTGTGAGCTGGGGCAATGTCCATGTGAGAGCTGGGGCAATATCCATGTGAGAGCTGGGGCAATATCCATGTGAGAGCTGGGGCAATTTCGATAACGTGTCCACAGGTTGGGGGGGCGCACAATTCTTGGCTGGCCCCGGGCGCTGACAACCCACGCTACGCCACTGATTCAGTGTTATATGGGAGTACTGAGTTATGAGTGAGAGTAGTTAAAAAAATAAACCGTAAAACCCAGGGGGGTGACACCATGAGTTACCGCACCGGGTGACACCAAACCTAGTGATGCCACTGGTCCCCGAGTGCAGGGAAAACCTGCTGCAAACACCCACCGAAACCGCCACAAAAAACACGCCGAACATGTCGGAAAAAGCTGTCGAGCTGCTGGAAAAAGCCGACAAGCTGACGTTTGGGGTACAAAAAATAACCCCCCCCCTAAAAAAACAAAACAAAACAAAAAAAAAAAACATACAACACAATACGATTGAAAGTGTCAAAATTGAAAACGCTGACCTTGCTCCCAGCGTGGGAAATTAAAAAGGTGATTAATGGCAGTGGTATTGTTCATTTTATGTGTGACAAGTGGAAAATACCATCGCTTTGGAACTAAAAGTAAATAAATAAAAAAAAGGTGTTTTTTTCTTTCGTTTGTTTTTAGATTTTACATGGTCACGTTTCGTATCAATGCAAAGGCCAGACTCTGACCTGTCCAATGACGCCTAACTTAACCTTGAGAGGTGTAAAGAATAGGGATGCAGGGGTCCAAAATCCCCCCCAGTGCTTTTCGTTGCAGTGCGGTGGTTTAGATTATTGATGTAACAATTTGCAACAACGGATTGTGCCATCACCTCCACACCTGTTGGTGACATGAGAAATGAGATGGCGAGTTAGTGCAGCATTATTGCTCACTTTATAATTGAAAAGTGAAAAATATTTCTGTGTTAGAAAGAAAAAGAAACAAAAATATAGATTATTTT
Source organism: Leptobrachium leishanense (assembly GCA_009667805.1). Lineage (NCBI taxonomy): Eukaryota > Metazoa > Chordata > Amphibia > Anura > Megophryidae > Leptobrachium > Leptobrachium leishanense. Next base: position 149,257,946 of record CM019066.1, on the reverse strand, counting down.
ATTTTTATAGTTACATTGAACCTGGTCATGTTTGCTATCATTAGAAAGGCCATGCTCTGGCCTTTCCAGTGATACCTCACATGACCCTGTAGCTACTATGGAGTTTGAGATATAGGGGTCCAAATGACCATCAATGCAGACCAAAAAAAACATACAACACAATACGATTGAAAGTGTCAAAATTGAAAACGCTGACCTTGCTCCCAGCGTGGGAAATTAAAAGGGTGATTAATGGCAGTGGTATTGTTCATTTTATACGTGACAAGTGGAAAATACCATCGCTTTGGAACTAAAAGTAAATAACTAAATATTTATCAATGCAGAATCAATACAGACATACACGTTTATTCAAAAAGAATCGAAAAGTCACCGCACGTTCCGTAACTTTTCGTTCAATTCGGTGCGATTTGGCAATCCCATTTCGGCAACCCTGCGGTGTATTCAGCAAGCACCACAGGGCCGTCGTAGTGCAGGGAAAACCCGGTGCAAACCCGCCGAACACACACCGAAACCTGCAAAAACATCTGGATTAACCCCGCCAAACACGCTGGAGAAACCCGAGCAGCCACCGATCACAGTGCAGAGCAGCCGCCGGAAAAAGCCGACACCGCAGACGAATGGAGTGGAAAAAAACAAAAAACAGTACGCTTGAATGTTTGAAAAGTGAAAACGCAGTTTGCAAATAAACTACAGAGCAAAAATGTCTGAAATTTACATTGAAGATCCAATGAATGATAATAAAAGGGAAAAAAATTATTCCCTAAAAAAATCCTGATAAATCCTTAAAAAGATCCTAAAATGAAATCTATACATAAGAGACTTTTTACTGCAGAATATTATAAATCAATGGTTTATTAGATATTGAATTAAAACGGGAATATTTTTAACATTGAAGCCTATGGGATTCGCCCAGGGGTGGACTGACCCATTGGGCACTCGGGCACTGCCCGAGGGTCAGCAGGGGCCCGGTTTGGGGCGACACACTGGGCCCCCGCCGGTTTCCCTCTGCCTCTGATAGATATTAACAGGCAGCCAGCAGCGCACTGTGAAAATGCCGCAGTGGTGCCTGCGCCGCCCACTCACGTGACGTGTCACGTGAGGGGCAGCGCCAGTGCAACGTGCCTGCTCCAGTGTTAGACTGGGATGCAGGCACGCTACAGGCGCCACCGCGGCCTTTTCAGAGAGCGCCGCTGGCTGAATGTTAATTTCTATGTACAGAAGGAAACCGGCAGGGGGTCACTGTGTCGCCCCAAACCGGGCCCCTACCGACCCGCATCCCGACACAGCCGGTGAACAACGGGGGGGGGGGCGCAATATATATCCATATTTGAGCTACTGGGGGCAATTCATATCCATGTTTGAGCTGCTTGGCGCAATTCATATCCATGTTTGAGCTACTGGGGGCAATTCATTACCAGGTTTGAGCTACTGGGGGCAATTCATTACCAGGTTTGAGCTACTGGGGGCAATTCATTACCAGGTTTGAGCTACTGGGGGCAATTCATTACCAGGTTTGAGCTACTGGGGCAATTCATTACCAGGTTTGAGCTACTGGGGGCAATTCATTACCAGGTTTGAGCTACTGGGGCAATTCATTACCATGTTCGAGCTACTGGGGGGGTCAATTCACTACCATGTTCGAGCTACTGGGGTCAATTCATTACCATGTTTGAGCTACTGGGGGAAAATCATTACCATGTTTGAGCTACTGGGGCAATTCATTACCATGTTTGAGCTACTGGGGCAATGCATTACCATGTTTGAGCTGCTGGGGCAATTCACTACCATGTTTGAGCTGCTGGGGCAATTCACTACCATGTTTGAGCTGCTGGGGCAATTCACTACCATGTTTGAGCTGCTGGGGCAATTCATTATCATGTTTGAACTGCTGGGGGCAATACATTACCATGTTTGAGCTGCTGGGGGCAATTCATATCCATGTTTGAGCTGCTGGGGGCAATTCATATCCATGTTTGAGCTGCTGGGGGCAATTCATATCCATGTTTGAGCTGCTGGGGCAATTCATATCCATGTTTGAGCTGCTGGGGCAGTATATATATCCATGTTTGAGCTGCTGGGGGCAGTATATATCCATGTTTGAGCTGCTGGGGGCAGTATATATCCATGTTTGAGCTGCTGGGGCAGTATATATCCATGTTTGAGCTGCTGGGGGCAGTATATATCCATGTTTGAGCTGATGGGGCAGTATGTATCCACGTTTGAGCTGCTGGGGGCAATACATTACCAGGTTTGAGCTGCTGGGGGCAATACATTACCAGGTTTGAGCTGCTGGGGGCAATTCATATCCATGTTTGAGCTGCTGGGGGCAGTATATATCCATGTTTGAGCTGCTGGGGGCAGTATATATCCATGTTTGAGCTGCTGGGGGCAGTATATATCCATGTTTGAGCTGCTGGGGGCAGTATATATCCATGTTTGAGCTGATGGGGGCAGTATGTATCCACGTTTGAGCTGCTGGGGGCAATACATTACCATGTTTGAGCTGCTGGGGGCAATTCATATCCATGTTTGAGCTGCTGGGGGCAATTCATATCCATGTTTGAGCTGATGGGGGCAGTATGTATCCACATTTGAGCTGCTGGGGACAATACATTACCAGGTTTGAGCTGCTGGGGGCAATTCATATCCATGTTTGAGCTGCTGGGGGCAGTATATATCCATGTTTGAGCTGCTGGGGGCAGTATATATCCATGTTTGAGCTGCTGGGGGCAGTATATATCCATGTTTGAGCTGCTGGGGGCAGTATATATCTATGTTTGAGCTGCTGGGGGCAGTATATATCCATGTTTGAGCTGCTGGGGGCAGTATGTATCCACGTTTGAGCTGCTGGGGGCAATATATACGCACGTGTGAGCTGCTGGGGGCAATATATACGCACGTGTGAGCTGCTGGGGGCAATATATACCCATGTGTTGCATTGTAGGGGATGGTTTTTTTTAGGGGTGTGGCCTCATGTGGGTGCGGAACAAGGGGGCCCCCCATGACCTCCTATTGCCCGGGGGCCCCGTTAGTTGTCAGTCCGCACCTGGATTCGCCTGAATAAAACTGTAGAATGAAACCACCGAACAGCAAGGCAATTCGGCAACTTTTCACTGCTGGCTTTTGTTCTCTGAATAGACAAAGCATTGCTTCTCTGGGGATTTCACTGCCCTCGAACAGGCAATGAACAGGCATCGTATGTGCAGGCTATTCGCCAGGATTTGGCGAACTGCTTGCTCTCAGAATAGCCGAATGGCCAGGAAGGTAACCGTACGCTGAATTTCACTGTTCTGTTACCTTTTTCGGCCACAATTCGGATCTCTTTGAATAACCCTGATAGTTATACTTTCTCTGGGTCTATTCTGGAGCCTGGGCCTGGAGCTGCTGCTTCATCAGCCCCTATGTTAATCCGGCCCTGTTCTTATCTCTTAAAAATCAGACTAACACCTACATCCAACAGTGGTTATATATTAGGCTGGAGCCATTTTATAGCAATACTATAGTAACAATCATTACTCCTATTATAGTTAAAACAAACGTATGGGGAGATTAAATTCTCAATTTGAGCTATCTGTTGGAATATTTTACGAAATCAGTTAAAATAAATCACCAGTTTACGCATGTTGCCCGTTTGGTTGTGCTTGAATAAAACCTTGACTTGAGTTAGTGTTCTAGGAATAGGTACATGAAGAAATTAATTGATGACATCATGTGGATTGCCAGATGTACATTGAATATTTCATTTTACTTTATTAGTTACACTACATTCAGGCATGAAAGGGAAATTAGATTTAGTAAACTGTAAATCAGATTTGGCTGGGATTCCTTTCTCCATGTACAGTTTAGGGTTGATCCAGTTTGTTGACAGAAACTGAAACTCAAATTTATAATTTGCTTCTGAATTAATGAAGCAGAACAAATAAAGACAAGTGCTCGAACAAATTCCCAATCAGCACTCATTCAACTAATAGCAAACAGAGAGGTTTACACAAACAGAAAAATTAGACTGGAATTTTAAAATGAAAATTACTATTATAAATCTGGCCTCATAAAGTGTGCTAATAAATAAACCATCTAGTTTGCCCTTTCACAACAGCAAAGAGAAAATACCATGTTTATGAGTGCTAGGTTTTCAAAATCCTGGCGAAAATTGGCAGTGCGGGTGTAGACAGATGACAGGCGGAGATCGCCCACCAACCGGGGTTGTCTAGATGGGAAGTGCTTGCGGAGTAACGAAGACATGTAGGGAGAGGTTGAGTTATTGAGCAATTTGAAAGTGTCAATATTTTAAACTGAGTCCTGAAACATACAGGAAGCCAATGGCGGGACCGGCAAAGGGCGGAAGTACGCGAGGTGTGTCTGGAGAGAAAAATAAGCCTGATCCCTGCATTAATTACAGATTGCAAAGGGGCAATACGGGAGTTGTATTGTAAAGCATTGGCTGGTTGAACAAGAGAGCTTCTCGATTCAAATAATCATCGGTTGGGAACCCACATATTTCCTGTAGCTGGAAGATAAATGATGTGACTGCTCAGTGAGATGAAAACTATCAACAATCATGATGCTTATTTTATTATAAAAGGTTTTTAATCCGGTCTATTTTTGTATTGTCATAAATCTCCATATAATCAGCATGTACCATTTGGGAATAAAATATATTTACTGCCTTAACCTAATCGCAACGTCTGCATTAAAAAAAATGGTTAAACACAATGATTCAATGGACATTTTAACTATGCTGATAAAGCATTACAGTTGCCTGTGCTCTAAGCAACCCTCATGCAGGAGGCTGGAAGCAAAGTTGTGTTGTCATTTTTGAGAAAGCCTAACTGTAAAAACCTCTGGGTCAAAATTCCACAACAAGGAGATAAATAATAGCATAACTACCGGTCCTCGTTTATAAGAGGTAAAAAAAAAAAATAAACTACACTGTAGACGTATGCTATTCAGTTTGGACCAAATATAAATTTGGCTGAATAGCGACCGTATTGGAAATCTGAAAACATCAGAATCGCCAAACCAAAAACACTCCCGAAACAGATTTTATGAATCGATCCGAAATGACCCAATTTCTAAGAATCTACAGAGAGGGCACCATTCGTCCAATCTGGTTTCTGGGACTGTTGCACCTGGTCAGACACCTAGGAGATCTTTAAATAGCAGAAACTGACAGAGCCCGGTCGTGGTTTTCTGTATACCCCTCAGTGCTTTCCTTTATTTCTGTTATCCTTTGGTTTTGACCTCTAACTATTCTCGATTCTGATTTCTACTTTTATTCCTGTTTCGATTAAACGGATTGCGTGTGCTGACCCTGGCTTTAGTATCTGGATTTTGGCTTTGCTCTATACTCCCTATATGGTTATTTGTTATACTGATTCTGTGTACCGACGTCCGGCTTATATTTGTACGGTGATCTTTATCTTACCCATTGGTTTCAGTACTTCTATGTATTGTCATTGTTCTCATTCTTTATTCAGAAATAGTACTGGCCATCCTAAGGACCAGTCTGTCAGATTAGGGGTTTCATTACTTTACTGCGTTTTGGCTCAGTGCTGGGTGACTATCCTGACAAGTAACTCAGACCCTAACTATAGCCCCAGCACTAAAAATAATCCTAAAAGTAAAAAGGCATCAGGTTTGGCCATTGGGAGAACAAGTAGAGCTTAGTGAATTTATTTTATGAAACCTCATAACCAAAGTAAAAACACCAAAGTACATGACACTGGGGCACTTCATTATTTTACTCGACACCAAACTCAGAATATAAACTCCCTTCCTTTACTGAAAACATTTTATTCTTCCAGGGTATGTGAAACTGTGTACTCTAGTTCCCTTTCTCAGATCTCTGTCATCACGTCTTCATGAAAAGCTAAGCATGCGGCTCCTTTGTCTAAAATTAGGTTCTCTATTCTAATGCTATTCGCTGTGATTACTGGAACGGATTCTATTCCATCTTCCAACTGCTTTTCCCTGACTTGTTTCCCATATAGCCTGCACGACACATGAATTCACAGGACTTATTTTACTCTGCTCAGTTGCATCGATCACCGTTCAGATTAATGCAATGATTTTACAATGAATAAGTCTAGCAGGTCTATTTACGGAAGGTGAAAATCAGGAGAACTGGCAGGAGAAGAGAACAATCTAGACCAAACAGCCGATTTGCAAAGTGAGAGAAATGGAAGAATTTTTCTGGTTCGGCTATTTTGACCTAGAATTTTCACTTATCCAGTCATTCTCCAGAGTGTCACCTTTAGTCAGGGGTCAAGTACTAAAACATTAAGTGTGGGAACTCAACAACATTTCTGTACATTTTGATTTCAAAGATTACTGGGAGTCACAGCGGCTGCAGTATAGTGACCGCTGCTGTTTGTACGTTTCTGCGCTGTTAGTGTTTAGGTCAAATTTTCCTCTTACTCATTTATTCAACCCACACATATTATACACCGTTTTTCCCGCCATTAAATGGACTTTATAGAAATACCATTATTTCCATCATATCGAATAATTTACTATAAAAAAAATAAAAAAAAAAATTTAAATATGAAAAAAAAAAAAAAAAAAGGTAAAAACACACTTTTTCGTAATTTAATCCCCAAGATCTACAGCCACCAAAAAAGACCCCGGCTAAATAGTTTCAGAATTTTGTCCCGAGACTAGAAATACCCAATTTTTACATGTTTTTGCTTTTTAACCCAAATGCGCTGCGCTCATTCTGACCATTTTGTGCTAATTATTTTGAGATGACAGCCTAGGTCCTATTTAACTTAACCCCCCACCCCAGACAAAAAAAAAAAAAAACTTAAATGGTTTTTTTTTAAATTTTATTTTTAAACCAAACCTGGTCATGTTTGGTATCATTGGAAAGGCCTTTTCAATGATGTCAAATATGACCATCTACTTGCCACGGATCGGGAGATAAGGGGATCCTAAGGATCCCCCTATCTCTACATGGCAGCTAGAGGGTTAAACTGGCCCACTGACATCCTCACACATATGGTGAGGTTGTCAGTGGGTGGGGGGGGACCTGGAGGCTTGGCTGACATCCAAGATGTCAGCCCCCCTCCAGGTTCGAATCGCGTTTTGGTGCAAATTAGCGCCGAAACGCGATCCGGCAGCGAAATGGTTAATACTATACACCGCTGAAAAGGGGAGCCTCTTCCCTTTTCAGCGGTGCAAAAAGCATCTCTCTAGCTTCAATGGTTGGGGAGACAGAGGGCTCCGAAGGAGCCCCCCCTCCCCTCCATTGATTTCAATGGGGGCGCCTGCTGATGACGTCACCACGCAGCGTGGTGACGTTATCAAGCTCGCCGGCCCATGCAAATCAGGAGGGAAGGCTTCCTCCCTGCCAGATCTGCAAGGGATCCAGCGAGGGAGGTAAGTATCGGGCGGGAGGGGGGGGGGAGGTTAGGCGCCGCTGACGTACCATGTACGTCCGCGGGTCTAAGCTAGACCCGTGGGCAGGACGTACATGGTACGTCAACGCTCCTTAAGGGGTTAAATCCAGGAAAAACCCGTAAATATATAATTTTATATAATTGTGTCTATATAGAAAGGTTTTGCACTTTCCCAGTATATCAGCCAAAAGGGAACGAATTTCCCCTTGCTAAAATGGTGAGGGAACTCAGTTTCCATAGGACTTGACCCTGCCTTTAGTGAATAGACCTGTAGATGTTTTTACCACGTTTTCCTATTTTTGAATCATTTTCCCCAAACATGACAGAGCAGCGTAGATCTCAAATTGATGAACAGCCCAGGGATATTCTGCTGTGGCCAGGAAATGTTCCCTCATCCTATAGCCTCAGATCCAGGACCAGCACCTTACTTGCAATACCACAATACAAAAAGAAAGTGGCTCGATCCTCATTTTCCTACAGAGCACCGCAAATATGGAATAACCTCCCAGACACCATCAAATCTTACCCCAGTCTAAAGTCACTCAAGAGCTCCCTATTAACATACCTCAATACGAAATGCACCTGTAACAGGGGAGTATAAATATATTCTCCTTTATAGTAAAATCATCCTCTTACAAATGGATAATCTTATGAGAACGTCTGCTCTTACTGAAAAAACCTTTAACATTTCAAACAATCAAATTGATTGTGATTCTATTTTAATTGTTATTGCGGCTATATTTAATTAAGAGCTGGTCATTTTGCTCTATAGGTGGTAGTCCTGGAAGAGTTACCGTTTCTTCTAAAGAGGGACTTTCTAATAGAAAGAAAGGTTTATGATTTAAGAAAACATTATTTGATACAACAATTCACAAATATTTCTGTCTTTTCCCGTGGAAATAGCCTCAGGTCTCCTCAGCATTTTCTAGTTAAGTAGCCCAATATGCGGCCCCTTTCCAGGATATTATAGTTGCCGCTCGATAATAGTAAGTACTTACTATTTTGAGAGTGGAGCCAGAATAGCTACTGGCTCTAGATTAACCTAATCTGGTTTTACTGCTAACCTGTCTAATAGGATATATCGGAAATGTAGAATTAACAAAAAAATTATCAAGTAACAGACATCCACCATCTTGCCATGAAAGAAGGAGGCTGCCATCCAGTGGCAAACTCAAGTAACTGCAAAGTAACAGCAAATATTAATAACTAAGACTTCAAGTTTGTTGGTGTTTTCATTGATTTGTAGGGTAATCCAAATTATAAAGCAACAAGTCGCCACATGGACAATTAACTAATAATAAACTGCTGCAGGGTTTCCATTATTCATTAGCTCGTTGGTGCAGTGTGTCATTAAGTGGCAGATGGCCAGCAGTGGTTAACCGCCTGATACTCAGAAAATTACTTTTTATATTTCTTTCTTTTTATAACTTAAGTATAAAAGAAAGATGTGCTGAACTCCAGCACATCTTTCTTTTATACTGACTTACAAGGTGGAAAAGGGATATACCAACAAGTGGTCTGGAGAGGCAGCTGACTCCGCAAATACCAGATACTGTAGGACTTATTTCTTAATCTTCCCTGCACGATTGTAAAAGTCTTAATGATTGTGAAAGTAACAACCTGGAGTATATAGGGTAAGACTGTAAATGTCACATTACTTTGTTTTATCTTAGATTGTATTTAGGTTGTGTATTTGCCATCACCACCGGGTGGCGACAGTGGCACAGATTATCACCATTTTTAAACAGTAATGAAAGCATAGACGATGGCATGTTCCTCTCCCCCGCCCATTTCAATATACCACCTGCCTTGCATAAGTGGGAGAGCACATGTCCAGCCCCAAGTAATTGAATAGCCTTCCTGACAGCAATTGGTGTAAGTGCCGCGATGGATTATGGCGTGTCCTCTCCACCTGGTTTATTATAGTTTAATAGAACACGCTGAACATGAGGTGGTGGATACACCACCCAAGTATTTCAATAGCCCTCATTTGATGAGCACAGGTGGGAAAGGGAAGTTATATTCCCTTCCCCCTATTATAGCCCACCTGCTGCACATGGATTGAGACTGGACAATGCCATGTCCATCCTCCATGTCTATTGTCATCCCACCCACCTGAACCCCATGTGTGTTGGGGGTGTAGGCTCTTTGGAATGGTGCACATTGGCAAGTCCACTGCCTCCTGTTTTCTTTTTTAAGCCCATGGGTGCAGGTCAAGGTCAGGATGGGAGCGACCATGACCCATCTTTATAATATTGGACCCCCAATATGAGTGTCAGGACAGCAATAGTTGCTTAGCTGCTATTGTGTTAACCTGCTGGGTAGCAGGCTGTGAGCATCTCATAGTTGCTCGCCACTTGGGTGTTATGGGGGTCATAACATGCTATGCCCGATGTAAATTATTTATTTATAAAGGATTTTACCAGGAAGGATACGTTGAGATTTCTCTCGTTTTCAAGTATGTCCTGGGCTCGAGAACATTGAGTGGTTACAGAAATAGAAAATAGTAAAATGCAAGATATTAACACAAGACCAAATACAGATTAACAGAAAAATAAATATGGAGGAAATAAAGTCATTATGTTATATGTTTACAGGTGCATTCTGTATTGAGGCATGTTAATAGGGAAGTCTTACGGGACTTTAGACTGGGGCAAGATTTGATGGCGTCTGGGAGGTTATTCCAAATTTACAGTGACAAACAGCCAGTCGCTGCTAATATACCCCCCCCCCTTCCGACTAGTATCCCTTGGATTACTTAATTTCTAAAAATAATAAAAGAACAGAAGAAATTGTTAAATTGTATTTGGTATTATTTGATTCTAAGAATTGCGTTCAACAACAGTGATTGCACGACTGTCAAAAACCATCTAAATTGATAAATCTGCAAAAAAGTAATAATATTTGGAGAAGAAACAAACAACAAAAGAGCGCAGAAAAAAAACTAAAAAAAGATATTTTTTTTAGACACTGCTTTGTCCAAAAATAAAAACACAAGACAATTCCATACATTAACTACTACAATGTCAGGAGTAAGCAATGGATGCTAAATTATTCTATGCACCACAATTCCCACTGAAGGAGCTTATTATCAAAAAATAAAACATTTTTGCCCTGTGATGTATTCACTAAACCATGAATCGTACAGAACTAAACAATGGAAAATAAAATGTTAGAATTATGATATATAATAATAATTAAAATTATAAATATAAATTGTATAGCTGTATTTATGGCATAGTTTGAAATTTCCTGTGTATTTCCACATCCACAGGGGCTCCTCATTCGCACGAAAAGTGCACTTTGACACTTTAGTAAACAGTAACCAGTGTCCTTATTTATAATCTCGCATGGATAAGGTAATATAAATCCTTGTTCATGGAGGCATAAAATCTGCGACACCTTTACGATGGTCTTTAGTACTCAACCACCAAAGAAATAGCTCTCCAAGTACGGAAATGTAAATGTGTGCGAATCCTTTACTTTTTAGCCGACATGCATACACTTATTCTTAGTATTTAGGTTTATTCACAAAACTAAATAGAAAAATACTTGTACATCTTATACTAATGCAGAAGCCAGAACTGTAGACGGTTTCAGTGTTCCTCGTTCATTTTCAAACAAACAATCCAAAGTTTTGTAAACAACCTATAGAGCCTTCTATTATTGCAATCACACAAGGTGCAGGCTACGCTAGAGATTGACAAGGTGAGAGAATTTTATATATTAACCAAATATCACGTGTCTGAAAATAAACTAACAGGTTTAATTGCTATAGAGGTTATCCACTAACTACCATTGTTTCACTGAAGTTCAATGCAGTTGTTAAGCAGTAAATAAAATCAACGTTGTTGCAATTACGGCTAACCAGAGAGGTTAAAGTCAACAACAGTAGACAAAGTTGCTTCAAACAATGGTGAACAACACTGAACAACAATACCACGGTTATTCTTCCAAAGAAGAAATCACCTGCAGCTACTGGCCATTACTATTGTTCCACCGGCTTTTGCAACTATGGTGGATATACTTTGACAATTTTAAGAGGGGCGATCTTCATAGAACGCCCATAGAAGCTACGATAAAAACAACGCTAGTCAACTTCGATTAAACCTATGTTGAAAACAAAAAAAAACACAAAAAAGTCAAGTGCAGCTATTGTCCATATACTGTTATTCTACTTATGATTGCATATATGATGTGTAAACTCCAGCAATTTTTAAGCGGCAATCTTGGGCTAGGGTCAGACTAACGCAGTATTAACGTGCGTTTAGCTGCACTTAATCACGGCCGTGCTAGCAGCAAATTACGTCCAATGCCGGGCAGCATACAAACAACAGCCGTACAAAAGTGCGGCCATGCAAAGCAAGTGGTAAACGAACGTATTTTTTCAAGAACGTCAAACCGCTAGTACTGACGTACAGAGTGCGCTGCGTCCGCTAGCGGCGGGTGTGCGTGATTAGGAGACGTCAGACGCTGCTAATGTCCGGCCTACATAACGTCCAGACGCAAAGAGTTTTATTGATGATCCGTACAAAATCACGGACGAAAATGCGCACCGTATGACCGCTATCGCGTATTCCGTGAAAAAATGCATCCATTCGTTCGAACGCACTTTTTCACAGACAACGCGAAAAATGTGTTAGTCTGACCCTAGCCTTAATTGAAGATTCACGACAGCACGTTAAAAAAAAACGCTGAACAGTTTCAGAAGAAACCACGGTGACACAACTATGGAAACCATGCTAAAGTCTATGCTGAAAAAAGTCAGGAGAACAACAGTAGAAATTACAGTGAACTCTAGTGGGATTTCTCTAAACAGTCAAATCACCATAGCTGATCCACCAGAGTCCTAATGGGACCGTCTCCTCTACGCACCCTGATCACTTTAGCGTGTTAAAGTGGTTAGGATGTGTGGAGTGCCCTCTCCTTCCTGTCTGGTTTAGCAGAAAACGCTGTATGAAGCAGAGGAGTTTCCTCTGCCCACAAAGGTCACCAAGCAGCCAGGATTTAGAATTTCTTGGCTGCCGGTTAATAAGATCGATGTATGCACACAGAATGCGCTGAGTGAAAAAAGGTAATTATTTACTGCTTAAATTTTTTATAAAAAAATGAGCAAAGGCTGTCGTCAGCTGCATTTGCTCAATTATTTAAGAGCATAAAAAGTGAGGGGGTAATTTTCATTAGCGTTCTTCTTTTGAGTAATTCCCCCTTATTTCGATCAAACAACAGTAGTTATTAGTGAATAACCAGTTAATGTAATCGAATTGAGCACAACTGTTTAGATCAAAATAATTCTAAAATTTACAGCAAAGAATAATAAAGGTACAGGCACAGACTCAGGTAAATTAATGATGCAGAGGTATAAAGTAGTAAACACGATCGCTACAAAGCACCCACAAAAAACACCAAAACAGCATGTAGCGATACCGGTGAAAAAGATGTAGTAATTCCAAAATTTGTAATATTTGTAGGGTTCTCCACAAGGTGATAATCTTGTTATTTGTATAATTCCCAGCAAACTGCATTTTCCCGGTTTAGTGAGGAAGCTAGACTAGGAATGGCAAAACTGCAGTGTGACCGGTGTGTGAATAAAATGTGCGACATTCCAACCGCAGCCTCCAAAATGACGAGCAAGTGTATAAAGAAAAGAAATGGCTTGTTTAATCACCAAATTATCATGTCCATCAAGAAACAAAATCAGTATATAAAAATATCAAAATAGTAACTTTGAATTTTTCTCTTAAAAATAAACTTCGGATAATACATTTAATTATTATTAAATCTCTCATTTAATTTGTTAACTCCTAATAACTGGTGCACATTCAACTTGTTTGAACAACTTTGATAAAGGTGAATGTGTTCCCCCCCCCCCATAGGGAAACCACTTGCGGCATAGGATTTTTTTTTTTTACTTTCACTACTTTACTGTGGATGCTGAGGCAGAAAAGCCTGGCTAACACAGTGGGAGCAAACCTGTCGTTTGGTAATCCTCTCATGCTCCAAAGGGTCCGCTGTCCCGTACCAGACTTTCACAAAACCGATGGGCCGCACCAAAGTAACTATTAAAAGGAACCTTTATTCACTGCTCAAGGTGGCTAAAATTGCGACGTTTCGGCTCTAGGCCCTTGTCATGCATTACCGTTGATGCTGATTTTGAACAAAATTTCCCACGTCTGTAAGGTGTGGGGCTCAGACTTGTGGCAGTGCCTACTGAATTTGGGATGATTGAGAAGGAAAACTCTACACAAACTCTCACAGCTCAAATCAATATTCAACATAGTTTTACTGAATCTAGCTCATCGAAAGGATCCATAAGACACAGATCTCTGGTTTTAGACTGACACTCATCACATTTGGTTCTCTCCTATGCAGAAAAAAAATGGTTTACTGCCTATTCCCTATCAGGGCAGCTGCGTGGATCAGAAGAATCCAGCCTGCTCTGAATATAAAAACATAAAAGAAAAAAAAAGTTATATTTTTTTTTTCCTTGTTAAATTTTATACATAGAACAGGCTAGATACTTCTGGTTATGCAGCCACCCTGATAGAGAATGGCCGCAAAACCATTTTTTCTGTATATATGTATATTTTGTTGTATCCCCAGCCAGGTCATTACTGTAGCTACCCCTTTCCATGTTTTTCTTTTTAATCCCAAAGTGGAATTGTTCCTGGTGCGGGTACAAGTATAAACCCATCGGTTTGCTTCTTAGCTGATAAGCAGCACGGGGATATGTGGTTGCTTAGAGAAGCTGCTCTTGGTTTCATTAGGTAGGACCCACCTGACCCAGAGGTGCCGTGATGTGGCGGGTGAGCGTCCACTCAGGGGCGGATCCAGGGGGCAAATGCCCCCCTCCGAGAAAAGAGCCGCCGGCGGCGTTCTTCTCATCTCCCTACGAGGTGAGCGGCCGTTGGCATGATGCAGCTTGGCCGCTCACCTGGGATGGGAACCACCTGAACAGCAAGCGATCTCGCGGCTGATCCGGTGGTTCCCGGCGAGCGGCCAAGCTGCATCATGCCAGCAGCCGCTCGCCTCGTAGGGAGATGAGAAGGACGCCGGCGGAGCCTGGGGCCCAGCAGAGGTGGTGAGAGCTGGGGGCAATATATACCAATGTAAGCTGGGGGTAATATATATATATATCCATGTGTGAGCTGGGGGCAATATATTTATCCATGTGTGAGCTGAGTGCAAATATATCCATGTGAGCTGCCTGGGGGCAATATATATATATCCATGTGAGCTGCCTGGGAGCCGGGGGCCAATATATACCGTCAGGTCCAGAAATATTGGGACATCGACACAATTCTAACATCTTTGGCTCTATACACGACCACAATGGAGTTGGAATGAAACAAACACAATGTGCTTTAACTGCAGACTGTCAGCTTTAATTTGAAGGTATGCACATCCAATTTAAGTGAATGGTGTAGGACTTACATCAGTTTGCAGAGGTGCCTCCCACTTGTTAAGGGACCAAAAGTAATGGGACAATTGGCTTCTCAGCTGTTCCATGGCCAGGTGTGTGATATTCCCTCATTACCCCAATTACAATGTGCAGATTAAAGGCCCAGAGTTCATTTCAAGTGTGCTATTTTCATTTGGAATCTGTTGCTGTCAACTCTCAAGATGAGATCCAAAGACCTGTCACTATCAGTGAAGCAAGCCATCATTAGGCTGAACAAACAAAACAAACCCATCAGAGAGATAGCAAGAACATTAGGCGCGGCCAAAACAACTGTTTGGAACATTCTCAAAAAGAAAGAACGCACCGGTGAGCTCAGCAACACCAAAAGACCCGGGAGACCACGGAAAACCATTGTGGTGGATGACCGAAGAAATATTTCCCTGGTGAAGAAAACACCCTTCACAACAGTTGGCCAGATCAAGAACACTGTCCAGGAGGTAGGTGTATGTGTGTCAAAGTCAACAATCAAAAGAAGACTTCACCAGAGTGAATACAGAGGGTTCACCACAAAATGTAAACCATTGGTGAGCCTCAAAAACAGGAAGGCCAGATTAGAGTTTGCCAAACAACACCTAACAAAGCCTTCACAGTTCTGGAACAAGATCCTATGGACAGATGAGACCAAGATCAACTTGTACCAGAGTGATGGGAAGAGAAGAGTATGGAGAAGGAAAGGAACTGCTCATGATCCAAAGCATACCACCTCATCAGTGAAGCATGATGGTGGTAGTGTCATGGCATGGGCATGTATGGCTGCCAATGGAACTAGTGCTCTTGTATTTATTAA
The DNA here is from genome assembly GCA_009667805.1 of Leptobrachium leishanense. NCBI lineage: Eukaryota > Metazoa > Chordata > Amphibia > Anura > Megophryidae > Leptobrachium > Leptobrachium leishanense. The sequence continues at coordinate 149,242,300 of CM019066.1, read as the reverse complement.
TGATGTGACTGCTGACAAAAGCAGCAAGATGAATTCTGAAGTGTTTCGGGCAATATTATCTGCTCACATTCAGCCAAATGCTGCAGAACTCATTGGACGGCGCTTCACAGTGCAGATGGACAATGATCCAAAGCATACTGCAAAAGCAACCAAAGAGTTTTTGAAGGGACAGAAGTGGAATGTTATGCAATGGCCAAGTCAATCACCTTACCTGAATCCCATTGAGCATGCATTTCACTTGCTGAAGACAAAACTGAAGGGAAAATGCCCGTAGAACAAGCAGGAACTGAAGACAGTTGCAGTAGAGGCCTGGCAGAGCATCACCACGGATGAAACCCAGCGTCTGGTGATGTCTATGCGTTCTAGACTTCAGGCTGTGATTGACTGCAAAGGATTTGCAACCAAGTATTAAGAAGGGAAAGTTTGATTTAGGATTATTATTCTGTCCCATTACCTTTGGTCCCTTAACAAGAGGGAGGCACATCTGCAAACTGCTGTAAATCCTACACCATTCACCTGAGTTGGATGTACATACCCTCAAATTAAAGCTGACAGTCTGCAGTTAAAGCACATTGTGTTTGTTTCATTCCAACTCCATAGTGGTGGTGTATAGAGCCAAAGATGTCAGAATTGTCTTGATGTCCCAATATTTCTGGACCTGATATATATATATATTCTCCATTTGAGCTGGAGATACAGTTGTGTTCAAAATTATTCAACCCCCAATGCTGTAAAGGGTTTTTCGGGAATTTAGTGTACATTTGTAATTGTATTCAGAATGAAATCCTACAAGGACTTTTTAAAGAACCATATGCAACTAAAATGACATCAATTGGTTTTGTAATACAGTAGTAAATGTTTCTTTTGTGAATTCTTCATTGACACAATTATTCAACCCCTTAAAGACTACCACTCTGAAGAACAGAGGTTCATTCAAGTGTTTTCAATCAGGTATTGAAAACACCTGTGGATGTCACGGAGCAGCAATAAAGCATAGTAAGCACCAATTAGGCAGCTTTAAAATGACTGATACTCAGCTCCTTCTAGACATTTACTGGTGTGGTTACAAACATGGTGAAGTGAAGAGAATGGTCCAGGAAGACAAGAGAAGAGGTGATTACTCTTCACAGGAAGGGCAATGGCTATAAGAAGATTGCAAAGATGATAAACATACCAAGAGAGACCATAGGAAGCATCATTCGCAAATTCAAGGCAAAGGGCACTGTTGAAACGCTACCTGGTCGTGGCAGAAAGATGCTGACTTCGACTGCTGTGCGCTACCTGAAGCGTAGAGTGGAGAAAACAGTCCCCGTGTGACTGCTGAGGAACTGAGAAAAGATTTGTCAGATGTGGGTACTGAAGTTTCAGCTCAGACAATACGGCGCACACTGCATAATGAAGGCCTCCATGCCAGAACTCCCAGGGGCACCCCCTTGCTGTCTCCAAAGAATAAGAAGAGTCGACTGCAGTATGCCAAAAGTCATGTGGACAAACCACAGAAGTTTTGGGATAGTGTTCTGTGGACTGATGAAACAAAATTAGAACTGTTTGGGCCATTGGATCAACGCTATGTTTGGAGGAGGAAGAACAAGGCCTATGAAGAAAAGAACACCTTGCCTACTGTGAAGCATGGCGGGGGGTCAATCATGCTTTGGGGCTGTTTTGCTTCTGCAGGTACAGGGAAGCTTCAGCGTGTGCAAGGTACCATGAATTCTCTTCAGTACCAGGAGATATTGGATGACAATGTGATGCAGTCCGTCACAAACCTGAGGCTTGGGAGACGTTGGACCTTTCAACAGGACAATGATCCCAAGCATACCTCCAAGTCCACTAGAGCATGGTTGCAGATTAAAGGCTGGAACATTTTGGAGTGGCCATCGCAGTCACCTGACTTAAATCCGATTGAGAACCTCTGGTGGGACTTAAAGAAAGCAGTTGCAGTGCGCAAGTCTAAGAATGTGACTGAACTGGAGGCTTTTGCCCATGACGAATGGGCGAAGATATCCGTAGATCGCTGCAAGACACTTGTGTCAAGCTATGCTTCACGTTTAAAAGCTGTTATAACTGTAAAAGGATGTTGTACTAAGTACTAAGATTGAATGTCACTTTGGGGTTGAATTAAACTGATAATGATGTGAGCACAGAAAAGACATGTGGTTATTTCATTATAAATGTTATGTTATATTTGTCTGACCTACACGTGCCTCTTTGATTTAATTGTAAGCAAGATGACTGAATGATCAAAATCAATGTCAAACTGGCCAAAACACTCAATTTCAGTGGGGGTTGAATAATTTTGAACACCACTGTATGTCTATCTATCTATCCCCAGCTCAAATGGAGATATATATATATATACATACACATACATACATACATACATACATACACACACACACACACACGTGAGCTAGGGCAAATATATCTGCCTGTCACTGTGAATCCAAAACCAGCTCTTGGTCAAAACTGGTAGAATGCCGCGCCGCCCCCCCCCCCCGAAACCTATGTCTGGATCCGCCCCTGCTTCCACTTCAATGGCCATTTAAGTAAACCAAAACCTCCGATTGGCTTTTGTTTCGCAAGGCGCTACAGGGGGTGAGTGCAGATTACGTCTTTTTTTTTTTTTTTTTTTTAAGGTTTAAGGCTGGGGTCAGACTAACGCATTTTTAACGTGCGTTTAGGCGCACTAAATCACCGCCGCAGTAGCAGCAAGTGACGCGCAATGACGGCCAATATACGAAGTACGGCCGCACGAAAGTCCAGCCGCGCAACGCAAGTGGAAAATGAAAGCATTTTTTCGAGAATGCAGAACCGCTAGTACTGACGTACAGAGTGCGCTGCGGCGGCATAGCAGCGTGTGTGCGTGATTAGGAGAAGTCAGACGCTGTTAATGTCTGAGAAAACATAACGTCCAGATGCAAAAAAAGTGTTTTATGGATGATCCGTAAAAAATCACGCACGAAAATGCGCATCGTCTGACCGTTTTTGCGCATTCCGTGAAAAAAATACGTCAATGCGTTCGGACACACTTTTTGACGGTCGCTGCAAATTATGCGTTCATTTGACCCTAGCCTTATACATTTGTTTTTTCTGTCTGACTGAATTCTAAGAATTGCTCAATGACATATTTATCACGAAATGGGTTATTCACAAAGTGGAGGTGTTTGCCATTATTGCAGCACTGGCAAAGCGCAGTAAATGGCAAAACAATAATCCAAAGAGCAACACTGGTATTTGCAACACTGGCACACGTGAAGAACTACATGAACTCACATTATGGAATATCCCAAAATATCGAAAAATCTGTAAGGTAGAAGGAGTTTTTCTTTTGGCTCAAGTGATTACATATGCTTTGATTGTTTGCGAGGTTAAAAGGAGAATCCAAAATTTAACTACCTGGTCGTTGGTCCAGTAAGACATTAGCTCTTACTCCCAAAAAACACCCTAGTAAGGGGAAGTCTAAAAGGAAACTGCACAGGCTGCATTATCTTTCATTCAGGAGGATTGATGGACATGTCTGTTCTGAACTGGTGAGCAAATCTCTCCCAAACATCAATGAACAGAAGGAAGTATTAGAGAGAGAACAAATGTGTCTCTACAAATGGCTGAATGTGTATAAACGTGAATGGCAATTTGAGTTAATGTCATTTTTGATTCTAAATATTGCAAGTTTGCAAGGTTATACAATGTACTTTATCCAGAGTTTGTGAACTTTGAAAGAATTTGTGCCTAACATACAGGTCAGACAAGACAACATATTTTCAATTAGAATGTAAAATAATTTAATATATATATTATATACACAAAATATTTCCTTGCATGGGCCCTTCCCTGTCTTAGACTTCATAAAGCATGAATCACAATTACCCTATGTTCTCCAGGAATGAACACAGCAAAGTAGAATGACTAACACACCATTTCTTTTTTAATACACTCCCTGCACAGCTCAATACCCTGTTTACTTTCTTGTTGCTGAGTTGCAAAACTTTTCCTCTATCCATTCACTGACATTGCCGCAGGCTTTTTTTTCTATTAATACAGCAATGCAAACTTTACGAATTTTACCGCCTAGAGAAATAGCATTTGATATTTTAGTCACTAAATGTTATTGTGTAAGATTTGAGTATACGTAGATTTGAATGGTTTTCTTAAGGATTATACAGAATCCGTGTGTAAAGTATCCAGATGTATCTAAAACAGTCACTATGCATCAAAATCTCATAATAATGGAACTGGGTTACTGAGCGTTGGAACATCAGCCTGTGTGTGTTTTCCCTTTCCAACGTAGTGCAAATATACTCATCTCATTTGGTTTAGAATAGATGATCTCTTTTGAAACTTCCCATCCTCCACCTAATTTAAAAAGCTCTAGGTAAACATAGCAAAACTGCAGATAGCTTTGCCTGGGGAGAAGGAAAAGGTCAGATCACATGCAAGACTGAGAAGTCCCTGCAAACCCTTTCATGTGGCACAGTGGTCAGCGACCTTGGCCCTCCAGATGTTTTGATTTATACCTCTCATGATGCTCATCTACTCACCAGATTGATTAAGCGGCATTGGAAATATACAGGGTTATTCAGAGACAGGTGAACTGGCCCCGAAGTTGCACAGGATGGTGAATTTCGCCGTACAGTGAAATCCTCCATATAGAGAAGCAATGTTAATCTACTCAAAGAACAACAAACAGCAGAGAAATGCCAGTGAATTGCCCTGCTGTTCGGGGGTTTCATTCGGCAGGTTTAATCAGGCGAATCCTATAGGCTTCAATGTTAAAAATATTCCCGATTTTATTCAAGATCTAAAAAACTGTCTTATTCTTTTAATTTGCAGAAAAAGGTCTATTTTTTTAAGCCATTTTTTGAGGATTTTTTCTGCAAAAAGTTTTCCCCCGTTTTTTGTAAATATAGTGTTTTTTTCTGTAACAGACCTTTTTATCATTATTATTCATAGGACCATTTTGGTTAATTCAAGACATTTCCTTCCAGTAGTTTTTTTGCAAACAGCATTTAAAATTGAAACTTTCAAATCGTTTTTTTTTTTTTTTACCCAGTTTGTCTGCCTTTTCCGGCGGCTGGTCAGCGCCGTGTTCAGCGGATCGTCTGCTTTTCCCCGATGCCTTTGGCGGGTTAGCACCGGATCTATGGGTACGTTCGGCAGGGTTGTCTGGGGCATTTTGGATCGCTCCGATTTTTCAGTTCGTATCAGAGGCTTATCGGAGTGGTTTTTGGTGGATTTTCGAATTCGTTCCCTGCACTTCAGGGACCCTGTGGTGAATGTGGAGTTCACCGCAGGGTCGGGGAATTTGATTCCCGAGTGCAGGGAATGAGAGAGCACCGAAATGTCAATGATATTTCGGTGCTCTCTGAAGAACCCCTATAGTCCCTAAAGACCTGGAAAGTCAAGATTGCTAACCCTGATTGTAGCACATAAGAAAATAGTATAAAATGTGCCTTTTAGATTTAAAAAGCAAAATAACAATTTTGACAAATCAAAGCTAAAAACAAAACTAAGCAAACTATCTAAACTAAAACTAGTAAACTTCCTTCTTGTCTGTAGTTAAAGGATCACACTGTCAGTTCACAGGTGCTTTTTAAAACCACAGAGAGTCCCGGAAGAATGTGTTTCCTCACTAAGTGGATTCATCTTTTACAGTTGTGTTCAAAATTATTCAAACCCCCAATGCTGTAAAGGGTTTTAGGGAATTTAGTGTACATTTGTAATTGTATTCAGAATGAAATCCTACAAGGACTTTTTAAAGAACCATATGCAACTAAAATGACATCAGTTGGTTTTGTAATACAGTAGTAAATGTTTCTTTTGTGAATTCTTCATTGACACAATTATTCAACCCCTTAAAGACTACCACTCTGAAGAACAGAGGTTCATTCAAGTGTTTTCAATCAGGTATTGAAAACACCTGTGGATGTCACGGAGCAGCAATAAAGCATAATAAGCACCAATTAGGCAGCTTTAAAATGACTGTGATACTCAGCTCCTTCTAGACATTTACTGGTGTGGTTACAAACATGGTGAAGTCAAGAGAATGGTCCAGGAAGACAAGAGAAGATGTGATTACTCTTCACAGGAAGGGCAATGGCTAGAAGATTGCAAAGATGTTAAACATACCAAGAGAGACCATAGGAAGCATCATTCGCAAATTCAAGGCAAAGGGCACTGTTGAAACGCTACCTGGTCGTGGCAGAAAGAAGATGCTGACTTCGACTGCTGTGCGCTACCTGAAGCGTAGAGTGGAGAAAACAGTCCCCGTGTGACTGCTGAGGAACTGAGAAAAGATTTGTCAGATGTGGGTACTGAAGTTTCAGCTCAGACAATACGGCACACACTGCATAATGAAGGCCTCCATGCCAGAACTCCCAGGCGCACCCCCTTGCTGTCTCCAAAGAATAAGAAGAGTCGACTGCAGTATGCCAAAAGTCATGTGGACAAACCACAGAAGTTTTGGGATAGTGTTTTGTGGACTGATGAAACAAAATTAGAACTGTTTGGGCCATTGGATCAACGCTATGTTTGGAGGAGGAAGAACAAGGCCTATGAAGAAAAGAACACCTTGCCTACTGTGAAGCATGGCGGGGGGTCAATCATGCTTTGGGGCTGTTTTGCTTCTGCAGGTACAGGGAAGCTTCAGCGTGTGCAAGGTACCATGAATTCTCTTCAGTACCAGCAGATATTGGATGACAATGTGATGCAGTCCGTCACAAACCTGAGGCTTGGGAGACGTTGGACCTTTCAACAGGACAATGATCCCAAGCATACCTCCAAGTCCACTAGAGCATGGTTGCAGATTAAAGGCTGGAACATTTTGGAGTGGCCATCGCAGTCACCTGACATAAATCCGATTGAGAACCTCTGGTGGGACTTAAAGAAAGCAGTTGCAGTGCGCAAGCCTAAGAATGTGACTGAACTGGAGGCTTTTGCCCATGACGAATGGGCGAAGATACCCGTAGATCGCTGCAAGACACTTGTGTCAAGCTATGCTTCACGTTTAAAAGCTGTTATAACTGTAAAAGGATGTTGTTCTAAGTACTAAGATTGAATGTCACTTGGGGGTTGAATAAAACTGAAAATGATGTGAGCACAGAAAAGACATTTGTGGTTATTTCATTATAAATGTTATGTTATATTTGTCTGACCTACATGTGCCTCTTTGATTTAATTGTAAGCAAGATGACTGAATGATCAAAATCAATGTCAAACTGGCCAAAACACTCAATTTCAGTGGGGGTTGAATAATTTTGAACACAACTGTAAGAGTGAGCAGTAACTTGACATAAAGTAGGACCTGCAGCCAGTGAGGTACCTGTACATTGATGTGACTTATGACATTTATTATCGTATTTTATAAACAAAACCTCACCATTTGGAAAGAAGTCAGGTTGTGTCTTGTAAATTACCAAATTATTTTTTTTTTCATGCGGAAGGAGCAAATGTATGATGTGTTGTTCACGGTTTTCCATATTTCTTCATTTTAATTTTTTATATTCAATGTTTTCATTATTATTTTAAAGGCCTTCAAAAACAACAGGTACAAAATAGGAAAAGGGGTAATAAAACATGGATAAGATGCACACTAGTATAATTATGGGTTGCTGGGACTAAACCGCAGAGGGAAGCAACAGCTGGTGACCAGTGGTAGCATAGGAAACAGGATGAATGCACGCTCATAGCAATCTTTACTGTGGTTTAACCCCTTCACTACCAAGTGATTCTGCAAAAAAAAAGTCAGGAACCAGTGGGTTTTGAAAAATATTTCTTTATTAAATTGTACAGTAAGAAATATTTGGGTATATTTCCTATGAATTTCTTACTGTACTAACATATTTGGCCAGTAGATGGTGCCATCTACTGCCATATTGAGTTACAGCCATTGCAGGGAACCATGGGATGCAACTGTATCGGGTGTTGAATGTCCGAGGTCAGGACATCCAGTTAGCGGATTTCACAGTTTTAGCTCTATGAGGGCACCTTCTACAGCCAAAAGCAAACGGAATTTGTTGCCAGCAAACAAACTTTATTTACTTTAGGGCTGCAGATTGAGATATCTTGATATCGGGGAACCGGATGGTGCCTTTGAAGCCTGAGATCTCTCGATCTTGGTAGTGAAGGGGTTAATAATCATTGGGTGCTCAGGGAACAAGGAGAAGTCATACCCACAATTACTTGGAGGGACTTGGCACTTCAAGATGATGGAAAGACAAAGTTTATCTGGTACACAGCAGCAGCGTTTCGTCTGAAAACTTGCTACCGCTGACTACTAAATAAACATGCAGGTCTATTCAAAGAAAGGTGAAAACCAGGAGAATTGGAAGGAGAAAATAACAATCTAGATCAAATAGCGGATTTGGAAAGTGAGATAAAAGGGAGGATTTTTCTGGTTTGGCTAGTTTGACCTAGAATTTTCACTTCTCCAGTCATTCTCATGAGGTTTTCCCTTGTGTGAATAGACCTGCTGGTTTTTCCATAATCTCTGAGTGCCAGGTCTATATACATTTACCAGGTGACCAGTTGTAGGCTAAAAATATAACCTCACATTCAAACTGTTTTCACCAAGCTTGTTGTCAACTTTTGACTCTGAACCCTAAGAGATGGGGAGCCTTATCCAGATATTTTAAAACTTGAATTCCCTCAATGCAATTTCACCATTTCTACCCTGCCTAATAAGTACTCAAATCCTATCTAAAAGGAAAAAACTTGCTCATTTCTTAAGACAGATTCTACAAAACACTAAAAACTGACAAAATTAATAATTTCCCAGGTTAAGCCCCCTGTGACATAACACACGGTTACTGTGCGACTTCGAGGGAGCGGTGCGCTAGCTTCCTGCACAGAGACTATGGCCCGTGAAAGAGACTATTGGGGAACTGGTGGACCTTTCAAATAGATTTGTTTTTCACCGTTTTATATATCTCTTCAGTTAACTAAAGATTTCTGAGGTCTGGGTGTTATTCCCTGTATAGTGTGATCTCTGTATTAGTACCTGCTACTGTGCAAGTTCTCTCTGTAAGAAATTCCTTTTGTTTTCCCCTATTTCTCCTTCCCCCATTCTCCATTGTTTGAAGGTCCTGTGTAGCTATCTGATCTGTGGTGTTGTCTGTTTGATTGTATGCAAAGGTCCTGGTCCTTGACTCTATCTGTCCTCTCTGTGAATAAACAGTTCTATTCTGACCAAGCTTGAAGGCACGACTCATGTTTTGGAGTACCAGGAATCTTCTGCCCACTGTGCCAAGGAAAGGCTCCAGGTCTACAGCTTCAGCTTATTTCTGGGGTTGCTAGCCAGGCTCTCTACAGGCACCGGGCCTTAAGCTGCGGCTAAGGTAGTAGAATAAGGTGTGAGAGTCACGAAGAGAAACTGGGTGTCCAGTGAGGAAGCAGCCTTTGGCAGATGTGACCCTGTCCGGGCACAGAGATCTGTTACACCCCCCAAACTCACATTTGAGCAAAAATCCTCCAACTAGTTTCACATACAAAATACCCAATAGTATTATTTTAAGATGCATTATCACTAGCTTGTTGAACCACACTATTCAGCATTTATTTTGGATATTCTGGAGAATTTGTATCATAAAATCAGTACATGGCTGTCAGGTAATGGTTGCTGTGGCTCCTAACCTTTAAACCACGATTAACGCTATTCACATTAAACATTCTGCACCATCAAATCTCCATTTAATCTCCCAAAATGTAAAGCACTGCTCAGATGTAAAGGATACAGTATGCTCCACCGGCTTCCAGGGCTCCATTGGTCGAAATGGCACATACAGACAGCACAGTCATACTGATGATAAAATAAGCCAACACCAGCATGCCAATGGCTTCATACAGACCAGACTGTCCGACCACGAACCCTGCAAGAAAAACAGAGAATAGTTACTGGATATTAAATTTAAGGGGTAAATATCCCATAGGCTTGTCAAGATTTCCCAATGTTAACATTTCAAGCAGTAATACATTCTAGAAATCGTTTTGGAAACACCTTGTATTGAATGTGCTTGTTTGGTCATAAACATTAGGAACCTATTATTACGCATACTCTCAATTTGGTCTAATTCTGGAGCTATGCAAAAGGAATTTCATTTACAAATAAGCTCTGGATAATGTTCCTGAAACGTCAACACAGACATGACAGCTGATGTGTTGAAATAATTTTTTAAAAAAAAATTGAGATCCATTTACGAGCAAGGATATAGGGTTTACGTACAGTGAACATATACAGATGGTTACTCCTATATAGATTTACTGTATGGGTAATGTAAAGTCATTTTCCATAAAACCACTACATCCAGCTAGTGGTTTTATGTAAAAAAAAAAACAATCACTTGGTAGCTAATAGGTTAAGGCTAGGGTCAAATGAAAGCATTTTTCGCATCGACCATCAAAAAGTGCGTCCGAACGCATTGACGTATTTTTTTTTTTACGGTGGACGCAACAGCGGTCAAACAATGCGCATTTTCGTGCATGTTTGATTACGGATCGCCAATAAAACACTTTTTGCATCTGGTCGTTATGTAGGCTGGACATTAGGGATGAGCCGAACACCTCCCGAGTTCGGTTCGGGCCCAAACCTGAACTTCCCATATGTTCGGGTCCGAACCCGAACTCCATGCAAGTCAATGGGGCTGAAAATTTGGTTTTTAGAGTGCCCTCCAAGAGGGCATATATGCTAGATATTTGCCATAAAAGGTGTATGGGGGTCCGGGTAGTGCCCTGGGGGACAGGAAACAAGGACAAAAAGTTTTTAAAAAAAAGTTTTTAAAAGGGACAGTGAGTTTTCCACGAAATAAGGGTTAAAAATAATAAAATAAAATTCCTTAGAAATATCGTGCCTAGGAGGTCCCCATAACCTGCCCGTGAAGTGGCGGGTTTCTAGGATGTATAGAAATACTTAAAAACAAATAAATGACGTTTCATATGACGGTAAATGCTGCTTGGGGCGGCAGTCTGTATGAAAAGGAGACATTTTCGTACACGCAGAAAAAGTTTACGGATTTCTTTGGCTAAATTATTGTGAAACTTATGCAGGCTTTGGATGAAAGTAACAATAGGGGCTTCAAAATTGGTCCTTTAGCGTCCAACAGTGCCGTCACACCGTAACCCCTCTGAGGATATGAATCTGATACAGGCGTCAGTGGCAGTGCACCCAGATATTGTGCTTTTGGTGCCAGGCCTGCAAGTACGATCATACAGTAACCCCTCTGTGGTATTGTGGAAGAATGCAGGGGTGAACCTTGCGGTCCTATATTAAAAAGATATGCATCTGGTTAAGGCGTCAGTGCACCCAGATATTCTGCCTTTGGTGCAAGACTGCCAGGCCAGCAAGTATCATCATACAGTAACCCCTCTGTAGTATTGTGGAAGAATGCAGGGGTGGACCATGTGGTCCTATATTGAAAAGATAGGATTCTGGTCAAGGCGTCAGTGCACCCAGATTTTGTGCTTTTGGTGCCAGGCCTGCAAGTGCCATCATAATACAGTAACCCCCTCTGTGGTATTGTGGAAGAGTGCAGGGTTGGACCCTGCGGTTCAAAAAATTAAAATGATATAAATCTGGCACAGGCGTCAGTGCAGCCAAATATTGTGCCTTTCATGGCAGCAAGTGCCTTCACACCGTAACCCTTTTGTGGTATTGTGGAAGAGTTCAGTGCTGGAGGTTTTGTGAATGCAGAAGAGGACATCCCCGATCTATTCCATTACTTCAGCATCAGGGGATAGCTGCTGATCCAGGACTGATTCATTTTTATAACGGTCAGCCGGCCTACAGAGTCGGTGGACAGACGCACTCTTTTGTCTGTCGCAAAACCTCCAGCGGCACTGAACGTCCTTTCGGAAAGCGCGCTAGATGAAGGGCAACCTAGTAGCTGCATAGCATATTGGCTAAGTTCTGGCCAGTGATCCAATCTCAACACCCAGTAAGCCAGTGGTCATCTGCTGGAAAGGTATCCAGGTCTGCCCTTGCCCCTAGGTAGTCCTGCACCATATGGTGAAGACGCTGGCAATGGGTGCCTACATTTGACGTCCCTGGCGTCGAGGACTAAAAAAATTAAAAAAAATGCATCAGTCAAGCGGCCCTGGTCTTCACCACTATTCCTCCGATCATCTGCAGCCTCAGAAGCACGTGTGTCAGCACTTGGTAATCTACCAGTGCCTGGAAAGGTGTTACACAAGTGTCGCTTTAGAGCGTCCTCACGTTTTTTCATCCTGTGCTCCCTCTTTGCAGGCAGGATGAGCTCTGCAACTTTCCCCTTGTATCGTGGATCAAGAAGGGTTGCCAACCAGTAATGATCCCTCTCCTTGATAGCATGAATCCTGGGGTCCTTTAGCAGGCTTTGCATTATTAGGGAGCCCATGCAGCGTAGGTTGGAGGTGGCATTAGCTGCCGAGTCTTCCTGGTCAATGAGGATGACCGTATCGTGCACTTCCTCCTCCCAGCCACTCACTAGCCCTTGTGTTTCTGGGCACACAAAACCCTCCCTTGAGGAATCCCCACCTTCAATGCCCCCACTACTTAAATATTCTGCCTCCTCCTCCTCTCTGATCTGAGTAGGACCCGCTGGAATGCTGTCTGCGGAAAGACTGGGGCCTTGAGAGCTAGGGAAGGCCTCCTCTTCCTCCCGCTGCTCTGCCTGTAGAGCCACATCTATAATTCCCCGCAGAGTGTGCTCCAGCAGGAACACTAAAGGAATTGTGTCACTGATGCATGCACTGTCCCTGCTCACCATCCTCGTTGCCTCCTTAAATGGTGACAGTACAGTGCATGCATCCTTGATCATCAGCCACTGCGGGGGCGGGGGGAAACAAGTTGACCTGAACCTGTCCTTGTGCCATACTCACACAGGTACTCGTTGATGGCCCTCTGCTGCTTGTGCAGACGCTGCAGCATTGCTAATGTCGAGTTCCACCTGGTGGGCATGTCACAGATCAGACGGTTTGTGGGAAGGTGGAATTCTCTTTGAATTTCTGCCAGGCGAACGCTTGCTGGGAATGACCGTCTGAAGTGGCTGCAGACTTTTCTGGCCTGGATGAGAAGCTCTGGCAGCCCTAGGTACTTGGTTAGGAAACGCTGTACCACCAGATTTAGGACGTGTGCTAGGCATGGTACATGCGTCAATTTACCCTTGCATAGGGCGGAGAGAAGGTTGCTGCCATTATCGCAGATGATCATTCCCAGCTGAAGCTGGCGTGGTGTTAACCATCTCTGCACCTGCCCCTGCAGAGCTTACAGAATTTCTGGCCCGGTGTGGCTCCTGTCCCCTAAACAAACCAGCTCAAGCACAGTATGGCATCTTTTTGCTTGAGCCATTGCGTAGACCCTGTCAGGCGTCGGTTTAACTGCCATGTCGCCAGAGACGGAGGAGGAAGAGGTGGTGGTGGTGGAGCAGACAGACCTCATACAAGCAGCTTTCTGGAGGCGTGGTGGATGAACAAGCTCCAGCACAGAGCCCCGTCTTGGATCCCTCCCAGCTGCAATCAGAGTTACCCAGTGTGCCGTGAAGGAAATGTAATGACCCTGTCCATGCTTGCTGGACCACGTGTCTAAAGTCACATGCATCTTGCTGCTGACTGCCTTTCCCAATGACTGGATAACATTGTCATCCACGTGCTGGTATAGTGCTGGAATGGCCTTGCGTGAAAAGTAATGGCGTTTTGGAACCTGCCACTGTGGTACAGCACATTCAGCAAATTCACGGAAGGGAGCAGAGTCCACCAGCTGGAAAGGCAGCAGCTGCAATGCGAGTAATTTTGCTAAACTGGCATTTAGACGCTGTGCTTGGGGATGGTTGGGACTATATTTTTTCTTTCGCTGCAGCAGCTGCGGCAACGTAATCTGACTGCGTAAATCTTCAGCTGCTGGGATGATGTCACATTGTGAGGAAGGACCTGGTACATCCATTACTGTAGCATCATCCCTGTCAGTGGAGGTTGTAGGCAATGACATGTCAGGACATACAGTGGGGGTAGAGACAGATGAGGAGGACCTACGCAAAGTTTTGCGCCAACGGGATGTGTGGCAGTTGTTCATATGTCGCCTCAAGCACGTGGTACCCAAGTGTCCGGTATCTTTCCCACGCTTAAGCCTCATCTGACATAGATTACAAATAGCAACGCTGCGCTCTACTGCACATTTCTTAAAGAACTCCCAGACAGAGTTCCTTCATGTGTTCTTTGAGACAACAGCGATCTGCACCGGAGCAGCTCTGACATGTGATGCCTTGGACTGGCTAGTGCTACGGTTGGTCACAGAGGATGTTGTGCCTCGTGTTTAATGTGCCTCCTCCTGCCCCTCACTTAATTCCTCTGTTCGATCAGGCACCCAGGTGGAGTCAGTGACCTCATCATCATTGTCATCATCACCCCCTATCTCCTCGTCACTGGAGCCAACTTGGCAGTATGCTGCAGCTCCTGGGGCAACATGAGTGCCAGTTATTTGTGCGTCATCACTGGCACCCCCTTTTTCTAGGTGGATTATACTCCCTTGCTCAACTTCAGAGATTGAATCAGAGCACTGTACTTGCTGCGCATCCTCAAGCAGCAGGTCACTCTCATTGTAGTCAAACAATTCAGCTGACTCCTCCGTGTGTGATAGCGAGGCTACGGCAGGAGTAGCTGTGGACATGGAGGCTGCATTAGATGCTTTGGCAGCTGAGGTGGACTGTAAAGCAGTAGAAGCCTGGCTGGCAGAGGACTCGGAGGATGAGGATGGCCTGGCTAGCCAATCCACCAAGTCCACTGTATGTTGCTGCTGCTTAAGACGGCCAGCACCAGTTAGAAAGGACAAGCGTGCCCCTGCAGAGGATGCACCACGTCCACCATGACCAGAGGCACAGCCTCTCGACACAGGGGCTGCTTGCCCTCTTATCTGTGTCTGGGAGCGTCTGCCTGTCCTTTCACACATGGTGAGTGATATATAGATTAATATATACAGAACTCTGATTCAACTCTGGTATAAAGTTTTAAAGAACTCTGGTATAACTCAGTGAGACACCCTGATAGTGACAAGACACAGATTACAAGTCTCAGACACCTCCTATAAATCAGTGAGACCTTGATGGGTGGCAGCCAGTGAGAACACACGGATTATAACAATTCCCAAATGTTTTAAAGAAATTAGTGAGCCCCAAAATACTGCGTGGTACTGGCTGTGTGACAAGAGACAGATCACCTCAATTCACAAATGTTTTAAAGAAATTTGTAAACCCCAAAAAAAATTTCTGGCACAGTGACAAGACACACATCACCTAAATTCCCTGATATTTGGTAGAAATGAGACCCCCCACCCCCCAGTAGCGTGGCAGACCGGCAGTAACAACACACAACTATCTCCTCTGAAATCTCCTCTCAATATGCGTGCTGTAGCTATGCGTGGAAACGTTATATAGTGTGCTGCGGGACTTAGCTCTGAGCCCGTGATTGAGCCGTGATTGGCATACTGTTGAACCTGTCTTGCACCAGACCTGTGGTCAGGTGCAAGGCTGTAGACAAATACGAGCTTCAGGCCAGTGGGAAAATGCATTGTGGTCCAACATGCGGCGGACACCCGGAAATGTTCACGATCTAATCGAACAGGCTAAGTTCGGGTCGAACTCCGAACCGTCCGAACCGAACAGCTCATCCCTACAGGACATTAGCAGCGTCTGACATCTCCTAATCACACACACACGCCGCTATGCCGACGCAGCACACTCTGTACGTCATTACTAGCGGTTCTACGTTCTCGAAATAATGCATTAGTTTGCCGCTTGCGTTGCGCGGCTGTACTTTGTATATTGCCCATCATTTGCGGCTACTACGGCCGCGATTAAGTGCGCCTAAACGCATGTTAAAAATGCATTCGCCTGACCCCAGCCTAATATTACAAGTTAAACAGTAACAGAGTTATTATGTCAACCACAGCTAAAGGTTCCTGCACATTTTGGGCTGGCAGCCACCATGGCTCTACCTGCCATTCTTGGCTCTGATGCTACCCTGACCTTGTGGCCTCTACTTTGGCCTTCTGTTGACCTGTGGGTCTGTTAGGAGTGAGCCGCGTATGTCACCCTAGTCAGTGCTCGCCTACGTCTTTTCTACCTTACTACCCCCTCCCTGATGTATGAGCTCTTCCCGTTTTCCTCCCATGCTTTGATCTTCTTGTGATGACCATTATATTTTCTCAATGCTATTGGATGATTCTGTCTGATGACTTCTCCACATTTGTGGTTTTGTTGTCCCACTGTGTATTATTGTACTGACTGCATACCTTCCTCACGTAGATTGTAAGCTGTTGGACAGGGTCCTCTCACACACTGTTCAGTGTGTGTATTGTGTATGTATATTCGTTATTCTGTCTCACCCATTGTACAGCGCTACAGAACTTTGTGCTTTATAAATACTTGTAACTAATAAAAATTTTAAATATAGAAAAAAAAAAAAAAGGTTACTGCACACTGTATGTGCTTTTTATCGGTTTGCATGAGACAACATGTATTTCCTTCATTGTTACAAACCATGCAGAGAGTTGTGGAGGAGGAGCTTCCTGCTCTGTGTTTCAATGTGATTCTCACCATCAGCAAACCGCTCTGGGGAACCTTAACATCCCTGGTTTCCAGTATACAATAGAGAAACAAAGTACGGTGGGCTGCGTTTGGTTCCCTGGACTGCAGTGGTGCCACTCCCGTTTATTCTCATCTAGAGCATGGGACAAATGTTTCAGGATGGCACCCTTTATCGATGTACATTGCAGAGCTATTTGGAGAAACACTACGGGCCCTATTCCACAGTTGTCGTTAATCTTTTACCGCCCCGGGGTGTACTATACCATCCCTGCAGCAGGTAGAACTGAACGTCACGGGGTGGTGTAGTGCACCCTTTTGGTGTCTTTGTGCCGTGACAGGCCCGCCCACAAGTTGGCGCGCATCATTGGCCTGCAGCCAATGACGCATGAGGCTCATCAGCTGCATAGATGGGCCAGAAGAGGGGCTTGCCACAGCAGCCGGTATTAACGGCCTCCACCGTGCACAACCCTCCTGGCGGTAAGGGGATTAGTTTAGCGTTTAAACACATACAGCCTAACAGTAGGTGTTATTAGCTTAATTTTTTCACATCCAATTCCAACGTTGACGTTAAAGAAGACGTTATGACATTCTCCTGCGTTTCACTTTTCTTCGAGTAGACCTGATAGTGTAAGCCAGGGAAATGTAACACCTCCTAAAAGCTGGTGTTCAGCTCATAACGACACGTAAACCCTGGTGTTAACTTCCCAGAGCACTTGAAGTCTATGTAGTTGTTAACCAGAGCATTAAGTGTATACCAGGGTTGAAATACAGACACAGCTGCATGAGCCTACTGACCCATGGGGTGATCGGGTCCTAAACTACCTGGTGGGAACAGACTCACTGCAGTACTGTTTTGAGTGGCCTTGATACTCATTGTCCCTTTTCATGTGGCCTTAGCGTCGGATGATTCTTATGACGTTGCCATTATTCACACTGGCATAGTTTGGTCGCTTGTTTGTAATCGGTTTATGTACCTGATCCAATAATAAAAACATATTTAATAAAAATTATTTTGAAAATTGTGTAAAGAAATAAATTCTAACACAATGTACATGTGGGTGATGTGTTGTATGGGCGAAGTTTTGTGTGGGTGTGGCCTTCTGTGGGCATGGAACAAGGGGCCCCATTAGTTGCCAGTCCACCACTGCACAGGTATTTAGCTAGCATTAGCTGCGCATGCAGCCACTTTCAGTAGCGCCAGCCATTAATATCACTGCTCTACACAATTTTTAACTTCTCGCCAAGAAAATTTTACGTCTCCAGCCAAGTTTAGCATCTTGGTTGGAATACGGACGTTAATGGTGAGACAATAAAGGTGAACAGCTGGCACACAAATTTTCTATTATCATTTGAGGATAGTCATGAAATAGAGCCCTAGATCTACATGCTTTTAAGTCCTAAACTAACGGATCCCATCTTATAGGTTTGTTTTTTCTTTGTAAGCAAAAAGGGTTTGTTAGTATAGGTTATTAAATCGATACGTATTCTCTAATATCTGCTTCAACTTCTCTGCAGGCTGTCATCATGCTTCCCCTTTCAATGACATGGTCATGCAGATTTTGCTGTTCTGCTTTTTGCTTCCAAAAATTATAAATAATTACAAAAATTTCAAAGTAAAGATTAGTCTTACGTCAGTAGTGGGGAAATTAATGGAAACCATGTTAAAAGGAAAGGATTGTTGAACATCTAAAAACACATAGATTACAGGATCAGAAACAACATGGGTTTACCTCAGGGAGATCATGCCAAACTAATCTTAATAGACACAGGTGGTGCAGTAGACATTGCTTATTTAGATTTCAGTAAGGCTTTTGCTACTGTTCCGCATAGAAGGCTTATCAATAAATTGCAATCTTTGAGCTTGGATTCCAATATTGTTGAATGGATTAGGCAGTGGCTGAGTGACAGGCAACAGAGGGTTGTGGTAAATGGAGTTTATTTGGCGCAAGGTCTTGTTACCAGTGGGGTACCTCAGGGGTCAGTACTTGGACCCATTCTATTTAATATTTTTATTAGTGATATTGCAGAAGGTATTATTGGAAAAGTATGTCTTTTTGCTGATGACACAAAGATTTGCAACAGGGTTGACGTTCCTGGAGGGATCAGCCAAATGATTTAGGTAAACTAAAAAAATGGTCGGAGTTGTGGCAATTGAGTTTTAATGTGGATAAGTGCAAGATAATGCACCTGGGATGTAAAAACCCAAGGGCTGAATATAAAAGATTTGATACAGTCCTAACCTCAACATCTGAGGAAAGGGATTTAGGGGTTATTATTTCAGAGGATCTAAGGGTAAGTAGTCAATGTAATAGAGCAACAGGAAATGCTGGCAGAATGCTTGGTTGTGTAGGGAGAGGTATTAGCAGTAGGAAAAGGGAAGTGCTCATGCCACTGTACAGAGCACTGGTGAGACCTCACTTGCAGTACTGTGTGCAGTACTGGAGACCGTATCTCCAGAAGGATATAGACATCTTAGAGAGAGTTCCGAGAAGGGCTACTAAAATGGTGTACAGCTTGAAGGAGAAAAGTTACCAGGAAAGGCTTAATGATCTTAACATGTACAGCTTGGAAAAAAGACGAGACAGAGGAGATATGATAGAAACATTTAAATACGTAAAGGGAATCCACAAGGTAGAGGAAGGGAGTATATTTAAAAGGAAACAAAATAGCAAAACAAGAGGACATAGATTAGAGGGGCAAAGGTTTAAAAGTAACATCAGGAAGCATTATTTTACTGAGAGGGTGGTGGATACATGGAACAGTCTTCCAGTAGAAGTGGTAGAGGCCAAAACAGTAATTGAATTTAAGCAAGCATGGGATAGGCATAAGGCTAGCCTATACAAAAAGATAAATCCAGGTAAAGTATCCATGTAATTGGGCAGACTAGATGGGCCGAAAGAAAAATGTCGGCAGATAAGAACCTATGTTTCTAGTCATTTAGACGCTCATTCTAAGAAAAGAAAAAACAGAAAAGGTGGCAACTTCGGTGTTAAGTGTTAACCCTTGATTCCCGTTTGTAGCTGAAGAGAGTTATTCTCTGACCTTGAAGGTACCATCTCCTCTTCTTCCAACATGCACTCAGCCAAATGGAAAGCAGAAACGTACATAGACATTTAGTAAAGTAGACATTTATCAGACAGAGCCGGGACGATCTGGTACAATTTTACATGAAAAAAAGATGAATTGTATAGTTAGTTAAACTGCCGTACGTCGGCAGGGAAATTGTCCCATAGAGAAGTGATTCAGTTCGGCAGGCGAAGCCCATAGAATGCAATCTAAAAAAATATTTTCACTTTCTTTATTCAATCACCTGCAGGTTTCCCGTAACGTCCCCATTTTATCACCATATTCCGATGCAGGTGCTAATTCAGCAGCCTGCCCCAGAAAGCAGTGCTACCCTGGGGGATACTCGTGGTAGTGCTTCCACACCGCCGTGAGCATCACCTCCTGGAGTCCATAGGACTCCATGAAGGGTTGCACTGTCGGGCCTCGAGGACTGCGCTCACCTCTCACTTTTTGTCTTCAGTCTCACTCTGCTCCCGGCAGCTAGGACTTTGTGACACCTTACTGAATGCTAATTACTGATTGCTCAGCCTATACATAACATGGGGAGCGCAAAGTGCAGTAAGCTCGCGGAAGCTAACGAAATCACTGATGCGTAAACGGATTTCTCACGGGTATAGCGTTAGGAAGGTAATCTGGGGAGGCGTGTGTTAAGGTCACTTATCCTGATGTTAACGCTTACTCACCCGAGTGCTACAGTCAGCGTTCACTAGGAAATAGTGCCCATAGCGTTGTGACGGGCTTACAAAAAAAAACAAAAAAAAAACACCTTGACCTATGCAGCTGGGTTAGAAAATACGGAATTCTGACGCAGTGGACGTGCAGATTTTATTTCTTTCAGTTCAACAATTTTGGTCTAGTATAGGTCTATAGGAATATCTGTATTCTGTGATTAGATACTTTCATACCAGCTGCTTTAAAAGTAAACAACCAAACTGTACAACACCCCCTAGATGTAGCAAATGCTTTTAATAATTATTTTGTTGGATGCGCCACCACCCTGATTGCTAAACTAGGAAATGACACGCAATCAGAAAGGCCGCACGGTCAGGACCCACCAACAGTGCAAAGACCCCGTAACCTAGGGAAATTCAGTTTTAGGCCAGTGCCTGTCAGTGCCATCACTAAACTTCTCCGTAACCAAAAAATGAAATACCAGTCCGGACTTGATCAAATCCCAGCAATGCTGCTGAAAATCAGTGCACCAGCAATTGCAAAACCTGTCGCAACCCTGATTAATGAATCACTGGCGACTGGATACATACCCAAACTCTGGAAGACTGCAAGGGTGGTACCTATCCATAAAAGTGGAGACAATACTTTAGTATCCAACTACCGCCCAATATCACTGCTCCCTGTAATGTCAAAAATTCTGGAAAAATGTGTCTACACTCAATTACGTGATTATTATCAGTATCAGAACTATTTAACCCCAGATCAATCAGGCTTTCGTCCAAACCATTCAACTACAACTGCCCTTTTAAAAGTTTGTAATGATATCCAAGCGGGCATGGAACAAGGAAATCTAACTGGAGCCATCTTCCTTGATTTTGCCAAGGCTTTTGACACAGTAGACCATGGCATCCTATTACAATAACTTAAGAACTCTGGTATTGGTGATAGTACGTTAACCTGGTTCCAATCATATGTGTCTGATTGGTCGCAATATGTGTCCATTTCTGGCAGCACTTCCCTCCCCCTCCCAGTCACGTGCGGTGTACCACAAGGCTCGATACTTGGCCCCCTGCTATTCACAATATTCATAAACGATCTGCCCAATGTCTGCAAAGCTTCAACTGTACACATGTATGCAGACGACACTGTAATCTATACCAGCAAACCAAATCTCCCACAGCTGGAGGCAGTGCTGCAAGAACAATTCACAGGGGTAGAAAAGTGGATCGCAAATAACAAACTTTTTCTAAATGCTGACAAAACTGTTACAATGCTCTTTGGAACCGCACCTAAACTACACAAATTGCAAACACCCCATCTATGTGTTGGGACAAAATCAAATGGCACGCTGACCACAGTCACTTCTCTCAAATACCTAGGTATGTGGTTAGACCCAAATCTATCTTTTGGCCCCCACATCGAAAAACTCTCATCTAAACTCTACCCCGAACTAGGTGCCCTGTACAGAAACAAATCCTGCCTGAGCCCCGCGGTAAGAAAGCAGATTGTACAACAAATGCTTATGCCAGCCATTGAATACGGAGATGTAGTGTATGCAGCCGCCCCACAAACAGACCTCCAGAAACTTACATTGTATAACTCATTCTGTCGCTTTGTGCTACAATGTAACTACATGACCCACCATTGTGACATGTTAAAGGAACTAAACTGGCCATCACTGGAATCTAGACGCACCCTTCACCTTTCCAACCTGGTGTTTAAGAGCTTTTCTGGGAAGCTACCACCCTACCTGAATATGCTGCTTCCCCCGGCAGTTCCCTCATCCTATAACCTCAGATCCAGGACCAGCACCTTACTTGCAATACAAAAGGAAAATGGCTCGATCCTCATTTTCCTACAGAGCACCGCAAATATGGAATAACCTCCCAGACACCATCAAATCTTCCCCCAGTCTAAAGTCCCTTAAGACTTCCCTATTAACATACCTCAATACGAAATGCACCTGTAAACATGTAACATAATGACTTTATTTCCTCCATATTTATTTTTCTGTTAATCTGTATATTTGGTCTTGTGTTAATATCTTGCATTTTACTATTTTGTATTTCTGTAACCACTCAATGTTCTCGAACCCAGGACATACTTGAAAACGAGAGAAATCTCAATGTATCCTTCCTGGTAAAATCCTTTATAAATAAATATCCATAATTTTACAAAGTTCTTTCAAGGTTCAGAAATGTCAATGTTCAAACTTGTCCATTACCCTGGCGGAGATTGCCAGCCTCGTGACTAATCACAGATTTTCTCTGCTTCATAATAAAGTCTCCCTCAGTATTTTCAGGACTGAATGATTGCCTTGTGACTGCTTTATTAGACAATTAGTGCATATTGTATCCACACGCACTGTCCGGAGATTTCCACTTATATGGTATATTTGCACTTAGGATACAGAGGGAACATGCATTTAGTTCATACAACACTCGCTTAACCACAATAGTAAAATATGTGCAGTTCCTGAATTTCGCTCTGTTAAAACAGATGTGGCATGGATAATGTGACTTCTATATTTTTATACATTATTTCATGCACATAACAAAAACGATTAGTTCATGACCACGGTGTGGTGAGCCAAATAAATGGATTATCTATGCACTCTGACCATTAAATGTAATTTGAGTGAGCAGAGTGTTCTGAGTGCCATCAGTCCACTCCCCCTTTGTGGGAAATTGGTGGGCTGATTCAGCCCTTGACATGCAGGGGCTTAGCTCTGCTCAGAACATGAGCGCTACCAGGACCTTTGGGAACCACCTACCATCAATGGCTCTCAACACTGATTAACTGCCTCCCTGCAGCCATGTGACAAGCTGCAGCTTAAAGAAAGCGACAGCAAGTAACGTCTGACCAGTGCAGAGGAAGGTTCATTGAATAAAAAAAAAAAAAAACACTAACATGATGAAACGGAGGAGGGATTGTGGAGCAGGTCAGGATGTGTTGAGGTTTAACCCCTTCATTTCCCCTCTCCCACTTTAACCCTAAATCAGGGGGCATCAAACTCCCTCTCCCAGATGTTGATTGCCTACAATTCCCAGAATTCAGTAAAAGGCCAAAGAATCATAGGAATTGTGGTGTAGAAACATTTGGGGTGCCGGAGTTTAAACGCCTGGTCCTAGAGTATCCCTACAACTCCAGATTGCGAGAATCTCAATACAACATCAAACAAAGCAGACTAGATATTATACATATTCTGAGTAAGAAGGAGTTATGATGATGAGGTTTGGTTATATCTTAACGCAGTTACACGTACTTCTAAAGCGCTGACAAGTTCGGTAGCGCTGTACAATGGGTGAGACTGAATAGCAAATACATACAAGTTAAACACACAGAACAGTAGGCGAGAGGATCCTGCTCGAGAGTTTATAATCTAACAGGAGAGGGATGGCACATTAGGCGAGGGTAAATAGGAGGACCTGATGTTTATAAAAAAGTCGGTTTGAAAATAAGGATTACAATAGAAACAATGTTTAAATGAAAACTACAGCAGGCTCTGAAATCACAGGGGCGAAAAGATAATTTGGGGGAAAAAAAAGTGAAGCTGTATCAACACTATGAAGTTAAGCAAAACTCTTGGAACCTCTGAGGAATCATTGTGTATATCTTTGGTTTCCATGGTAATCACTTTACTTTTAGTCCTTTGCCCTAGGTCTGCACTAGTTTACAGTAAACAATGTTATTTTTTGTGACTCCTGATTGCAAACAATGATATATATATTGGTATCTTTATGTAATTGTCAAAAGGTAATTTATGGGTAAAGGTCTGAGCAACCACGTGTCTGACAGCAGTTCTGAAAAAGGACTTTAAAGTCCATTATTTTCAGTTGTACTATACATGGCAACACATGTTTTTGTTCCTGGTGCTTTTGTACCCATTGTGTCAGCTGTGGATTGTGCAGCTCCAGCATGCCGTAAAACAAAACACCTCTATTTCCCTATCACAGCGATTGCTCACACGTTAAAAAGCACTTGTACCAAAACGAGTTAGTCAAGTGTGAGGAACTTAGGTGAACCATGGCACAAGACAGTAAGGAGTCTGATATTCAGCAACAGAGAGGAAACAAGGGGTAGAAGAATTATCCATCAGGACAGACAGTCTGAAGATGCGGACACACAACATAACAGGAGGAACCCACATACAGTAACCAGAGCCATGTCTTCTAGAGGGGTTATTCATAAAGCACACATACCAATACTCTAACCCTAAAAACAAGCACACACCAATACTCTAACCCTAAAAACAAGCACGCACCAATACTCTAACCCTAAAAACAAGCACACACCAATACTCTAACCCTAAAAACAAGCACACACCAATACTCTAACCCTAAAAACAAGCACACACCAATACTCTAACCCTAAAAACAAGCACACATAACTCACACTAACCCTAAAACAAGCACACATAACTCACACTAACCCTAAAACAAGCACACATAATACTCACCCTAACCGTAGCACACACACCAATACTCGCCCAAACCCTAAAACAAGCACACATACTAAAACTCAGCCTAAAACAAGCATTATGTACCAATACTCACCCTAAAACAAGTATACATACTAATACTCACCCTAAAACAAGCATACATATTAATACTCACCCTAACCCTAAAACAAGCACCCACCAATACTCACCCTAACCCGTAAACAAGCACCCATACTAATACTCACCCTAACCGTAAAACAAGCACCCATACGAATACTCACCCTAACCCTAAAACAAGCACCCACCAATACTCACCCTAACCCTAAAACAAGCACCCACCAATACTCACCCTAACCCTAAAACAAGCACCCACCAATACTCACCCTAACCCTTAAAGAAGCACCCATACTAATACTCACCCTAACCCGTAAACAAGCACACACATTAATACTCACCCTAACCCGTAAACAAGCACATACTAAAACTCACCCTAAAACAAGCACCCACCAATACTCACCCTAACCCTTAAAGAAGCACCCATACTAATACTCACCCTAACCCGTAAACAAGCACACACATTAATACTCACCCTAACCCGTAAACAAGCACATACTAAAACTCACCCTAAAACAAGCACCCACCAATACTCACCCTAACCCTTAAACAAGCACACTCACTAATACTCACCCTAACTGTAAAACAAGCACACACACTAATACTCACCCTAACCCGTAAACAAGCACACACACTAATACTCACCCTAACCCTAAAAACAAGCACCCTAATACGCACACTAACCCTAATACAAGCACACACACTAATACTCACCTATCCCTAAAACAAAGTATAAAATACTAATATTCAAGTCTCACCCCAACTCTAATACTCACCCTGAAAACAGCTGGGAATATAATAAGCTTGATTTTACTACAGGGAATTAAAAGAAATGCTAAGTAATTAGCAACACTTGTAGAACATATAGATCTGAGAGACAGGACAGATCCACAGACAGTTGTACAGATATGTAGAGAGGTAACACAGGACAGACTCACAGACAGACCGGAGGGACAGATATGTACAGACAGAGCAGTCAGACAGCATGATATATGGCTGTTTCCCTGGTGCAGTCACATGTCTAAGGATGCCCTGGCACTGCCCGGGTAAGGTGTGATGGGACATTTCATGCTGCTCGTTCACTCACCCACTCTGAGAAAGAGCACCACACTGAACATGGCCAGCAAGGTGGGCACCACCACTCCCAGAAAGGTGGAGAGCTTTTTGGGAGCGGGGCCTCCGCTGTTAGGGCCCCTGGAGCCATGGGAGTGCGGCTCCTCGGTGGAGATGCTGGAGAGGCGGTAGGTGAGCAGCGGGCTCCTCTCGGTCATTCTGCCGGCTCTGGTCTCTCCCCCACCCCGCGAATTAAAACTTCCCGGAGAGGAGCAGACACGGAGCCACACCTCCCCGGCGGGCGGGGCCTGCACCTTCGCCAGCCAGCGCTCACACTGCCCGCAGCACGGGGATCCCCGCACCGGGGAGAGTCACAGCCTGGAAGGGCCACCCGGTGGAGGAGTCAGAGCGCTAGAAAACCACACAGCCGCGAATCACGTGACCTGAGCACTCTTCCTGACCTGGAACCAAGTCAAGTGGCACCGGGGGACAGATATCACCAGTACCCCCCCCCCGCATCCACAATCACGTGACCTCAAACCCGCAGAGAGCTTGTGCAATCTTGGGAAACCCTTCCGCACAGCTAGAAAGCTCTGGCGGTGTCAGTGGCGCCCACATTGCCATGCACAGCCCGCCCGTTTCAATAAGGTGGCCCCATGGGGTGTATATTAATGGAACAATTAACCCTTTGTAGCCGGAGTCAGACAGGTTCACTTCATTAACGGCGCCGGACCAGACACAAGCAAGGATTGTCCAAACACGAGTCTCTTCAGGAAAGGCAAGAGTTTATTGTGTCGTCACACAAGTGCTCACACAGGATTGAATCGCTTAGAGTGAGCCTCGATTACACAGAGACATGAGGTTTTATGCCCCAAATACATAATTAGGTACATCCCCATTAGCCACACCTCCCTATGACACTCTATTCCACCCCACGTGGGTTAATACCTCCCATCATTAATTCGAACACAAAGAACATTCCACATATAACTATAAATTGATACACTTCTCGTTAGTTTGACAGTCTGTGATTTGTTTGTGCTGTCTTTCTCCGGGGAGTGCCTCCCTCCCTATCGGCTATATTTATTCAGATGGCCTGGGGCCCGGTCTTCTATACTCCTTCGTCTTTTCACGGGCCCAACGACCTTGGAATATCTACTTCTCCATGCCAGAAACAGCAAAGATCTTTCATAAGACTTTAATTGCTTTTCTGCTAATCTAAACGCATTCCTAAATTTCTACGTATACCTCATTCTAGTCTCAGCTACAAACCTGTCTAGTTATATACAAGTGAACCAATATTCTGAACAAGATGGCCGCCTGTGTACAATGGCGGCCGTCTTCCAGCCTATTTCCACTTCATTCCCCCCTTGGCTCAAGTGTCAGGATCTTTTCCTGGCACTTGTAGCCATTATACTCCACTATTCTGAAACTACTGAAAAAGGGGGGTTTCTTTCACTGGGAACATACCCTGTGGAATTATCAGTGCTGACTTGCACAGTGGCCATATACATAGCCCTATGCGGTATATCAGTATCCCTATGATCAAGATCACCACTATCATGAGTATCATGGATCCAATCTTTGAGATGAATCTCAAGATGGAACCAAACCATTCTCCCATTGCCCCAAACCCCCGGAGCGGATTCCAGCCTTCGGCAGCAATCCTCCTGGCTATGCCCTGCAACTGTGCTACCTTCTCCTGATGATCTTGAATTACCTGGTAATAGTCTGGGACTTCGTGTGTAGTGTTTCTGATGAAGGTGCAACATTCATAGTGCATTGTCATTTCACACAATCCATTCAAGGCCGCACTGATCTGCTCAAGCGCCATTTCATATATCATTTGCACCTTTCATAACTCACGCATTTCCAGATTCAACAGCTGGATATCCATACTGGTCCTATTCAGAATCTCATCCATCAGATTGACATAGCTATTCAATCTCCTCATCATCTCTCCTCCCCATCCAGTCCATACTGGCAACCATGTCCATATTCGATCCATCTTCGCAAACAATTCTCTCTTCGGTCTTTCAAACACCAGTGGGTACCTAGGGTGTAGTTCTGTGTCTGTGTTTGTGTCTTCTCCCCTTAGTTTCTGGATTGGGACCAGCTTAGCCAAATAACACATTCCCGTTATTGTTGGTGGTACCTATGTGTAACACACCCTTTCACAGCACACCTGGTATCCTCCTTTCACTATAAATAGCAATAAATATAGTGTTCCCTTTGATATCTCTATCGCAAAATGTCTCAGCC